>CM021318.1:4978150-5068974 GCA_010645155.1 Tigriopus japonicus
ATGTTATGTTGTGGAGGCAGGCGTGGCTGAGAAGCAAAAGACATTCGCTTTTTTTGGATTAATCTTCCCCTCCCCCTCTCCCATCTTTGCTTAAAAAATAATGATAATAATAATATAATATTAGCCAGCTCCACGACCACTATAATTATCATCATATTATTATTCTATATTAGCCGACATGGTCTTCGACATGCACAGATTATGATACTGTTTGATATGTGTAAGCGAAAAATAAATTGAAGAGTGAAAAAAATAACCAACCCAGTTTGTCCAGATTCTCACTGACTGAGCTGCACATTCTTTCAACGCTATGGCCAGGTAATTATCGAGAATTAACAACACCTTAACCAAAACTATGAATCTACTTCTCTATTTTAACATCGATGAATTCGGGTCCATAACGAGATCCTGGAATCAGATTGAACCTGATGACCTTTCTTGACTTGCAGATGAGTTGTGCCACGAACAGGAAAAGTTCAAGGCCATCAGCGAAGAGCTCGACCAAACCTTCGCCGAGATGTCCGGCTACTAGAATGTGTCGAAGTCGTTCACCTCTGCCCATCCTTATTGCCTTTCGTCATCCCAACAAAAATTCTGGTTTTATGAAGAAAATCCGTATTTTGTATTCCATTTTCTTCTTTCTTCCAAATCATGATGCCCTGCTTCTGATGTTACAACTTCTTCCAGAACATCAAAAACAACTCCTAAAGCAACAATTACTGTTTCAGTACTTCAACGTCATCCAAACGAGAGGACGGGAAAGATTTGAAATCTTGAAATTTTCCCCTCCTTCTAGCGAACCAAGCCAAAAAGCAACTCAAATTTCGTTCCCCAACGACGAATTTACCATTATTTCTTTGTGTCCAGTCGCGGTGTTTCGGTTTGCGTGTTGATCTAATAGAAATATGAGGATATAACGATTCATTCTTGTTTATGCTATGCCATGCCCATAATTATGTTCCAGTCTTTAAAACATGACCACCACTACCACCCACACACCCAAACGATGTGCCATTACTACATGAGCTATCGATCTCGTCAATTCAGCCCTGTGAATTTTTGGGCTCAATTACAAGTCTCTCCCCGGAGTTTGTAATAACAAAAACATCCATGACGTAGATTGTTAAATAACCGCTAATCCACTTCAGCAACTAATTGAAGTCGGTGCAAAACATGTGAGATATCAAATACAGAGCCTTATCAAAAATACCTCATCTTCTGGATTACTATTATTAATTTAGCTCGGCGTTGAAAAAGCTTGATTCTAAGAAAACCCGGGTATATTAGTGAACCATTGCCAATTTTTTTTAGGATAGCGTACAGGGTCTGCGGGCCAAGAGCAGGCCTTTAGCTTCGTACATAAACCGAAAATTCTGCCCACCTCTCTCTCTGAGAATCAAATCCAAGGCATTGTGCCAACTGTCGTAATTAGAAATACTAAAAGGCAGAGATTGGCATTCAAATCTATGATTGCCTGACCCGGCACGGACTGTCTGTGACGTCATTCATCATGCGGGAAGCCGAAGTTCATGATTAAAGGAACCTTTTCTTCTACGAAACACATCTAAACTATTTTGCTCATTTGATAGGGCAGTTTGGTTATTGAAAGTCCTCAAGTCTGCTGGAAATGTGTCTAAGGTATTTATCCGATATGAAAAAAGTGAATTTCAATTAGTGCGGAGTTTTAACAAGGGCCAATTAATGTCACACGATCGGGTGATTGACAACAAAATCTTAGTGATGTGGAATCTGGGCTTGCGCAAGTTTTTTTTACGGGAGGTTGTAAGGTAGGGTTACTGCTTGCAGGATGGGTGCTTTGCTCTTGTATATGAGCAAACACGAATGTGAGTTTGATTTGCAACCCTGCTCAGAAGTCACGAAAGTCAGGGATGCCTTGCCTTTTGGTGATACTTAAAGGAAAAACGGGTTTATGAGGACTGGTAGATAGAGGGGAATATGATTTCACATCGGTAAATTGGCAACCCCAGCATCAAGTCAGATCATTACAAAATCAACAAAGAAGAAATACTCTGGTTTGTTATTGAACTTCGTTAGAATTAGCTGAATGTTCAACTGAGTGCTATTGACCAATCACCAGCGTGAATCATCGGCACCGTGTGTTAGCCTACGACGGCCAGTCTCTAGTAAGGGTCGCTAGTCGTAATCATCTCATTCATGTCATGATCATATGTAGTCCCAAGGGCTCCGACAGGGGAATGTTCAAAACAATTTTCATTCAATAATACTTCCGGCTTCCGAAACTGAAAATTTGAACAAAAATCAGTCGAAAATTGCTATAGTTATGATTGTGTCACGTGGTCTATGCGGGGTCCACCGACCCTGTAGTATTTCCTCGCACACTTTACGAACATTTTACACCTGAAAACTCCACGGGAAAAGAAAACTTAACATAAACAAAATATAACAATGTAAGCAAGTGTACGCAATTAATCTTAGAAGTCATTAAGACAGATGTGAAGAAATGAGCTTGAAATTGGCCAAGGAACTGATTATTTCGTGTAAAATGATGTGCCAAATGGGAAAAGCTAAGCTTTAATGTATGCGCAATACTTCAAGAATATACTTTTTTATTTTTGTGATGATACGAGGTCAAGATCTAAGATTAAAATTGTTCAAAGGTTTATTCAGTTTTTGTGGATCCGAGGACTTCTGCAAATCATAAGCACGAAAGTCCCGTCAACGTTAAAAGCAATTATAAAAAGAAGTTTGTTGAGCACAATAACTCGTTGCCACTTACCACTTTTCGAAAAATGCAATGTTGCTAATTATTCGAAACCATTAAGATCAGTCAGAAAAAGTATAGTTTAAACGAGGACTTTTGGTTCAAATAACCATACTCGAGTAGTAGTGTTTTTACTACATAAGCTCGCTCCCTTTGTAACTTCAGCTCATGTACAGAGACTATACTGGAGCATGACTAATTAAACTTTACTTTGGTTTACGCCAATCATTTGTATATTTGAATTAGTGCACTTCACATTAGTGATAGGAATGAAGCCTGGTTTTTGGCCTATTTTTGCCTAATTGGTACTAGTTTGGATTTTTGGGTCAAAAAACCTACCACAACATGACGTTACATTAAGCGAAAGACATTAGACCACCTGAAATTTACTCAATCTTGCAGATTGCGTGATACAAATCTTGGATGTTTCGAAAGCTCTTAAAGGTGATCTTTTTCCAGACGGCGGGTAAACATTATTTGAAAGTTTGAATGTGAGCCTAGCCAATAATGGACGTATTTTTCTTGATGAAAAGAGAGAAGCGCTCTTTTCACACCTTAGGACATTTCAATAGTTCGCTCAAGTTATATTAATCGAGTTTATTGGGTCAAGTTGTTTAATTTTACGACAGGTAGATCATACATTGTTTATTGGTTCAATATATGGGTGAGGCCTAAGAAAGAAATGAGTGCCTAAGTATCATTTCATCTTTTCTCTTGCCTACCTGATTCATGGAAATCCCTAATTTCATCAACCGTCTCTTCCTATTTTTTCAAACGTTTTCTAGCTAAAGAACTTTTCTAACGTTGGATTACAACACATCTCTCCCAGCTGAAAGGTTGGCTGTTGAGGTAGTTTTGAAGTATAGTATGAGCATATCTAAAAGCATAGAAGAAACACAAAAGAGGCACATGAGAGACACAAGAAATAACCATGCATGATCAAGTTTCGTTACAAAAGCTGTGATTGAAAAACGCACCTTATGTAGTGAAACTTGATCGAGCATGGTTATTTCCACTCCGTCTCATGTGCTTCTTTCATGCTTCTTTTATGCTTCTTGATATGCTTCTACTATACTTTAAAACTACTTCAACAACCAACCTTTAAGCTTGGATGTTACGTGCACTGATTCAAATGGCTCGAGCATACTAAAGTGTAGTACAAATAACCGTTCTCGAGCATACGTGTAGTCTCTCTGTACATAAGCTGCGTTCAAAAGGCAGCTTATGTATGTACTAAGACCATACTCGAGGATGGATATTTATACCATACTTTGGCATACTCGAGCCATTTGAATTAGTGCAAGTAACGTCCGAGCTTAATATCCGATAAAAATCAACCCTTATTTCTTGTGTGTATAATACATGAGTCAATCATCGTGATTGGAATCCATTCCATAAGTCTTTGTTTGGGGTCCCTCGTCATTATTTTGGAGTTTCCTTTTCAAAGTATGGATGGATATATATGTCGATCATATGCTCATCAACAATTCATTACACTTCACCGAAGTAGTATTTTGTTCACGCTTCTTCAAGAAACTTGACGGGAATCAATTGTGCCTTCGTCGAGGAATGAGAGAGAATCAGACCTATTGCAAGCAAGTTCCTCCTCATAATTCTATAAGCCAAGAACAAAGGATATGTTTGAAGTTATCAAGTGTGACTTCGCCATATGTCTCGGATCAGTCACATGGCCTAACACAGTTACATTCTGGTGCTTTTTATACTAGTATTCGCGTTGTCGTTAGTGTACAATTGACGAGAATATTGCCTATCTGTGCGTAGTTTTTTCTTGCTCAATGAGGAATTTAGTCGTAGTGTTAAGATCCAGGTAATATATTCCTACGTTTTCCAAAGAGCCTCTTTATGTCCTCAGTTCCTAATCACATTTCCTCTAACTAGTGGGAGGAAAGAGTACGGCGCATTATCATTACCCAGAAGGATCAAAATTTGTCGTTTGAAACCACAACGTCTTTTTTATGTATAGTGGGCTTCTCGTCGGCTGTGCCAGATTCCAAAACGTTCAACAGGTCACAAGCGCTTCCAAACCCGCAAGTGAGTACGCTACTTCTTGGATGTTGGATTATCCCCACGGATCGATTTGGACAATTAGAGATAGAGCGAGGTCAAGACGAGTTCGAGTCGAGTAATTTTTTATTCTTTTGCCTAATAATGGTGCTTTGGTTCGATTCAATATTTGGAAACTGTTGGGGGCCTGCAGGTGACTTTTTTATTTCGAAAAGGAATTCATTTTTCCCGGTTGGTCATAAACACACATCCCTAGTATTTGAGACGAGAATTCAAACAGGTCTTTTGAAGTTTGATTCTTTTCTTTTAGCATAAAGATTAGGGTGCTTCTACATTGCCAAAGTGAAGAGTGATTTGATATGTGTCGGAAAAAGAGCCTCTTTGTATCTTGGGTGGTTCCAATCCTAATTCTCTTTGGAACAGGTAACATTTCCATATCAATTAATATTTCCTAACTGATAAGTTATGAGTGGTCTCATTCAGATGGTACCAAAAGCTTGCCCTTGGAAGAAGAGGAGCAAGGGGACTGGGCTTTTGAGAGGTCGGCCGGATTGGACGGCCTTCCAAACTCTCGGCCACTGATTATAGCTCACCGAGGAGCAAGTGGAATGTTTCCAGAGCACACCATGATGGCTTATGAAGAGGCCATCAATCAAGGTGCAGACCTCGTGGAATGTGATATCGTAATGACAAAGGTAATCTCAATCTAGCTTTTCTAACCTAATGTAGAATTGCAGTCGGGGTTTTATCCAGAGTAATGAAGCAAGGCATCGATGAGCACTTGGTAATTTTGAATTTAGGGAAAGCAAAATAGTTTTTCCCAGATTCACTGATTATTGGTAGATTAACTTTGCATTAGCTCATTGAGAAGGAGCAAATCATAACAAATGCATAAAGAAATGATCACTACGGACAGCTAATGAAAAACCACTCGTTTGAGTTTCCTTCTTCCGGAAATAGCTATTCATCAAGCTCAATTTTAGTGACGAAGTCAAGTTCCAACGCATTCTTTTGCGGTCAAGCCTGAAAATTTCAATACAAGAAATACTGTTTACAACTGAGAGCTGATCATCCCTCAAAAATTATAAGCTGTTTTGCGTTTGTCAACAATGGTTTTACAGTAGGACACATAAATCTTTGCTTGTTGATAATCACCATAAAATGACCTATTTTTGCCATAATACCAGCTATTAGCTGAGTTTATAAACCCTGTGACAACTTGAGTTGTTACAGAAATTTTACGTTACCACACGCCGTTGGCTTCATTTGCAAAAACGAAAGTACGTAAGTTGAGACAAGAAATCGTTTAAAGAAAGGTAAGCTTATAAACCACGTGGCAAAACTTTTTCAAAACTTTTGTCATAGGATTTCTTGTCCTAACTTATGTACTTTCAAGTTTGCAATTGAAGTCAACGGCGTGTGGTAGCAAAAATTTCTGTGACAACTTAAGTTGTCACAGGGTATATAAACTAATGAAGTAATGGCAAATGAAGAAGGTTTACTAAATGAGACATGTTTATCAGTCATTTGTTAACAGCTTTTATATTTCATAACTTTTTTTTCAGGCTAAAAAAAAGCATCAAAATGAATTGATTCCTTTATATCAGGGGTGTGCAAACCCTGGCCCGCGAGCTGATTTCGCGTGGCCCGCGAGAGTATTGCAAAATACTTAAGATTGATTTTGCATATGCAGGGTAGGTAGATTGTAGAATTTTATACAAGAAATCATTTGCCGTTTTGTATGGTGTTGCCCGCGATCACCAACGGTCCGGCCAATTTAGCCCAGTGCTAAATAAGTTTGCACACCCCTGCTTTCTATTCTTTTTTTTTTTTGGTAAAAGCTAACGAGTCCATGATTTGAGAAGTGCCCAAAAGACGATGTACAATTGCCCCTTTATGCTTGGTGTCCTTGGATTCAATTTTTTTTGATGATGTTTTAATAATAGTCAAAAGAACAAATCAGGTTTTATAACTAGATATGAATTAATTCTGTTGGAGTCGGTTTGTATGCGTGTTGGGAAAATCCAAGGTGGGTCTTCAATTGACTGGATGCAATTTGGACTTTTAGGACTGTTAAAAGAAATTTTCACCCAGTCATTTTGATAAACTATGTCATCATCCGGGTCCAGGTCAATATCTCTTGGTCCTGTTCAATTTTGAGACATTTTTCTTGTCAGTTTATGAAGCTATTCAATCTGTTCTGGAACCATTACCTTCCTTCTCCTTGCCAGGACGAAATATCTCATATTTCAAGGCTAGTTAATGTTACTCTAGTTTATCTTGCATTCAATTAATTCATCTTTAGTCATGCTCACAGACATCCTACGTACATATCTGAAGCAACTGATTGGGGTGTCATTTTGAAATAAGAGCTCTTGGAGCTCAATACAGCTCTTGAACAATACTTTTTCGAAAACAATCTGGAATCATGGACAACTCAAATATTGCCAGAATCTAGCCCTGGTGATCAAGTTCCTTTGGCAATATTGATCACTCGTATGGAAAAGTGTAAAAGCTAAAAGTTGCTGATTGAAAGATGTACACCAAAAGCTATTTTTAGACTTTGTTTTTTGATTTTGAAAAAGGGAAGATATAAAATAGTTTGTCTTGTTATTGAGACGGCAAAGTTTTATGGTCTGTCACATTGTAGATCAGGGATCGGCAACCAGTGTCCCCAAGGATGGTCGTTGGTGAGCCCAGGAGCTACGAGGGAAGTCGAAAATAGTGGGCCCGAAAACCATCCATAGAACAGTACTCGTGGGTCCCTCTTTGATCGTTAACTTGTGGGCCCCTGACAACGCGTTATCAAATTTGGTGGGCCCTGACCCAAACGCGGTTGCCGACCCCTGCTCTAGATCATGCAACAAACTCGTTAATTTTATTTAGGCGGTATTGGCACTGCGATTACAGTTCTGTTTTCCAACTTGGTAATGGACATGTTTCATCCTTAAAACGATGAAATTCTAACGGTAAACAGAAGAGCCATTTTTTTAACGCAGAAAAACAGATGCAGAGCTTTGAATTGTACATAGTACATTTCGCTGCTTGTTTTCTCATTATTGTATCTATTCAAATGGCTGTTGCTTATCATCTTCAAACCAAATGTTCCAAACAAATTCTCCAGGAGCTTTCATTTATCCTGTGACCACCATTTAACCATTGATTCCACGGGCTAAAGAGTGCCCTATAGACTGCCAAAGCTTCAATTTCCAATGTGGACAAGATCCATGCGAGAAGCCCTTCCGTTTCTTGTTCTTGAAGTCATATAGTCGAGAGCAAGGGCAGTCATTGCGACAATGTTTTAAAAAATATTACGACATCTTAATTCAAACCAAGGAAATCGTAAGACATGGAAGCCTCTGGTCAGGCGTTCAGCTGTGGATTTTTTATAAATCGAATTCAATTCCAGTAAATGACTTTGTTTTGATAAGAATGATTAAACAATCATATAAGGATGTCGTTTGCTGAATTTCAGCATGATACATTCCTCTATTCACGAGAAAGAAAAAAAGTTTAGAGCAAATGTTCGGTCGGAAGAGCGCCCTATGCTCTACGCTTCAAATTACTGTAACGGTCACAAAATCAGTCGATCAAGTTGAAATTAAGCATGTGAGCTTTGCATTACCAATCAAACACTTGTTTTGGTAAGATTTTTCTATGTCTTACACAGAATTCGAAAAATGGCTTTTGCCGGTAGCCGAGGCATCCAGGTGTTTTGTGATCCTTGTTCAAACCCATGGGTTTTTAGACGCACCACAACGTACAATATTATATTGATTTGATCGTTTGGGAAGGCGGTTTTCAGATTTTTCTCTATCGATTCTTGAAATTAGCTTAAGTGATACTCTAGTACTGAGTTTTTTTACGAAAACGAAAGCAAAAAATCGTCACTTACACATTCGTTTTATATCTTTCGTTGCTTAATGCCTAGATACGAGAACCGATCCCGAATGACATGTTATTCGTCATGCCTTCATTCTTCGTCACTCGCCATTTTCTGAAAATACGACGCTCGTGCAAGTAACTTTTTTTCCTTGTTCCAGGATCTACAGCTAGTGTGCTCACATGAGGCATGGATCAAAGATGTTTCGAATGTAGACAATCCTAGCGGAGAGCCTCCTCATCTAGATTTTAGCAATCGCCTTGTTACCTATGACATGAACGATGACGATCCCAACATGGATTGGAATGATCATGGAACCATAACCGACTACTTCACCTACGACTTTACATTAGAAGAATTGAAAACATTACGAAGAAAGCAGGTTGGAATTGTCATTCCTTGTCACAAGAAACACTAACGACATTTGTGCACGTTATTCTAGGTTAGAACGTACAGGGATCCATCGTATAATTGGGAACAGAGTTTCGTTTCGTTTGAAGAATATTTGGATATGTGTAAAGAGAACAACATTGGCATCTATCCAGAGATCAAATTAGGTGCTGCTACAAATAAGGTTAGTACGTCAAAAATTCGCCCATGTCTAGCATGATGCTATCCGTTAATCAATGTCATTAGATTTTGAAAGAGAGGAACCACACGGTGACCATTGAGGAATTGGTTTTAAATGCCCTAAACAAGACTGGTTATAACAAAGCAACGGACCCATGCTTTGTTCAAACATTTGAGATATCGACAATCAAAAAGCTCAACGAGTTGAAAACCGACTTGAGAACTATTTTCTTGTTCCACGCCAATCGAACCTCTGATGAGGATCTTCAAATGTACAAAGATTTGGGTGTTTATGGACTGGGACTGGATAAGGATTTGTTGGTTATCAAAGATGACACCAACCACATTTCTGAGATTAATAAGGACCTTGTCCAAAGGGTAAAGATCCCGTGGAATAATCTAGAATGATAAACATGAATACTTTGGGACATCATATTCATTTCAGATTCATGCTCTGGAAATGGATGTCCATGTGTACACGTTTAGGAATGAGTGGAACCATTTGAACTGGAATTATGGACAAGATCCATATATCGAGTACGAAACATTTCTGGACATAGGAATTGATGGATATTTCACGGATTTTCCTCAATCGTTAAAGAACTTTCTTAGTTTTGAGGAAATGAAGCATGCCAAAAACTCCGGTTTGTTGCCAATACATTTGGAGAAAACTTATGCATTTCTTTGTATATTATCCGTGATAATTCTTTACTTGAAGCAATAACATGCAAAATACTTATTCGGCGCAACACCTCAATTTATCAAACAACGCAACCTCTTATTAACGGAGCCAGTTCCGGTTCCCTAGTTTCCCCGCTTGTTTATTTGCTCAGTTTGCTTCGAAACTCGCGTGTACCTGATTATTGTGTGTGGGCCCATCGAACCAACGAAAGGTACGTCAATGCTTTGGACATAATGCGAGTTGCATCCATGAAAGAAGCCAAGAGAAAAAACACATTGATGCTGATGCCGTGCAAACCAACGAGACCATCGATCACATCAAGTTTTAAATGAGCAGGTATCCAAGATCGTTTGCGAGAGGGGAAGAAGTATTATTAAACCACAAAAGATCCTACCTTATTCAACTGGGAAATGTGCTGGATACGAAAACTGGCTACTAGTCCATTTTTAAAATTGGATATATTTTTCTTTCCCTTCCAACTTTGAAGCGACGAGTTTTGCTGGCCATTGACCAGCTTCAATGGGCCAATAATTCGGTTCAATGGGACCTTAAGGCAAGAACTTAATTTGAGACTGAATTTATCCCGCTGACATTGAGTGGTAATATTGATAAATCATTGACTTTTAATGGTACTCTACCCATGTCTTGGGTTTTTGTAGGTCTCTTTCCAGTCTTCCATGGAAAATATATCCTGGGCATGATCACAATTAATGATAGCTTGCGGTCCTTCGCGCTTCTGCTCGAAAACTAGTCCTGATATCCCTGTAGGGCTTGGATGCTTCTAAAGCTCAATCCAGTTGCACCACATTCCAGCATTTGATGATTCAATGGTCAAGCTCAGAGTCACAATTGAATCTTAAGAGGCAGGTGATAGTAAGATATGCTTCGAAAAGTTAACTTCAAAAATTCGGAAAAAATGTCCAACACTTGACACTGATATATTGTAGAGGCCCGTGCATGACCTTGGATTACGATTGTTCGTTGTATTTGCAAGACGTACTTATATTGGCAAAGTTAAATTCGAGGCCAATCAACATGATACCATTTGTTGAACCAGCAATAATTCCTGACAAAATGCGTCAAGTACGATTTGAATCTTCCTAATACGTCTTGAAACAGTAATAGGTCCAATAAATTAAATCTGCCTTAAAGTTGGAATTGGTGCCCTGTATTAGAAAGAGTACAGTCATAAATAACGCAATCTAGTTCGTCTAGCTACGGGAAAAAGACCAATCAGACTCAGTCAAACAAACCTGGCTCTTATTAGTCCTTAAGAAATCCTTGAGTCTGACAAACGTGCTTAAGTTTGTTCATGATTGCACTCTTTTCAACTGCATTTGTCCTTTTGATCTTCGATATTTCTATTACAGTGCATTGGAATGTCCGTTCAAAAGCGGGCCAGAGGCCCAGAGCAATGGCAAAGTTAGTCATTTTCCTCAGTTCTGACTCAATCGAAAGACGACCAATCTAGTTTTCTACGTGGGACATGAGAAGACACAGATGCAACCAACCCCTTATGCCTTTCCGTATGTGTTGAGATGAAGGCAACATCTTCCAGACCCTCCCATCATTATCTTCCAGAATGCCAAAGATGGCGAAGTTTCTCCTGAAAATGGTTCAAGTGCTCATCTCGAATGGATCTTCACTTGCTGCACTCATGTCTATATCACAGTACAGATTGTACTTACCTCGATGGCTTTTCTCGTGTGGAATCGTTTTAAAACACTGAAAACCAACCATCTCTGCCCCGTCATTTCAAAGTGGACGAAGAAGCATCATTAGGGCTAATAACTCAGTCACGGCGGATACAACTCAAAACGTAAAGATAGATGCAATTCACGTTCAGAGAAACCCTTCATACATAGCGGTCTGATCCATTTTCTGCCTGCATGCGGAGAACGAAATGAGATTGGGAGATCCAAGAGCACTCACTCACTCACTCACTCACTCACTGAATGAATGCAAACTCGGATCGGAGTCTTTTGGTCATCACTCAGTTAAAGAAAGTTCGGCTCGTCTGATGTCCCGGAGAGTTGGTTGACGGCAGTAAATCCAGACTGTTTTGGTTGATGATATCGCACAATGATTAACTATCTCCCCCTAGGTGGGAAGGGCATCATCCCATCGCCTTCGAGAAGCTAATAAGGTGGTAGTTGCCCCCGATTTGTAGACGTTGTTGCTCTAGAAGAAGCATGCACACACACTCGCTCGTGAATGTTGATCAAAGTCTTCTGATGAAAACTAGGCTGAGACTTAAACGTTTGGTTTCTTTTTCCCAACATAGGAACTTTAATGATGTCGAATATTTAAGAGCTTGGAGAGAACCAATCAATGTTGGATCGTTGACGCGCCAAGAATTCCATGAATCTGAGTGAAAAGTTCAAGGTTTTCGCCTCCCTGGTAAACCAATTTGATGCCGAACATGAGATAGTTGATACTTCACAAATTTCCTTGACGACTTGTTTGCAATTGCCGGAGCGCCTTCACAGGACAGGATGAATCGGAAAAAAGATTTCTCCCGTTCAAGATGTCAACAGGTCAAACTCCTTAAAAGGGTATATTTCTCGCGTATCCTTCCCACATACCCCTCAATCTTCCCTTATCCCTTCTCTTCCTGAAGTTCTTGGAGTTCTGTTCCGTCCGCTGCCAAAATCCTGGACCCTCTATTTTGGTATTTTTTCAACGTAATTATTGTAAATTGTGATCATTCCCGAACAATACCGCTAAAAATCCATTCGGACACGCACCCTAACACATCTCTCTTTGATCCTAAGAATGCATCACGATTTTGTCGAAAATTTGGCTCAGGTTGTTAGCATGTAGAATGTGCGTAAATCACGTGTGGTTGCCTGCAGCCCAATAATATCATCCGTGGTTCCTTGGCTTCAGCATTCAAGTTACGATGAAAACGATGAAAACCTGGCGCCACACCGATTTTCACCCAATTTGACAGGATTCTGCGCGAATCCTCGCCAATTCTTCCCATACATGCCGTCACAAAAAGCAGCTTTCGCCTGAACTGGAAATTAATACTCACACAAACCACCTGATAACTCAGCAGGACAGGCAGGTTTTCGTTTCAAAAAACGCCCAAATCTCGAGATTAGCCCAACAACTCGAAAGCAACTCGATCTTTCACTCGTAGGTAGTAGTAGCTTGGTACAAGATACATGTTCATGTGCACAGTATGCGTGTCTTTTGCGGTGGGTCTCCCGAGATCCTCGCAGATAATCCATTCAAAGTCAGCTGATGTGATCTCCCTCATCAGCGTTGGCCGGCATCATTTGTCCGGCCGCTCTTCGCCGGTTTGCTTGCCCATGCATGCCTCGTTCGTGAGTCGACGAATCCCGAATCCCGAGTTCTCTGTTGTGGCTGGATGGAGTGGATGAAGGAAGGTGCGGGCATCTTGATTTACTACACTACAATGAAATGGAGTGGACCCGTGGAAAGCGGACAAGTTCTTGGGATGAGAGAGGATGAAAGCAGACCAGGAGTCAGTTACACCAGTGGTTTGGTCTTGACCGGATGTGAGTGAGCCTCTTTGGACTTGAATCTTGAAATTTGGACAACTAAAGTGGATCAGTTTTTGATCGGAAAAATTGAACTTCATCTTTGTCGAGTTGCCGAGGTTGCGCCATCCCGTGTTCCATCGCGATCCAGATAGGGTAAATCGAAAACTCCTTGAGTTATTGAAGGTAAGATTGGCATAGTATTGCAATTTGATTTGATTTGATCGTGCTTAACCAGTGTGATCATTGATTGTATTGGTGGAATGTAGCCAGACTGCGGAATATAAATCTGGGAACCAAATGTGCGCCAATGAGTGAAAGATTTGGAATCTGTTGGCATTTTTGGCAGGGGATCGGAAGCTACATGTCGTTAGTATGGGAACAGGAGGATATTGGCCAGATCTTCAAATCCACCGAATCATGTGTTTGGAAAGTTTTAGCAATTCGCCGAATGACAGGTTGTGTTCATTACGGAAGCTTTTCGGGAATGTTTTAATAGTCCGTCGCTGACCAAGCATTGAAAAAACTTTGATGACCAGGCCATGTCACGATTTCTTTCACGATGTGGAAAATGCGAGAAGAAAAAGGAAGCTGTGGAAGGGACTCAAATCAAGTAACCTTTTTTTCGATGGCGGTCAAACGTCTTTGAATCGTTTCCGGTGGAGTGTTTGTTTGTTCTTCATCATCTCGTAAGAGAAGAGAGCAAGGCGCTCTTTTGAGTTTAGCCCGTGCATATCTTTTCAGGAAACATCAAGCTCATTTGAGGTGATTGAGAGGGCGTTGGTAGTAAACAAAGCCCGACTTAACCATTGACTTTGGACGGGTCCACCAAATATGCACGCATCTTTTTTCTTGCGATCCCGAAATGTCACTTGTCGCCCTTTACCTGTCAAAGGGATTATCAGTGACAAGTACCTAAAATCTGGCAAGATCAAACTCCATAGGGTATAATGACTCTGTTGCTGCACAGTCTGTACCATAGCACGAAGACACTTGCCTGCAAATTATGATTTTTTTTTGGCTTGATCATTCACTCGTCTATTGTGAAAAGACCCCCATGTAATGATCGACTTGATTTTGGGTGGTTGCTATTCACAACCACTTGGACAATGGTATCTGACGCTCTTCACCGTCTTCCTTAAGCTCAACAAAGGCAGACCAAAAAATCAAGCAATACACGTGAAATGTCTTCAATTGAAGGGAAGATCCCATTACCGAAAGAACATGTGTTTTTAATAAGGAGGGGATTAATTCCCGAGCCATTCCTTTGAAGGCGACATTTTGGTGGTCTGGGAAAAAAGAACACCTGTGTTTTTGGATGTTACATGCTCTTGCATAGAATACCTTGTACTCATGTACTGTAAGTGAACGGAGACTCACAAAGCGATTGTTGAATGCAGACTTGAGATACGAATGAAACGGACCCACGTAGTACGCTTTTGAAAAATGGGGTTGAAATCACCCAGTGTAATGGACTTTTGTCAAATGAATACCCCCGTCTGTCATCGTTTCCTACACCCTTGCTCAAAGTCCATTTCGAATTCTTAGGCGGGCTCCTCATCGACAGAGGGTTCACTCGTTATGGTGACATCTAACCGTGCCCAATTTGGAAGTGGGGATAGTTCAATTTTGGGAGGTGATATCGAGGCCTCTGATCCGACCCATGAATCACTTTGGACAATCAACTAGCACTCAATTTCTTTTACGGTCCTTGGGAACTGGTTTGGGCGCCGGTTTTAATTACTAGGAGAGGATCTCGGAGGAATTGTGGAGAATCATTGTGTTTCATTAGATAAGCGAAAATAATCCTTGGAAAGAAAGGCCTCTGGCGGGAAATGAGTTCGTTTGTCGTCTTCCATGAATGAAGAAGCTCCTGTAGCGTAGATGAGGATCCTAATTAGAATACCTTGAAAATGACAGGAGGGTAGTCCAGTTTCGAGAATATCATTCTTCATAATTAGGGAGCACATCCATGTTTTGTGACTACTCCATGAGAATTTGGTCAAGTTTTCTCTCAAGACACAGCCTTCAATCTGTGGTTTGAGATCTAATTTCCCGAGCAATTTGGTCAAAAATTGGATTTGGAAATGTTCAATACCAACTGCTTTGTACATGGGATTCATAAAAGTTTAAGTGTCTTCGTTTCGTGGGGGTGAAGGATCCAGAGGACCGAGGAATGGACTCGGTTATTGTTGTTGTTGTCGCCGTCGTCTGTCTAGAGGATGAGAAGTGCCATTTCCAACGAGGAAGTGTACATTATGCACTAAGGTAATTGATTGAACGCCAAACAATGTCCTTGATCCATTGAAAACATGTCCATCTGAGCAGCAAAGCAATTGCCGCTGGATTTTATTAGCAGACAATGATTCCTCTTCAATGAGGGAAGTAGTACCAAGTGTTGGATGGATCTATGGTCGATCGAAAGTCAAGAGAGCATGAAAAGATGTTCATCTCAGGAAATTGTGTCAAACCCCTGGAAGAAGAAGAAGATTCACACCATTAGTGGTGTTGCCGACGGACAGCGAGAGACAACGACATCCACACTCATCCCCTGGAAATGAAACTCGATTCAATTAGTCACGCTGAACCACTCAACAAAGACATCAAAAGTGTGAAAATTGTACCAGATGCCAAGGTGAGCTTTTGGCCGATGGGACTAGTTTTCTTACCATGTCACCCGTCACCACGTTTCTCCCGATTCTCATTTCCAGAGTCATCGTGCTTGTCTCCAAATCCTCAGCATTTTGAGAACTTTTGCGAGATGATTTTAATCAGACGAGTAAGCGTGACCAATATTAGGTTTCTTTGAAAGAAAAAAAAGAGTACAGTGAGGGTGGAGGAAACTAATGGTGCATTAACGGTGGTTTCTATCGTCCACACATGCTACAGGCCGTGAGAACATTTGAACTTTGATTTTGAAATCGATCCAGGACAAAAAAAAAACCTTGTTTACAACTTGGTTGTCATTCTCATTCCCGGACAGAATCGCTCACACTGTTGCGCTAATCTGATCTCGTTTTAGCTCTTCTAAGCGATGGGCTCGATATTTGGCATCCAATTTGGTCCTTTGCCATCTTGAAAAGCTTAGCATTCAAAGATTGTTGATATGTTAAAATGATTTGTCATCAGTTGTATTACTGTCCTGGTTCTTTTCAAGTAGATTTACTGGGGAGTAGTCTCTTTTTATCTTTGCTGTGTACCGCTATGACTAAAGTGTGGTTTTTAGGGAATGATTCGGCTGTTACATTGGAATTCAAATATTTGCGGTCTCCCTGATGAAACTCCCTTTGGCTACCTGACAACCTTGGCCCACAAAACACATGAACATATACAGTGGAGGGGTTAATTAAAAATCAAACCGATTTTTTTGTGGATTACGAAATCCAAAAATCCCAATCATGGTCAATTCATTAGGGTCGATTCTCTGCCAAACCACACTAAACCAAAGAGGTCTCAGAAGGTCATGTCTCCCTTGAAAGATGCACTAATTCGTGTTCAGACCACAAATCATCAAAGTTCAATCAATTCAACATTCAATTGTTCGCTTTACGTACGTGTGCAGAGCAAGTGACGTTGACAAGCAAACAAGAAAAAAGAAAGAAAGAAAAAAAGAAAAGGGGGAGAAAGAGAGAGAGCGAGTGTGATAGATTTCTGATGGCTCTTGGGCAAGTAAAATAGATTAGCTTTTGCTCCCCAGCAATAGGTTCCATTGCTAAATGCCCCAAAACACGATTAAATGCCCGGAGAGCGTCAGGCTGGTGAGAAAGAAAACCGTAACCAAAACGCCAAATGTCGACAACAGATTGGTAGTTGGTTGGTTGGTTGGTCGGATGGTTCTTTCGTTGGTGCCTGGTGACTTCAACGACGGCAACATGTGAAGGGGATGAAATGTAGATCGAAACTTGGGATACGACGAGCAAGTGCCAACCAATGTTTCAAACACCACTTTCATCTTCACCAAGTGTTCCTTCCAATGTTCACTGTTCGTGTAATGGGCCGTAAATATGAAAATCCTCTTTTGTGACTTCATCCATTCGTGTTTGCCTCAAAATTAGCCCCATTGAAGAAGCTTTCAAAGATTTCCAATTTCATAGAACACACTGCCTTTCATGACAGAGAGGTGCACTTCTTTGGGTAAAAATTCGCAAAATTGTTACGAGAGGGCCTTTCATGTGAAGTTAGTCAGTCAGTCAGTCAGTCAGAACTTTTGATTGAGTAAGTGCGAGGTTATTGTTGGGGCTTATCCGGGCACCATCTCGCTCCATTACAGAAACAAAAGCCCTTTAGAAGTATCACGAGATGATGCTACTGATATCAAAGGCATGAAATTTGCTTCTTCAACGAGAGAGCGGAAACAATTAAGCACTCCCACAGCTGACACCCCTGTGCCCCTCCTTGATCCCGAGAACTTTAAAACGTCGTAGTTGCTTCACGGCAGTGGAAGAGGAACAATTCGACAATGGGCATTTATCTTTTTTTGGCCCTGATGACTTCTCTGCCCATCTTCCTTTGCTATCTCTTTCTGCCCAAATTCGAACGGGTTCTTTCTAGCCTTGCGATGCACTTCTGAGAGAGTTAGTAGGACATTCAATAGGGCTCACCTTTTGAATGACACCCGGCACATTTGTGGCAAACAGATCATTTTCTCCATTTCTAACGAGGCTGATTATGATCGAGTATTTGAAAGTCCAGCCATTAGAAGATGAGATCCCCTTCTTTGAAAGAGGGTTTAAGATGGTTGCTTGGAAAGTGAGCCTCCAACAGAAGAAGAAGAAGAAGAAGAGAGAAAGAAACACATGCAAATTTTACCGCGGCCTGCCCATTGCCCGGATTTTCTTTTCCCTTCTTTCTTTCTTTCTCTCTCCCTCGCCCTGTCTTTTTCTTTCTC
Organism: Tigriopus japonicus; assembly: GCA_010645155.1. Lineage (NCBI taxonomy): Eukaryota > Metazoa > Arthropoda > Copepoda > Harpacticoida > Harpacticidae > Tigriopus > Tigriopus japonicus. The sequence continues at coordinate 4,996,451 of CM021318.1, forward strand.
TCTTGATCGCACACAGCCGTATCTTTCATAGTCGTCAGAAAGAAGAAATCTTCTCTCTCTGTAGTAGTAGGTAGCTTTGGAACTCCCAAGTTGCCAATCATTCCCAGCTCCAAAGAAAATAGTTGACTCCATGGGTGGAGTCGGCTTCTTCTAATCCCGAAATCACGATTCGATAACACTTTTGAAAGTGCATGCCTTACATCTCTACTAAGGAATCTCAACTATAATGTTTAAGAACTTGTTTGCGAGACACCAAGTTGTAAACCATTACACTCTGACGTGTTTTTGAGTGGTTCACGAAGCATGCATCCTGAAATTTATGGGGGACAGGTCCTTTGCAAAAAATTGCCAGGATCTGATATGGTTTCAGACAGTTGATCTGCGGGACGTCAGTGAAATTCCAATGGAAATCTGTCACGACTTTGTGGACCTGATTTGAATGAGGAGGCCCTATATGACTCGATGATTTTCTGCGGTAGTCCTCTAGCATTCATCGTCGTCATCTTTCTGGTGCACGGACATAAATTTTCAACACTGTCGATCGATTGTATAAAAATTTCAGTACGAAAAGCTTATCTTTCAAACTCGCCCAGAGAAGTTTGAATGGTTTTGCAAAAATGTCATTTACATTCAAGTTGCTGAATAATTTGATTGAATGATGGACAATTTTTAGAAATAAAAAAAGACAAAAAAGTTTAGGTCTGACCAGCATTCAGCGGGTGTTTCATTCTTTTGATGTATCGTACCTTTTATTTTTTTATCAGTGTGGGATAGCTTAGAATCGTGCAAGCGAGTGTGGCGTGGTTTGGCAAGTGGCATAATCCTCGACTTTTACGAGATGACATGAGAACATTTTTCTAGGCTCGAGCATGCGATTCAAGTCAAACTAGCAGCTTCTTCTACTATTTAGGCTTCTGCTAACTCCAATATCCTATCAAAGGGTTCGCTTCTGAACATCATTGGAGGAGAAGTAATAGCAGCGATGATGATGGTGATGGTGGTTGGAGTAGCAGTAGTGGAGGTGGTCGAATTGGCGTTAGTGAAGATCACCAACCTCGGCAGGAACCTCCTCATGTCATTTCTCATGCAAATCTTCTCGGTCATACTTTCCCTTTAAAACGCATTCAAATTGGAATTCCAAGACGGTTACGAAAGAGATCACCTGGATGAGGGATGCATTCGTTGTCCCCCATAATACATTCACCATGATTTCGGAGGAATGAGCCCAGAGAGAAAAAAAAGCCCACTGCATATATGATAATATTTCGCACAAAATTTGGCTCATGTTTCCTGAAAAATCGTTATGAGTTTCTCCCTAGAAACATATCGCGGCGAGCTGGCTGGCTCAAAGAGTATCTTATTTTTCTGAATACCTAATCACTCTATCTGCCACTTTCACCACTCGAAGAGTGCAAAGAGCAAAAGGTCTGTGAGGAACGACGGCGGCCGCCATGAAATTCAAATCCTCTGGCTTCTTTCGCTCTTCGTGTGTCCTGCGTCCGTCCGTCCGTCCATCCATTGTTTGGTATGTCCCGACTTTTGACCGAGTAAAACCATGTGGAAGACCCTCGAGTTCATAGCCAAACATTCTCATTCTCCCGCTGTATTTACTACTGTAAGAGTAGTTGATGCCGTTTGCGTAAACTTATTTACAGTAAAGCGGAACAAACCCACCCTGCCCTTCCCATCGCTCGTTTTGGCCCCATTGTTATGAAATCCATTGCCAATATCCTCCTCGATTGTCTTTGGCTACATGCTGAGTGGGAACCGAAAACCCTCCTCGTCATCGATGGTAGTAAACCCTCGTTTCCATGTGTACCTATCTGACCACTTGAGATCGGTGGTGCAAAATAGCTCCCATTTTGGCCAAGGCCCATGAACAGGATGAGAAGGAAGAGGAGGATTGACCAATCTACTACGTACGTACGCACCTCTCCTTGCTCTAAATACGGGTAATTTGTTTCATGCTAATGGCATCAAAGGCGTCGAACGGACACCTTTTCAGAGCATGAACGAGCCCTACACATGGAATTCGTACTTCCCGCTGGAATTGGTATGAAATTGCATACCTTTGACTGCGCAAGAATAATGAATCCTAATGACTTCCCAGATGAATAAATGGACTCTTTTGAATGTGTTTTTTTTGCGACAACCCGAGCTCGGGGGTGAAACTGGGCGAAAGAGGCCCCGTTTTAATTGGTCTTTTGTTCAGTTCTGCCTGCCGTGTCAACAAGCGGGCTCATAAAATCACAAAGGCCTAACGAAGGTATGATTACGCGAATTGACTCCAAAGATTGGTCACACTCTAACCTTTTCCTCGGGCACTCAAATTGATGCCATTTTGGGATGTGAGAAAAACCAAAATCACCAATGAGAGTATCTTTCGCACGGAGACTCGAGCTTAGCCTTAGATTTATAAAATAAATAAATTATAAGATAATAAAATATCATCATCATCATCATCATTTCGGTCGTTAAATGTCGAAGGGTCCAAGTTAGCAAAACATGTTTTCTATCATGAAAATTTTGAATCCCTCTGTATCTTGCAATCTGATTTCATTCCTTGATTACTAATACCCACATCAGGATGGATGTTTTGAACCAATGATTTGGACTGCATTGTGGCCACAACTTTTCTCAGGACAAATGAAGACATATGAAAGTGTAACGACAATCGGATGTCTTGCCTCTATTTTTTGATCATTTCTGGATGACGTTTCGCCAATGGTCATTGGTAGATTATGACGCCTGAGGTTCGGGAGACTTTTCGGAAGCACTATTATCCATGGATGTGCTTGTGCATGGTTGGATTTTTTTGGGAGAATCTCAATTTCATGGCCACCATCCATGGCATATCAAAAGACAGATCGCACTACACATGAGCCTGGAGTGCAACCAACGAGAAGTCGAATTCGAAGTTTTGCCCGTGGCCATGTGTGTTGTTGTGGAGTAGGTAATTGGTCGATGAATCAAGACGATTCCGTAGAACAACTGTAATCTTAGATTTCTTAACCATGTGATGCAATGGTGGATGAGCACGCAGGCATCGATGTCAAGATATCACAAGTCGACAGAGAAATAAGCAGAAATCCCAAAGACGACAACGTAGATCTCTGGCAGACGAGTGATCAATCTTCAAACTGGTATGATTGTGATCCCGAATGGTACATCATATTGCATAACCCGCTCGATGATCCCCGAACAGCCCTGTAGCCATGTCATGACTGATCATGTTCAAGCATCATATTTGGAGATGATTCCCTTTTCGTTTTGGACAAATTTGGTAATTTCAAGCTCATGATGAAGGCCTGATCAGTAAATATCAGGGGTACCAATAATGAGGGCTAACAATTTATGGGCGAAAGTTCATCAGGACAGAGGTTTTGAGCTGGGTGGAGCAGCCGCTTCCAAGTGAGAACTGCCTGCTGTCTTGTGGTTGACACCGAACCCAGTGGATAACATTTTGGGGTGTCTGAGGACAGGTCAGATTGGGAAAACAGACACGGAGAACGTAAAGCGCGTTCGTCGAGTTCGCTCATTCGTATCCAACCAAGGGGAAAGTGGTTTTGACCGCCGCCATTCGACATCCCTCCAGAACGGACATAGGGATTTGGGAATTCGCTCAGACATTTTTCTTCTGAAATCACCAGATTCCTCGACTGACTTTCACACACGGGCCGGAATGATGACCCCATCTCTTTCACTCCTGGGTCTCACGTGGTGGTTAAAAAGAATTTAAAGATGATCAATCAAGCGGTCGTCGAAATGCTAATGCGTGTGTCAACTCTTTAAAAGTGAATGTTTGCGAGAAAGTTGGCACTCGCTGACATCGGACATTGCACGCAAGACAAGAAGAAAAAGCGCCATTTCCGCTTTCTCACTTTCGACAAATGCATTTGGGTCTGTGGTATGCGGTCAAATTTGAATATCTAAGGTTGTGAGATCGGATCTCAGATCGCATTGATTTTTCCGATAGCTACACACCTTCTCCTGGGGGTGTCTGGGTCATTAATCAATGCATCAAAGTAGCCCGTGCTCGACCAAATGCCAAAATGACAATCTCGGTTCAAGCAATTCACCAATCTGTAGGGGTCAAGCTCCCTCTTTGGTTGGTTGGTTCGTGAGATAGATGGTTGTTGGGGCACGATTCCACCTTGAATTCGGGACACATATTTTTCATTTCTACGCATGTGTGAGAGGACCTTCACTGCTGGATGGCCAATATAATTAGGGTGCTATTGAATGGGGGCGCCCATTGGCTACTGAAAGAGTGAAAAGGGAAAAGCTATTGGATTTGCAAATTTCAGTGCTGGGACAGGGCGTAAAATTAGCATAAAGGCATTCATTTTTTTCTACGTTCTGACTTTGGAAACCTACGACACGAGCCCTTTTTTGGCTGGAATCAGGCACTTCAGAATGTCCATTTGTCATATTTTGCGGCCATTGGCATAGGTTTCAAATTAGTTAAGCCCGCTACTACCTAATGGTTAATAGTTATGTTAGGAGCGAACGAAAGCTCGAGTAGTCTTTCATGATTTCCTAATCCTTCTGGACGTTTTAATTGCTGAGCACTCGTGCATAGGAATCGGCGATAATATTTCTTCAGTAATGATCACTATTGAGGATGATCCAGAGCTTGCAGAACCTTTCATTAGTGACGGACTGTCACATCTCTTCCGAATTGGCAGAGCAAAGCGGGGAAATAGTTTCATATGTACGTACGTAATACACTATTTCGTTTCGATTGTCAAAGAGACGCATTCAAAGTCGTTCTGCGGACACCATAGCACTATTACAGACCTGGCAAGGGAATACCATCCATTGTGTTTTCAACCATGTTTATATGAGCCAATTGGGATAAGCCCCCAATTTACTTTGTTAAGTGGTGCGTCATTTCATTTGAAGTGATGATGAGAAACACGAACTTTCTTTCATCCGCCTTCTCGTCGTTCTCGTCGTCTTTATCGTCTCCATCCACAAGAGGGAGATTGTATGTCTCCACTCTTTAAGCATTCCTTCATTCTTCCTTTGGTTCTGAGTACACTGAGCACTCGAACTATTCAACTGGATGGATCGAGTTGAGACTTCTCGAGGAGATGGACGAGTTAGCGGTTGGCTATCTGTTGGACGCATCCCTCTTTGGGTTAGTTGGCGTGGATGCTGCTGAGAAGGGGAAAGCGGAAATCGTTTCTCATCTTAACACAGTGGTAAAATCTCCAGATCAAACAATCACACAGGCCAGTGCACCCCAAACCTGACAAGCACTCTTGGGTTTGCCGTATGCATACAAACATACCTGTATGCATATTCTGACCTGATGCGTCAACCACTGAGAAAAACGACTTTGGCGTGTTTAAGCATGGTGTAGACTTGAGCAAGCAGTCAGAAAGACTGGTTACCGCTTGGTGTCTTTTTCTCCCCGTCTTTCAGGCTTTATTACATATATGATTTATCTTAAGATATGCAAGTTTAGACAGGCAGTGAATATGCGGGTTTTTTCCGGTTCAAAACCTGCTTGAAAGATCAAGTTGAGCCTGCCGTGGCCACAGTCCCAAGTACACAAACTTTCACCAGCGATTTCCTGTGAGGAATGTAGTGGAGACTTGCATCGCCTCGAGCTTGCTCTGCTTTGCTAGCAAGGAGGAAGGGAGGGAGGAAGGAAATGTGTGTATGTACGCATGGAGACGTAGCAGGTCAAACTTTGGCGATTGAGTTTGAATCCGTTGAAGCCTGGTGGGCGTTGGTTGAATAAATACACACGGTATAACCCTTATTCAAAAGAAACAACTTCGTCATTGCCCATTACCATGGGTCCACGTGTTAGAACGCGCATGGATCTATAGAATGTCAAGAGGCTGCTCTGAATTACTGACAAAGGTACTAGGAACGACTCTGTTAACGCCAACGGTAAGTAAACACATACTTCGGTCCGAGTTTGACAATGACGGATCTGAGGATCAAAGTGCATTTGTAGGTTGATTTCGTGAGGCCACGATTCATCGCCTTGTATTAGATTCGCTTCTATTGGTTCATCAGAGTTTTGCTCTGGAAGAGGGAGAGTGGGGGCGTTTCCAGACGATCGTCCCCTTCGTCTGAATCATGGCGTGATCAGGAGCAGCAGCACCAACAACAATGAAGACGACGGGGGAAGGGACAGATTGTCCTGGAGATGCTTGAAAGTCTTCAATCATCTTCGGCGTGGATCTGATAGTGGTGGTGGCAATCTTGGCTTTGATATCACAAGCCCGGGATCATCATTGCCTAATCATCGCTCTTCAAGCTCTTCAGAGCGTCGCAAGGAAACACAATGGAAGCGAAATTTGCCATGAAAGAGTTAAAATCAACCGATTCAGATCCAATGGTGGCTGGTTGCACCAAAAAGGTCATTCGGGCGAGTCATTGTGTTGATGACCTCTTGAGTTGAGGCTCAAGAGGACGGCGAATCGGGTTTCCAGCACATCATCGACTTTCACTTTCCTTCCCCGAGCTCGGGGCCTTTCATTTGAATGCACCATTTAAGATGATTATTTGCACTCTCTCTCTCTCTCTCTTTCTCTATCTCTCTTACTGTGTACGTCTGTCTGTCTTGATCTTCATTCATCTCGAGATCTCTTCATTGGAGGAACAGAAGAGGCCGGATATTTTCTCCACCCTGTCATTAGAATTGTTCAAAATTCAATTTTGGGCGGAGTTTCGAGAAAGACAAAATCTTTCAAAGCTTACCCATTGAACGAGCATCGACCTAGTTTGGCACGAGAAGGAAGAACAGGAAGTTTCCGTTCCACAATAACGATTAATCGCACATTCATTACCGTTCGTACGGACGCTCTTTCAAGAAACACTTTAGCAGAGAGTGGATTGTGACTGGTCATATTTTGAATATGCCGCCCCGTCAAATCTAATCGAGACAAGCTGAGGAGACTTTGGGTAGGCTGGCTGGCTCATTATGGCGAATTCGAGGTGTGGCTGAGAAGGCTTGCTGTTATCGGGGAGATCCATCTTTCCGTGGAATTAATTCAGATCCCCATCCAGCTTTCACGAAGGCGTGAATTGGCACTTTTGGGGCTGAACTTTTCCGCGTCGGAGTTGAATAATAATCACGTACGAGAAAATTTCGGCCGAATTAAAGTCAAGGCTCTTTGTAAGAGCAAAACACGGAAAGACGAGAAGTCAGTCACTGAAATTTGATGAGGAAGGAGTGCGATTTTTTAGCTAAGCTTTGGGCGATCGCATCACATTGCATTTTGAATGGTTCTCGACAAGTTATTTGTTTCGAGGAGTCGCCAGGATGTCACGAGTCTCCGATTTAAAGAAATGTCATTTTTACCTCCCCTTGCTAAATTGCTAGCGAGCCATAAAACGACAACGAGCCACCCTTATTTGGCTCGCTCATGCTTTTTTATGTCTATCTGAACCTAAAACTGGGCAATCTCGCATGAAGGAAGATAGTTAGAGATCTTCCTAATGGCACTATTGTCCTCAAGCATCAAGCCAACACAATTGAACCGAATAATAAGTGTGGATTTACGCAATTTAAAGGGTTTTTCCGTTGTACTTGCATGATTTTTATCTGACTCGAAGAATTTGAGCAACGCGTAGCGGGTGGAAAATATTGCTCTCTTCTTATGAATCTTTATTCAAACCGTTAAATATATTTGAGTTTTAGGGAAGAAACGAAATGGTCTAATTGAAGCATTCAGAAAGAGTTGTAAATGCAACCAAGCATTAAAGTCTCCCAATTTGATTTAATCGTAGTATGTTTGCACCAATTAGAAAACCGCTTCATCATTTGAATCCTTTGCCTTTTTCAGTTCCAGTGTGGCATCATTTCTACTCAGGAAAATCTTATCTTCATTTCAAAACTTCAAATAAAATGCATTGCTGAAGAAATGCTCTTCTGATTTGAATAACTTATGGAGAGTAACATCCCTTGTATGCTGCATGTCTCCAATGATACCCGCATTTGCAACGTTTATCTTGTGATTCTCTGGTTCAAATGCAACAATTGTTCACAATGATGTGTACAAATTAGTAATAATTTCAAGGTGTATGTGCTTTCAAAAATCGAATAGCAATTACTCCATTTGCTTACTCTGGTAGAAAGATATTTCGACTCAAACATGAACAATAAAGCTATGGACCCTAGCCATTATTGCAGTTTAGCACAAAATGCATTCCGATGTTTGTCCAATTTCTGAGTGGATTTGCAGATTCCCCGTGGTTTATTAAGGGACCTGAATCAAAATAAAGGAAGTTGCGTTCATCCCTCTTTAAGCACTTGAAACACGTGTTTCGATAGAGTTCTAATCTTTAACTGTGAACACAAATGAACCCGTACATCCTTATTGTTCGTTTAGCAATCCAAGAATACTAATTGAGCTCTTATTGGTTCCAGGTAAGATCTCGATGCACTTGATGACAGGCTTGTCGTCGTCGAATCCACAACCCACCAACTGCCATTCACGGTAATGACGATAATGCTTGTTATATCGTTATATCCACAGGCTGATCTTCTAATGGATATTCAGTTGATCTCAATTGCCGGAATCCAGAATGCCATCCTTCTCCTCAAGGTTGCCAAAATTTGAGGCTATCCTCAATTTTCTCGACAATCCTGAAATAGACGAGGACAGTCGCTCTTTTTGGGTGAAGGAATGGGAGCACTGCTCATTGAAAATGGAGGCAACAAAAGAGCAGTTTTCAATTGTCATTTTCTATCCGTTCGTTCTTTATTTACGTACATTTCGAGGCTCTTGAGCAAAGAAGATTCATTGAATTTCGCTCTTCTTTGCTGCGTCACTCGTCGATTAATGACACTCAGATTCTCACTCACTCACTTACTCACTGGTTTACACTCTGGAAACACGACCTTGAACCAAGGCCAGCAAACTTAAGCTTTTTTCCAGAGTTTCACTGCAAATTATTCATAGCCCTGTGCTCTGAGGGTTAAGGTTAATTCCTGCCAGTCAATATTGGTTCGAGACAAAAGGCACATTGTTATGCAAAATTGAGCGGGAAATTTATTCCACAATGTCATCCCTGTGGATGATCCAAAAGGAAGGCAAAGCCAAAAGGTTGCACTACATGGAAGATAATTTCGTCACGCTAAGGGTTGAATAAAATCTTGGGTCTATTTCCCAAGTCTTCGACATGGAAGACAAAAGCCTCCAATCAAAGCATTTTTGCATTGTTTAAGAAATTTGACCGAAACTTTCCGCAATCTGGAACAAACATTCATTTTTACCAACTCACAGAAACTAGATCACTCTAATTAAGTTGAATTTAGATTAAACCGAACAACGTGTTGTTGATACGTCAACAGAGGTATGTCCTATTCGAAGTAAATAAATCTCAGAGCATATACTACCGTATTTCAAACGTCTTTCTATCGCTTTGCTAGTCTACGTATTTGGCAAGTCCCGCACACTATCCAAGTATTGATCATGAAATTTTGGATCGGCTTGTGGTCCGTACCTACTGTAATTGGTTGTTGCCAACATCAGCTTAATAGCCTGGCTTCAAGACGATCGTGTAATTAGCAGAGTCCCAAATATCTTGCAATCTCTGAACAGGTGTGAGTTGGTTTGTCATGAATATTTGAATGCTCCCTCATCTCCCTTGTACCTATGGCATTCCACCCTACTGAAAGTCTAACCGACCAACAATCAAACCCCATTTTTGGATGGCAAAGGCAGCCCAATTAAAAATGAGGTGTTAAATCTGACACCTTGCAATCCTTTTGAATTGAAGCTACTTGGGATCCTTGCCAACTTCAGAGAGTGGCAATTTTAATAGCCAAAGCCAGACTACTGGAGTGGAGAACTTCTTTGTAGATCTGTTGGAGGTGGAGAGCGGCTTTTTTGCCATATCTGTTTGTGCGCGTCTGAAAAATCGCCCACGAATCTTGTCACGAACGTCATCATTTCTTGACCTGTTGATTAAGGCTTACAAAAAATTGTCAATTATCCAACAAACTCAAGCTTCGGTTAGATTTGATTGCCCGTACTGTAATAAATGTAGCTGTATGTGTGAGGTAGCCATGGTTGGGTTGGTTGGAGGTTGACAACTGAATAAAATGAGCATTATGGGCCAGATTTTTTGGCACACTAAGCGATATAAACTTAAGGTTTACGAGAGGCGTGTTGAGTTGTTTGGATGAACATGTCATAAAGATTACTTAACTCTGCTATGAACAGGAATTGCAAAGAACGGACCCTGTTCTCCAATCGGACAATTCGTGGTCGCATTTTTATATGGTAACTAACCTTTGGTTCTTGAAACTATTTTCAATTATCTCAAGGCCATGGAATGCGGTTGGCGAACAAAATAACGTGAATAGGCCCCTTTTTCCGAAGTAACCATTGGTTGGCGAATAAATTGGGACAGCCACTGCAAATTTCATGTCTCAAGGCCCAATCTCATTAGGGCATTTTCTCGAAACAGATGGAACCTTTCTTCCGTGTATCTCATGTCCATCCGTCCACGAAAACTCGGAAGCCATTTCCAACAATGCGGTCAATCAATCGAATTTGCAGGCTGACCAAATCATTAAAGAACCAAATGACGAAGGAAATGAATGCCAAACTCGACATGAATGCTAAATGATAACGAGTAAAGCGTTTTGAAAGGCCTTTGATGATCCTATGGTTCTCGACGACCTCAAATTCAGCGTGTAAATATCTACAAAGAAAAAGTGAGGATGACACTTGACGGTGCATGTGTGAACCATCATGAATGCGAGTGCGGGATGGTTAGGTAGGTTTTGTCGGGATGTTTCACTTCGTCATTTTCCACTCTAGTTCATCGCTTCAAAGGGATCAAGGAGAGATCACACCATCCCTTTCTTCGATTTCCAGTAGGCTTTAGTTTCCAAATTGCACACGCTGAGCATCCATCACAGAGCAGAACAGTGAGTGTGTACTCTTTGATGACTGACTAACAGACTGTCTGACTGGGCTCTTAAGCGATTTAAGTCGATTTCCACCCATCTAATTGGCACATGCCATGCAAAACGCCTTGTTAGCCTAACGAAGTCCAGCAGACAGACGTTTCCTGGAATCCTTTGAAGTACGTACACTTCACATTAGAGCAATAATCTTAGCTGGATGGAAGAGACCAAGACAGATGACGAATGGTGTCGTTACGACAACGTTCGATAATGGATATTTTTTGGTCCGGATGGGGCATTACTCCCCGATACGCACAAATCGACGGGAGGTCTCATTTTAAAGGACGTTTGTGACCAAGCCATAAATCGACCAATGCATGTACCAACCAACCAGCAGATGCGTTGCAGTGGTTCCTGTTTGAAAGAGGGACACAAGCCAAAGGTTGAAGAAAGATAATTGTCCGTTTTAATAACATTTGAGGCTAATTATGGCAAGCTATCATCGGTTTGAGAGGCCCTTTTGGAGGCATATCGAGAATATCGTCCTTACAAGTTACTAACAAGGTTCAAATGCAGGTAATGTGTCAACCAATACCTCTAATTAACCAAAGTCAGAGAACGGAATGGAGCCATTTTCCATTCAATCGGATGTTATCACCTTCTTTTGCCAAAAGCCGATGGTGAAGAGAAATCTTTTTGCGAAGAGCTTATTTGGAAACATGGAAGTTGTATAAGAAACAGTTTGCGACTTTTAACGAAAGAAACCGAATGCAAACTTTGATCCATAATTTATTGCCATCCCAAAACAAATTGGCTGGAACACACAATCAAAATCCCCAAGCGTCAAGTATCGCTTTTGTTTGTAACGGAATAGTAATCCGTGATGGTTTTCTCGTGGCACGCATTCGAGAAGGTGTCATATCATTGGAGGAAATCAAAGATCGGCCAATCGTGGCATTTTTTCGTACCAGTATGTGTGTTCACGAGTCTGCGGGTGTCTCATTTATTGTCTCAAGCATGGCCGAGATGATTCTTACAATTTGGTCTTTAATGCTTGGATGAAATCCATTATTTGATTAGAAAGTGAAATTGTTTTATCTCGCCAAGATGTCTTGATGTGACGGATGATTCATTTTCACAGCATTCTCGATTCACGATTCATTCCTGGAGATTTGAACGCGAGCGAAGAAGACGACTTTGACGCTCTGGAAACTGAAATGGTGTCCCGTGCCAAATGGGTCGATTCTCGTGCTTACTCGGCATTTTGAGAAACGGGATTGGGGATGTGGCAGATCCCGATCCAAACTTGGCTCGCATATGAGTAAGAACGAAGTACATCAAAGCATTCGAGTTCAAAGGGTGGCATCTAGTTTTGATTTAGTATGAACAATGCTCGAAAGTGCGTGAAGAACCAACCCACTGAATGGAGGAAGAAGGAGACAGAGAAAAATCAAGGTAAAAACTCCAACGCACACCTTCAATTCTGCCCTACTTGGAATGGAACGGAGTGGCTTTGATTATTATAATAATAAGCTGCGCGAGTTTGTGAATCACCTTGTGGAGAAGACAGAAAGTGGGCCCTAGCCTGGAAAAAAATGTTATTAATAGGCCTGACTAAACGAGTATGTATGGGCTGTGGAAGAGGCTATGGAAGCAGGACACCCTCTGTGGTCCTGATTACTCACCAGGGGGCCAAAGGGAAATTGTATCCCGCTTAATCTCCGACTTGGCAAGTGCTCGTTCGCGATCAAATGGTTTCTGAAAAGAAAGAATTCCGGATTAAAACCAGACTACACACTCGTACATGGAGGGGCTTGAAATGATGCCTGTCATAAACGTTTTGGAGAGATAAAACACTTTTCTTTCTCGTGGTGCCAAACGGAAAAAGAACCTCGAACCTGTAACACCCCTCTTTAGTAATGGTGGTATAATGCACTGGCCAAAAACCATTACCGAAATAAGGTGCAGAAACCAAATGCAATATTTTCGCACCCACTGCAGATAGACCGAGAAAGCTAAAAAAGCGGAGACCACAAGTGGTGGATTGAAATCCATCAGCTCACAACGGCAAGGTGTCGTGGTCTAAAACATGTCACAAAAACCATCCAAGCAAAGCAAGTCCCTCTCTCTCTCTCATTATGGAAGACGGACTATGTTTGTGGTGTTTAGCATTGGAATTGATGGCCACCCATTTTAATCATTGTTGTTGATCTTGACCAAATTGGCACACCTCTTCGCCTCTGGCCAGATCCGACTCTTTCAAATTGCATTGGACTCGTTCCCTGATAAAAGTCTACTAATTACCACCGAGCAATCCAGCCAAGCGTGCTTAATTTGCATGGGTCGAAAAAAAGGGGTTGGGTTGGCATCGCTAATCAGAGAACGTAAGAGAGGCGTTCCCCAAACCGATTCTTGGGAGCATTCCAGATATGAAGAAATAGATATGAAGGACCTCTTTTAAACCACGATTGATTGTCCTTATTTCGTACTAAGAGGATGATCAAGAGGACTCATCCTCGTATCATGTGTTTGATATTACGTCCACTGCGACCAACACAAAAGAGTTTAGTATCAACGTTTGTGTATGTAGTACCACCAACACTTGACTCACAAAGAAATGTTCCGGCCAACGGACCATGTTTTGTCTTCACAGATGCTTGTGTATTGAGAAGGAAATGTTGGCATGTCTCAAGTCATTATAAGGGTTAGGCAACCATCCACATCAACCAATCAAGGGTGGATGGCGATTGGAGAAGCAACAGACAAACGTCACAAAATCCAGGAGGGTCCTCTTCGATTGGAACACGGAAGATTCTTCCGGGGGAATCGTGACCAATTCGATTCAATAACTGACGTTCCATTTGGTGTTTGCTCAATCAGTTATGCTTGAACAGGCCCAGAATTGAGTGAGTGCCGTGTCATCAAATCCAATGGTTGATGTAAGACTGACTCCCATGTTGCCCTGACCATTGCACTTAATCTGAACTCGGTCACACTCGCTTGGACAAATTAGGCAATGCATTCATTTGGCTGACTGATGTTGTAAACAGCCGTAATTGGATAACAGGTCGTTTAGTCCAATGAAATCCGAGGATACTTTTTCCCCCTGACAGATTTAAGCAGCTCCGGGGTGGAGCTCATCAATGTCAATCATGACTTAAAAGCTTTTAGACCAATCGAAGGCAAGTGCTATTACAAAACCATCCACCATTTCCATTGGCTAGTACCGAAGAAAGAATAATGGTCAGCATGTCTAGTAATGTGATTCCGTCTGAAAGTCACTTTCCTCAAGGAACCTTGAAATGGAAGTGCTGAACAACTCGCCCTCCGTTTCCAAAAGAGGGGAATTGGATCGAAATCAGAATTGGTAAATGTACGTAATTGTTGGATCGTAGTCATCGAATGCCATGGAAAGGTGGAAACGGTAATCCAACGTTACACACCCTACTAGGTGTTTAAAGGGCCATCGATGTACGTAATGGCACTTGACAATGCACATTCGTAGATCTTCTGGTGGATACCGGATAGTATCAATACTAATTAACACCGCCGGGCAGTGCATCATTTGGCCATGGTTCGGTGGTTCGAAACGTCATTATTTAATTATAATCTCCTTTTCCCTCTAAAACGAACCATTAGCCCACGTTCGTTAAATAAAATTGTAGGCCTGGGTTTGGAGTTTTATTTGCGGGCGTCTGCATATGTTTTGCATGAGGGTTTCCGCTGATAAAGATCGTCGACAATTGATATTTATGGTCAGAAATGGCACATAATTAGCAACAAAGGCGACTTGGCTGCTTTAATCAGTGCCAATCGTGACATGAGTTCTGGCAGGCGCCGCCCAAAAACGACCCAACAATTCGCGTGAGACATTTTGTACGACTTTAGGAACCCGCAATCAGGAAACGAACCGTTTCTGGCTTTGGTCACATCGTTTTTCCAACAAGCTTAGTGCATTTGATCGTTGGTTCGTGGTTATCAAAACCACTTAAATGACCAAAAAGAACGGAACTAAACAATTATATTTTGACGGAGAGTTCCCAGAGTGAAAAAGCTGGTTTCTCGAGCAAAGTTTAGAGTTTTTTTTTTTCAAACGGAATATTACCATTGATGATGACTGCAACGGAAATTCATTGATGAAAGGTAATTTCACGGTCAGGTCGTCCCTTATGCTGATGCGCTATGCTCAACTGATTCGACAATTACTACATAGAGGCCAAATTAAGTAACGTGATTTTGATCAAGCTATCATTAATCTGTCACACTCTTCACCATACGACGAAACTCTTCCAAACACTTTCCGTCAATTCAAGAAACCTTGGAATATATAGAAATGAATACGTCCGGCTATTTTCAAACAATACGTACATAGCTGTCCTCAGGTTTCTCAAACACGATTCCAGATTCCCGAGAGGACTTGTCAGAAAAGACATATCGGAGTAGAAGACGAGATACATCTTGGAATAGAATGGCTGGATGAAATGAATGAGTGAGTGAATGACGCAGCAATCGATCCATTTGCGAGCCGACGAGTTTTTTTCCGTGTGTCCGGATGAACAGGTCATCATGGGCGATATAAATCGATGACAAACCGCCGTGAGTGGTGAAAGTGGATTGAATTTTGTCGCAATTCAAACATACAATCAATAAGAAGGAGGCGAGAGTTCCTCTGATTTTTGATTGACTTGATTTTGTCTTGAGAATATAAACAGATTTGTGCTTGACAAAATCTTGCGAGCTTTGAATGCCATTTGTCACCTCGCGATTCGATTTAGTCATGCAATTATTATGGAACCACGTTAACTTATGGTACTATGCCAAAACTAATAGATTGGATTTGCTTTGTGATTAAATCAAGTGCAGAAGCCACAAAGAGGCACGAACAAGTGTGTTCATTAACTGAAAAACTGTTCAAGCAACTAAAATGAAGAATAACTTCTAATCTCGGAAAATTGGACAAATTTTGATCTCAAAGCGCCCAAAGAATTGAAATCCAATTTCGAAGATTGACCTTCAACACGCCAAACGAAACGCCAGATCTCATAAGTCATGAAAGGCAAAGTCTGAAGCTCAAATTGGTTTGGATCATGAATCCGACACGTGTTGAATTAAAGCCCGCTTAAGCAAGCGAAATCGTTGGTTGTTACATAGGCAACCAACCAACCACATGTTGTAATTGAATTCATGGCCACTGAAATCGACAAGATTAATTGATGGGACACCTTGGTCATTGTCGTCGTGGTTTCTAGACGACACTCAAGGCTCGTGGCCATCTAACAGTCACATATGAATTTCTGATTGATGAAACGACTTTTCTGTGTAACACTTCACACCACAAGAATCGCTCAAGTGAACTGTGAACTGGCCACCAAACAAGGCAATTACCGTTCTAAATTTTAGTGTCAATGTTTTTCTTCACTAACCCCTTCAATCTACTTGTGACGGGTTAGAACCACTTTTCAATTGCGCATCAAGGCATTTCTACAAGTAATCTTTCATATCTGTCTGTGTTTGAGGAAACTTGAATGGCATCCTCGTGACTTTCAGTCCGTCTGTCTATCCATCAATCAATCGTGTTGCTTGCCATGGGCTATGAACATTATGCCGAAAGTGCTATTCGAGAAGTGACAAAAATCTGAAATACTAATTTAAATGTTTTCGCTTGTCTAATTCTGTCGGCGGCGCTCTCAGATTGATTTGTAATTCGTCGCTAGAAACCTCGATTGGTGTATTCAAAGAATTTGAAAGATATCCCGAGGCATCAGCCCATTTCAGAGCCGGCTGGTATGGTTAATTAGGAAACTTGTTTTTTACGTAATTGAACATCTTTTTGAGTGTCTATCTCCAACATGTTTGAACTGGAAAACAAACCTCGCCCCTTCTGACGTTTACTCGAGGTTGCGTGATTTGACGCACGGAAACTGCACAATAAAAATAGTTTTTCCATTGGTCGAAATATACATGTAGTTCGTGTGGTCCCTTCAATATTCGAATAGAGTTGTTGCCGACGGCCAATATTCTCATCTTGTATCCAACTTCAAGTAAATTTCAGTCCAGTGTTGTCTCAGGTTCTGCCAAAAAAAATTAATATCTCTCCCTGCACGTTCTCCCTAAACAATTGGTCGGTCGAAGCACGGGAGAATGATGCAGGGGCGAATGGAGTCATTCTTCTCTAACTGAGGATTTTCATGCCTCACTGAATGGCTTTGTCTTAACCTTAATGTCCAGTGCTTGGTCGGTTTCTTCAAGAGTCATTCACCCAAGCAACAACAATCGGCACCATTGCTATCATCATCATTATTGTTCTCAGTTTTAGCCGTGCTAGTGCAACGTATGAGTACAATTTTAGCGTGGGGATGTATGGCCAACATGTGAACCGAACTTTAAACACAGTTACAGAAACTACGGCTTCTTGTGGGCAAGGTTATTTAGTTTCCTCAAATCAATACCGCAACGCCTGATTGAACCGGTTAAATGATGCTTTTGAGAGTATTGAGAAAATTGCACCTAATGGCCACCGTTGGTTCGAAATTGCTTGAGAAGCCATAAATTGCATCCAATGGGGCGATTCTGCCTTGACATCTCGAGGGATCCGAGATCAATTTCTTTTACCGATTTGGTGTCCAAGAAAAAATAGGAAAGAAAACGGGAACTTTCCCATCATTTCCTTTTCTGATAGATTGTGACGGGTTAGCAAATTTGCTCCCCATTCGACATGACGAGATTTATTGCCCAATATCCTTGTGTGAAGATGCAAAAAGTTTCAGCATAGCGGTGATGGTGGTTGCGCAGATAATCATGAGGATGATCATTCCTTCTATCGTATATGGAGTGAAATTCAACAACTCGAAATTTCCGATTGACTTTTGAATGAGAGCTGCTGAATAGAACCCGGGCGGGAATTTATGGCTCTTCAGTATAGAGCTAATGAAATGAACCTCCATACACATACGCAAGTTGCAACTATGGCCCAGCCACTTCAGCCGGATAATAACCTTCAATATATCTTCACCGTTATGCAAATTATTTTTTCTTCCAAATCCCCAGTTGTTGGGATGATTCTCCATGGGAGACCTCGTGAACTTGTGGATGACAAAGGCACAATCATGTCATGGATGTGCATATGTTCATGAACACTGGCGATCCTAATCATCCGGCTTAAGAAGATCTGCATTCAAAAACATTTGCGACATCATCGTTGTGGCACCCCATAAGGACACTCTCAAAAACGTATACCAACTGGATGACTATTCCTGCTTCTCAGAGTTGCATTATTTGATTTCCTTTCATCACTCTTCATCACGGACATTGCGTGTGATTGATCCTCGAGATTCGTTTTCGATACATCCATCCCATCCATCTTTCCCCAATTTGAAAGATGAAAACAAATGGTCTTTGGTCAAAAGAATCGCGCAACCTCTCTTAGTATAAACCAAAGGTGTTTGATATCTTTTTCCGTTTTCAGCCAAAAGCATGTTAGAAAATCTTGGTAAAGCCATCAAGGAATTAATTGCCTCCGAAGACTATCCTGCATTGAATTCCTCACTCAGTTATGTGGAAAAGAATCAGTGAAAGTTGCAAAAATCACGCCTAGATTCCTGATTCTTTTGTGTGAGAGACTCCATTGTCTCAAGGTTACAGGGCTTTGACAATAGAATGTGATTAATGCAATAAATTAGAGCCATCCAGTAAAACATGAAAAGAATGCATGCGATGCTACTCGCTGCGCCTTCAGGAGAATTGGAACGAGGGTCCATTTTTGAAGTGTTTTTGTACCTCCCTCTTCCAGGCATGTTGGTCAATCTACAAGGTTAGATTTAACAATCATGAGACTCTTCCGACGGAAAACCAACGAATATACGGATCCACAACTGACAGCCTTGCGTCACGAACAACAAGACGACGAAGACCAGGCCTCCAATAACGGTGGGGACGATACGGGCTCCATAGCTGGGAGCCAGATCTCCACTCCCGGGGGCGGGGCAGGTGGTTCCTTGGGCGGGAACACGCCTACAGTGGGAAAGCGAGGAGGTGAGTTCGCTATGAGCTAATGATTGAAAGCAAAAAATGTGATTAATGAGTAGGGTTGGTGACCTTGCTCAGATTGGAAGTTGTTGTGCGTCACGTGTGGAGCGTGCGGCTTGCCAAAATCAAAGGCAACGCAAATGGGGTTTAGAAAATTTGGAATTTTGGGTGCCTTGTATCCTGTAAAAATCGTTATCCGTAAAGACAAGTGTCGAAGGGTAACCTTAAACTTCAGGCATCCGGGGGATTTTAATTTATCTTGATCGGATGCACCAACCATTTGGGTGTGTTTTGTTGCACTCAAGGTTTGGAGTTTCCGTTCTTTCTCTTGAAAAACGTTGCCGCCATTTGTAGGCGAGAAAAGTTCAAGTAAATCGCAGCATTAATTGAGTAAATATGTGTCCTTGAAAGATCATCCCGACATCGAAGAGATTAACGTTCGAGCGGGTAATAGGTCTAATATTGGTTTACTCACACAATTCACACCTTGCGTTGGTGTCAATCAGACTCAAGAGCACTTCGGACAAGCCACTCAGCAAGTCTGATTGTTTGGAGCCCAGCTCAACACTTGGAGCGTTTTTGCCCACAGTTGCCCTCGATCCTCATCAACTTCCAACCTTGACACCGTCTCTTGTTGGGTTTATGGCTCAATTTTTTCCTCCCCTTGGAAACGCGAATCATCTGAGGCGTTTGGCACATCATAATCATTACTCTTTCGCGTCATCGCAATATCTTCACGTACTTTTAGGTCTCAAAGCGGGCTCTCAGCTGACTCTCCCGTGAACAAACTCCTCTGTTTGTTAACGGGAAACGTAGACTTCTTCATGAAATGACCATTTTCCTTGAGCCTTTATGCAATCTCCTCCGTCATAATTACTCTTGAGCCGCTAGACAAGCAGAGCTAATGTTGCTTCTTTTTGTCTTAATTGAGCAATTTTCTTATGGAATGAAGCTGGCTGAGTGCAGAAACGTACATGACTGAGAAGTAGAAGACAACTCAGACGATTTCATTGCTTGAGGTGGTTCTGGTGATGTTGGATGCAGAAGAGGCGGCATTTAATTGGTCCCATTCATATTTGAATAATGGATGAATGCCTCTCGAGACTCATGAATTTGGACCAAGCCAGGAATTTAGCATCGTGTGATCATCAAAGCGGTCTTGATTTTTCCAACCATGAAAGCCTCGGCACTTTTGGTCAAATGGATTGATATAAATAATTCACTCATCTTTTTTCCATTAAAAAGCGAAAGGTTCCAAAACTGGGCCTTCATCGATTACATGGAAATGGCAATCAATACCTTCCCCCAAGCCAAAAATCCATAAAAGGCATTCGTATCTTTAAATCAAATAAGTTATCGATAGAGTCCATTAGTGTTGATCGGAAGAAGGAAATGCTTTTTTTCCAGGGGACCTGATCATCGTAATCTATTCCTCATACGACGCCACGATCAGATTTCCTTTCTTGAGCAACCCTGTTTCCTCGTTCACGGATAATCATTAATGCATTTTTAGCAAATATGACCAAATGAAAAGGAATTTATCAATGTGGTTGCACCGACTCATTTAAATGTCAAACTAATATCGTCCCTGAAACCCGTTGTGAAGTATAAATTGCCTTGGTTAAAATAACTATACGAAAAGCTAGCACTTGGTAAAACGATCTTGGCAAGCTCAGCTTGATATTTTTGTAGTCGGAAAACCCGCTGCTACGCAAAACGTTGCCATCTTTTTGTTAGTTACCTATGCTATTAGATGAAACAAGTGATTGAAGGCACTGACCTTCGATTTTCGAGTCATGAGAGGCCACCGCCAAGACTTAACAAGCTTGCAACTCCATGGGACGAGAAATGTCAATCTTGACTTTTGTTTGCATACATTCAGGTCCGGGCTCGGAACGATTTCCATGAATTTTGTGTCAAGAAAACTTCCTGAACCACAGTTTGAGCGATTGTCAAATAAAGTAACCCTCACGATGCTTATGGAGCTATTTAAGATGCCTCACATCAAAAGCAAACACGCGTCAAAATGAGCATTTGCGACGAGTGAAACAGTTACACTCACAGTCATCATTATTATCACCATCTCCTTATTCTTGGGTTCCCCTTAATGTTAACATCCTTCAGATCTAATCACTTAATGGGTTCTAGAGATAACCAGACCAACACTGGGGAAAAAATCATCCATCTTTGAAGGGTTCTTGTTCTATGAATGCCTGAATCTGATCGTTGTCAGTGCATTCCAAAAGTCGATTAGACAACACTCTGGAGACAATTGGCAACTTCCAAAATGATCCCTTTTCAGCGTAGGCCAAAAAGAAAGACAAGAACCATAATGGCTCGTGTACTAAGCAATGTTCTGAGGACACCCGCCGAAATCCGGTTTTGAAGATGCCATTAGTTTTACGTTACCGAACAATCAATCCTTACTCGGACGGATGGTTGTAGCAAGTCTTGTCCTGTTATTTCAATTGGCGCCAACGACAGGGATTTGCAAAACGTGATGACGAAGCACGGAAATTCAAGATCACCCCAAAAGATCATCGCTTCATTAACCGATTGAGGAACTCTCAATTAGAGGGATCAATTTACTGGAAATATTCGCTCGTCTTTTTCCAAAAGAGTCCCGAGATTGACATCATCAATGGCACTTCCGTGACCTTTTTTCCACAATGTGCTAGGTTTTTGCTCCAACCAAAAGAAAGGATTTCAAGGCAATTGTGTCGCCTTTTGGCGTGTTGTCAACTCGTAATTAGCATTCGAACCAACAAATCACCCTGTTCCTATAGAATAAGAGAAGTCCTCGATTTGCGTCTTTTGGCAACTTGGAGGAGCTTGTAATGAATGGTTTCGACTTACCTTCAGTTGGAGCCAACAAAAACCGAAGAAGACAAATTGTCGCTGATCTCTGCTCCATTTTCAGTCAAACCCGTTGCGGAAATGAACTCATCAGTGGGAATCTTCAATTTTTGCAGACCTTCAACGTTTTTAAGTGCACTATTCAAGGTCTTCCAGACCTCAGACGACCTTCAATACTCTGCCTAACGATACTTATGAACACTTGGGATTTTAAATAAGCCAAATTTGAGCTTTAGAAATGAGCGCTAGACGAGAAATAATTGTCAATTATGGTGGTGGTTTTGTATCCTTGGGCGAGACGCGAGCTCAAAATTCCAACCATAAAGCCCCATTCCTGATCGTAATGAAAACGAAGGAGACATTAATCTAAGGCTCGAGTTCTGATGATACTTGACGTAGGGCGCTCTGTCAATGCATGAAAGTGGTATTGTTATGATGTGGCTTCAAGTTCATTGTCATTCAGAAGCGTGTAACGGATCCTAAAAGAGGTTTCTCCCTAGCTGCGTCGTCGTCTCCCAACCGATCCCCGAATCTCACGTGTCACTTGAGTGACAATGATAACTCCATGGTTTTCGCCTTGAATATGGCAGGCTCTGCTTTGTGGCGTTTCCCCATTTCCTCCATGCTCACACATGCAAAATAAAATTTAAAAAATGACAAACGCCGCGATTGAACTTGCGTCATTTCCTCTGGCTTATGAGCTCTTGGCCGGACGTTTGCGTCTAAATCTTGGGAGTTCAATTATCATCTGGGCTTTTTGGGGGTCTGGCAATAGGCCGAGAAAACCCAGTGGGTTCTTGGGAGATCTCGGGATGAAAGAGATAAAGGGAGATCGGTTCGCTGCCAAAATCCAGAATCAACGATGAATATTGGTCGTGTCCTGGAGTCACGACCATCCATGTTAATTTCGTCATTTCAACCGGCATGTCACTCTCCTCCCCAAGCGAAATTTGACGTTATTTAAGCATGATTTGGGTTCTCCGTGCTTATATTAAAGATGGTTCATTTATTTTGTTTTTCTTAGTGCCTGTATTTTTATGGGAATGGACACGACACGGTGTTTTATGCCGAGAACACAAAGGCAACATGACCAACATGTTTTGCGAACACTCGAATGTCTCAAAATGGTTTCATTGTTTCATTTTTCACAATCACTCGCTGTCCATCAAGAAGATGCTGGGCACTGTCGAGATTTTATCCCAAAAATATGCACTGATATTCCTATATTGCGCACAAAGAAGATCAAAGGAGGCTTGTCATTTAATCTTGGCTAGTGTCGTTTCATTTCTATAGGTATGGGACTGCAAAGGTGTTTTTGAAAAAGCAAATATAACAATACCTTTACAACAATAAACGTCAACTGATTCTGTCGCGGAATTGGATGGATCAATATGGTAGTACATTCTTCAAACGTTCTCACCAAGAGATCATCCATTCATCAGAACGTTAATGGTTGGAACTTTTTTTGGCAGTGAGTCGTGCCCAAAAACAACAGTGTGTCCAATTTGCGTGTAAATCAAGCGTCAACAACGTGACTAATCTTCCCCGATTCTGGACCAAAGCAATCCCCTTATTTGTGATCAAACCCTGAAATGGTCATGATTATAATCCTTTAGGTAGTAGAACAAGTACAAATTTGGCCCGATTTGACTTCGTACTTAGTTAATTTAAGGTCCATTCATGACCAGAATGTGATGGCAATTGAGAGAAGAACCCTTTGACACCATGATAAAGCCTTCGCACCCGTCGTTTGTGACGACCTTGTCCAAATGGCAACATCGTTCCAATGCCTTTTCAGACCTACTACCTCTAGTTTTATTCCTTGCATACCATTGTTCTCTCATTATCCTTATACAGAGAGACCATGCATGTTCATGATCGTCTCAATTGTAGTATGTGTGTTGTACGTGGATGTGAGGCATGAATCCTCGCCATATTTCAACGCCATCCATCTATCCATTCACCTATCTGTCTCCTCTCCACTTGCAAGCAGGCATGTTTGACATCGCCTTCATTTCAGGTTCAATCGGATCGAAGTTGAAGTTCTTCTATCGTTTGCGAGGCATACACATCACACACATATTTTGTCGCATTGCTCAACAAGTTCGCACTTGAAAGCTCACTCAGCAAGCAAAACATCGTGCGTTCGACGAGAAGTTCTGGTTTTGCAATGATGCCTTCTTCCCGATCTCTTTCCCCATCAAAGAGAAGAGTTAGAGTTGGGATTTTCTCTCGTCAAGGAGCTTCTGGTGCTGGGATTTCTTTTCTCCTCGTGGAACAATTTGTCAAAACTCCAGTTACGCGAGTCAATCAGAGAAAGATGCGAATGCCATTATCATCATCATTATCAACATCAACTACCACTACTACTACTACCACTACTTCTACTACTGGTGGTACGCATAATTATCCTTTGCCTCCTTCCATCGTGGTAGTTACCAAGATATGCTGGCATGTTTCATTCATTTTAAACTGAACGACTTTCTCCAACTTCGATCTACTCTTTGAGTAATTAGCTTGAAGAAAATATTCTGTCATTGCATTTTACTAAACTGTCTCTTCTAAGACCCTTGTGGGATGTGCAAGGAAATGCTTTGAAAGAGTTAAATTTATCCAAAGTTCACGCGATTCCAGCTAATCTCGTAGGCATGAACATTTTTCATGTACCGGTATGTTACGGTGTCTCTTGGATCTAGTGGGCTTTTTTTCCTCATCAGGGATTAAAATACAAGCCGGGTGAAGCGTTTGAAGTTGAGGAAATGTCAATTTGGCAATCATATTTTAATTGTCCTGGCGTTGTTCAAAGGTCTCCCGGGTGGAAGACTCTCAATCCACAAGTCATAATGAATGACAAAGCGCAATCTGATTTTCTTCAGGTACTTTTTCGTTGTGCAGTCGCTTTCTTACAAAAAGAGTCAGTATTTGAAGGGGGAAGCAAAACAAAGGCGTAAATTTGCTGATTGGTGATGACCACTCCCATGAGTAGATCTTATGGATGATGATGATGATGGCCTGTGTTCACTTCCTGTGCTCGTTGAGCCTTTCGTAAGATCAATATGTCCAAACTTGAAGAAGAATTAAAGGCACTCCCTCTCCAACACCAAAGAGCTCTATTATTCTTCATCAATTATCACCACCGAAAACAACGACGACGGCGATAGCCACATCGAAGATACTTTTTTATGTCTTTAGACGGTACCTTTCACACATGCCTGCTTTTCAAATCTTCTAGACATAGTCAAACTTGTGGTTGTGTTTAAATTTGACGATTCGCTAAGTACACATCTGCTTTTTTCACCACAGTTTTGTTGGCAAGGTTGTTTGGAACAACAAGGCATGATTGGGTTTGGCAAACTTGTCAATATTGAACTTACCTGCCTGAACCCTATTGTCATTGTTCAAAGTAGGTTAAGCCTGATGGGCCCGAGATGCACTCAAGACGAAAGGGAGGAGGATTTTCGCAGATCAGCCACTTTGACTCATCTTCACGATCTGTGTTTAGTGATTGCCTCGTTATTCGACGTCCGTTTAACCTTTTGGTTGAGAGGCGATTGTCTTCCTTGTCAAAACTGCTTTAACTCAGCCATCCTTTAATCTTCAAAGACAATTCCGACCCAACCAAACGTCGACCACTCCCCTCTGTCAAAGAACTTCTCACCTTTTGCATCCAATCGAGCATCGTTTGGCGTTGAGTTTCCGTTTAGAAATTAGTGACTTTGGGAAGTTGGCCACAGATTTCTTGCCTGGTTTGAATCATGTCACCATAGGCTGGCGTTATTTTCTACCTGCTTCGCATCATTGGGATTGGAAAATAAGAGTTACTTGTGAGCTGCTTATTCACGGAAGTTTGAACGGTGGCATTCGTTATTTCAAAGTTATGATTTTCCAACCTCAAGAGAGTAACAAAATTATTGACTTTTTAGATTTTTAGACGAAGTAATCGTAGTAGAATCGTAGAAATTTGTCCGAAATAAACTGAAATGCATTTCTAGTTAAAACATATTTAAAAGACATTTTTTTAACTTTTTGTCCTGACTTCATTCAAGTGGAAACTTTTATTTGTCAATTTTACCCACTTCAATTTTACACCCTTTGCCATCAACCAAGGTCTTCTTCAGAACTCATAATTAAATGCTTTATAAAGAAATAATTATGATTATAAGCTTAATATGAGAAATATTAAATCATTTAACACCATTGGTCGCTTCAACCAGTTTGTTGAAATCTACTCAAAATCAACAAAAAAAACAAGTATAACACACTTGGAGTCACCGTGTGTCCCCAGTCTTTTCCCCCTCTGCCTCCTGAGGGAAGCTGGGAAACACGAAGGGTCTTCTGTAAGTCCGAGAGAACGGATGAAGCTGATCTTTTCGTCCTCTGAAGGGGAAGACGCGAGTGCATTGACGCATGCTCGTCTTTCAACCAACGGAGGAATGAGCTCGAATGTTTCGCGAGGGGGAAGTGAACTTCAGTCGAGATTTGGTGTGAGACATAATGAGATGTGTGGTTGTGTTACTCGAATGAAAAGTGGTGTCGAACGACTCGGTAGTGGTTGTCATGTGTTTATGTGGATTCAATGAGAGGAAGTGAAACTTGATTGTTTGGAGAGAAAGAATTGCCGATATCGTAGGCGGGAGGATGGAGCGAAAAATTCGAAACCGTTATCCCGCCTATCAATCAAGAGGGGAAATGTACTCCATTTTCAAGGGTAAGGAAAATGATGATTCTATGGTTAAAGGGTTATGCACATTCTTCTGGAAATACATCTAAAGATGCTGATTGAGCTCAGACCGAATGGATCCTGTAGCAATTAGTCGACTCCTCTGGATCCTCTTTCTTTCCATCCAACCATCATTAAAAGTAATCCCTCTTAAACATCTGACGCGTTCCAAATAGGAATGTATGTGTTTTCGATTGTAACAACCGTTTAGTCGCAAAGCAAGCGGGATCTTTGAATTTTTACCGACTGCTATTTGTGACTCGTGTCAAAATTGGTGGGAAGTGTGATTGATTCGCTCAAATTTGTAAGCTCCACAAAACAACATGTGTTTCGTCTTCGTCTTTCGCTCCCTCACAATCATCATCTTCTTCTTCGGAGTGATCACCACGTGCATCTTCCATTTACTTCCTTCGGAGAGATCTCCAAAATAGATCAGGTCTCAAATCTATAGATCTCAAGTGGCGTGAACTCCACGAGAAAGTTCTTGTAAATGACACGGTGTTTTTTCTTTCATGCTCATTCTGATTGCGAGTTAGCCACCACCACCACGCACTGACTCTGTGTGTGTATGATCTTTTGTTTCTCATTGGAGATTAGATTATCCCGAGATCACAGAATGGAGGCCATTGATCACCACGAACCCCTCAAGTGTTTAGCAATTTTCTCGTATCTCTCTTGCCACGATTTGCGCGCCTGATATGAGGCAAGTAATGATCATGTAAAACCGTCCACTCGCTGTCTTCGGCAAATAATCATTATCCGAGTCTTTGGGTTTTCTGGACGATTTAACCTTCAGAACTCTGGGCATAATTGATCCAAGCCCCAATTTCTAAGACATCAGAGTCTTTCCACGAACCCGTCCGATTCTAGCTTGTCAACGAAAGACTGGATGCATGCATGTGTATACATGTAAGTTTCGTTTCATGCCCAGTCCTTTTAATCTTTAGAGATTGACGCAAAACGAGTTTCCTTCTCCGCCCAAAATAACACAACCACCCTTGATGCAATGCATGGTTGTCAGGCAAGGTAGTTGATTGCTTACAATTGCAATCAATACTCCAACTCCTCCATCAACATGGATTATCTCTGTGGCGATCATGCATCCCTTCACATATGAAATCAATCTTTACCACGCTCTGACTGGACTTTGCGCACAAGTTTTTGTGGTCTTCCAATGGCAACATGACAAACTG
Source organism: Tigriopus japonicus (assembly GCA_010645155.1). Lineage (NCBI taxonomy): Eukaryota > Metazoa > Arthropoda > Copepoda > Harpacticoida > Harpacticidae > Tigriopus > Tigriopus japonicus. The sequence goes on from CM021318.1 coordinate 5,024,133, forward strand.
GGCGAACTTGACCTTCAGTCCTTGAGATAAGTCCTCCACTCCTATTCGTCCTCCCTTCTCGCTCAATGGGTGTTTTTTCCTTTGTATTACTTCTTATCATAGGACAGATAGACCCGATTCGCTTTAGAGTAGGAGGAGGTTGAGAAAAGGTTGGCAAAATTTCCCTCCCAAAGCAAATAAGCCGTCAGACGTTGATGATGTATCCGGTGAAAAAAAAAGCACGCACCATAGCACACAACAGTTTGTCGGTTCGTTTGCTGGTGGAGACTGCAACGGAAGCAGGATATTGATTTTTCAAACACTCATCCTTCCATCATCTAGACCTATATATCCTCTGATCTTTCAACCGGAGAAGAATGTCTCATCTAGATTTGGTTGGCATTGAAAAAAATGCCGTCTGATTGTCGCACAAGGCAAAACAACTTGTTGAAATATCTGCATTGGCCAAAAAGGTCGGAGGATGAACAAACCAGTTTTTTTTGTTTCCACTGGAGAAAAGAAATGCGATAGTTTGTCCAAATGAGAAATTCCTCACTATGCGTCACTGTCATCGAGGTTATTGTTTGAAACGATCCTCTGTAATTTGAACAATGAAACTCCACAGAAAATGACAAAAATAGCTGCCTCGTGTGCCTTTTTGTGTTTATTTGCCGCTAAACTTGGATGACAAGGAGAAGTGTAGGCGACTGTTTTTGGAACACGGGCAACGGTGTTCTTTTGACAGCTATTGTGTCTAAATGGTTGGTGTAATTTCTTATTGCTGAAATCCTCAACGAAGTTTCCCATGTGCCAGTTTGGCTTTTGCCTTTTCCTGAGCTCTCGAATTGAATCCAGCTAATCTTTCTTGAGGATAATTGCATGATAATCGCTCCTTTGGACCAAAGACACAATCCAACTGTTCTTGTCGCTTCTTTTTGGCATTGCACTTTTGTTCCTTTCATTCGTTCAATTGGCCCCAACTGTTTTTATCTCTCAGAGCTCTAGACGTGATTCCCATTTATGGTTTTGGATTACCAAATAGTACACGCATGTATCACAACATTTTGGAGCTCAATGGATAACCAGATGGTTGTACTTCGAAACCCGAAACATCATCCCCCGCTTAAAAGGTTCTTGGAGTGGACGCACTATACTGTTCTTCGATTTCTTACGGTTTTCCCAAGTGTTTCAAAGAGGACCACCCTGAGACAAATAAACGTTTTGCAACATAATTCCATTGGTTTTTAGTTTTCAGCCAATAACGCTGTTTTCCAATACAGATTGCTTCGCCATCCACTAATTTCTCATCGTAGAACTCGTCCATTGACAATCTTTTTAGGACCATAAGGCTATTTCCCAGAATTCATTAAGCAGGTTTTTCTAAATTATCCGCTCAGTTCTGCTGGAAACATTATCTTTGTCTAATGAAAAACGCTATCTCGATATTCAGATTTGAACTTGGACAACAGATCCGGAAACCTCGGTTTGACGATTTATAATTGCGATTATCGATAACAGTTTCAAGAGATCCTTTGCAATCAGTCTGGTCCGCCCAAGGTCCTTTTTTTCCGCCACACATACTACATTCATTATTATGATGATGAAGGTGACTAATTGGCATCATCAGTGCGGTTCACTTGGAGTCGATCGTGAATGTACGAGCATGTCCAGAGCAAAAGACAGTGTTCTATGAGCCGCTTTGTGATCTCTTTGAGATGACAATCAATTTAATTCCGTTTGGGAGGCCTCTCTCCTTTGCAAGTATGCTCCAATAGCAATTGGTTTATTACTCTGAAATTAATGGGATTGCTTTTTCCAATTGCCAACTGGTTGCTGGGTGCCAGCCTCAAGCCACTAGCTAGCTAGCTAGCTTCCAGCTACTATCAGATCAATAGACCATTTGTCAGGAATATTGCCCAATATCAATTGCCAGATCGAAACCGCCCACTATCGGGAATCAACTTCTCATCACATTTTGTAGTTGGCCATGAATCAGCCAGAAACACAATGCAAAGATAACATTGTCAATTTTTCCCGTTATGACGATTGAAACCAAAAATATCATATTTTATTCGCGCATTTGACCCTGGTGTGAGACATGAAAACAATTCGTATGTCCCACAAAACAACCTAAAACCTTTTCATAAGGTCCTTCTCAACTCTTTCAGGTATATCCACATGGGGTAAACGCGTAGGTCGGAAGTTTGACCAAATTAAACTTGGCGATGAGCGGCTTCAGTACGCCGTGAACGAACCCCCATCATCGCCCTCTCAAGTTCCGGCTTTATCACCTGCCTCTCAAAGGTCTGATCGGCATCTCTCCAATCACCATCATCACCATCCCCGTCAACACCACCAACAACAAGAGCATCATAGCAGTTGTTCGGAATTGGTTTATCATTACCACCAAGAGGATACCATGATGAGGGGTGGTTACTCGCAGCCCGATTTGAAGCCACGCCCTTCAGCTCATGTGAAGCGGCGAATTAGTCGAGTGGAATCTCTGCGAAATCTATTCTTTAACCGTACTGGATCGGCACAAAACGAGATGAAAAAGAAACTCCTGCTGAAGAAACGTGCGCGATCAGCGGAAAAAGTTGAGAAGGTATGATTTTTTTTTCTCCGTTTATATGTTGTCCTGCTATTAGCACCTAACATTTGGACACGCAGTCGGGGAGTCTGTATTTTGTGTGCACACATACCACACATGTGCAAGTGTGCAATCAGCAAAGATTTGCCATAAAAATGTCTGCACGCATGTTTGGATTCGAGCCCAATTGGAGCCATTCCTTGTTGGAAAGGGGCTAGTTTCTTTAGCTTCGTAAAGTCAGGATTGAATTACTCTGAATACAAGCAAGGCTGGCCTGGTAAAGTAGATCTTATTGAAAAGAAGTCAAGCTGTCAATTTGGAGCACTTAGGCATGGCATGTTAAGCACTTGTCCAAACTGTTCTCGTCAAATATTTGAAATTCGTGAGAACAACATTAGCGGCTTGTGATGCAATGGCCAAAAAAAGAATCTCTCGCACAAATTTGGTCATTTCAAGGCTCTTGACTGGGGAGCCATTCGGCATCTGGTACGGATCTCTGTACGAATTTTGAACTTGGAAGTGAACCACGATTTTCATTGTAGGTGGACAAAGCCATTGGAACAGACTGTGACTTCCTAAGTGAGGACGATTTCATGAACTTCAGTGCCAGTCGCCTGGACATGAGCTATGACTCGGTGGACATCGACTCCATCTCCCAGATTAGTGCCATGGACTCAGCATCACAAACCGGAGGGTCCATGATCGAAGGCTACAGCAAGTTTCACATGCAATCCAAATCATTCAGCTCAGATTCAAACATCCCTAGATCAGTCAGTGTGAGCGAGTTGACGAGCACACAAGGATCCCAAGCTATGATCCCGAGAAGAGCACAATTTCCGTATGCTTACATCCGATCCAAGCTCTCTGTTTTGCCGGAGGAACAAGCAGGACAATTATCTCGCAGAGAGTCGATGAATCAAAACGATGGCGAGCCCTACCGGATCCAACGGCAACAAGACGACGACTTGTCCGAGAGTGTGTCGGTAACCACTCAATCAGAGGTTGGACCCTCGTCCTCCAATGATTATTCGCAATCGGGATCTCATCCAAGCTTGAGAATGAGGAAGATGGCACTCCGGAGAAAACGTAGTCTTTCGGTGGCCGATATTCCAGCTCCCAATGGTTTTACTGACTCCCGTATTCGGGGAGCTCAAACCATAACGCACTTTAAATCTGAGGAGTCGGGTTACGACTCTGATACAACGAGAAAGAGTTCTCCTCGAGGATCACTGAAGAATGATCCAAGCATGGTGCCCACTTTTGGAAGCACGGGCAGCAACACGGACTTTGACGAATCGTCCGCTTCATCCGGCTCAGGTCGTGAACGCAAGGAATTGGACGACGTGGATTCGGCATCTTCAGGGTCTGAAGACTCGGGTGCTCATTCAACTGGCACGAAAACTGATAGTCAAGAGGATTTGAAGAACAGCTCATCATCTATGACATCCAAAAAGAACAAAGAGGAATCCATGGGCGGAAAACGGCCAGACATCAAGAAACCTCCAAGGAAGAGTAAACTACCCGAGGCCACGTTCAAAACCACTAATAAATCAAATCAGTCATTCCCATCCGACAGCGGATCTGGGAGAAGATTCAAGAAAAATGGCGAGGGTGCAGATGATGGGGTGCAGTCCGATCAGGGTAATAACCACCCTGACCACATCCCCTCCACTTTGCCCTCCCTCACCAGCAAAAGGTTCAAGATGCTTCGTTTAAGGAAGGAAGATAACAGGGATCTGGGAATCGTGATTAGCAAGAAGCGACACCCCCAAAAGGGTACAACTGGTTACATCATCGCGCATATTGACGAAGAAGGCTTGGTGGAAAGGTATGTATAAGCTAATGAGAACTCGTTTTGCTTTGTTTTCAGGTTCATGCCAATCGTGACTTCTTTAATCATGCACAACCGCCCTTGTGTCTTTCTTCGTTTAGGGATGGTCGATTCAAATTAGGCGATGAAATTATCAACGTCAACGGAAAGAGTTTGCGCGGTCTGAGCATGGACGAGGCTCGAGGGTTGCTTCGAAATTGCGGTTCTGAAGTGGACATTATTCTAGCCCGAGACCCAATAGAGGGTGTCGGAGATTCGCCCACATACAACCAAAGCAGCAGTTCCCAGACGCCGAACTTAGCCATGGCTTCCGCTCCGACTCCAGTAGAGCGGAGAAAACGACGCAAACTGCCTCACATTGAGCGACCTCGATCTGCGCCCATCCATGACTTTATGCGAAATGGCGGTCATACTGGTAGTGTTCACAGCATAAACGAGCCCGAAAATGGCGGCATGAAGACCGTGATCAAGATTGGACACACCAGTGATCGCATTGAAACTCATCACAAAGACAGAGGCGTAATTAGCTGCGTGGACACGCCTCTCATCACACCAGCTCAATCGGTGGAGAACTTCTACTTCGACCCCAACGATGACAACTACTCGGTGGTGAGCTCTCAATGCAGTGAAGCAATCACTAACCACCACCATCATCATCATCAACGTTCAACCTCGGGGGGCCGATATTGTGTTGAGACCCATAGTGTACCTACCACGCCCACCCCTTTGGATCAACGCAAGGGGCGAGGCCCTGTCGAAAGACGGCAGATGAAGGCCAGCTTGATTCCACGACGGCCCAAGTCTTTGGCAATGCAGATCCTGACCATTGACTTCGAAAAAGGACCTGGGAAGAAGGGCCTTGGGTTCAGTGTGGTGGGCGGAATCGACTCGCCCAAAGGAAGCATTGGGATATTTGTCAAAACCATCTTCCAAGTGGGACAAGCTATTGACCAGGGCACTCTTAAAGAAGGTAATTGATGTTTTAATCTTTTAGATACCCCATTTGAATATTTTACAACGTGCGGACGATAAAGCGCTGAGTAAGATGAATGAGTGAAGCAACCAGAGTAGGGTGCTCCTTTTTATGGAATCAGGCTTTGACTAATAGAGTGAGCCCACAGTTCGCACCTTTTTTGTGAGTTGAATATTCGATCATTGCTTACCCTTGAGAAATGACTTCCAATGGTTTGTCTTTCCGTGTCGACTCGAAGTGTAGTCAATAACCATTCCAGCGTGGTCGTTTCTAAGAATGCTCGCTCCTGAATTGTTTCTACCGTACGAAACCACCTCCTGTCTTTGAATGAAGCGGAAGCAAGTGTTTTTGTTCAAATTTCCATTCGTCATTTCCATTCTAAGAAGCTCTCTTGATTGGCATCAAATCAAAAATAGCTTTTTCAAGAAATTCAATGATAGATTTTGGTTAGATCAATTAAGTTTGAGAATTTAGACCCTTGTAACACGAAGAGTAGCCGCATGTAACACGCTTAGTGGCCGCGAGGCCACTAGACGTGGAGTGAGTAGAGTGATGTACTTCAACACTGGTTCTATTCTGCATACAAGGGGTTTTATATACATAGCATGGGGGAAGGGTTGTGATCAACGCAGTTGTTCAAGAGCGAGCACGCCACACCCTCCAAAAAATCTTTTATTTTTATGAAAGGGCCACCCTGAAATACTAAAAGTTGGCGACTGGTTTAAAATACCCCCAAACTTCAGACTTAACCCACAAATTGCAGGTGCCATTTATCAAAATGCATGATGCCCTAAGTGTTAGGGCATCAGAACGTCTTAACAAAGCTTGAAAATCAAAGTTGAAATTGGCTACGTTCCAAAGGAAATCTATGATCAATATATAGATTCCATTTAGCGCCACTAGAAATCGTAAAACTTTTCCCATTCATTTTGGGTTCAATCATAAAATCCACTGGGTCAGGGGCAGAATTGACGGAAATTCTTGGATGTCAATAAAATGAGAAAAAACTTTAGCCTCATCAAAGGCATGGCTGAGCTACGCTCTAATTCGAAGTATGAGACAACTTCGAGCTCGACTTTTGCCAAGATCAAAAAAACGAAAAAAAAACGAACTTAAATAAAACGGGCGTTATTAGTTAACCATCCCTGAAACTAAAACAAACTAAAACTGTATTCGACGAATGACTTTCCAGCAATACTTAAATTAGTACTTTTAGTGCTACAGGAAATCTTTGCTCCGTCCACCTTTCATAAAAGAATCTCTTTTGGAAAGAATAAGGAAGAGGAGCAGAAACCGTTCTACACACTACAGAATTACGTAGTTTATACCCACATGATTGAACCTTTGAAACCTCCCTTCATTCAGAGTCGGTGGTTTATGAGACATTAGTCCAACCACGAAGAATCAAACTTTGGCTCCATCATAATATTTAGAAAAACCCTAGAAAAATCCATTGACTAAATCTTTCATTTTTTTTTTTTTTTTGGTTTAAGGTTCAGACGTTCCACAGGATAGTTTTATGTAATGCCTGTTTAAAACGTATCAAACCTGCCTTTTTCGTCTCCTTCAATTTCTGTCAAGGAAGTGGAGTTTTTTGGTGTACAACAAAGTAACCAGCTTTATTCGGGTGGATGTATAGTAGTACGTGATGTCTTTTCTCCGTACAAAGTCAATTGAACTTGACATTCGTTGTTAAGAGCCGAAATGAAGAGTCTCCTTTAATTGCGACAATCATGAGGTGTTCTGTACACCGCACTCACTCTCTTTCACCGACCTCAAGATTCAGCCAAAGACTTCCGTCTTCATTTTATGGGCAAATGAACCTCGAACCAATGTATCTATCTCTTTTGGCAGATCCCTCAACCAAAACTGGTTACGGTGGTGCTTCTGAAAGGTGTAGAAAATTTGTTCTCAAAATTTGTCAAGGCGTAGATTATTTCATAAATGATGGAATATGTGTACAGATTGTTGCCTAGACGACATGGGCACAGAGATTAGTTCCATCAAGGAAAACGGCAAAGTGGTTATTATTTCATTCCGTCAAGTATTATGTAATGAGGACTCAAAAGTATGTGTCTTGTCTTGTCCAGATCGACTACCATCAAAGTTGAACAGTTCTCAAGATATTTGGATTGTCAAACCTGCTGACAATTACTGTGGTCATCCTGAGCATGACTCAAAAGGAATGTCTCTAGTCAGTCCATGTCCATTCTACAAAAGAGCTCGATCTGAAATGGATTAAGTAAAGTAAGATCTTGGCAGCAAAGCCACCAACAGAGACGATCTGCTAGTTCGTCCATCTTCTCGAATGAAGTGAATTCATGCGATATAATGAGCGTCCAACGAGGGGGATCATCTCATAAAAAGTGGCTCTCGGGATCTATGGTCGTTCTTCCATTTTGAATATCTGAGAAGATGAGTCGAACATTGACCTTCAGGACCAAAATGATGGAGTCCATTGGTGATGTGGTTGAATATGTTGCTTAGTCTTCTTCCCATTTGCATTGTCATTGCCACCATTGTGGGATTGTGGGCGGAGGAGGGTGAGATCCTTTTTTGGGTTGAGTAAAACCCTGAGATCAGGGATTTTCAACGAAGACTATGTTAAGAGCTTTGGTGATGAACATTTTCGATAACATGGTCAAATTTGAGAATAGTTCACAATGTGGCTCATTAAGATTCCAAGTGAGAGTGCCAACATTTTTTTATCGTGCCAGAGCTTCTTGGGAATAAATACCCAGCCAAAACATAGTCATTCAGCTACATTCACACACGCACGTATCGAACAACAGGAACCCTTTGGGAAAAGATTTATTGTCGTAAACCCTGATATTAAATTAGTAATGAATGGCTCTTGTTGCTGTTGCCCTTCAAGAACCATCACGAGATTTTTACGATTTCGGAAGTGGGAAATAGGCTCTAATAATGCTTGCTCCTGATGCTGCTGTTGTTGATGATGATTAAGGTGATGATGTCGATGTTGGTGGTGAAGAAGGTGAAGAAGAGCAACAACTGCCTGATTCGTATGAGTGATATATGCTATTTCCGATTGAGTTGCTCATCAATAGGTTCTTCCGTGTTTCGCTTTACCTCACATTAAGCTTCTTGCAAGCTCAACAGCTTTGCCATAAATAAGTCTGAAAGATTCTCTCATTGAGCAAATCAGCGCAACTCTTTCCACTCTACTTGGCGCTGAACACGCTTCATTCAGATTTTCTATTTAGAATCTTGGTTATGCTCGAGTCAAGCACACGTGAAAAACACGTTTAAGAAAGGAACTGCGGTGGGAGCGTGCTCAAATCATTATAATTGTGTTTATTAACGCTTGTGGAACGTGTATATTTCCATTAACGAGGTCCTTACCCATGACAGCCTAACTTAAATGATGCTTTCAGCCTAAATGTACATTACCCCTTCACAACAAAAAAAATATCTGAAAAAATGATCACATTACTTTTTCCAACGGGTTGGCTCTAGACGTTTTTGTTCCGCTGTTTATGTTGTGAGCACACTTTTCTCATATCTCGGGTTCAAGGTCTTCACATCGAGGGAATCGCTTTTCGCGACCTCTTCATACATACGTACACGATCTAAATCCTTGCTTTTAATGGTTCGTTGAGCACCAAGAATTCATCTGATAGACCGAGCACTTCCAAGACCGAGTTGCTTGTTGGTATCATTGATTAATCTTCTCAGGATTGCAAAACAAATCGTGATTCCATATCAGTCGAAGATAAACACACTCTTCAATTCGCCAAATCAAGAAAAGAGGTGGATTCAGATTACATAAGCGAACATTGAGCCTTGAGGGATGCCGAACTTGATCGGTTTTCCATCGATAATTAGCTCAATTCTACGAAAAGGGCTCAATTATTGTTGTTAGCGAACATCCAAATAACATCGTCCGCTACAATCAACTTTCGAAATTTCATTTCTACTTTGAATCTGCATTGTCAGACGGATTCTTCTGTAGGTAAATCGAAGGAAAAAACCGTTGGATAGCGGACAATGCAGACACAAGTGGGTTTCGAATTCCAATGGCGAAGTAACCCTGAACATGAGTCTATCACGAAATGTTAGCCTAATTGGTCCATTTCTGATAATCAGATGAGCTCTTCAAAAGGAGTTTGAAGGACCGAGTGAGGAGTACATACTTTTTGTCTACCTCCCCCGCAGTTCCCGATAATTATAACCAAGTTTGGCATTCAAGCACATCATCCACATTCAAAATTCACTCGACAGCCTGGTTAATGCCAAGACCGGGAGATTGATTTAGGTCCAAAATCGTCCAATTTCAAGCTTAAAATCAACAACCCAGAACGTTAATTAATTTCCACTGGCGTTTTTGATCTCATTCATCATCCACAAATTCCGACGTCGTGACCGAAGATCACTATGACTAACTTCCAGAAACTTTCTGGAAGAAGAAATAAGAATTCATGCAAAGCAAATAACTTTTGGAACTAGCAGATCAGGCCCCAGATAAAATGTAATCTTTTCCACTTTGGTACGAGTATGCAGGTGATGGTTACCGTTAAGCGTGAGTCCATGACTATGACAGAATTCATAATAAAACCATGCGAATTTTAAAATCAGGCCCACCTCCTGACTCCAAGCTTGAAATGTCGTGATCTCAGGCCACCTTGGTATCAGTGCAAAATGGTTTTTCCCCCAGATCTTTTCGCATTCGAGAGGTTTTTTTCACTCTCTTTCTGCCTGCATAACTAAAAAGATAATCTCCCTCTTCGATTTACGATGAGCTCAAGAGACCGATCTCAAAGTATCGTTCGTTTCCTTCTATATCATTACAGGGGACGAGATCCTGGCCGTGAACGGTTTGGCCCTTCAAGGCATGTCCCATTCTGAGGCCATCTCGGTCTTCAAGAACATTCGGATTGGTCGGGTGGTTCTCCACGTGGCCCGACGAGACGCGGCTGCTCGCAGGTTCGTAAATTTTTCAACGTTTCCATCGCTATGCAACACGGATCAAATGCATTGACGGTTGTTACACAAAGTGAGATCTCGCTGGGTTTTTTTTCTGGTTTGAATAATGATTTGTGGGACGACACAAATTAGGTTCCACTCAGATGTGAATAAAAATTTGAATGGAAGACAAAGCTTGGCAAAGTAATACGTTTTGTAATCTGTCAAAGACTTGATTGCTCCATTTTTTATCGAACACGATTTACTGTATAGGGAATTGTTTTGGACCTTATTTCGTTTTTGGGCGGCACGAACCAAATATCGTTTCAACATTTTTGCTCGCTTCACTTTTGATCTTAAGACATAAAACGTGTCAGGCCTAGTTTGTTTTTTTTTTTTCATGAACTTTCGATAAGTTCATGAAATTCAAAGCTTCTTACAATCATGAATGGGATCTTTTCTTCTCATTTGCAGAAAATATAAGAGCAATTCGTGCGACGATTTGGATGGATACGAAGAGTGAGTGAGATCCAACGATCCATGGACTGGGTTTCTAACCGATCACAAGATACTATCATCATTCAGCTACTTAATATTCATGCATCAATTGGGATATTACTAGTCTATTTCTTTCTCCTCTGGATTGTTTCAGCTCCAAGAAATAATCCCCATCCAACCAACCAACCATCCATTCATAAATTTGTGTCAAGTTGTGCTCCTGATGGGAGGACAATAAATTTTACCGTTCTACACCGTTGGTGTTTGTGTACTCACTTTGTTGAATCACTCAGAAATATATGTCATACCAAACTAGCTTTCTTTTCTCTTCCGTTAGCTTCATTGGACAATGACGATCGAAGAGGATGTTTTTGTAAACAATGATTGGTTCGCATGTATTACTTTAGGGTGCAAAAAATATCACGATTCTCGAGCAATAATGACTTTCTTGCTCGAACTTGGTCAATCCGAGATGAGACCGTTGATTCGGAGCCAACGACGAAATGAAGTGGAATTTTTCACGGCAATGGCCAACAACAACACGCCATAACATAAAACGAGGATCAGAAACCAATTTTCTCGAATCCAGGAAATGTCCATTCTGGAAAGAAAGAAGAACATCAATGATTGGTGTCGTTCAAGAGATGCAATGTCGAAAGGGACGAAACAAACAGAGTCCTGCACTAAAGAAGACCGCGATTTTGAAGATGTCATTAAGTAATGAAAATAAAAAATTAATACTTGTTTTTTTTTTTTTTTTTTAGTGTTGGTGCTAGGGTCGGAGGGTTGAGCCTCGCCCGGCCAGCGAAGCCAGCCATCACATCGTCCAAATTGTTCCGATAGGCATTCTCATGTCCGGTATCAGCATGGTTCTCCATCTGTGGGTGTGAATTAACGTCTAAAAGTTTCCTTGAGAAAGGTCGGGGAGGAGAATCGAACCTGGGACCTCTCTCACTATAGGAAACTGCGCTAACCACGACACCACGTCTCCTCCTGTTTGCTCTCAAATTTTGTTTCAATTCTTCAGTTTAACTGGAACTAGGGCTTGAACCACAATTTCGACTTTGGTCCCTCGCACACACTAAATTTGCCTTGAGACAGACACTCTTCTTAACAATTCGTTTTTATTGAAATCGCATACTTCAGGAAAACTCGGGGATTTTATAAACGTAGCTCTTAAAATTCGAATTGACAAGCCCAATCCAAAACAAAAGTTTAAGAATATTGGACGAAAATTTCATCGATCCGAATTAATTTTGGTCCTAAGTTCACATTAAGTATATCGCTTGATGTGTCGAACAATATGATTGTAAAAATCTAAAGATGAGCTTAGAATCGTCCCACTCCCATGAGTTTCCTTTAAATTCGCAATAATTCGGCCAGCTTACCGCTGAAGAGATCGGATTCGTTGAGGTGGATCCGCGTATACCAATAAATATCGGTTCTGGATCATGTCATTATTTCGCACAATCAGGTATTTCTCGGGCACCTTTCCGCCCATTGAGTCCTTCAACTGACCCCGAGATGGATCTACCGTGATAATCGTGATTCACGGATTAGATACTTTGTCCCACACTGAAGCAACATTTCCACTCATTACCTTTAGTATGGATTTTGACCTCGGGATGCTCTTGGACCTCGCACATGAGGACGCAACTGAACTGCTGACAAATAGAGCTTTGGCTCCAACCTTGACCAATTTGACTGTAGTTCATACACATACTCAAATCCGTTGAAAGGTAAATTCCCTGGCCAAACAGGGCATTCTAGAACAAAAGGGGGAAACTCTCTTTTCTCTCCTATTGACAAAGATGAATTTTCCGGAACCTACTTTGGTCAGATGCTGTTGCAATCCGTGACTAAGAATGGAATGAAAATTTTCCACTTTGGAACCGTGAAAGGCGAACATGGTTTTACTCTCCGAATTCTGGCTCCAACGGACACTTTTGGAGTTTTTCACCTATTCAAGAGACATCCAAAGCGTATTCATTGACGATCCGATCATGGATGGATGTTACTCACTTTGAATATATGGGTGGGTTTGGGAGCTTCTTTGGGCGATTGTCCCGTCATTTTGGTCCGCTCATGAAGGCTAGGCAAGGCCAGAATGCCGTCATATTCGGATTTGGACACCAACTGTAGTTTCAAATCCAGTGGATTCTCAAATAAAATCTGAAAGAATCGGCTAAGGTTGAAATCAACCATGGATCAAGAGGTTGATAGAATCTCACCCAATGGATCAGGTTAATCGTGGATGCGGCAATATTCGTATTTGAAGCCAACAGGTGCCGCATATGAACGAGGTTGGGAATTGCGGCCAAATCGCAGCGCTAAAACCGCAAACAAATCTCCTTTTTAATAATGACAGACCCAAGTGATAACTCATGATGGATATATGTATACCAAAGCTTTGATGTCTTTACTCCGTTCTTGTTCTCGCCAATAATGGGTGGGGTAAGGGCGGAGCACGGAATCGTGTCGATAATGAGCGGCGGCACTCACGAACAGGCTCAATTGAAGGTCACAAGCCCACAAATCGTCCTCTAAACCTCGGAGGATCTGAAAAGTCGCGCATCCGAGGATGATGATGATGATGATGAATAAGATCGAATCTTAATTTCTTTCTTTCCCTGAATTACCTGAGCCCGTTTTTCTGACAATCCCAAGAGATGACCCGTGTTTGATTCTCGTGCCGTGGAGTCGATTTCCGAGGCCAACGATGCGGGTGAACTGGGCGTGTCCTCGTCCATCTCACCTCACTCTTTCCCTCGATGAGCTGATCAACACGATCAACACGCACGGGCTAATTAAGAATCAAGGGTCATTTTGTAGACACTTGATTGAGACAGAGTTTCCATATAAGACAAGTTAAAAAAAGCCAATTGAGTTAAAAAAAAGCGCAATTTACGGTATAAAGTATCTAAATTTTTGCTCAAACTAAATGAAACTAAACAATGAAATTCTTTAACCTCAACATGCGCAATTTGCTACATAAAGTATCAAGTTTTTGCGCTCAAAGTGGACCCCAAAAAGCGCAAAATTTGCGCAAAAGGGCAAGATATGGAGGCTCTGACTTAAGCTCTGTAAGGTCATGTGTACGTATTTACGTCGTAGCATAGTTGCCAGATTTTTCGGGAAAAAGTTGCCATAAGAAATTGTCATGGAATTTAAAGCTGTTGTTAGCTTGAATAAATACTTGGAGTCCAACATGAACCAAAACAAACGTAAGATTTCCAAAACGGCCCGAAAGTCAATGAAAACGCGTTTTCAATCTCACTTACATAAAAGAAACTCATGGAAAAGAAGCGTCAACTTGTTGCACCTGTGGATTCACAAGTATGCCCCTGTCGCCAACATCAAATCAAGGAAGTTCAGGTAAAACTTAATTATTATTTTGCATAATAAGATCGGTTCAGTCATTCAATGAGCTTGCGCAGTCATTTTTCGGGTCAAGAGGCCGCAATTCTTCTCTTGGATTTCTTGGTTTGTAGGGTTTTTAAAGCTTATCACTCAAGCTGAATATTTTAGGCACTGATTTTTGGCAAAATAGGCACATTTTAGGCGGGCAAAAATGAGATTTTAGACATTTTTAGGCACTGCAAAAACTACAAACTGGGTGTGATGTGATTCTTTTATTGACTTTCAATTATCCGGCATAGCATGAAATGAATTGACAAAGAGAGTTTGTCGCAAAGATCTGCCTTCGATTATTGAATAAGTGCTTGTACATGGAAAAGGATCGCTCCACTAGAGAGTCTGAACCAGCCAGTTTTTGTTTTCAATTTCAAAACCTGTTTAACACTGCCAGTAGGAGTATCCAGTAACAGAAGGAATGACAAAAATGTGAAAAATCCATTTTAGGCATGATTTTGACAAAGTAGGCATAAGAGGCAAAAATTATATGAAATAAAGTTGAAAAAACAGGATGGAACCATTTTGGTTCTTCAAAAAATAGCAATCTTTTCCCCAAAAAGGCTCTAGTTTAACCAAAATGCCATTTTACGCACAATTTTGACCAAAAAAGGCAACATAGGCAAAATTTACCGAATATTGGGGTTTTAGGCATTTGCCTAAAACATTCAGCTCTACTTATCACATAAACCCTTGTATCATGTTGACGCTTTTTTCCATGAGCTTCTTTAATATGCACTTTATAAAAAGAATACAAATCATGGCAATACAAAATCTCCATTTGATCTTCTCCAAAAACTCTAAAATTGACTTTAAATATGCAGAAGATAGGTTTGCTATTCACAACACCTAAACATAGCTTGAAAAGTATGAACTGAAGTTCCAAATTGTTATGTTTTCAAGTGTCGACCATTCATGTAGATTTTGAGTAGGTAACTGATTTATTCTCATGTCAAAGCAATCACAAGAGAAGACACGAATTGCGTTAAGCAGACAATTAATTGTAATTCAACACAAATATCATTATGATATGCCAAATTGAGAAAATAATCACATAGCAAAAATGATGAAAACTAGTTGTCGTTTTGCCGAAAAGTGGCATAAAAATCACAATCTGGCAGCTTCATGCTGTCACATCCATAGAGGTCTTTAGAGTGGAGATACTAGAGCAGGCCGGTCGTGGAATTTCATCGTGGGCAGCAAGGGCCACTTATCATCAGCGACTAGTTGAAACTTGCCCAAACAAGTCTCTGGCACCGTCCACTTGCATGGGCAAGTTTTCATGATATTCTTCGGAAATATTTGCTTTTTCACGCAACTTATGGGCAACTTTGGCCAGTATCAGCTGCAAACAAGGCAGACAAAATGACGACAATGGC
This sequence comes from Tigriopus japonicus, assembly GCA_010645155.1. Classification (NCBI taxonomy): domain Eukaryota; kingdom Metazoa; phylum Arthropoda; class Copepoda; order Harpacticoida; family Harpacticidae; genus Tigriopus; species Tigriopus japonicus. The sequence continues at coordinate 5,039,717 of CM021318.1, forward strand.
CTCTCTATACTCCTCTAAAGTCACATCTTAATCTTAAGTGCAAGCACAGCGTTCTTTTGAGTTCGTATCGTTCGTGCACAAATCAGAGTCGCTACATGTGACAGGGAGACGAAATGCCAAAATTGGTCCAGTGATCGAGGAATGGCGCTTCCAGCCATCAGATTCGAAGGTGTGAGGGATGGATACGAGCATCTTTTAACAAAAATTGAATTTGCATCACTTCATTGGTTTAGGGTCTTACTACATAGTGGACGTAAAGATTGTTGAATAATGGTTGGTTAAAACAAAAAAAAGACATGGAAAGTTAAGTTATAACTTATTATTGAAATCTTCGATTTTAAGATGGCGGTAAGGCTGGCAGTAACTAGGATAAATTCTTACCAATTTCACGCTGATTTGATGAGACCTCCTTAAATGATTGGTTCCTAGATCGAGGATTAAAAAGTTTTAACTTGAATTTTTTTTTGGCCGTTTTAGTCTGAACACACTTTTTGGGGGGTTTGGAGCTTATTTTGAACTAATTTTTTTGCATTTCAGAGATATTTTCAGTGAAAACACTTTTCTTCACGTATTTCAGACCAAGAATTTTCCAATTTTTTCCATTTTTTAAAGAATTTTAATGTGACCTAAAAATAAAGGTCGTCAATTTTTTCTAGGGTGAAAGACCAAGGACAAAAACCTTAAGATCTAATAATCGAGAACAGACCAGAAAAAAACTGACAAAATATACTTTGCCTTATTAATTGACAAATTGAGAAGATAAATCTTTTTTTGGTCAGTTTTTGTGGAAAAAAAACTTTTTTCGTTTATCTATACCTGGAAAAAAACTCTTTTGCCATATTTCCAACTCAAAAACTGCTTTTATGACACCTTTTCCAATTTTTTTCCGCCCTCTATTGACTACTGTGTTAACTGTTATATTCTTTTGTACATTAGAGAGCTAGAATACAATAAGCAAACAACAACGAAACTTTTTGCACGTTCCAGTGACGCCAATAAAAATCCACGTGGATCAAATAATTCATAGTCCTTGTTGCCCGAAGAAACTTGATTCTTATTGCACAAAAATACACATGGTTTATTTTCAAAAACACTTGATGTTAATAGATTTGAAAAAAGTAATGGTAGTTCTAATGGTTCTACTAAAGAACCTCATGAGCTTCTGTAGCTCTAATAATAGTTTCAATATCTGGGTGTTAAAGGTGGGAACGAAGTCAAGTGTCCTTTATCTACCTCTTCGTCAGCATGCTTCCAATCACGCGCCAAGACAAAACTAAATTGTGGGACCACTCTGGCTCTGGTCGTCCCTCCGAATCCGTGTTCGTACGTCCTAGTCATCAAGGGTCCCACAGACCAGTCATCCTATGATCAGTGGTCCTCCTTCCTCGTCTTCCTCTTCTGGCTCGTGGTCCAGCGTTACCAAGTAGTTTTAAGTCGACGCTGCCGAAAATTGTTTGAAATACTGCCAATTACGGGCAATGTTTGAAATCTCATGCTACCATATTCTGCCCCTTTCGATTGAAAATACTCTCGTATTCGGTCATTCCTTCTCGTTTTTCCTATCGAAAGTTTTCGATCTCATTCTTTTTGGGTCGAAATATTTGGCAGCTCTGCCAATATCTGCCTCAATTTGTCAATTTAAAAACTTCCCTGCCAAAAACTTTCGTCATACTGCCATTTTCAGCCACTTCCCCACGCCCACTGCCATACCTGTTCAAGATATTTTGAAAAAGTATCCAGATAAGATAGTATTTTCCGCAAAGTATCTAGATAAAGATACCTCAAGATACTTTCCTGAAAAAGTATCTAGATAAAGATACTTTCCCGAAAAAAGTATCTAGATAAAGATAAACTATCTTTTATCTTTATCTTTTATCTAGATAAGATAATTGAACAGTGAACAGACTCTAATGAATGCATCCTCAGATTCCTCACTCAATGTACATATTGTGTCCACTCTCAAGTCTCAACATACATAGTGCTGCATATAGTACACTTTCAATGTGCATAATGCACAAATAATTTGACATAATGCATTATGAAGAAAAGTAGCTAGAAGTATTTTATCTAGATACTTTTTGGGAAAATGCATAATCCATACTAAACAATGCATAATGAATGCTTTAACACAAAAGATTGAGAGAACACATTATTTAGATAAAGATAATTCAAGATAGCTTCCCGAAAATAGTATCTAGATAAAGATACTTTAAGATACTTTCCCGAAAAAAAGTATCTAGATAAAGATACTTTAAGATACTTTCCCGAAAAAAGTATCTAGATAAAGATACTTTAAGATACTTTCCCGAAAAAGTATCTAGATAAAGATTAAAGATAAACTATCTTTTATCTTTTATCTAGATAAGATAATTGAACAGGTCTGCCCACTGCCTATCACATTTTTCACTGCCCTATCTGGTTTTATACATTGCCATTTTTGCAAAAAGTGGCAGCAAAAACTGCCCTCTTGCGTCACTGTCTGAGTCTAAAAAAACTGGTCCAGCCATAGCTCGCTTGGGACGGGCCCAAGCCTCAAGGGCGCAAGGTCGAATACCTTAGCGCAAGCCCGTGAACTACCCATCACATTCTTTTGATCGCCCAAGTCCTTCACTTACAAATCTCATCAGCAGCCGCCGAGACAGTACATCAGGGTGACTAATGCAAGACTTGCCTCACTTTGGACGTTTTCTTTGAAATTATACAGTTTATTACGCATTCGTAGCAGAAATAAAAGTTTGTAAAAAATATGCGCACCAGGATGCTCTTTTTGCCAACGTTTTTAAAATGAACATGTCATGAAGACATGAACGGTTAGTCTGACACAGCCCTTGATCGGGCCCGTCCGCTTTCTCAGAGCTCTTTGAAAGAGCGAACGAGAGCCATCTGATGCAGTGACGCTAGAAAGCAGATTTTCTTGCCACTTTCAATGAATTATGGTAATCGAGACTTGAAGTGACAGTTGGGGAGAAAATGACGAAATGAAGTTTAAAAATAGGTCACCAGATGGAGGCAAAACAAAGGTAAATTTTCCGGATATTAGAGACAAATTTGTTTTCAACTCGTTGCCAGAATTGCAACTTATTTGTTGGAATAAATATCACTTCATATTTCGAGTCTATTAGAGGGCAGCTACGATACTGTTGCGTTCAAAATTCGCCAAACCATAGTGCGTAACCATAAACTAGATTAAAACATTTCCTCGAAACGCCCCAAATTGGTATTGCCTCCGGACTATCGTTTCTTCTTTTCTGTGAACTTAGCGACTTAAAACTGCGGCAAGGATGACGTAAAGATTATCATTTTGAGGACAAGCGATGGCACTCAAAGCGCTACACCTTAAGCGCCGCGCAGTTAGTTCCAAATAAGTGACAAAAACACGAACTTCTTCATTAAAAACTCACCAGTACTGAAAAGTTTACGTGGCTGAAAAGGAGAAAACTGGCAGAAAGGCGAAAATTGTCCACCTGAAGACGAGAAAAAAAATATTAACCCCAAGTATACGAAAAGAATTTTTTGATAGAGTGGCACTTTGGATTTTTTTTCACCCGGCCGTTTTATCCCGATCTTTCGGCATTTTCGGCTTGACACTTCCCGGCAATGTTGATTTGACTCAATCCAGCCTGCTTCCTTCCTCGTTGGCCGCCTCCTTCTATTTCATTCCGTAGTCCGTGTTTGGATTGAACTCGGTCGGTCCGATCTTCGTAGAGAACCCGAGAAGCCACAACGCGGATTCTGCGCGTTACGGCGTTGTTGGCGGTGGTCATCGAGGACGTCGTCACCCTCAATACCTTACGAAACGCCCCCCGTTCCGCCCGTCCAGTGATTGTTGAGTGAACGTTCCGAGTGTGCGATGCTCGGCCATTGGGAGTGACGTCTTGGGATCCGCCGACCGATTAATCGTTTCACAACCGCGGATTGAACTTGAACTCAGAGGGCTTAATTCGTCTTCAACGCAGGTAGAAAGGGGGGATCGCCACGAACCCGTTAAACGTTCGTCACGGCTCATTATATAGTTAGAGGGGGCAGAAATAGTTGAAACGATCATTAATCAAGATCAAGAAGGTATCTTTCAGCTCAGGGAATCATTATATATTCATATCTAGTCATCCGTGGCTCGTTCAAGCCTTTTTGGAGGGTGGACGCGAGATCAAAATCATCATAAGATTTCACGGCTGATGTGGCCAGACCCGCCGTTTTTGTGGCGGAGTTTATGGTCTTTGCGTTTCGAAAAGTCCGGCATGGGGTTGGTTGGCTTTGGGACGGAAAAACCTAAACGAGGACCAATAGCGCAATATTACGCCAAAATGACCTCGAAATGGGTCACGATTGTTTTAACGCGGTGAGGGAGTGGAACTGAACTCTATCCGACTTGTCGGGGCAGAAAATTCTCGCTCAAAAAAGTGTGAAAAGTAGAGTTGTGCTTTCGACGAAGAATTATAATGATTCGGGGCAAAAAAATGAAAGGTTAAAACTGCTCTCATGCCTGAATTTTACTAGCTGATTGTGACAATAACCATGAGAAATGAGTCAATGACCGTTAATAGAAATACCCTCTTGGGTATCGAGCATTTTAGAAAAAAAAGATGACTAATAAGTACGCGGGTCCATTGTCAGTTCAAAATTTATCATCATATTTGACTCCAACGGTTAAAATTAAATCGATTGGGCCTTCAAAGTTGACAATAGAAGAGTCGGAGACTTCGAACGTGTGAACTGAACCCTTGGTGCGTAGTCAAAGGCACTAAACGAACTGCAAAATAAATGCATTTGCAATGAGTGATGGACCGAAAGCCGAAAATAAGCCGATTTTAATCGGAACGAAATTAAACAATCCCATTTTGGGGTGGAGGTCGTTGTGACCTACACGGAAGACAATGAGGTCTTGCCTTTCTGGAGGAAAGGGATATTAATAACGTATAGCTTGGAACATTTTGTTTCGCTGACACGAAACCTGTGTTTTCTGTAGACTCGGATGAAATAAAAAAGACTGTATTTTTTCTCGGCTAATATCGCTAAATATCAGTGCCAGAAAATAGATCAATCAAAATTACCATGACCATCACGGTAAACAAACGGAAAATCTTGATGATCTTCTTCTATCACTTATAGATCACCATGTTGTCGGCCCAGGCTGAAAATCCCAATCCCTACTTCGCCTCGAGCGGTGGGCGAAGCCACCCCCTGGATCCTCCGCTTCGACTGCCCACGCCCCCCGTCTCCGCCTCCCCTTCCCCTCCACCCACCATTCATCCTGTTGTCAGTCCCGCCGTTCGTCCTACCCCGCCTACAACGTTACGAACCGCCCCTCGAGCACCCACTCGACCCGTACCCCAACGGATTCTCGAACCCCATGTGTTGGTCATCCACAAAACCGAAACGGGTAAGAAGTCTGATGAGAACCCCCTTTTTTATTTCATCCCCCGGCATGTTTTAACGAGATCAAGACTTTCAGGCTTTGGATTCAATGTCAGAGGTCAAGTGAGTGAAGGCGGTACCCTGAAATCGATCAATGGCGAGTTGTACGCCCCTCTTCAACACGTATCTGCCGTGCTGGAAGGCGGAGCGGCTCAAGTGGCGGGGGCATTCAAAGGGGATCGCATCCTCGAAGTCAATCATGTGCCGGTTGAAGGCGCCACCCATCGTCAAGTGGTCGAGCTCATCAAATCCTGTGGCGATACGCTCACCTTAACTGTGATATCGGTCACTCAGGAAGAGGCTGACAGATTAGAGCCGAACGGTACGATTGTTTTTTAGCTACATTCAAGACTTGTTTGAACATGAGTCATGTGGTTTTGTTTTGCAGACGAAATGGGCACTTATCCGGCCGTGGATTATACCGAGAAACGATCTCTACCCATTAGCATCCCGGACTATCGATACATTGACCACGACGGCGAACGATTTGTGGTAAAGCCGTTATCATTGCCCGTTGACTCTCCTCTATTGGCAAGATGATTTATTTATTTTGGTTTTGATGTAGGTCTTCAACATATATATGGCTGGGCGCCAATTGTGCTCCCGACGCTACAGTGAATTTGTCATCCTCCACAACAATCTGAAACGAGAATTCTTGGGCTTTAACTTTCCTCGACTTCCCGGGAAATGGCCCTTTGTGTAAGGAAACCCATTCAAGCCAAGAATATAGGAAACCTTGTCAGTCTCGATTCATGATGGTACCTAATTTCGTTACAGACTAAGCGAGCAGAAACTCGATGCTCGTCGACGAGGCCTGGAGCAATACTTGGAACGAGTCTGTGCCATTCGAGTCATAGCCGAATCGGAACTCGTGCAAGAGTTCCTCACCGAAACGGAGGATGAGATTGTAAGTCCATCGATTGAACGAATCGGGAGTACGTACGTACGTACACCCGGAGCAAGATAAACATTAGTTTAGCAATCAAACCGAACAGATGTGCTCATGTTTTTCAATCCAATGAACAACACTGTTGCGAATATGAACGTTCGATCTCTTCCAGGGAAATTTTCCAATGGTAGATTTGAAGGTAATGCTACCAAATAAAGACGTGGTTACCGTGCAAGTCAGGCGAAACTCGTCCTCTGCCGATGTTTACCGGCTAGTTGCGGCCGAGGCCGGAATTAGGCCAGAAAATCAAGATTTCTTCTGCCTTTATGAGATCGTTGAGCATAACTTTGGTGAGAAAGTGCCGGGCAAGTTTAGTTTAGACTGATTTTTTTTCAATTGGGTGTGTTATAATCTCTTTAGAGCGAAAGGTTCAACCCAACGAGTATCCTCATTCCCTATACATCGCCAACTATAGCACTGCTGCTGCTACGTGTCTTATCGTGAAACGATGGCTCTTCGATCTCGAAACGGAAAAGGCACTCTATGACGATCCAGTGGCTTTGGATTTCTTATTTAGACATGTAAGACTCAGGATACCATATCGACGCTCATGTAACGTAAGCCAATGGCAAAATTGCGATCTTTTTTAATAGGCAATTGAAGGTGTCAATCGTGGCCAAGTTTGCACCGAAGACAAACTTTACCAGCTCAAGGCCCTGCAAGAATCGTGCAAGCAAGTTGAAGTAAGTCATCTCTCATACAATTCATGGAATATTCTTCTTCTACATAGGCTAATTCTTCTTTGTTCTGTTCCTGCAGTATCTCAATTTGATCCGTCAGATGGAAGGCTATGGAAGTGTGGTCTTCCCACATTGCGCATGCGATTCTCGGAAAGATGGCCATGTTATTCCAATCATCAGTTTCGAAGGGTTCAAATTACAGGCCTGCCAAGAAGATGGCACTGAAGAGGTTAGTTAGTTGGACGATGCCAATTTTAGATCCTTGGAATACTCATGGACGCGAATCGTTAAAAAATTTTGACGTTTCCTCTTTCAGAATCAAGTAATCGAGTTCATGTGGAGTAGTGTCATGCAATATGATCTGGACGATGAGGCGATGATGTTTTGTTTTCAATATCAACGCCAGAACAAAGGGCCTCGATGGGTGAAGATATTCTCGAATCACGTAAGCGCAAGAACATGTTGCATATCGTTATGACAACACAAAAAAAAACGATTTTAGCATTCGAGAGTGCAAACATAGGATATTAGTCATCCCTGAACAACTGAAAGGAATCTAAAGCACCAAGTAGAACGAACTAATGGCCATTTTATTTGACATATATTTACAAAATAAGACGTTGTAAAAAAAATACGCACCACCTGTGTGATGTTATTCGGTGTGATTTTCTTTCTCGACAGAGTTCAAAGTTCATTGACAAAAGGTAGTAGTGCAAACTGATACCATGACTTTTGACACAACTTTACTTAAAGCTGGCGGTGTTGGTTAAAACGAAAACATCGCATATTTGTCAGATTCTGTCTTGAAAGAAGTCAGAAACGAGAACACATGTTTTCACAATTTGAAAAATGACTAAAACTTAAGAAGCAAATAATGACTCATTCAACGTTAAGCCTAGTTCTTGAAAAGTTATTGGATTCCACACACGGCCATTAACCACTTTTTTATTCTATTTTTAGTACGTGTTCATGTACGAATGCTTCGAACGCATTCAGGAAGAACAACAATGGCGGCATCGTATCCTCCAACAACATAAAAAAGCTAGCAATGACATCCATAATCACATTGAGTCCCAGGACGATTCCGAACCCGAGCCACGCCCCATCAAGGAACAAACAAACCTTCAAAATCACCTGACTAAACAGGATTCTCCGACCAAAGAAGAAGAAAAGGAGGAGCAACAACAACAACAAAAACCCGAAAAAGGCGATACCGAAGGAAAAGAAAACCATACCTAAGAGGAGTTAGTTAGCCATGTTTAGACCATGCTTTTACCTGGATCCGTTCACCATGTTCCACTTTTACTTTGCTCAAGCTCGTTTTCACCCTTCCCACTCTCTCACACAAGCTCCCAATCACCTATCACGTAGTACTTATATTGGTATTTAGGTCTACTTACCAAGTTCAATCAATCCTTTTTGACCACCCAAACTTATACTGAGAATGACATGAGAAAAGTAAGTGCGACAAGTTAATCGATCACCTTCGACATTGGGACAATTCCCGGCACAGGAAAAAGTTGAAATTAATTTGTCAAAAAAACGTCACCTGATTATTACTATAATTATTACCATTAGCTAATGATCTGTGTGTAGATTATTATGTGATATCGATCTGATAAACACAAGACATTATTTCTTAGTGACGACAAGTGCAAAAATACATACACAAACACACCAACTCTTAATTAACTTCACAGATCTAATCCAAACCAAGTCGTCTGTATACAATGTGTGCTTGTGACTTGATTTGGAAAACTTTGAACGAATCCTTTGTCGTTTAGCCATTGTACTTGGTGCTTAAGATAAGAGAATCATGATTTACCACTAGAACGAGTTTGATGACCGGTTACTTTATTGTTAAAGATCCATTCCATACATGTAATATCATTGATTAAATAGTTAGATCCCAATAAATTCATTCTGACAAGGATACTTCTAGTTTCTTCTTAATAATAAAAAAAGAAAAAGAGTCCTAAAGATGACTCATTCGAGCCACATTACTATGATACTTTGAAAAACACCGGGAGCAATTTAGTCTACTTAGTACATGTGCATGACAATTACCATTAAAGTTCCATCTTCCAAATCGAGTTCCGCGAGGAACATTTTTTACTGACGTACTTAGCAGACTATTTGAAAGTTCAGCTGGGACGCTGAAAAATCGAACATGTTCATGATTGATCACATTAAAATACATATTTACGTTCTAACCACGAATGCTAAAAAAGTCCCCACTAAAAGGTACCTGTTCTTGTACTTTTGAGCGCTAGAATGAAGCTTATGGGATTCTGTAAAGACGACTGTGAGATTGGAGGGATACAAAGTCAACAAGATAAAATCCATAAAACTGGACGGACAGCAGGCGAAACATGAATATGAATTTCGTGCCCTTTTTGCTCGAGTTTTGCGTAAGTTCGATTGTATTTTCAATATAGATTTGCACCCTGCGAATTCCAAGAAAGTCGAACCCAATTGTATTATTTAAATTTAAAAAAATATATTGTGACAGTATTTATTTTTTCAATGTAAAATTAGGACTTTTTAGAACTGTTCAAGGACTTTTAGTGTTAGCAGCATTCACATACAGATGATTCAAAGAACTACGGCATTATTCACCTTTTCTGTAAGCTTTTGAGTGCCGTATTCAGTGATCTCCTCCGTAAGTTTGTAAGGTTACAACATGTCCTAGAAATCATGGCGTGTTTAGGAGCTTATAAATCCTAGTTCTTTGTATTAGAACATCCCACCTAATTCAAAGAGTAGCGAAAAAGGTTGACTAATAAAATGGACATAAAAAAAACATGATACTTCAGCCATTCCTTGGCCATCACATCTTAATATAGGGGCGAGAAATTTTTGGTCATGTTGTAGTACGCGTATTTACTATGACCGTACAAGTCCACCTTTGAGTTGTCCTTAAATGGGCCAGTTTTGAACAATACATGTTATGCTCTAAGAACGTTCTAAGAGGTTGTCCTTTCGGTCAGACTCACTACGTACATGGAAGGAAGTAAGACGATGTTTCTGAAGCACTGAAGAACAAATGTGTCACCTGGAAACAGACTGTTGTGTGTCCCGTCGATCGTTTCAGGCGATGGGAGCGACCAATCAGGTGGGACGAAAACGTGTTTGGTGTGACCCGGTCCATTTGTCGGAAACCTCGGCGTGTGAGTCAATGGACAGAAAGGATCACTTAATACTGTAGAATCCCAAGCAGTCTGTACTCTTCAAGGAAGATCATTAGACGTTCAGGAGCCGATCTTACAACACTTTTAGTGGTAGATGGATCTGTTATAGTTCTTGTGGGCCATCATGAGGGTGAGTCAATTGAGGCCTTGTCTAGAAGTAAGAAAGGACCAAAGTTCATTGAAGCAAAGGAAACGCAAAACGGATCTGAACCTGTCATCTAATGGAAAATATGTATTCCTTCGGATAAAATTCTTCATCGATTTTTTGGTCTAATTTGTTGGCTCAGAATCGAAATTGAAATTTAACCGAATCATAGACAGCCAATCCAACGTTTTACTAACTTGAGCATGTATTATGAAATAGCAAAACGAAAGTGTTAAGCTCTAAAAGCTTGTCGTTCAAATAGCTTTCATGACACAGGGTACCAAGAGTAACAATAAAATCGAGAATGAAAAGTTCGTATCATACGAATATGGGAATTTTGGTGGAAATTTTGAAATGGAGTGTATTTTTCATGGTCTTTAATATGTGAAAAATCTGAATGTACAGTATTTACCACGCAAAGCCTTTGTTGATAATTTGATGAAATGATAACTGTTCTAGGGTTGCTTTAAAAGAAACCGCCCGATTTACTTTTGCTCATTAAATCAGATATCAGATATCTTTGGTTTAAAACCGATGAGGTCCAATTGAAAATGTTTGACAAGCGATTGATTGTTATCAAATCAAATAAGCCATCTTGATTATCTGTGTGAAAGCTGACTTGTTTGGAAAAATCAATACCTCTTTCTTTGTCCATTCAATTTCTAATCGCGCTATCCTTTCTATACGTTTAATCAGGGACATTTTTGTTGAGCAACCTATAATTTTAGAAACAGTTCAGGACTAACACATTTGCATTACTGTCATCAAAATTACGATGATCAATTCAAAACTTTTTAAGTCCTTTTAACAAAATTTCTTTTTAAGGAGAAGAAAATTTATCGAAAAGACTTATCAAAGTCTGGACTTCATCGTCGATTTTTTCCAACAAAAAAAAACGAAAGATTTGTTTTAAGTAGATTTTTTTGTGGTAGGGGGGGGCGGTGCAGTTTACTATCGCTACAAGAAATTTCCTGTAAGAAAAAAAAACCCACAAATATAAGAATTTAAACAATTCATATTTAAGCGAAATTAGGTCTACCAAATCAACGAGCTACGTACTGTTGGCAGTTCTGGACAACACGTGAATTGCTTGATCAGGATCAGTATTCAAAAATTTATCTAACCCTGCTTTGATTAGAGGCTATTGTTAGAGGATCAATTAACTTTAATATAGGTTAAACATATGAGTGTTACTTTTTTAGCTTTTAATTTCATCGTCATTTTCCAAAATACTTTCCAGAGAAGAAAAAACTCACAAATGTTTTTCTGTGCATGAGTTCCATTTTTGGAATGAAAAACACCTTCGCCAAGCACTATTTCCTCAAAGCTAAAGAATACGCATTGATCTAATTGTAAAACATAATGATCTCAATATTCACTCGTAATTGATGTCCTTGTTGATCTTTCTGGCTTCCTTCCATCTTTCCCTCAAATAATTCGACCTAATAATGTATTCATCAGGAGAGTTACCCATTCTGAAACAACAGTAATATTTTTTTTTAAACTGAAACGGCTGGGTTTTTGCTAAAATCTGCAACTGAAAAACACTTACTTTGACAATCAGGCCCCAAAACTTGTCACCACGGTTGTTAGTAAGTACGTGTAATTCCAAAACTAGACGTTCACACGTTTGTTTATACTCTACGTTTGCTCATATCGCGTTCTAAAATCTTTTGTTGAACCCCTCTTACTTACTTGCACATTCCCTTTTGTACGTAATTTGGAACCATTTCCATTCAAATTGTAAGTTTCAACCGATTCAAATTTAGATATAAACCTTAAATTGTCGAGTGCCGAAATGTCTATTTTTTACTATTTGTTCGGGAATATCCAGGACACTTTGGAATGTATAAAGGGTATTTATTGGTAGAAAAAAAAGAAACCTGAAGAGAAATGACAATATACGGTAAGGGTATTGCATAACATTATAGTAATTTTTGTGCAGGAAAATACGCTAGAAATATTTTAAATGAATGTGTGAGAGAGGGTTTGAGTTTTACTTAAAATTTACAAATTTTTCCATCACCATACATCGTTTTCACCTAAACGAGAAAGTTGACACCTTTCCAATCGGGTTTTTAGAATTCCATTTCGCAAACTTTTTTACACTTGTCCTCCTGGGACATGCCCAAGTTTAATTGTTTCACAAAAATCATCATAATCTCATTTACTTACTATAAAAATCTATCTGAAATATGTTCAATTCTTAAGAAACCAAATAAGGGCGTTGTTCTAAAATATCAGCAAGTGTCCTGCCGATCAGTTTTCAATTACGTTGTGTTTAAAGAATTTTAACTTTTTGTTGGAGAAAACCTTACACTTCCCCTAATGCATAAGCAATGAATGAGACATGCACAAATGTTGGTCAAATGAGCATTTTAAATCATACCGCTAGTGGGAAAACAGGGCCGTTGGCTGTACTGCGTTACTCGGCCCATTTTGACAAATTCGAGTCATTTCAATTTTAGCGTGTATTCAATGAGTCCTCACGGTGTTTTTTTTTTTTTGAGCGTGAGAAGTCATTTTCAAATTCCAAAAAAAATTGAGACCATCTTTGAGGTGTAAATGCAATGCCGTACTGTATCTGTCACGGGCAAAATACGATGTAAGGTCACTAAAACATGCTTAAAAACATGTTTTTGAACATTTTCTTCCACTCTGTGACGTCCACCCATGTAAAACATAAGTAGCCCTATGAGTGAGTTTACCTAAAATATTTTCTACTTGGCCGTTTGTCTAGATTGATGTAACGACCCTCTCGTTTGGTCCTTCGATAATGCTGAGCGAAAAAGCCGTTGAAAAATTATCCGCGAAATAGATTTTTCGAAATATTTTTTAGAGCAACACTGCTCCTAGTACATCTAAATATAAAGTCAAAGTAAATTTTCAAATATTTGTTTTTAAGTATGTTTTAAGTAACATAATAGAGTTTTTGCACTTAACCTATTTAATTGAATTCAAGTAAATGTTATGCATTGCGTTCACATCTCAAAAGTGATCTCAAAAGTTTCTGAAACTTGAAAATGACTTTTCACGCTCAAAAAACACCGTGTCCAAGTTGGTGGAAACAGTTGATATTTCACGGTAATATACATACCTTAGACAAGCCTTGCGCTTCAGCAAAAATAGGACTTATAAGTAATCCAAAAAATAATTACCAATATAGAGTAACATCAAGATTTAAAAATGTGTCCCATGAAGAGAAATAAATTAGGTTCTACTGCTTCTTTCTCGGAATGTATGAGTTTATGTATCTTATTTTCTACCTAATAAACTGAGCATGTTATTAACCATGGGTGAGCAGAGGTATTTACGTGTAAAAAGGCAATCATTTCCATGGACCTAGACCCATTGAATACACGCTAGAATTGAAATGACTTAAATTTGCCAAAATGGGCAAAAAAAACAACTCCCAACCGAGCACAGCCAACGGTCCTGTTGAAGCGCTAGCGATATGATTTAAAATACTTACTTGAGCAACCTTCGTGCATGTCCCATTAGATTCTCCTCAAGGTTGTTTGGGTCCTTTGATTAACAGTTGATGTTGCACCATTGGTCATTTCCCATTTCCTGCCAAAAAGCAGTGAACCCTTTCGGACTTTGTCCCACTTTCCTTGAACTTCTTCATTCTGCCAAGAAAAATAGCGTGACAGTGTCAAATCAATTACAGCATGGTGAGACACGCCTTGCATGATCAAACTTGCAACTCGTTTTCTCTTCTCATTTATGTCTGAAGTGACAATATAGTAGTGCGAACCTAATGGATGAGTGTAATCGAACGAATTCAGCTGGGGATTCTGGGGCCAAAATGGCTAGGGATGCGTCGGAGTCGAGACTCACCCTCCATAAAATTTTATCAAAATTCGTGAGCCAAACTCGTTTTCTTCATTTTGACAATCAATTCAAATAAGAATTTGTTCCTCACGTAGCAAACCAAAACTATGAAATGTCAGAACCTAGTTCTGACCCATCCCTAGTCATTTTGGCCCCAGAATCCACAGCTGAATTCGTGCGATTACACTCATCCAGAATGGACACCAATGAAACTTTATATCAATGCAGTCTTGCCTTAGCTCGGTATTCAAAGTCTGGATTTGCTCTTATCCAACAGCTTTTTCAGGCCTAACAAAGACTTTCAACACATTTGTTGACACTTTCTTTCACTTAAAATGTTCAAGAAGCCAGCCATGTCGATCTTTCTCCTTTAAAGATAGTAGTGACTTTACAAGCTATCAACGTTCCATTCGGTTTCGGACTTTTGAATAAATCAATTCTTTAGTCCGTAAAATTTGAATCCATCTTCTAAGCAAACCATCGTTTTGAATGAAGTTACTTTGCTTAATTAAGATCCCCAAGCACAAAATTGAAAGTAGATTATGAAAACTCTTCTCAAGTTCCATTAAGGCGGCTGGCTCACTTGTCTATGTACTGTGCGGGAGCTCTTGGCTCTTGTTGAGCGAATATTTTTGTATGCAAATTGCTTCTGAGATTGCCAAGCCCGCATATTCTTCGTCGATTCGTGCACGACCGATTATGAAACTTAATCTTTTGGGAAACAGAACGTACCCTTGGTTTCGTCTGCTTTGACCTTTGAAGCGAATAAAGAATAAGCTTACCTTGTACTCAACCGTATGTTTTCTAACTCGAATCGATTGCAACGTGCTGGGAGCATTTTGTTCCAATTAAAGGGTTTTTTTAGATTAGCGCCCCCTTAGCTTATTGGGTTTTTGACTGAATTCTTAATTGCACTTACTTGCGCTTAGAGACATGGAAACACGTGCTTGAAGTTCATGAAATGAGCTCACTAACCCAAATGTCTAATTCCAAAAAGTATGTCAATGCTTCGAATAATTTGATCGTACACTACTGCCCTTCGTTCTCTTCATGTGGAAACACTTGTGCTCCACTCGTCTGAGTCACATGTAGTCCGATTGGAGTGACATTTCTTTTCACCTGTCAAGGCCTTTTTGCTAGAAGCTTTGAGGTTTTGAGCTATTTGATATCATTTCCACAGGATTTTCAACTATCAGAGCCTGTTAGCGAGCCCCGATCTTGTGCTGTTCCTGGATGGTGCAACCAATCAGTTCAATTAGCCTCGTTGACATTGATCCAGCAAACCAAGGAGGATCTATTGGAACCATCCAATAAACGAAGGTCCACAGTTTACGCGACAAGTCAAAGCTTTGGAAGTGCCATGAATCCAGAGAATGCTTTGGAGCTCCTTGGACCCGGTTATTCCAATCCTTTGGTGCGAAAGTACGCCGTGTTTCGATTGAAGCAAGCAGATGATGAGGAGCTAGAGCTATATTTGCTTCAATTGGTTCAAGCACTTCGATATGAAGATCTGGAGACCATCAAAGAAGGTCTTCATATTCAACTTATGGAATTCTATGACAGAACTTTTGCATCGAACTTCAATGAAGATGACGACGAAGAAGAGGAGAATCCAGTGGAACAAGTGGATTTGATTCGATGCCATTCATGCCCGCATCTCTTTGGCAAGGCCTTTGAACAGAGTTGGGTGGATCAAGTTCAGATTAAAAATTATGTTGCTCTCAAATGATTTCGCTTCTCAATTTCGTCTAGGATGCCAAAAACCCAAACAGAGGTTCAAAAGTGGTCCCGAAGTTTTGTTCTATGATCCTTCATTGGAACGGTTACTTAGATTTAATTCAACCAATCACGTGTTCCACGGAACTCACCAAACTTGGAGGGAGACATTTCCTTCTGGAAAGCACGAAGGTTTGCCTGTGCCAGTGGATCTTGGGACAGATCTCAGCACGTTTCTGATTGATAGGTGCTGTGGCAACTTCAAATTGGCCAACAATCTCTATTGGTACGTCTGATGTTAAGTTGAGAGTGCCCTCCCATGGGAAAATCCTCCTTGTGTCAACCATCATTCTTCTGTAGGTACCTTATGGTGGAATGTGAATCAGTTGGTACCGACATCAATACGCAAGAAATGTTCCTCATTGTCTTGAAGAGGTTCCTAATGGTAAGTAGTTTTATTCCTTTAAAAACTTTTGATGACGTTGAATCGATTACAGAAGCTGGAACACACGTGCTCGGAGTGGAATGAAGATTTCCGAATGCTTCAAAGACAATACCATTTTGTTCAACGCTTAACAGACGTGGTCACCTTGGTTCAACAAGATTCTTCTTCGCGCCCCAAAAAGGAACAACTCCTCAAGGAACAACTTGTGGCGCCAAGGAAGGACATCGGATTCAGTTTTGCAGATTTCGATCCAATTCCGTTGCCAATCAAACCCGAGAAAATGGTCGATGGAATACTTCCCGGCAAGTGAGTGTTTCAATAATCAAATCATGTGAATAGAATTAAAGCACGTGCATGTAGATTGTTCTATTGATGGATTTCCAATTGGTTTTTCAATTATTCCAGGCCAATTTGGAGTGAAACCTTTAATATTCGAGTTCTAAGCTCTAGGGAATTCAGCTTTTCTTGGGTGTATTGGAATTTTCAAACTGGCATGTTTGCTATCCAGAATGATTTTTTGATGATTGATAGAAATTATCGGCAGACTGAAAAAAATGCTTTCCTGTTTAGGCCTTACCAAATCTTAGGGCTATTTGGGTTGATTATCAAGTCAACAATTTGTCAATGAAAATTTGCCTCTTAAGTTTTTTCCACACTCAGTTAGAAAGATTTGGTTCCATCCATTAGCATTGGATGGAAGTTTTAGTGTGCGAAGCAATACATAAGATGTACACGTATGTGTTCTACATTCTACTCACAAAAATTTAATGTCACAGTTATTCGCCTTCCCAGATTTCATCCATGAATAATGAAGACTGGTGCCCTTGGTTTTCCTTGAAGCCATATTTGATTTGAACTAAGTCAATCGATGGTCGTTCTACTTTCAGGACGGAGATTTACAAATCGGCCATGCTTCCGTCGAAACTAGTTTTTCGTCAATCCGACCAACAAGGCTACGTAAAAGTCATTTTCAAGGTTGGCAATGACCTCAGGCAAGACCAATTTGCGTTGCAAATGATCGATCTCTTTAATAAGATATTCCTGAGTTCTGGCCTTGACCTTCATATCACGCCTTATAAAGTATTGGCTACTTCTGCAACAAGCGGTGAGATTTTTTAAAACTATTTTACAATGGAAGTAAAAGATCGATGTTATTTTACCTTTGCTATTAATTTTTGAATAGGTTTCGTAGAGTTCATTGAATCCCAATCAGTGGCCAATGTTATCTCGGAAAACGGCAGCATTTTGAAGTATTTTCAAAGGATCTCAGCCAACCGGTCAGCCTTCAAAGACATCATATCGACATTTACTCGAAGTTGTGGTAAGTGCGGCGTGAAGAATTTGCCAAACCATGTCCGTCGGTGTACATTTATCAGCTGAGACGGGATCTATTTTTTTAAATGAAAAAAATGACTGTTTAGGTTTTCTTAATTTTGGGCGAAAAAGAAGGTTTTTCTTACTTGTACAAGGAGTTTTTGGGACCGAATGACCCGGATATTCAGAGATATTCAAAAACCCTGAAAATTCATCTTTTTTGAAAGAAATGGACAAAAATATGAGGAAAACGTGCTTAAAAAGACTAATGGAACGAAGATTTGCACTTAATAATCCTTTCAAAAATTGGTGCATACTATTTTTTGTAATTTTCATTAGACTGTTTTTAGCTATAACCTAGCTTTGGGAACTTTCAGTCAAAAATAACTTTACTTTGGGTCTGTTACAAAGTCAAGACTGTTATTTTGAGGTTTCAAAACTAGTGTACTTGAAGCTTGATTGTCGTCTGCAATCGCCAAATGATAATGAAGTGTTAGTGCAATCCTTACTCTTGATTAACTAAATAGACAATCAGCTTCAAACGATATTTTAACCGAAAATATCGATTCTTATCATTTTTGAACAAACTTAATTAAGTGCCAGTGCCAAAAAGTCACTTTCCCATCCCCATCCCCATTACACCGCATAATACACTTCCAATACTTTGTCTGAATTGGTTCCATAAATCTGAAAAAGTGCTCTTGGACGTTTACAACTTTATTGCTAACGTAAGATGAATAAAACATTCAGATTCCATATGAAACCTTTTCACAAATTCCAAACCTACTTGCTCCTATTGCATAATTCAAATAGCCAATAGATTCGAAACCTCAATATTGTTCCCAAGACTAGTAGAATATTGTTTAATAATAAGGCCTCACAAGGTCTTGAAATTTTAATAGAGTCAAAAGTCGACGTGAGAATATTGTTGGTTGATAGCAACATTGCTTGTTTATAAAGAGTTATCAACACATCAATTGATCACATGAACACCCTGATATGAAAGTTTTGTCGTAATTTTGAATTCAATGTTTTTTTCTTTTTCCAATGGATTAAAGCGAGAAAGAACCCTGCATGAAGAAAATACCGGACATCAAAGCAACACCTGCTGTTTCAGCAATAATTTCTCATTTATTTGTTTTAAGTTACATCCTCAACTTATCCTCAACACTAGATGTTTTATCGTGTCAAACTGTCCACGCATTGCCGTGATATTTAGGTTTTCAGTATGATTACGACACAAATTTAGTGTCAGGGTGTATTTTGGTCAGCGTCAAAGCTGTTGTTTCTTTCATCTAACGCTGACTGTATCAAAAATTTATTTTTCCACGAAGTTTGTCTTTTAAGACTTGACGAGAAGTGAGTATTTCCAAAAAATCGAAAACGTGGCAATGTAAGATTTGTTAAGACTAAAATCCTGACCTGGTAAGGTTGCTTTTGATGCATTTCTCAGACAAGACTTTTAACATGTAATCTTGATTATACTGCCTGAACTATCCATAAAAACATACAATCTGATCATGTATTATTTCAGCTGCCTATTGCGTGATGACGTACATTTTGGCGGTTGGCGATCGTCATTTGGACAATCTTTTGATTACCCCTTCAGGGGCATTGTTCCACGTGGACTTTGCTTTCATTTTTGGCCGCGATCCCAAACCTCTTCCTCCTCCTATGAAGCTCACCAAGGAAATGATAGAAGCCATGGGCGGATCGAACTCGACCACATTCCACCAATTCCGACGATATTGCCACACGGCCTATTTAGTGTTACGCAGGTGAATTGTTCTCAATCCAGTTATTCAATCCCCTCCTTTCCAGTCATGCTATCTCATTACTCAATGCAGGAATTCCGAGCTGATTCTGAGTCTCCTCAGTCTCATGTCATCATCGTCGATCCCGTCATTGGTGTTAGGGTCATTGAACAATGATAAAAACGAAGGCTGTCGCCAAGGACAACCGCAAGCAAGAAGGTCCATGGGCCATCATCATCATCATCATCACAACCAGAGTGAGCCCCAAGCCACAGTGATTGTCAGAGACAGATTGAAGCTCGATCTCTCCGAACCCGATGCCGTGAAGCATATTGATCATTTACTTCATCTGTCCTCATCTGCTGTTGTGGCCTCGTTTGTGGAGAGACTTCACAAACTGGCACAAAGCATAAGAGCCTAGTAATGATTCATTCCTATTCACAAGTCAGTCAGTCGAATTTGAGTCAGAATGGAGCATATTCATTCATCAACGCATTTGTATAAGGGATAAATAATAAATGTACACATTTACATATTTGATAGTTGATACGCACGCCTGTCTTTTTGAGAACGCTAGTTGGTTTTCGCGATTGATAAATTAGAAGTTGCACGAGCTTGAAGTGAATGGGAACAAGACTTTTGCTATGGTACACTCAAATTGGACAATGATAAACTTCCCCTTGAAAAGTGAGATTGATTTAGAGCTCTTTCACGATGAAGTTATGAAAGTTGCTTTCATATATTGAAAGTGGTGTGGCGTCTAACCTGCAACAAGCGAAAGCGGTGATTGCCTTATTTGGAGAGAATAGACGAGTTTGTCTTGTCAGTCTCGAAATCGTGCCTGGAACAATCGCCATTTCCATCGACGTATTTCTCATGAATTATTGAATATTCAAACATTGCCTCATTGCGTTGAATATGTGTATGTGTCCGTAATCCACTTTGTCTCAAGCCCTTTCACGTCATCACATTATCGCTATCATTCATAATTGATAACCTCTAACACTCGGTCGCAGTTCTCCGTCTCCCTTGAGACTTTGCCATTCAGAGTGGGCCTTCTCACGTGAAGGATTCCCTCTAATGGCAAGAACCACTTGGTGACTCGTCATCAAGTTGGCTGCGCTTAGATTTGGGCATTCGGATCATGATTCCGAATACATTTTCCGGAACCTTGAAAGTAATGAACTTCAAGATACTGTGGTTTCCATCGGCGATGGCTCGTTCCACTTTTGGTTCTGCGACAGACAACCCATGACGAATACTCGGAGTTGTTCTCGAATACCAAGTTGGCCCCTCATTAATTTACCAAGGAGCCCATCATTCAATGGCAAAGGTTCCTCAGAGAGTGCTCGAGGTCTTTGTACTGCGCTGTCGTCCCAGTTTTGCTTTCACTTCTCTCTTTTCGTCGTTAGAGTGGCAGGCACTTTGGTGGATCAAGAGAAGTCGACCGTGGAGAGCAAAAGGCTCCCGTTCTCTGTTCTCTGGTGGTTCTTTCCTCTCTTTCTCTCTCTCCTTCTTCCTCTCTGGTTCGCTCTCTGTTCGAGGGCCTTGAGGAAAGAAAGGCCAGAAGGCTCTTTGGAAGTCAGCTGTGTCAGGGGCAGAAGAAAAGGAAAACCTACAATGAATTAAAGGATCCAAGTTTTGTTGAGCAATTCTCAATCCGCGAGTTGAACCCACATTCCAACACTAATGACCCTGGCCCAGGGCCCTGGATCCGGCACCAATGGGACTGCTCAAGGACAAAATGGATCGGGATTGTGTTCCATCAATGGATCAGCATCGACCGGGAACAGCGTTGGATCAGGCGGAATTGGAAGAGCAGTTTCGTCAGGATCAACGACGACGAATCCGTCGTCGTCGACGTCGTCGACAAGTTCCACAGTGACGATCACTAATTCTTCAACAATCCTGTCGTCCATGGGCCTGTCAACGGGAGGGTTGTCGTAAGTGCTTGCAGAACATTATTGTTTGTCTCTTAGATATAAAAAGTGGGTGAGAGATAGTCAAACTTGGGCTGTACTTTTCCCAACGAGTAAACGATGAGCTCCCCGCTTGAAAACGCTCACAAATACTAAGCCGACGAGCTTTTGCGTGGGAGAGACTTTCTGCATGGCGGTTTTGAAAAGGTACGCAATCAAGGCTGATAATCCTGGTAGGTAGTAACACTACTACTATGTGCTAATAGTAGAACCACATTCGTGTCAATGCAAACGGTAAAATAAGACGTGTCTCAAGCCTTTCGCGATACAGAAGACTCAAATCGACCAATAATAAAAACCGGCAATATTTAGGTCGGTCAGTAACAACGAGAACCCTTTCCATCCGACTTGTCCCAAATCGGCCCCAAGCAGTCCCAAGGCCACGAGATCGGCAAGAACTTTTGCGGATTCCTCGGTCCACCACAAAACTTCCAAATCCACAATCCGGGACTTATCCCAATTACCAAACGTGGGAGGAGGGCTGGGGCTGGCTTTTGGAAGTGGAGGCGGAATTGGTGGGGGAGGAGCCGGAGGAGGAGGAGGATGTATAAGTGGAGGCAGTGGCACTAACGGAGGAAATGGGGGAGGTGTCCAATATAACAACGGCAATACCTCCTCGGAAAATGAACGCCCCTATGAAAGGTAAGACTTGATATTTCACAACACTTTGGGGATCCAATTGGTTCAGTTCAGAAAAGTTGCTCTCAGTCTCTCACATCGATTCAGAACTGTTTTAACGTTCGTAAAATATTTACATTTTAGGGGCGTGCTAACAAAAAGAAGTATTTAACTTTTATCGGTCTGGACGACCACTTTGGAAAGTGGTGAAGAGAAAGCAAAATGTCACCAGCCCCACGTTTAAGTTTTCAAAACCATCGTGGTATTTTGAAGAATCAGTTGACTTGGCAAAGTGTAGCAAAATGAAGATTCTTGGCATTTCGAACGATTTCTCCTTGAATGGAATGTTTCAATGTAAGAAACTAGGAAAAGTGCAAGTCAAAATCTACTACAGTAAACCTTTATTTAGCTTTGGCGTATAAACATTACGTAAATTAAAAAGTATTCAAGATAATAAGAAACCTAACCGATGGTCTGTTGAATGTGTTTCCAAAGAATTGTAGAAAAGGTGCAATTCTATTAAGATCTTAGGTTTGGACATTTCTAAAACGTGCTATTTTAACCGTTTTGCGAAGAATCACGTTGAGTCAATAAGGTGTCTCATATTTGTCGAAGAGTACCCTCTTATGCAGAAGTTAAACAAGTTTCGTTTAATGATTTGTGCTGAATGACGCCATACGTACGTAATGGCAATAAAAGGAACTCCCAAATCTGTTTCGTATATTTCAATGAAAAGTCTCCTTCTGGTGATGACAGTTGGTTGCTTAAAAAAATGAATGGGCGTGCGCTTTCTGTTCATATGACACCTTCCACAGCAATTAACCTAACGAAAGATAGATTATTACTGTATATATAGAGATATAGTGATAGCATAATTATCATACATTGTACGAAATGTTTGATGAATGAAACAGGGTGAGTGAGACGGTAACACTACAGTAAAAACAAAATGCAGTCTGAAACTTGTATTAAAATGGACATTTTCTGATACTCGACCTCGAAAAGGTTTCTGCAATCTTTTGTCACTCCCTCATTTTTATGACTTTAAATGTCAGTGAAGCAGTTTTAATTGAACAACATAATTCAATTTCATCACTTAAAAGGACCGTAATTTCTTTTTTGTGCGTTTTGTTGAATCTCTTTAGAACGAAAAATCCTTCCATGTTACCCTTTGTCATCAGAGCATTCAATTGAAATTCTAGAGCTGAACTACCAGGGGATTTTAGTAATAAATATATGATTTTTTTGAAAAATCATAATGGCCTACCTCTTAGGTGCTTCTTAATCCTTGTTAATACTAAAACATTATTTCACAACCCTATGAAATTGAACTCACGTTATTAATACGGCGTTGTCCAACCTTTGCAACCAACTTTCGTGCAATGGGCATGTTTTGAACGATTGCTCTTGAGTCATGACACGCACGATCATTCAATCTAACCAATTACACCTACGTAGTAGCTCTTTGACCCCAAGGCTGTGCTTGCCGACACGTATCAAAATAGTGACCTCAAAGAGGTCCTTAATAATATCGTTGGCGACACGAGGAGCTCGGTCAAGTGTCCATTTGCGTCCCTTCATTCGTCTGTTTCCGTGTAAAGTAATGTCCATTCCATTCCATTTATTTGATTTTAGTTTTTTCCCCATTGCTTGTAATTTCCCTGTTCGACCCTGGACATTGGGGGTTTTCCGCTTTGCCACAAATGACTAATTGCTCACGTAGGCCTAGATAAATGGGCACTTCAAGTGACAGCCTTGACAACAATTGGGCCTGCAACTTGAATGAAATAAAGGCTAGTCGATGATTTGTCAGTGAATTGTGCCAGACAATTGGGTTCTAAGGAAAAGCCAGAACCTTCTTGGAAACGTGCACACGAATAAGTTGGGCCAAGGTTATCGATTGATTTACTAATATATTACTTAAATTTTATTGCATGTTGTAATGTAAAGCTAAGAGGCGCCTTTGTTGAAAATTCTGTCGTTGTGTGAATCATAAAACGCCACTCGAAATTCAATGGCCAGACCTCATGATGAAATTAATGATTGACGTCCATTCGTTGGAGCCTTCAGCTCATATTATTCGTCAAAATACGCTCTATTCAGGATTAAAAAAATAATAATAAACCCCTTCTCTTCTAAAGGCCCTCATTTTTTAGCAGAGTTCACGCCTAGCATTTGATTGGTCTGAAAGAGAAGATAAACCTTTGATATACATGCATTACACAGCAGTCAAGGTCATTGATGTGAGTATTCTGATTTGGATTTTGACGTCAGGCAAACAAAACGATTTCATTCACGATCCACTTAAGAGTTGACATTGGCTCACGTCACTTTTCAAAAAGGCTTCTTTTCCAATGAAAGTTTCAAAAAATGCAAGCCTTTTTAATCCATCCACTTGGTTCTTTTTTCTTCAGATTAGTAGAGCACAGACCAAAAGGCCAGAAAGGTCTTAACGTCACTAAGACAAAAAGAGATAATGTCGTGGCTAACTTTCTTCATCACTGGGCCATTTTTTCATCTGCTTTAAAACTAGACAAATCGATTTATAAATCTTAATCTTTTCAAGTATCGATGAATGAGTCCGGTAGCTAAGTGACGAAACAACCTTTAGTTCGATGGTTTTCTTCGATAGGTTTAATGAAAGAACTCGTGTGGTACAAAAAACATTTTGAGGCATCCTCAAAAAACTGATACCAACTTGTTTGGTCCACTTTTGTTCATCTAAAAAACAGGCTTATTAAAAAAGGCGTACGGGGTAATTGAAGTGACGGGTATTTATTCAATCTAAGCCAGCGTCTCCACATGAATGTGCGAACTCCACTACTAAAACCGTCAACTTATTTCGAGTTTGCTTCTATGTAAATGAAAAGGGGCTTCAAAAGTTCAATCAATAGTTTTTAATGACTAACGGATCTAAGAATATTTCTCTGTTGTTTTTGAAATACTTTCACTATGTTTTATACGATTCTATATTTTTACGATTTTTTATATTCATTCTATATTATTCATTTATTATATTTATTTATATTATTCATTTATTATATTATTTTTATATTATTCATTTTTTATATTTATTTTATATTATTCATTTATTATATTTATTTTTTATTATTCATTTATTATATTTATTATTCATTTATTATATTTATTTATTATATTATATATAAGTATTATTTATTTCATATTATATAAGTATCATTTATTTTATATTATATATAAGTATTATTTATTTTATATTATATATAAGTATTATTTCTTTTATTTATTTATTATTCATTATTATTTTTTTATATTTTATACGATTTGTATGTATTCTTGTGCTTTATGCTTTTGCGTGATTTCCACAGGTTTATCATGCGTTGGCGGTTGGACCACAGGCATAAGCTTAAGAACCATTTCAAAACAAAGTATTCCTAATGTTGTTAAGCTCAGAACGCTCTTTAATTTAAAAGGGGACGGCGACAAGGAAAAACAAGCATTTATATAATCATTCGTAGACGAAACTTTGCACCAAGAAGGTTTTTGTTCAAGGACACCATTTTCAATTTCTCAAGCTCCATCGATTTTTTTTCCATTTGCAGACCATTCTAAATGAAAAGAACAGATGTGGACCAATTTCTAGTACTACACTTTACTATCAGCAATTTTTCAATCCACCAACTGTTGATAAAGATAATTGCCAAACAAAAACGAGAGTTGAATAAAATTGGAAATAAATCGTTTTAGGGAATGTTCCAGATAGTTATATGTCGTCGACGGCCTACATTTGGCCTCGTATCTGGCACAAGAATTGGCGTAGAAATGAGCCTCAAGCCTTGAAAATGGGACTGGCACTTGAAATGCACGAAGAAACCCTTGAAAGGAAAAAAGGATGCAAGGCCTTGAGGCTATTTAAGATCATTAAAGATAAGTAAGGCAAAAAGAGGCCAAAACTAGTGGAAAATAGAAGATGGCGAAGAGACTTGAATTGCGGCATTTGTTAGATTTAAGCTCGTAAATATCAAATCTCAATGAAAGGACTGTTTTGTACAGAAAAAGAAAGAAAAGACAGAGAAGACTTGCGTATTTAACTTTTGAAAGTTTTGTGGATCTTTTCATGGCTGAAGTTTAGCAGTCCAGCTTTATTGCCCACTATTTTAGCTCCGAAAAAGGCTGAGCCTTGAACTTGGAATACCCTTTTCAACTTTGCTGCACTCACCCCAATATTGATATGGGCGAGTTTATGTTGGTCTTTGTCATTCTCACTATGTCCACAGCCTTTCCCCACATTCCAGTCTTCTTGTGACTTTTATTTATTACGTACCAAAGGTTGGTCCTCTAATTTCTACCCAAATTGGCCTTAAAAGAACCCATACCTAGGGTCAAGTTTTGGGTTGTTTTTCAAATCAATTAGAAAAATGGAGAGCTCTCGTGTATGTACATGTTTCGATCCAAAGAATAAAACTTGGAATGTTCCTGTCTGGATCTATTTCCCTGGCTGGGTCCTAAGATTGACGATTGGATCGTGATGATGAAGCCTCGATCCTCTCTTTCTCTATCAAAAAGTACTGCAGTGAAGATGATGTCTAACATTCTCGATCGAGGCATGGTTTTTGGCCTTTTGGCCTTATGGTCGTCTGATCCCATCAGGGAATACAACATTACGAAGGTTCCATCCACCAATGGCGTATCACAAGTACATGGCCTTAAGTGAATGTTGGAACCGTTTTTTGTAGCTACTGATGTTCCCAAGCGACCCATCTCCATTTCAGATCCACGAAACCATGCTCTATTGGCAACGCCATGGTGTCTAGTGGCGTCAATGGCAACGTCACAACCGCCACAACCCTCAGCAATAGCCAAAGCCCTCTCAACAGTCAGAATAACTTGCACCACAATCACAACAATCTGTCAATTGGCAACGTGGGTACCATAAAGGAGAAAGAAGTGATCCAGGGCAAGATCTCAAGTCAACCTTCCCATGATTCGGATTCGGATTACGGACCTCCTGCCATTCCACCGTCAACGTCAAATAATCGCTCACGCCAGAAGAAATTCATGAAGACGTTCAGTCAATTGCCACAAGAAGAGGTTGTATTACAAAGTAAGTGCTTTTATTTAACTTCAGACGATTTTTTCGTTTTCTCTTTTGTTTTCTTGAGCCTATCGATAATATTATTCTCATATGAAGGTGCACCTTGTTATTTCAAAAGCAAATGAATCTTTATGCATCAATTATTGATCAGATTCAGTGAGATCATAAAATGAGGTCATGGTTGAACCATTAGGTATTGAAAACAATGAACCTGATTCAATTTGCTCGTCTTACTGCCATGTTATTTCCACTTTAAAAAGCATGATTTGCACGCTTGTCTCAGATAAATTTTCTTCGCTAAAAAATTTCAGTTCTTGGAATGACGGAATTTAGATATGAAAAGCTTGGCTCGACCTAACTAACACAAGGAAAAAATGAAATGCCTATTCAGCCCAGGTTAGGTTTTGTAGTTTTAATGTTAGTTTCTTTGGATGTTTCCAATGCCAATAGGCTAGTTTATCTTTAGCATCGTCGAATAGGGACCTTCACCAAGTAGGGAGGCCCAATTTTGTGACATGAGCATGTGCTTTGCTCATTTCTCTCCTAAGGGACTACTCTAATGAGACCAAATAGAAGCTAAGATGAGTTGCGGTCCCTGAAACCAGAATGGACAACATTTCCCACGAAGAGGCGTTCTAAATTTTTGACCAATTCATCTGTTCATAGACGCCACCTTTAGAAGTCATCAAAGTTGGAACATACAAATTTTGTATTATCGGAGGAAAAAATGTGGGATGCACATCTTACGAACTTGAAAGACTTTTTTACTTCTGTTCAGGCCTAATTCAATTGGTACAAAACCCGGGGCTGAGCACTCAATCTATCTCTTAGGCCTTTGTGTGAATAAATGCGTGTGCGTTTTATAACAAAAGGAAGTAGGCGTCTTATAAATGGTCTTGCTCTACATTTCCAGGATACTCGTGTGCTCTCGTGGCTGATATCTTACTTCAGGGACATCTCTACATTACGGAAAACTACTTTGCATTTTACTCGAATGTCTTCGGTTACATCACTAAGGTAAGAAGAGGAAGAAGAAACAGTTCTATAAATGCAGTTGGTTACCTCACGAAAAGTCGCCCTTGATTGCCTGGCCTTTCCATGATTCGATCAGTTTTTCTTTGTACTCTTCATCGTTTTCGTTCAAAGCATGAACTGCTATCAGTCTCAAGATTACCTTTGCGATCTTTCTCTCTCTCTCTCCCGCTTTGTCGAGGCCCGGTCTGAATCTCATCAATTATTTATGGTTGATTTGATCTCTCTTGCCATTGGTGACAGCTGCCGAAAGAGAGGTAACTTGGTCCCTTAGGACCTTTTCCATTGGAAAAACCTCTCTCTACAAGAGATTAGCCATTGATCTGAGAAATCAAGGAGCGGACTCCGAGTGAGATTGCTTAGGAGAGCAAATATTCTCGTTTGTCATTCGTGGGATATTGATTTCCTCAATGTTAGTTTCCAAGGTGGCAATTATTCAGAAAATGTCGGCTTTGTTGGTATTATCTTGTCCTACTACTCTGTAGAAAGGCTTTTCTATGTTGTTAAGAAAGCAAGAAACTCGGCATTGATGAAGAAGAAACCTTGATGAATCAATAGCCTTTACAACGGAGACTAGGATCGTTTGTCTTTCAAAGGGCCCTATTGATAGATACGGCGTCCAATTGGCTTCCTATCTATTGGTCAAAGCTTTTGAACTACCAAAGAAATGGACAGGAAGCTTTTCAGATTCATGCACTCTATCGCAGCAAGTCCTGTGCAAATATCTTACAAGGTTACGGCTTGATGGAAAAGCTGACTAGAAAATCGATCCAATATTTGCTTTCTTCCACCATCTCATACTTTTTTTTATTTCTTACACCTCTCCTTGTCAAATAAATGGAAGATAAAAATTGGAAAACGTCTTGACAACGCTGTTTTTTTCTCTCTTTCCATTCCGACCACAACTTTAAGTTAAATATGCTTTAAGTATTTGTATTTTTCAACAAAATTGATAGACCTCGAGCAAATAAATATACTACCTTATTATCTAATCTCTTGGATTACACCTTTATTTCTAACTCGTGATAACCATGGTAGAATAACTGTGGAATAATGATCGATTTCGAGCGTTGACTGAGACATATTGTTGTTTTATAATTATATATTTATAA
>CM021318.1:5086871-5281731 GCA_010645155.1 Tigriopus japonicus
TTATTTGACTAGAACATATGTTATGCGACAGAAAAAACACATCAAAGTTACATTTAGATGTAGTACACTGTGCCTTGAATTGTTGACATTTAACTCTTTTTTTTGCCACAATTTCGTGTGCATTTGAGATCAAATTGTTTTGAGACGCACAAATCACATCGTTTTACACTTCATGATATCCATTCATCTTGAGGAAGAATTCAAGTCAAAAAGTTCCCAAAAGGAAAGGGCCCATAGTACATCCGGGAGAAAGCAATACCATGTGATATTCATATGCACCTTTGCTGCTCTTTATCTTTACTTCTGGTCAAGTGCTTGAAGGAGGTGCCTCTTGATTCCGTGTTCACGATGAATTCATTACCATATTTTACTGCTACCTCGAATGCATTAGGGAGGAGCGAAGGATTTAGTGACAACTGACTGACAAGGCTCTTCGTTGCAGGAGCACGGATCGCTGGAAATCGTTGGTCCCTGCTCCGAAGATTACAATATACCACGAATATATTTACGTATGCATGCATGAGAGAGTGATTGTAGGTGTGTAAGAGATAGTGGCCGAGTGTACGTCTATCTCCCTGTTTGAGCGTGTATCCTCATATGTCGATTGAGGTTGCCAGATTGTGAGAAGCGAAGGTGACACAGCTTGCACTCGTACGGCTTCTCCCCGGAGTGGATCCGAAGGTGCTTTGTCAAGGTACTCGAGTCGGAAAATGCCTTTTTGCAAAGGCGACATCTGAAAATGAAATTGCCAATCGATCGTTGACTGACAGTACAATGGGCATTCAAATGCTGAGTGATGACTCATCACTAGGGCCCGGATTTGAACTTGATTTTTTTGGGCCGAAAATTTAATATTTAAACTGATCAAAATCGGAAACTAATTGATCAAAATCATAAAATACTTAACTTCAATTTCATAAAACGAAAACAATATGAGTACATTGACATGAACATGGTAATAAAAGGTTGAAGAGTACTTGATTGAAGCAAAAATGGAGCAGGAAATAAACCAATACTACATTACAAATTGGGTTTAGCTAAGTTGCATAATCCGTTTTCTTTATTTAGTAAATAAACAGAAGGTTCTAGAGTATGCTACGCTCACGATACATGAAACCCTCTGGCCATAACAGAAAAGTTCACACTTTTGAAAGGTTACTTTCAAAAGTGTTTTCGTGGGTTGGTCAGGAATAGTATTCAAAAATTTGTCCAATCCTGCCTTAAATGCTGTTAGATGATCAGCTCCTACATATTCCCGACGAAGACTAATGGGTATCAAATTGAACAATGAAGGAGCCCGATAAAGAAGAGAGGAGCAATTCATTGTTTGAACTAGTCTCGATTCCCTTGGATTTGGAGGTGCTCTCAAAAGGCAAGTAAAACCTCCACGATCACTACAACTGATCTCAAAGCCTGGGTTAGGACAGAGCCCATGGATGCTCTTGAAGACATACAGTATCAGATACCTTTCATACCTTCTCTGAGTACTGTACAGCCCTAACTTCAGAGGCTAGTTTTTAAGCGCAAAGATCGATCTCAAGATCGAACTTACAGTACTAAAGTACGATCTTAAGATCGATCTTTGCGTCTTAAAAAACTAGCCTCTGGAGCCTCTCCCAATACGAGAGCTCTCTCATTCCTGTGATGTTCCTAGTAAAACATCTTTGGACCTGCTCGATTAAATACTGGCCGAAAAATTGAAACTTGACAAATTTTGCCCAAAATAATTGAATTTTGCCAAATCTTTAAGCCAAAATCTTAGAAATGAGTCTCTTTTTAACATGAAAGTGAGAAAAAATTGAAAATTTGCCCCCCAAAAGCTTGATTTTGGATAAATTTTGCCGAAAAATTGACAAATTAATTGATTAATATTTCAAGTTCAAATCCGGGCCCACTGATGAATCACTGATGACTGAGCCTTACCTGTAAGGGCGTTCTCCGCTATGAGTTCGCATGTGAGTGGTCACACTGCTGGATTGAGAAAACTTGCGGTTGCAAATGGAACAGTGGAAAGGCTTTTCCCCCGAATGAGTGCGACAATGGGCGGTCAAATTGGCAGCTTGGGAAAATGATTTGTTGCAGCTGTAGCATCGGTAGGGACGTTCTCCTGAATGGGTGCGCATGTGGGTTTTGAGGGTACTCGGACGGGCATACCTTTAAAAGATAAAAAAGCAATCACAAATTTTGCTATCTTTGATTTTCTAACAATTTGCCTTACGTCTTGCCACAAATACCGCAAATATTTTTCGTGTTGTCTGTGCTCGAATCTGGGCTGTTGGGATGTGTTCCAAATGAGTTGTGAAGCAATGCACCACCGTCTAGGCTGTTATTGGAGCCGTATATGTGCTTGTTGATCAAATCCGCACTAGCTGACAAATTCCTTGCCCGTGACGATCTCAACGATCGACGAGTTGGGGCTCCTTCAAAAATGGAACGTGATTCATAACTGGGACTTTTGGTCACGTAGAGCCCATCATCGTGTTCCTTGTCCTCGTTAAGAATTGACTCGTCGTGGTCTCGGTTCGAGTAATACGGGTAGTCCTGAGGTTGGTGGTAAGGACTGTTGACATTTAAGGGATCACCTCCCGGGGGAGGTGACGAAGTGGAGAAAAACGCTTGAGTCGGCGAAAAATGACTAGAAATCACTTGGTTTGGCATGAAATGAGCCGATCCGTGTCCCAGGTTCCAAGGGTTACCCTAGAAGAGAAAAAGCCCATTTGTATGAACGTGATGCTTTCTGATTTGTCGATGTTCAAATTTAGAAATTGGCCATGAAGATTAATTACCTCCAGATGTGAATGCTGCTGATCCTGGAGAGTGTAGGAGAAATGATTGGGCGAGATCGTTGCTGGAACTGGGCTTCCTTGAAAGAAATTACTGGCGGCTGCCATTGTGGTTGTTCCGCAAGTCGTGGTCCAAGCCGCATTTTCATAAAACGATGACGTTCCAGACTGGCTAAAAGTGCTTATTCGATTTAATGCCACAGACCCACCTTCTGGCGATGTTGTTGATGGTGTTCCACAAGGAGATGGAGGCTAAAGAGAGATGTGTGTGTGACAATGATTTTAGCAATGAGTTAACCTCGAACTCATTGGATGAAATACCACGTGAAATTAAATTGTTTCAAATAATTTTAATTGATAACGTGAGCCAAAAAGAGATAATAAGCCAAAATGGGATTCTTTGCCCACAAACACTCAAATACTGCCCTCAAATGAGGTGCTCATCTGCTCATCCTACTCAAACTACGGAACTGTCAAAATGATGACCACGTGCTTACTTCCCCCTATTCCTCATTTTGACTCTCCAATATTGGTTTACTCGAATCATCACCCTCATACAAATTTACGAACGAATTACTCCGTTACATTGGTCGATTCCTTGTTGGAAACGAAATTGAAAGAGACACACCAGCGTTCATAATCCTCTATCCTCCCCTCTTCTAGTTCGGCTGGAACTCGATGGAGTGTTGACAGTTTGAATTAGCAAGGATACCCAGGACTCATCAGCGGAGGATCAAATGACCGAAGTTACGGAGATCAACACCAACAAAAACTTCTCATCGTGGACTTCTAAATACCCTTAAGAACTACTTAGTTGGAGAACCGAGGAAGTTTTGGCAAAAATATTGCAGAGGATCTTAAGTTGCTAAAAGCATAGATGATTGTTTTCATTCTAGCTTGTCTATGTTTGTTATGCTTGTCTCTTATTCTGTGTGAGTTTTGTTTTGAATGATTTCCCAAGTCAGCCAGAAGCAGGTGGACCGAACGAATCGATTCCCTTGCTTAAAATCCCATTCACAATATCCGTCTTTAATTCCGGTCCAACAACTTACCGAGGTCAGATTTCTCGTGGATTCGGAGGAAAAGAGACTTTACCCGATAAACGAGGGCTAGTCAATGAGTAAGCCAACGACTCGCTTACTCTACTACCTTGAGATACAAAAACTGAGCGGAGCGTTCATGTCATGTGTCATGTGCCAAATAACTGGAGACACGGTAACTCACATGCCAACTCAAATTGGTGTCAGGAAAATGACTGGAGCGAAGTGAAATCAAGTCATTAACTGTCTTAAAGAATACTTGCAGGATATTGGCCATGCCTTAAACACAACTAATGTTTGAAATGCAAACCATTAATGTGACTCAATTTTGAAAATATCACACAATTCTTTTCTTAACTTTAACTTTAACTTCCAAACCATTACTATTGATCAAATAGGAGATAGGCTTTCAGTTTTGCTTCAAGGACTGATTGGAAGCGGACCTAGCAAGGCATCCTAATTGCATGCAAGATGTTCATTCTTAGTGAAATGACTTTCTTTTCTTGTATTTGTGATTTCTCTAAGACGTTATGAGTTGACTGGCGGGGAACACAATTATTTTTGGGTGAAACATCATTCAAATAATAGAGAGAATGGTCTCTAAACATTGGTAGATATGTTTGACGGTATTCAAATCCGTTAAACCCTTGTCTAGTTCAGAGCGCGAGCACAAATGAATGAAGACGACTAAACCTATGCCTACCTGTCTTTCTAGGTTGTAGTTATTCGATTCTCCCGGGCAAGCAGAACGGGGATGATTCGGTTCCAGAGTTGTTCCACTTCCTTGCACGGGAGAGGCTATGCCTTGGGAAATATGAATTCCACTCCAAGTGGCTGGATCTTCTGGATGAACAATTGGATTCTTTAACGAAAGCAAGACATCTGCCATATGATGCCCTCCTCCCCCTGCTCCTCCCCCACTCTGGGTGTGTCCAACGAAAGGATGAATCATGGGTGTCGTTGATGTCAGAAGGTGAGAGGAAGTACTTATTTCAGGGAGATCACTGGGCGGAATGAATAGATTGACCGATCTGAAACACGTCCGGGTCCCAAAGTCATTTATGGGCATGATTCTTAGGCATAGAAAAATACGATTGGTTCTTACCTGTTGCTGTTATCGTTGGTCAAGTTTGCAAACGGTTCAAAAGCCGAAAATGTGAGATCGGTAAAATCTGTTTCGACCGACAACCCTTCCGTAGAAGAATGCAGGGGATGCTGGCTGGAGCTCACTGTTTGAAATGGGTCTTCTTGGGACAGATATTGAAGTTCAAGAGTGCCACCTACTTGGGAGGAATTCAAAATTTCGGAGCTTATGTGGTAATCTGAAGTCGGTTGGAGATCGAAAGGTGTGCTTAGTCCTGATTGGAGGTAAAACACAGGTTCATTTTTTTTAGCAAATCGTCCGTTTGGCCTTAGTAAGGCTCATTTAACCTCGTTAAATAATTACCCAGTTCCGATGAGCTATTCAGGAGTATTTCGTCATCGTAATCGTGGACTGGGACCGTTTGTAATGAGATCAGATCCGCATGTTCCCCAGGTTCTCTTTCTTCTTCAGCGACACTTTTGGCGTTTTGGGCATTTCCGTTTTGCTCCTGATTAACTTCAGGATTTCTGACTTCTTCACTGACAACTAGTTGTGGCTCATCCACGGACACAGACCTCCACAGAGCCGTATCAAGGACTAGCGATGGATTGTTGGGCACATAGGACGAGTCGAAAAGATCTTCCGAGTCCAAAAAGCACTCACTGCCTCCAGAACTGGAACAAGCCAAAACCACGGGAGCCGCTGAAGTCTAGAAAAGTCGAATAAAATCAGTGCAACCCATCTAACGTGGTTCAATCATCTTTGAGGGATAAGTAACAAGTAGTTTGGGTATTGAGAACTTTGAGCACCGATTTCCCCATCCTCTAATTGAGCCTCCGCCTGTTCCAAAAGCGGATCCGCCAAAGGAGAACGCGAGTCAAAGCGACGATTCTAGACCAATCAGTGAGCCGCGTTCTCAAGAAAGGAGGAGCTTCTAGTTCTGATCTCATACTCGTCCTTTGTTGACAAACTCCGAGGATTAGATTATGGAGTAATGATATGTTTTGTCAACCAAAGTCAAAGAGCAAGTATTTCTATTAGAACCAATAGTGTTTCATATTTCTTCAGTTTCTCCCAGAAAGCTAATTTTGCCAATGGACATCCTAAAATTGGCATGGCTAAACCCATATCTGAAGGAAACTCTTGGGCTTTCATGAGTTGATTCACTGTGTTCAAACAATATTTCGCAACGACTAATCGCAACCAGAATCAGTAAACATGATCAACCCGAATGACACATTGCCATTCAATTTAAAGGGTTGCTGGCCCTGAAAATACGATGAGAATGACTAAATGAAGAGACTGTTTTGAGCCATGAAGCCCATGAAATGAATCCCAATCTCATTCTCTATTTCTCTGAGATTGAGTGCGGTGGGTCGTGTAGGGGAAATTGACAGAAATGCAATCACGATGAAAAACATGGGGAAATACATGTGCTTGCTCTCACCCAACAAATGGAGAGCAGCTGCCTTATACGATCCCGCACTCAATCTTCATGCCCACCCTAATATCACAAGAGTTTGAGGAAATCTTATAAAGTCAAACCACTAATGAAATTCTGAGACGGATCTCTCTTAACAACCATCTCCGTGGAGTATTTCTACTTTCAATGAACTAAAATTGAAAGTAAATGCAAATGCCAGACGAGCTTACAAATTGTTGAAGGTAGGTTTTGAACACATCAAGAATAATTCTATCAAGAACAATTTAGTTCTAGATAGTCAAAGAAGGCTCTCAAGTTTTGGGGATGTGGGGAGGTTGTTTTTGGATTGTGTTCAAAGACAAACGCTTCATGACATTGATTCTTTGATTACCCGGACAACCCTTACATGATGAGTCAAAAATAGACCAACTTACCATCTTGGATATGAGAGGTTGGAAATTACACTAAAACTAGACTAGATTAGGTTTTTTGAAAAAGGCTTGTCGAGGAACAATGAACAAGAAACATGTTCCAAAAGAAAAGAGCCCTTTTTCGTCAAAGACCAGCCATTCCCGTTCGTCCGACCAGGTGAGCTCGTCGGTCGGTCCAGAACTGGAAGTCGATCATATTATTCCTTGGTTTGCTTGGCTAGCTTACAATATGCGCCCAGGGGATTATCATTTTGTTAAGCTCACACTTCAACCATTTGGATTAGGAGCCGGTTCTTTACGAGAAGTCAAAACAATCACAAACAAAAGCAAAGACATTGCCTTAGACCAAGGTTTTTCTAATATTCATTGGACATGTATAAGTTAATAGAAGACTCAAAATTTCTGCAATCTAGGGATATTTTAATTTATTTAGTGGAAACAAAAAGCATCCTTGGGATGTTTGAAGGAAAAATGGATCTCCAAATCCAATCATTCTAAATCATAAAAGAAAATGTCTGGTTCAATTAGTAGTTTAGTCTGAAATTGTAGAATGTAAAACTATTTCATGTCATTTGTTTTGTCCACTCCAAGCAATCCCACACACAAGCTTCATTTTTTTTCAAGCGTATTTCAAGCAGATTTAGGGTACTGTTTTCCCAAAAACCAAGATCTGCATTGTAGCATTTCTTGGCGTTCTTTTATACATTGTATCTCAAAGAACCGGACTCTAATTTGGCGAGTTCGCCTTACCTCGATCAACGAGAAGAAAAAAGGTGCTCCTGTACTTACCTGGTCTCAGTTGTACGGACCGCCGATAAACAAAATTTTGTCTCTTCTACCCGTTCCACCCCGATCAACCTTCACAAAGTTGGTGCGTGCTTCTCTACTTGCTTTTTGAAAATTTCAAAGCCTTCTATTTCCCATCAAAGGACTAATTACTTAGTATCTTCCAATATTCGATTAACAGAATGATAAAATGGTTTGAAATCAGGTGGTATCAACAGGGGTTATAAAAAAGATTTGAGTGGAGGATGAAAACAATAATTTTGATATGCGTTTGTCCTCTAGTTCCTGTTCATATTTGTATTGTAAAGTTTGGCATCAACACAACACAAACCATATCAAATATTTTTTTAATTTTCATAACCTTTGATCTCAGAAATATTTGACTTAGGTGTAATGCATGTATACGTAGCAGTGCTAGAAAGGCATCATCTTTTATCGAATCATACCTTGGTCAAAAACCAACTGAAGCTTCTCTTTTTTTAGTTTTGAAAAGATCTGCTTTTGCCGAATAAAAGCAAGAGATCTATAAGGTCTCGGCCTCCTTTTGTTTTGAAATTCTTCACTAAAGAACGCTCAGAGGGTGGCCGATTCCCGCCCCCAAATGTAATAGCTTAGCGCGTAGAAACGGATTATTTTGCAAGAAAACAACTTTATTTGTTGTGAGAATCTTACACACAAGCCTAGAATAATTTACACATCCAAAAGATTGCAAAAACACAACCCTAATCCACAATATGCAGCTTCTGGAAACAACGTTTTCTCAAATCACCTCGCTATAAAAAGTAGGACATTCTCCTGAATTCAATGCCATGATTTACACTTAAAACAGATCTAGTTCAGCAATTGGGGGTTTTAAGGCTCAATGTGAACGTAAAAAGAAATAAAAAAAAGGTTGAATAAATAAAAGAACATGTTAAAGTTTTATTCCACTGCCTTCCAATTACCAATGCAAGACAGTCAAGAAACAATTTCTTCAGGTTTGAATTATTGCTAGCAATGTAGCAGCTTAGGCTTAAACATAATGTCTCTTCAACATAAAAAGAAAACTGACACTGAAACATCTACTAATTTATAAGTTACTGTCATAATATTTCAGGATAAAAATGTGTGTCATTATAAATTTTGATTAGCATTTCTCAAGTATTAAAATGACAAATAAAAAACCAATAAACAACAGTTTTTTAACAATGTAGGAAACTTATCACTTGCCTAATAAAAATTCTTAGGTTTCAAATGAAAAGATAATGAATAAAATTAAACCAACTGAAGCATATAACTGAGAATAAATCAAACTCAATATTGACAAAAGGGTCTCAGTCAATAGAATTTTGCCAAAAAGCACAACAAAATAAAATTTAATTGATCCCCATAGTTTTGAAGTCCATTGAAGTCAATTGATTTTTCTGACAAAATTATTGTGATGAATTAGATTTTTTGAGGAAGTAATTTTGATTGTAATTTTTTACATTTCATCAAGTAATTTACCCAACTTTGACTGGAATTGACAATTTATCCCTCTCAGAAATTATTTAAATCATTTTCTTGAACATTTGTGTGCCTAATTTGGATTAGAATTAAGAGTTAGCAATTTCAAAAATTCAACCAAACCACATTGGTACTTTTTAACTTAGTCATTAAGCCTTGAACAACACCATTGAGTGAGATAAAGTAGTTTTTGTCAGAAATCATAGCATTGGATTCAGAACAATGTCCTACTTTTTCTGTTGAGGTCACGTGACTGGCTGTTCACGTCATCACTTGACGTCACGAGGCCGAGACCCAATTTTCATACTACCAAAAATTGAGTGCGTAGTTCTGACCAAGTTCAAATGTAGTCTCCAAGCTGGTTCTTCTGTAAATTTGTACCCTATTCTTGACTTTCAAGCAATTTTGTTTGGACTAATCAAATTCTACCGAACACCTCAACTCCACCAAAATCCCTGGAGCAAAGAGTATTCTATCTTGGAGGTCGATTCATGAGAAGCTGGAGACAACAAAAGGCGATTCATTTGTGTCCTCGTGTCCTCTTTGGTCCATAATGGCAGACATTCTTCACTTTTGCCTCAGTGATAAATGTACCCTAATTTTTTATCGTATTTTGACTAAAAAGAGAAAACATGAATAGCACAGAACCAAACCTCTTTAGCTCAGTAGTTTAAATATATTCATTATGAATTATGAACGATTTTTAGTTAAATGGATCTGATTTATACGTCCGTTTTTTCAATCCGAAAATCCTGGTGTTTAGGTGACATCGGAGGGCTAAGGAACCTGGCCTATCACATGAATTTGTTGCCTTTTGTCTTTTTGATCTTTGCTGAAATACATCTGAGATGAACCAATGTTCTTGTGAATTAGCTTTAATTAGCCAATCTCAATTTCTAGAGCGCCCAAAATACAATGTGATGGTGGCATTTACAATTTCTGCGTTCAATATTGGAGCACTGGACCTCTTAATCTCTCATGTTTTTGTTCCAAAACGGCCAAATTGAAACTGTTTTGGCAAATATGTTGAAAGGGACCAAATATCATTCCCTTGAATGGTTTTCAATTTATATAATCATAAATGGCAAAGTTTCAGCTTTTTTGGAATCACAAGTCATGTTGAATGGACACTGTTAACAAAATGACACTTCCTAAAAATAAAAAAATAGGGGGTGAGGCATGGCGTAGTGCGTACTGCGTCGGGTTGTCGTGCGGAAGGCTGGGGTTCGATCCCGGCTGACTGCCACTCTCCAAACTCAACTCTTCGGAGTCCAAATTTAGCATTTGAACCGTCTTTCAATGCAACAATCAAATCTACAAACCCAACTCTTCGGAGTCAAAATTTAGCGTTGAACTGTCTTTCAATGCAAAAATAGGCAAGCCCCGCTTCGATCCCGGGCTTGCCGAGTTCTAGTGGCCTGCGGTATTAAGTTACATGCTTTAGTCACGGCCCTTGACGGCTTAAATGGGCGAACCTGGGGTCATTCCCGAGGGTGAGGTAAAAATTAATGCTTGTTGGCTTGTCCAAGTGGAGCGGCAATATCCCCATATGGCGGACAGCCTCTATCAGATCACAGCTGTGAAGCTGCGTTCTGACTCCACCACAAACAAACAAACAGACACTTCCTAAAAAGTAAGAAAGGTACTGGTTGGAATCTAACAAGGGTGTGCAAACTTATGTTGCAGTGGGCCA
The DNA here is from genome assembly GCA_010645155.1 of Tigriopus japonicus. Taxonomy (NCBI): domain Eukaryota; kingdom Metazoa; phylum Arthropoda; class Copepoda; order Harpacticoida; family Harpacticidae; genus Tigriopus; species Tigriopus japonicus. Next base: position 5,097,597 of record CM021318.1, read on the forward strand.
AATTGGCCGGACCGTTGGCGCTCGACCGATGCCACACCATCCAAAACGGCAAATAATTTCTAGTATAAAATTCTACCATCTACCTACCCTACATATGCATAATCAATCTATTGAAAATGACAGATCCTATCGCGGGCAAAGCGAAATCAGCTCGCGGGCCAGGGTTTGCACACCCCTGGGTTAGATGATGCAAGTTAAAGTGTCCCCTCAGTGATTACATTGCTAACATATTCAGCCTTAATAAAGTGCTAACAAGATCGAGTCTTTTGGCAAAAGGAAATGGCAAAAAGTCTACCAGATACTCTTCAGAGATTGTCTGTCTTGGACAAAATGGTGGTAGCGACTTTTCAAGAGCTACCGGATGTTTGGATGAAATCTGAACACTTGCTTTATGTGCTCTCACAACAAAATCAAGAGGCTTTGTACAGTGTAATTTCGACCAATGTGAGTTATAACAATGGTCTAGCAGTTTGTAATCTAAACAAATCGAAAAACAAAACGTAGATTTGATAAATCTAGATGGAGCAAGACAATCAAATTCAGATCCATGCGCTTCTCGATGCTGGAAAATCACATGCAGAAGTGTTTAAGCAATTAAAGGTGTTCTGCACCAAAATTCATGCCATGAAAGGGCGGCATAATGTTTGAAGATAGACTGGAAGTGGAATTTTTGCTCAAGACCAAGGTCAAGAGGGCCATCGAGGCTGAGCCATTCAAATCCCTGAGGAAACATGCAGCCGACCTTGGCGTGGTCCCCTTCCTGATGTTAACTACAGCCCGGAACATGGGTTGGAAGTCCCTGGAGAGGGTGGAGAGGGAAATGATGACACCAGGCATTAGAGAAACCCATCAACAACATTGCCAAGGACCCTTGAACAATCTGAAGTTTGCAAAAGAAGAAAAAAGACCTCCTTACTTCCCAAATGCCAACCCTCTGGAATTTGCCTTTTGGCCGCATGTTGAGAACAAGGCCTGATGCATCAGACATCCAAATCTCGATACCGTAATGGCCAAAATGAATGTGCACTGGGTTGCCATAGACGAGAACTTTATTGTTCATGTCTGCAAGGTCTTTAGGAAGAGACTGGAGGGCATCATTGAACAAGATCCAACACCATGTTATGTATGTTTGCAAGTGAGTTTTAGATGAAAATCCACTTCACAAGATACTGGAAAAGTGTTTTTAATATAATGTCTGTAGAGTGTCGTTAAGAAATAATGTGCCTGATTCTTCATCAGATTTTTTAGCAATTTTGCACTCCAAAATGTTCTTTAAATGTGCCAAATGGAAAAAGCAAAGTAGAATCCATCCAAAGATCAATAAAAAGCTCATTTATGCATTCTCCTCTAATTTTAAATATCTCGGGAATTTCGATCGCAATGATTATGGCTTGCCCTTTCGTATGATACACTAGTGCAAAAAGAAAAAAAACACCATATGAAGAAATGGAATTTTGCAATATATAACCGAAAATAACAAAGGTTTCAAGTCAAATCATTTCGTGTTTAACACACACCATTCACTCTTTTAACTCAAAGCCATCATATCTACCTTGTGTTTTCCTTGAAATTGACCAGTCGAGAACTATACTTACTCGCAAGTTCGCTACCAAAATGATTTCGAAAAGATTAGGGTTTCGAATTTAACACTGCCATGGTCTTTGTTTTATGAAGTCATCAAAGCACAAATCTTCCGAAATTGATAATCCTACCTTAAAGCCTTTATGGTGAACGTACTCTTTTTAGCAATTCAAGATGAGCTTATTCCGGTTTTCAAAACAAAAGAAATTACTAATGTTAGTGACCTCTTTTCGAATCCATTCCTTAGTTTGTCGACGCTTTTAGTTTGTTGTTGGGTAAGGCCAGATAACTTGTCAAATAATGTAATATCTTTTCAAAACGCGATGGTTTATTCTTTTCCTGCGGTTGGACCAGATTCGTCATTCAATCCTCTTTGAGGCAACCACTGTTTACCTAGAAAAAGAGAGAGATCAACCACAGCCAAGGAAGGGGCTTTTGAAATTTGCTCTTTGGTTCGGGTTTTGTTGAGAGTCAGCACATTGTCAATCGGATTACCTCTCCATCATCCACTTCCAAAAGAGGGAAAAAGATCAGAAGGCAACCTAACTGTTACGAGAATGGTACATGGTCCATGTTCCAAGAGTATTTACCCACTAGGAATAAAGCAGGGATCATCCCAATGAAGAGACAGAAACACAGAGAAAGAGACTCGAGATGCTCCAGTCAAAAGGATCAAATGGAACACGAATTTGGCCGCCATGTAGCTTCTCCACCAGACGCACATTGTACAGTATATGCTATCCCCCCAACAAACACGTGACCGTCAAATTCATGTGAAGTGGAAAAGGCACCTTTTTCGTAGTTAGTTCCTGATGGTATGGTCGTCCTGTCACACAGGTCGTTGCAATCTTGTTGGAGGCCTCTTAGCTGAATGAACGCAAGGACGGATTATGATAATGAGGCATAGCGGAAGAAAAATGAATAATGGTTCCACAAGATTTTAGAATAAGGACCATGCCTAATACCCTTGGTCGTCCGTTTCTTTGTCGCTCACTACCTCATCTGAATTCATGCATAATCAACGGAAGAGGTGAAGAAAAAAATATATACCAACAACAAAAAGGTACGAAGGAACATCAAAGTCAAAGTTTGGTGTCATTCTTTCCAAATGGATTTGGTTGTATCTTGAAATAATGGTTCAGTTGTACGAATACAAGCATATTAGATCAAAAATGCCGAAGAAATGAGAGCAAATATCAGAGAGTGCCATCCAAAGTTTGTTGACTATCAAGTTCAAAAACATTCCTCATTCGGACTTCAATCCGATGATGAAGCGTCGTTCCTTCAAAACGCCTCGTTTTTGGTCCAGAATGAGGTATCGGATAATCCAGTCCAAGCTCAGGGTGCCCAAATCGTGCGATTTCATTTCGGCCAAATCCATGTTGCTGAGCAGGACATCAGGATCGCTGTGGGTGTTGACCTGAATGCTGTTATTCTTGGCAAAGGTCACCAATTCGGGTGGTACGACACAGCAAGATTGGAGATTGACCTAAAACTCATATCAAATAAGAGCATATTCTTCGCTAATAAGTATTTTCTAACACACTCACATTGATACTGGAGGGCTTTCGGATGACCTTGCCGTATAAATCTGCCAAAGTTGCCGTCTCGATATCACAAATACCTAGTTTTTTGACCTTGCTCTGATCCAGATGGGACTCCAAACCTTGCCACAGTTCCACAAACTGATTCAAACAAGCCTCGTACTCAGCATCCTTTTCTTTGGGCTGTGGACCGATGCTGAGGGCATCCAAGGCCTCAATGGGTACTGATATCTGAAGGCTGTCGATATGAAAAGGTTCTAAAAGGGGGAATAATCCTTCAAATGTATCTTGCTCCACTGGATTTTTTAAAATCTCACTTACTGATATTCTCAAATACGGAGTCGATGGCCGTTTTGGCCGCCTGGGCCTCGAAAGAAACGGGAAAGAACTTGACCTTGACCTCGACATCCTCGGGGACCAAGTTAGCGGCTCCATTAGCAAAAGTGGCCTTGGGGTCTAGTTTGACGTGGGTTCCATCATTGGAACGGTTCCAATGATGACTGTCTGGATTGGTGAGGGCCTCTTGAACCACGGTTTTGACCTCGGAGGACGTGGACGGGAGATTGCCACCAAATTTCTTACGCAATTCTTTGTCCAAAAGCAAATTCGAGGACACGATCGTCACCAAAGGCATCTTGGTATGTTATATGATCCTATCTGAAACGAGACGATGAGCAATCGTTAAAACTCAGCGGGTGGGTTGTTGTATTGTTGAGGTCCATATCTTGCACCTATGAATCACAGTCCGTGGTGCTATTCAGCTCGATGGTTAATCATGGATAGATAGATATACAGGCACATGCACAGTCAGTAATAATTTATGCTGTAAAACAAGTTCCTTGCCTTCCTTCCTTCCTTCTTTCCTGACTCCATCCACAGCGTTGAGAGTCAGTTCAAGTTCGAGTTCGTTCGAGCTGTCAGACAGACAGAAGAAGAGGAGGAGAAAGACAGAGTTCGGAGTATACGTACTTCAGGGTGAAGAATCGAGGCGGGTAGAACTGTGGGAAGGTGGGGAGTGATAATACATATGATGTGTTCGGACCAAAGATCCTTCAACATAATTTAGGATATGATGTTAGAAAGCAACTAAAGCTTTTTTCAATCAGCAATTTATTTAGCAGCAACTATTGATATATTCCTTTCCTTTTCTAGTATATATCAAATTTATATACCTTTCGAATCTTTCTTCTGGTTTTTTTTTTGAAACTTTCACATAATTTTTTTTTGAAAAATTGGACTTATTAAATAATCGGATTAATCAACAGCCATATCATGTTGGGAGTTGATTTGCGGTGCATGTGCGCAAAAAGTGACGTAAAAAGGAAAAAAATGCTGATTAAAAATACTACAGTAAGGTTGTCATTTATTGGGCTTGTAAACTCCGATTCTCTTAGACAAACTACATTCCTTAAAAACTTGTTGGCCGTTGGTCGGTTAAGCTGACCGAAATCCGAAGAGCTATTTTGTCCGTGTCCAACTTTACTTTACGTAATTTTCCGAAAAGGCAACGCGAGTTTATCTGCATTGTTTATTGAAATATTCAATAATAATTTGGGCAGCATTGTTTTGCCAAATTATGGTAAAACTGGTTCGCTCATTCTTTCAGATCTGACATCTTTTCCGATAACCATGAGCACAAACAACGACTTTACTGTTCATTTTGTCGCTACATTGCATACAGCAAGGACAGCTTCTCTCCTTTACTTAAATAACCTCTCACAAAAGCTAGTATTTGCAAATGCTTTCTTGTTCAGTTCATGCAGGGATTAAAATTTCCTAATATTTTTTGGCTAAAGTAATAATATCTAGCGCAACTTGGTCACTCTGGATACGATAAAACACATGGCTGAGGAGGAGAGAAGGGAGGAAAACATGTGTACTTTTATGGAAGTGGCGCTGGCTTTCTAAATCCAAATGTACCCGGGACGACGCTATCAAAGAAAACATAATTGGCTTACTCAATTTTGTTCAAATTTGATGAAGTAGCTGTTGGAAACTTGATTGAATGCTCTTGCTAAAATTTCCCTCATGAGTACGTTAATGAATTCGAATTTGGGAGATCTTCAGATCCGGTTGAACGGGTTGAACATCTTTGTGGCAATGATATCATTAAATAGTTGAACATCTGCAGTTTCTATATGACTTTATAACTCACCAGCGTAAAAAGCTAAACTCAAAGTGATCGTTGATATCTTTCGCACGTTATCACTTGCACTAAAACGTGGGAAAAGTGTCAACGCAAAGTTTGTAGAATCTCACGAAACTTATCACTAAAGAGAACTACAGTCGAATCTCATATTAAGATAATTTTCTGTCAGCGGCAAAATGTTGCTTATATCGAGATTTTTCTTGTATCGAGACTAGTGATGGACCGAAAGCGCTTTCGGCCGAAATTACGGCCGAAATTTCGGTTTCGGTTGCGGTTATGCCTACCGAAACCGAAAGCAGACAAGCACTATGTAAAATGGAGTTTGACAACAAAATCAAAAAAAAATTGGTCCAGAAACCTCTGAAATTTAAGTTTTCCGATTTTTCAAAATTTGCGACTACCCAACATCGAACACATGAGCATTCTAATTTTTAAGGCAGATTTTGCATTTGAACAATTTTGTAATCAGCTGCTTTCGGTTTCGGTTTCGGTTTCTCTTCAGCTGTCGCTGCCGAGATCTGGTATATTTCAATCGCAACAGGTACAAGTTTGTTCTATTAGCAACCTTACATATTTTCGTTACGAAGCTCTTTCGAAAAGCCCTCTTTCGGCCGAAACTTTCGGTTTCGGTTATGAGCCCTTTCGGTCCATCACTAAATTCGAGACTCAAGAAAATTGGCTCAAGAAACGATAAAAAAATACAAGGAAACTCCAGAGAAGTTTACCTCACCTTTATAAAACCTTATAAACTTACTTTTATTACAACAAAATCCGTCAATGACTCAAAAATTTAGCTTTTAAAAAATAGTTATTAAAACAGAACACATAGATTTACATTAAAAGTGCATGCATTTATATCTCTTTTACAAAGCTTAAGAAATTGTTTCAATCTCAATTTGACAGAAAATATAAAAGAATTTTGTACAATGTACAATTTTGCCATCATGATTGGTAAATTATCTAACCTATACAGGGACAAACAACTTTTGAAAACATTTGAACCTTTCAGGCTTTCATACTGATCAAGTTTTTTGCTATTTTTTGGAATATCTCAACTGCAAATCTTCTATTCGCAGTTTAACCTTAAATTACTTCAAATTTGAGAGACTTTCTTGGGTTCACATGACACTTCCTTGGATTGCCTATTTTCCACTAGGTTTTGCTTTGGCAGACAAGCAATTTTTTCACTCTCAAGCATTGCAAATTTGTTGGCAAAATGAGCTTATGTTTTTTATACTTAATGTCATTAAAATAGTTATTGTTGAGTGGCATGTTGGACATTTTTTAGCGATTTTAGGGTTCAAAATGCAATTTTTTGTTCTTTTGACTGAAACTTGAAAAGGGCAAGTTTTTTTCAAAAGAGATGCAAGGCGCGAGAGCCCAAAAAAGTGCGCAAAAGGCACCCTAAAAAGCGCAAACTTTGCGCAAAAGCACAAAAGCACAAAATATGGAAGCACAGCATCGATCCTTTTAGAAATGCTTCGTATTGTTTTGTTTTGTGCTGTGATCAATTTAAGCAAGAGAAATAGGCCAAAACTTTGAAAATGTTTCTTTTATCTCAATATTGAGGAAAAATGGAAAATCAAATCTCTTATATCGAGAATTCTTATGTAGTAAAATTACGGTCAGCACGGAAAAGTTTCTTATATCGCGAAAATTTCTTAAACTGAGATTTCTTATATCGAGATTCGATTGTACTTTCGTTGTCACTATGAATGGCTGTACCTTCATGTCTGGGAAATCAAAAGAACTGTTTCATTTGAGGTAAATTCTTGACAAACAGAAACGGAGGATATGGAAGCTTCGGCAAATTTGGTAGCCTTATCTGTGATAACTAGGGACGGGCAAAAAGTGTAAAAAGATTTTTGGTAACATAAACGCATTTATTTGCCTTTTTGCACTTTTCGCCTTTATTTGCACGATTTTTGACGAATTTGGCCTAAAATGAACAAATTGTTGAAAGTTTGTTATTTTCTCTTTGAAAATGTTTACCTCTGGAAGATTTTTTTCAAATTTGAAAACTAAATCTGATTTTACGGCTCCCACTTAGGCTACCATAGTATTGATTGCTACTACTTCAATATCTAAATTTTGCTCTTCAAGATTGAAAAATAACAAGCAGATGACAAGAAAGTATCTGAAGCTTTTTATTTCAGAAATTTCAAGGTTTTTTTGCAAATTTTTCTAATTTTATTTGCGCTTTTTTGGTTTTCATTTGCGCTTTTAACCTTTTTCTGCACTTTATTTTACGATTTTGGGCTGATTTATGTGCAACTTTTGGTAACCTCAAGCTTCTTTTGATTTGCACTTTTTGCCCGTCCCTAGTGATAACGATTGCCATTTTCCTATTTTCCTCGAAGAGCTTGCAGTGTTCTGCATCCAACAAACCCAGCAATATGTGAACACGTCTGATTGAGAAATCCGCTTAACAACAGAATGTTTTGAATTTAATAGTTCTAAAACAAGGTAAAAACACTTTTTGTCATTGTTTTGAAGCGTTAATTTTTCTACGATTAGTTTTATTTACTTCGACATTAAGTTAAATTGTGCGTTTTTTATATTGCAATTTGTGAAATATCATTTATCGACTGGAGCAACGGTTTGTTGAAATCTTCATAGCAGCTTTATTTATTTGTCTTTGACTGGGTTTGAACCAAAATAATCGGTTGTTTTGTTAGTCATCTTTGTCTTTTACGATTTTAATTTCCTAATAATATGATTTAGTTGAAACACCAGAGCCTTTGTATTTCAGCCTTTGTGAGCCAGAGGTATTTGATCTGATTAATTTCCATAGTACACCTAAGATAGCAACAGTCTCACGAACGATCATATCCGAAAAGGCAAACAATTGGTTGCCAAATAACTTTCTCCAAAGCGAATCCGGGATGGATGAGTGGATCTGCAGTATTTTTGACCGCCAACCAACGTTAAACCTTTGTTCAAGAATACAACAGCACATTCTTATAGAATATTCAGAGCAGAAACCCCATGAAAAAGTGTGTGTTTTCATGCCTAGATACATCAGGTAAAACATCAACCATTCGGCAGACTGGAGATCGCGTATCGGCCTCGACTACCAAAGTTCGGCCTGACCCTCTTGCTACGGCAACATATTTCTTTCAGATTATTTTCTCCTAACGTCTGCCGGATATTTACCTGAAGCTGTGCAGGGACCAAGAACTTGGCTGGTGTACACAACCATACACTCACTTACTCAGAGACGATCTTTCTTTGAATGCGTTGCTGCATTGCATTGCTGTCAAAGTGGTGCCAGTAGATCGGGAGACTCTCTCTTGAATTCGTGGTGGTTTCTTACGGTGAAGTGTTGTGTTTGCTTCTTCGACGTAGGGTAAGAATTAAAGATAACTCTATTTTTGAACTTATACATGAAAGATAACTGAGATTATGAATGAAACATCATTCGCCTATCCTTTGCATCACAGAGTGTTGGTACTGACACAACCTAGAAAGCTCTTTTGGGCCAAGTCTGGAAAGATTGTTTGTTGTTTTCTTTGGCACTTGCCATGAACAAGGTGTCATATTTGACATTTAGTTCAACCCACTTTTGGTGGCATTAAAGTACGAGTACTCACTTGGGAAACCTTTTGATCTTTCTTTGTTAGGCGATAGAACAAAACACCGATTTATCCCCATCGTGTCCCGGGGGAAACGTACCAATAGGCTTAGAAGGGATACAAACCCATTTTGGCAACCAACTCTGTCTCTAGGTACGAAAATATGGCTTGTGGCAAAAGAGAACGTTGGATCAACCAGAGGATCACCTTTGCACTTTGAGTTCTAAAAACAGGAAGCTATTCGATTTTTACGGACTAATGGAGTAATGGAACGGAGAAGAGAACAGAGTTATGAAAGGTTTATAGAGAAATCACAAAATGAAAACATCCCAAGAGGGTTTAAATGTTTCCTCTATGCATCACACATTTGACCTTGATAAGCAAATGCGTTCTGGCCTAAATGGTTATTCTTATCACAAAAATATTGGACCCATCATCAATGCTTGTAGAATATTCCCTTTTACTTCTCTATTTCTCTCTATCTGCAAATACAATCAGTTATCCAAATCACTCAGGAATGCTATATACATGCTAGCACAAAGTCACTTCGTTTTTCCTCAGAAAAGAAATTTTTGATAAGGAACTTGCAATATGGTTAGTAAAAACTGTGCAAAGTTACAAACATATTGCAAATGTTGTTTATTTCATTTCAAGCTCCCTTCATAAATTCTGGATCACTGTGGCGATACTTTTCGTCTTAAATTGTGATTTCTGTCAATGAAGTCATGTTTTTCCTGCTTCAGAGAGGAAATTGATGGAACTTCTGCTCAATTCCTTTGATTTTTTGGGGCCTGATATTCAGCTTGTATTTTATCTAGTTTACTGTAAGTTTCATTCGGGGTGATAAACATTGGCAAAAAAAATGCTAGTCTAGTACTTCGTGTGTTTTGATTTATGCATTTTATCAGACCTACAATAAATCCAACTTTCCAAGCTTATGCAAACTCCTCGAGTTTGACTGTCAAATGCGCCAAATTCCTGCCTTTTTGGGAACGGAGACAGACTACTCGGAAGAAACTGAAACGTTTGACACGTCAGTTTGGAACCAAAGTCAATACAATAGCAGCTAAATATTGGCATTTGCTTGCTTCCAATGTATCTTCTCGAAACTTGAATCTTTCAAGAAAAATTTCCAATCTCTCGGATGACCCATGTTCATACATGCCCAAGAATTGTGTTATGTTTGCCACTGACTAATTTGTGGAGTGGTTCTCGATTCCCACTTCAAATGTCAATGTGTCCTTATCAACCGTAGAAATGGCACCTTTGGCAATGCAGTAAACTTCAATGTACAGTTTTGAAGTAGGTTGAATGGGTTTTATTGGCTTGGAGAATTCCTGCAAAATGCACTTTTTGTGCATCCACACAAATGAAAGGCTCTCCTAACCCTTGAATGGTCGTAACAAGAGCACTAATTGAGGACAGCTGGGTTAAGTCAAACTTTGAGAAGGAAATCGGATGTGGAAAAGAAATTCTTTCATATGATTCACCATGGAAAATGAATTGGGGGCCGACATTTACATTCTGGAAACACACTGAAAACTTTTTGGAGGGAACCATACGTGATTGTTATCATTTTCATTTGTCAGAATATGCACAGTCGGCTCATCATTTGAGTTCCATTTGTGAACTTGAACTAGAGGAACTATTTTGAGGACGTCTTTTTCCCTTTCATTCATTACGTAGTGCACATTCATTTGCCTTATTTAATTTGTTTAGGCTGTAAGTACTTATAAGAGTTGGTTGGTAAACGACAGTAGATTTTGCTTTTAACATTTGGAACTCATGTCTTTGATCTCGAAATGTGTGCATTTGTTCATTTTATGAGGAAGAGGCATCTTCACAAAGAGATCTTGGGAACAGAATCAACAAGTCGAGTTATTGTCTGGCACAGTTTCGACCAATTACCGATTCAGTTCCCAGGTAATAAATAACCTTTGTTATGTGAGCTGTTTGGAGCTCTCTCTCTCTCTCGTTTTTGTTCCTTATTCTCCTGGTAAGAGTGCTATGCGAATGAGAGGCCTGGCTTATCCATATTTAATGCTCAAAGCGACCCTTTTGGGAAAGATTGACCAAATCACCGTCTACAATCAAATTGCAACCTTTGAATGGGACTTTGGCAATTTCAGCCTGCAATTTTTACTTTAATAAACATTTCTTCAATCCAAATTTCAGGCAAGAAATCCGTGTCAGTTTGAGCTTGCTTCTAAATTTGCCGGACGTACATATTTGTTTTGTTAAACTACTGTTTGTGCGTTAACAAGACGTACTAATTAACTCTACAAGGTATTTTAGGAACACTTGGGCCCAAACATTGAAAAAAATCGAAGTTTATGTAATTTATGTTTTAGCAATAAACTATAGGTGACTCGGAATTTATTGGTAAAATGTTTGAATGATTTATTTTTGGCATTTGTTTTTCAAGATTTAGGATTATAGCTGATTTTGGTCCCAGTGGAGCTTGAAGCGATAGGTACTGCATACTACTAATATACTAATAATACTGATAGGTAGATATTTTTTTCCTGTCAAAATAGTATGACAGGGTAGGAGGTACTAGGTGGAAATCAATGAGAATGTCATGGGAATCATGGAACGAAATAAAAGGATTACGCGCGATTTTGCAAAGACAGTGTCGGGTTAGCTCATAAGTGTCTGTTGAAAACAAAGTGGTCGCCCAAAAGTATTCTGATTTCCCATTATCGAAATGGCCGTTAAAACAGGCGCATGAAAAAGCATATAATATGGATGTTTAGAATTTTCAAAAATTAAAGAAAAGAATACTTGAGAAGGTGCTTTAGAAAAAGTAAAAAAAAAACATTTTAAAACGGCTCAAAATTTACCGAAGACATTCTTTTGGTTCTTTCTTTGTAATGTTTAAAAGAATTATTGTACATGTTAGTGACAGGAATGAAATATATTTTTCAATTCATTTACCTTTAGGAACATGCAATTACAATTAATCTTAAAACTCATTCGTGAAAAGCATAAATCACGTTAAAGGGATGCTTATTTCATTGTATAGTACACTAGAACAAATAAACACATGCACTCCCGTTTTTGTGCATTTGAAAATATTCCGCTGAGGTATGGTGATGTTTGATTGAACTTCACATGACAATGCAAGTTTCCAAATAGACGAGATATCAACATCCGTTGCCGCTTTCACCAACAATGTCAACATGATCAAGGATAGTTATTCAAAGCCTCGCTTTGAAGCTGAAGTGACCTCAAATGACATCCACGCCCAATTGTTGTCTCAATAACCGCCAACATCTTAAAGAAGGGGCAACAAGTTCTTATCAAAATGTTGAGCATAAATTACGTCAAGTCGTCAACACACAGCATGATCGAATGATTGCATCTGACCACTTGAAAAAGTGCGTGCGCGTCATTGGCAAAGCATTGAGACACTTTACCGCGTGTCTGCCTTTTCGTTAGTGTCTACTTACATCTGGAACAAGAGAAGATCCATTCTGACCTTTACCACCAGAGCATATCGAAGAGGCATGAATTTGACAGTTGCATTGTGTTGTGTCGGATTGAGTTTCGTTTTTTTGTGAGTGCCCATCGCCAAACAAGACGGGTGCCCAAGTTATTCTTGGGTAGGTGCAACTCCATTTTCATTTGTGTTTTCCTGGTTTTCCTAATCAGAAGCCTGGAGTCATTGAGTTCGAGATGTTGTGAGACGCCTGTTTTGTCTCAATGAGTAATTATCTCATGTTGGATGGACTTTGAAATTGAGCTGAAATAAACGAGCGCTAATTTACTTTTTCCCTTCTTTTTTTTCAGATGGAATAATAATGATGACAGTGCGGGAGCGATCGCCCAAGAAAGTGTCCCCATTTCTGGAGGCCAAATCGTCGAGTCATCATTATTTTGGTGTCAAAAGAACTATAGACACGGTCGAGGCCCAGCACGTTGATCCATCTACTTCAAAGAATGGGAAGACCACAGACATCAATCATAGTTTCGTGTTAGATTTCATTTGATTTCAAATCACTTTTGATCTGGAATGCTAATGAGGCAAAACTCAAGGAAAAACAAGGAAAACTGAGTAGAAACAGAGACCTTGTTGCTTCCTACTCCCTTCTCCCTGTCTCTGTCTCATACTTTGGCCTTTTGCCCGTTTGTGCTCAATAAGTTTTGGATTTAAACAGAGCTGTAGCTTTGTACCTTTGACAAATAGAATGTAATGGGTTCCTCCAACTTCTTCTAACACGAAACGCAAAATCTATGATTTTTTCCCCTCGTGGTCCACTCAGGTCTTAACACACAACAAGAATTGGAACGGAGAGGGATTGGTGCCTTCTCACATCGACTGAATGCCAATTGGTGCCAAATTTTGCAGATCATCCTGATGAGCTGCACCTTGGCTCCCTTGAGACTTTGTTGCTTTTTCATTGGTGACTTGAGATCAAAGCGAGACAAAGGAAAAGGGCCTTCTGATCCCCTACTCGAAACGTTCTCTTCCAAGAGCAGAAATATTATTTTCAAAGCAACGACGACAGAACAGTACTTTGACATTTGATTTGTTGTAAAATTTTGATGTTCTTTTGAAGTCTTTTTTTAATCTCAAGTCACGCCATTGCCTGCGTCTACACTCCCAGTTCTACTCGTCAATTATTGCGTTTGTCGCGTGGGTCTAATTGGTTTGTCAGATGATCGTCTAATCGAAGGCCCACTTTTGGGGTGGCGAAGGGCCCTTCAAGAGATCAGTTACGCTTTGGGTCGTATCATGTATTTCACACTCGGTTTGCATTGGGTGACCATCAAAGGCGAACAAGTAAGTTAAGTACGGTTTTTGTAACATCCAAACACTTTGGAACAAGGCGAAGAAATTGACATTTCTTTCCCAGCATGCCTTCGAAATTGAAAAACTTTCCTCTGTCTGAAGTGAAGCTTTGGTGCAGAGTAATAACGTCATTGACCAGTACGTCGATGAGCCATCTTTTTTTGGACTGGCTTTTCAAACCATTTAGAACCAGACAATCTGCTTTAGCACGATACTTTTTGTTCATTTTGGGGATATTGCGAGATATGTCTATCTCTCATTATGATTTTAGGCCAGTACGAGAGAAGCTCCAGTTTTGGTCGTGGCACCACATGCCACTTTTGTGGATACTATCTCGGTGATCATGTCAGGAGCCACGCCTGTGGGCAAAGATGATTTCAAAGACCTGCCCATATTGGGCGTGATCGGAAAGTTTGTACAAATTCTCTTTGTGAAACGAGAGAACCCTCAATCACGGAAACTTGCTCTGCAAGAGATTCGTAAACACACCCATGATATTACGGTAAGTAACGGAGACTTTGCCATTAAAATTTATAACTTGCCCTTTTACAATGTTAAGTTTTGGTAGTCTAAATGAAAATGTCTAGCTCGGTCAGGACTGAAGTTACATTCTGGAATAACTGAATTCAAAGTTAGGGTATACATATTTTATGTAATCAATACTGGACACTTTTGTGATTCAGATAACGGAAAAGGGCAACAGAAGTGTAGAGTATTTCGATCCTAAAACTTGCTAACAACAAATTAAAACATGTAGAAGATTTTTGCGACGCATTCAATAAAAGAAATTTGAAGTGCTTTTTGATGAAGTTTATGTCCTCTGGCATGTAAAATACAGTATGATCTAACTGGGGAAACTAGCTCAAATCAGCCCTCTCGTGACGATGGGCGACCAAAGTTGCATACACGTTATGAATCTTCCACTGCACAATGTTATGCGGAAGGCCTCCAGTGTTCCATCAAGGTGAACGAAATGCATTCGAGGTTTTGCTCGGTTTGCATAATGAAAAACGAGGCGCTTGGCCATATTCGTATCTAGTCAAATAATTTCTCTTTACCCACCCAAAAGTGCGTTCATAGAATACTAAGGTGGCCAAAACCCAAATCTCGCCCTTTTCCTATTCCAGAAGTCTAAGCCAGGTTCAGTGACGTGGAGACAGCTCCTCATTTTCCCCGAGGGAACGTGCACCAATGGAAAGGCCCTTATCTATTTCAAAGTGGGTGCTTTTCAGAATAACGTGCCTGTTCAACCAGTGGTAATCCGCTACCCAAATCGACTTGACACCCTCACTTGGACTTGGGACCAAAGCTACGGAGCTCTGGGATGTCTGTGGCTCACTCTCTGCCAATTCTACACCAAGACTGAGGTGAGGCCAGATCCAGTTCCAGTTTCAAGAACACTCGAGAAAGGGGAAGCAATTTTCAGAGAGCATAAGAATCCGTGGCATGTGAAAATACTGTGGGGAAATTTAGCGTGCGTGATCCGGTCGCGTACCAACATATTGTCCGGAAAATAAAACACCTTCGCTATGAAGTTTCGTTGGTCGGAAAAGAATAGGATTAATAAACATGTATAAGGGCGACTAGTATTGCACAGATGTTTAGGGGTGCATATTTCAGGCTAATGAAGTTTTGTTCCCAAACGTTTGATTGGACTTGAAAAAGAGTTTTTTCCATTCATTTGTCAAACCTTCTTTTTCCATTTTCTCGTTTCCTTTGTCATTTTTTTGGATCACCAAAAAAGTATTCGCCCAAAACCGGGCCCAAAAATTCTTTACTAAAAACAAGATTAATATTTTTCGACAAACAACAAGAACATGACGAAAAACCTGGGCCTAAGATGCAACATTGTTGCTATTATACAGGCTTTTGGTATTTACTGTTTAAGCCTTATTTGTCACTATTAGGACCAATGACAAACAAAAAACAAATGATCGCCTTTTGAGACGAATGTTCAAGGAAAAATAATGAAAAATGAAAAAAATGTGTATTGAATTGTCGGGTATTGTTCAATGAGATTGCAACGTAAATTACATTTTTTTGAATCTTATGAACAAATTCACCTCCAAAGAAGTGGGGTGAATTCACAGGAAACAAATTTCTTTGGTTGGGAGCATCAAAGAAAGGCGCTTCCAGGATTGGAGCAAGTTGAGGGAAGTCAGGTAAGAGTTTGCTCCTCCTTTGACATTGATTTTTGCAGTGTTTTTTCCTGCTTCATTCTGTCGTTTTATTGGGATTGCGATGTTTGATTGTGTGCCTTTGATGCCAACCAAGACAAGTTCAAATTTAGATAAGTCAATTTTGCGTTTGTTTCAAAATCAACTATAACGGATCTTCATCAAACTGAACTATCTCCTTTTCAACCTCTTATTCCAGATTGAATTTCTCCCGGTCCAAATTCCTTCAGGAGCAGCTGCCCAAGATCCTCGTGTATTCGCCAAAGAAATCCGTCAAATCATATCTGATGCCATGGGCATTCCGGTGATCGACCTCCGACTAGAGGATGGAAAACTGTCGGTGGGCTCAAAAGAAGAGCTTCATGTTGTGATTGAGGAGGACATTATCCTTGACCCGCACAAACTAGGATACAATTACGTGGATTTTACCGGAAATTTGGGATTAGGAATGTGATTCCTTCGAGTCACAGGCAAATGTGACGATTGCATATATTTTAATGTTCTGACCAAATCTATCTTTCAAGTGCCCCATTGTCATTGAAAAAAACATGAATTTGACAAAGAAATAATATAATTTGTGCAGAGTAGACTTTGCCCTATTTTGGAAACTAGAGATTATTAAAAACGAAGGAAGTTTGAGCACCCGTAAGAGTTTGTGTCTCTAAGTTTTTTTGCTTGTATGTTTGAACTTGTATACCAATGGTCGCTGATCAGTCATCGCTAGGAAGCGAGAACATAATTTAGACAAGATCAAAGAAAAAAGTTAATATAAAAAATGGCAAAAAAGTTGTTTCTTTTTGTCTTTCTTTGACTTTTTCAAGCCTTGCTCTAGTGATCCATAATTACCTAGAGGATTGAGATAAATGAATGGCGTTTGGACATCAAGCGTGCGTATTTCTGTTTCCTTCAGTTGATTTAAAATTTGCTTCTTTAAAAATAGTATTGAGACGTGATGATTATAGGTAATCTTTGCAAAACAGAAGACATACTTTTGACACTTTATTCTCTCTTTGACTCCGTTAAACATTTGTGACCGACAGTTAAACCTTTAATGGCTCAACCACAAAGGTTAAGCCCATCAAATTGGAGTTTGGAGCCCACCAAACAGGAACTGATGATAAGGGCTGCACATTTCATGAAAATGCATTTTATTTCGTTTTTTTCTGGCTTTTTTATCGAAATATGGTGTACTTTTTGCATTTCTTCTTCTTGAGTAGCATTTTTGACAAAATTTGGGTTTTTGAGCAACATGTAAGAAAACTGCTTACTTTAAAGTTCAAAATGTTCTCTTTGACATTTGTACTTCAAACATCGCCAATTGAGAGTACGAGTTCAAAAGCTATTAATGGTTTTTGTGACAATCATGACACCTAACTTTGATTGACTGAACAGATGTTTACGGGTTGAAATGATTTTGCCAAATTTTCCGAAACAAAGTTACAGATTTAACTTTGTCTTGATGTTCCTCAACTGTTTGCAGTTTTTTGCATTTTCTTTGGTGCATGCAGCCCTACTGGTGACTTTGAGGGCGCACAGTTTAAAGTCCAAATCATTGGAAAGCCCACGTGGAAAACAACATGGAGGGCTCTGAGGCCAGCCATTTTTCTTCTCTGATAGTTCCGCGTCGTCATTCAATCGTCATACGAATCTAATGAACAGATGTGTCCTTGAATTGACTAAAAAATATTGACTTTAATTAGATAAAAGTGGAAAAACAAAGTTGCGCCACTTGGTTTCTTGGGTCAGAAACAGATACATTTACTGTTTGGGAATTTCCGAATAATAAAAGCTTGTTATGATTTTTTTAACTACCGTGTAGAAGCAAAATCAAGAAATGAACCCTTTAGAAGCCCACCCAAAACGACTAAATTTAAGACCTTTCCAATGTCAGTTTGGCCACTCTGACTGCCCGTGCGAGAGCAGTGAGAGTAGTGATATTTTCATATGGGCAAAATGCAACTTTAGCCTTGCCTTCTATCTATCGGGCTGATTGAGCATGTTGAACGCCATCTAGCAATTAACAAATGATCCATGCAAGTATCCCTGTCTTTGACGCGTACTGTTCGTCACTTTAGATGTTATTCCAAAGCGGAGTGATCATAATTTCTTTATTAGCACCAATGAAGTAAAGGTCTGTCTACTCCCTCTATGACTCTTCCAACATTTTCACTAGTTGGGGGAATGAGTTCCTTCAATTTTATTCACTCAAGAGCATTGATACCCTTGTCAAAGCTTTACTAAGGTATTGGCAAAACTCTTGGAAAGCCATCCACCCAAAATGTCTATTCTGGTTGACATACTTTTCTGCGAAAAGGGCTCTTGAAGCTAATTTTGTCTTCTCAATTAAGGTTGGTGCAATTTTCAATCAAAGCTGTGGTCCAAGTTTGCTCATTTCGAAAGTGGAGTTACTCGATGTGGTTTTCTTGAACTGAACTCACTGATTGTTGTGAGGTTTCGCATACTGTATTTCCGCATAAACTTCTGTATTAGCTTTCAATGCTTGATGTACTTTTGATCCGTTGAAGAACGTTGTCTCTAGGGCCCCGAACTGAAAAGATGAAGAAGCACATCCTTCTCACTTTCTTTTTTGATGGGCTTGAGAATGTTGGCAATTTCATCAAATGTTGTTCTGGCAGATATTTGAGCAATTCATGAAGCTAAGTTGATCATTTCAGTTACAAAAGATTTTTTTGAGCATTAAGATAAAAATAACAGACATGCTGATTAAACGATATTAAGAATGATGTCCTTTAGTCAAATGATCCAGTATTCAGTTTATCTGCTGATATCATCTGTTAACTTGGTGTTGTTGGAATTGTAATGAGACAATGGGATGGGAGGGACTTCATGAATTTTCGAAATCAAACGTGGTTTACGTAGCAGAATGTCCTGAGCAAATATATTTTATTTATTGCATTTCTTTAGTTATTTTGGGTGATCTTTTCCCCGTTAATAATCCAATGAAACTGCCTCGCAAGATCGTAAAGGAGATTTCACTTACGTTTAAAGTTAAAGCTTTCTGAAAAATACGACTAGCAACAGAAGAAAAGAAAGTGAAAAACGAAAAGCTAGTAAAACTGTCTCAGAATCTTTTGTGTTGATGATCTCTGAGGAAAGTTCAGCCTTATTGAAAGGTGACAACAAATATTGAAGAATCAAGGTGAAGCCAAATGCGTCATTTCTCAACTAACGCTGAAGAAAGGGATTGAGCATGCAAGAGACCACGGGACTATATGATAATAGCGCGGATCAAAAGAGAGTGGGTACAAAATAGAGCCAATCAAAATAGTGCCACTTCAAAATAGAGCCAAATCAAAATAGAGCCAAATCATAAGAGAGCGTGACATTTTAGAGCCAATCATATTAGAGTGAATCTATAACATTTCTTTCTACTATGTATTTCCTGAGGTTAGAGTGAACAATGTAGCTTTTTAAGTATTTGAAAGGGTCTTTTGGGGAAAATTGTTCCACTCGAGGAGGAGTGATCGAGTTGTTGGAGGAGTCGGACGTGCGAATCTGATCTCTTGATTGCTTACTGAACTAGGCGCATTCTTCAATTGAGACATTCTACCTGGCAAATAATGCAGTGAGCAGTTTTCTGCGAACTTTCAAGAAACATGAAAAAGATAAGTCTATTGGATTATCTGTTAATGCCTCGACCTAAAAGCGTCTCATCTCCAGCTAAGATGCAGGAGGCTTCAACACCATTGACAGTACCACGAGAAGAACCTGAAGTGTCTTCTTATGTGGAGGCTGTTCAAGCGAGTTCTAGGTCGAATCTTCAAAAGGAAAAACGCAAGTTTCCACCTTTAGTTCTGAACTTCCAATCGAGTTGCGGGGATCTCATTGTAAACCATGATGTAGTCTCGGACTTCATCTTTGATCAACTTGGGATTCAAAAGGAAGAAATCTTTGGAATATGTGGTATCGGGAAAAGGCAGAACTCGATTCGGGTGCTTACTCGCGACCCAATAGTGATCAACCAAAGATTTGGTGCCAATCTCGACCATGTGAAGGTATATGGAGACGTCCAATGGAAGTGTTCCATTCAAGGTGGTCTGAAAAACTCAGTCCTAAGGTTTCTAGACATTCTTACGGATGTACAAAAGGAGGAGCTAAAAAGTGCAATTAGCTCTTTTGCAACACCTTACTCTACTGTGGAACCCGAAAGATTCAGTGAAAGAGAAAACCCAAGGATGGTGGGAATTTGGAATGGCAATGCCAGGGTCTACGTTCAAATCATAGCTCCAGTCCCAGAGTTTATTGAAGTGAACACGTGGAAAATTCGTATCTGGCACCATGCTCAGATTGGCAAATGTTACAAATGCGGTCTCACAACTCATTTGAAGGCAAATTGCCCTGAAAATGATAGTGAGAAAAATACTGAACAGTCTGGTCGTAAAAGGGCTGGTGCTTTGCACGATCGATCCGTTTCAGAAGTTGACACAACCGTGGACAAAGAGGAAACACAAATTGACGGTCTAAAACCTCTTAACGAGAGCGTTCCATCTGATGAAGTTGAGGAAACTCGAAAGAAAAGATGCTCTAAGCCTTTGTCGATGTCAAGTGTCTCCAAAGAGGGAACTGATCTGTTTTGCAATGACGATGACCAAGAGCAAGATAACGAAGAGAAATTAGTTTCAAGGAAAGACCAAGGAAACGGAAGAAAATCGTCAATCAAGAAGCATGTCATGAAACTTCGCACAAGCAAAGCTAGAATGTGATTTTGAATTTTCAGCAAAATTTGTTTATTGCTTGATCAAGCAGCCAATGTAATTCGATATCTGTGAGAATGAGAAAACGACATTTAATGTCCACCTTAGATAGCAAAAATATTCGACGAGGAATTTACTGTGTTGGCACTCTTTAACATTCAATATGTTAGTAGAATTTCTTAGTTTCCAATTGTGTTCCAAAATGGCACCTGCAACACAATTCAATATCATATTTCGTGCCCAGGTCCTGGTGAAAACAAGCAATAGCTTATCCAGGATCTGAGGAATATACGTATGTCTTTTTGTGTTATATCTTTGTTATTTGAAGGCCACACCTCCATATTCATGATGTAACTGAAGAGACACAAAAATATTCCTGAAATAAATCATCATCATCATCATCAAGTCTAGAAAAATTGCTTCATGAAGGTCATTTTCCATAAAAAGACTAGTGCCAACTGTCTCAATTATCTCATCAATGCCAAGAGCCCCATCATGCCCAAAGGCTTCAAAAAGAAAATGTGAAAAAATCAACTCCTGTTCATTAACACCTTGGGATTTTGAAACTGGAAATTGAAAAACTTTCAAAAATTGTATTATTTCTGAAAGTCTTACAGCGTCTACACTATGGCTGCCGACCCTGTTTGTTGGGATTTTCTATCATAAAAAGAAGCCTTGGTAAAAAAAGCTTTTCCTCGTCCTTTTGGATCTTTTTGAACTCCTTCAACATTGTTAGCTAATTTATTTGATTTGTCATTTACAAATTTCTCCTCAAGTTAAAATTGAGGAATTGAACGAACCCTATTTTTGATCTAATTCAATACGCTCTCTTTTCACCTGGCTCTAATTTGATTCACTCTCTTATGAAGCGGCTCTATTTTGAACCGGCACTATTTTGATTCGCTCTATTTTGTACACACTCTCTTTTGATGTGCTCTAATTTCATAGGATCCCAGAGACCACTTATGGAATCCAACGATCTCACGCCTTCTGTTTTCCAAGATTTTTCCCTAATAATTCCCCAGACCAATAAAGAACTAAATACCCAAAAAGTTAAAGTGTTTCTTGACGTTGAACAATCAACTTACTTTGGAGAGATGTTATGAAAGTGTTAAGTCATTTTGTCGTGTGTGTTAACACAAAAAAGAGTCATCATCGTTGGGTTCACATTTCGCTAAGATGTTGCAACGGACTGATTGTAAACTAATTTCCCATCTATCTGTAAACATATGCACATTTTAAGTTCTTTTGACCTCAAGTTAACTTCGTCGTCTCCTTTTGTCCCAATTTGCCATCCAAGTTTTTGGGACTCTACTTTAAAACAACCTTGTACGTATGAGTCAGGTTGGTAATCAAGGGGTCATGTTCTCATTTGGGCTTCAAAATGATTTTGAGACGCCTAGAGCTAACATAGGTACTGTATAGTTCTATCCACACAGAAATGTCACTCCCAAATTGTTTGTGATTCAACAAGCTTGCACTGTGTGTGCGATGGGATTGGACATTGAGCACAACTAGTTACGTGATTCAAAACTGGAATTTGCGATTTCAGGGAGTCAGTGGCGGAATTGCTCTCTCAACTGCTATGCTCGAACAAGAGCAATGCATAAAGAATCAAGTCACCTGGCACCCTTGATACTGGACTGCTGAAATGAGCTCAAAACAAATCTCCACTGAACCAACTGGAGTGACATTTCCAGAACTGAAGGGCACTGTAGCATTTGGTTCGAACTCAGTTTTGGGGCTCTTCTTCTTGAGTCAATTCGGTTACGTACTAATGAGCAGGGAGTCTAAAAAATGGTTTTATGTAAGAAGTAATTTTGCATCTTCTTATAATAATGATAATTTAAGATAAGAGGTTAGGAATAGTTTTGATTACTTTTGAGTTGGAGTTCTCCTAGTCCATTCAATTCACTACATTGAGAGCTTGCTCGTAATAGAATATCAATATGTCAAGTGATTTGAAATGCTCAATCTTGACCTCTGCCTGGAAATTGCTTGTCTATGTTTTAAACAGCTTTCTTTGAGGCTTTAACATTCCCGAAAATATAGTTGTTTCTAAATTCAAAAGATGCCGAATAAAAACAACCTCAAATTTATTTCATGACGCCTAAAAAGGTTGATGGACATTTAAGGAAAGGGAAGCCCTTAAATCTGAGTTGTTTTCAAAAAGAGAAACGATTCGGTCTCTTTTACATGTATGTATGTATGTATGTATGTATGTATGTATGTATGTATGTATGTATGTATGTATGTATGTATGTATATTGTATTTCAGGAATATTTTGTTTCGTTCATGTCATGATTTTAGCGGAAATAGAAAACAATATTTTCCCAACGCAGATCGATGTCATGAAAGTATATTCCTCAGGTTCAGGATAAGCTATCGCTTGTTTTCACCAGAACCTGGCCGGAAAATAGGGATTCAGTGCTTGAGGAGCCAACTTGAGCACTGTGTTGAATAAATAAAGAAGTAAGAAAGGATTGAAATTAGAGAGAGAAATAAGTCACATTTCAGATTCCAATTGGATTGTTTTAATTTAATTGAGCGGAGTGTGTGCATTTCCAATTGAGTGCATGAAATGCCAAGATTTGAAGAATGCTGATTTAAGCACTTTGCTTGCAAACAAAGCAGTCTTTCAAATTGCAATGGTCAGTGGGGTACTTTTGAATCAGAACGCCTTGAACTCGTTTGCCAAACTGTCTACGTGGTAAACCTATGTCTGGTGTGCTAAAATTATTCCATTCATGAGGAAATGCATAATTTGGCAGTCTTTGCAAGAAGACGGATTTTGCCACTGGAGTAATGGCTTTCCATCCTCCAAGCCGAGGATTGTTTTTCCACTTATACACGTTAATGCTGGGTGGGAGGTTTCTCAAGTAAGCTTGTCAAATTCCTAATATCACCCTTTGAGTACGTAAGTCTGCAAGTTTCAGCAAATTTGTTCTGCTATATAATGTGTCTGTATGGGACAGCCATTTTGCATTGTTGACCCAACGTATTGCTCGTTTTTGTAGAACTGTCAAAGACCTTAATTTGGTGCTTTGACCGTAAAATTCAATGCCGTACTCCAAAACGCTTCGGATTAACCCATTATAAAGTTGTATTTTAACCGTCTTTGGGACACACTTGCGTACTCTGTTTAAACTAAATAGGGTTTTCCGAAGTTTGCTTGAAATGTATTCGATGTGTAAGTGCCAATTTAGTTTATTGTCAAGCTGCATTCCTAAGAACTTGACTGATTTTTCGTCTGATGAGATTCCACCCACCTCTATCAATCGACGTCCCTTAATGTTGATATTAAAGTTGTAATTGTGGTTTGTATGATTTACTACCATAAATTTTGTCTTATCTATGTTTAACGATAATCTGTTGATTTCAAGCCAATGACAAATACTTTTAAGTTGGGCGTTTACTTTTTCCTCCAGTCTTGCAGGAATGCTTCCGAAACATTGAAACGTTGTATCGTCGGCAAAAATGATACTTTCGCAATTGCTCTGACGTGACATATCGTTTACATAGATCAAGAACAAGAGGGGTCCAAGGATGCTACCTTGTGGAACCCCACATTCAACTAATAGTTTACTTGAATTAACACCGTTTACTTCTACGTACTGATATCGGTCGGCTAAATAATTTTTAAACCAAGTAAGGGATCCCTTTCTAAAGCCATAATGGGCTAGTTTGCGGATTAAGATATCATGGCTAACGCAATCAAATGCTTTTTTGAGATCCAAAAATATGGCAATGGCCATTTTTTTATCCTGGTTTTCAAAAATGTTTTGAAGAAATTTCTGGATCGCATGCATGGTGTTATGATGTTTTCTGAAACCAAATTGCTCATTACATAATAAACTTTCTACATCTAAGAAGTGACTTATCTGTTTATGAACTACTTTCTCTAATACTTTTGAAAAACTTGGTAGAAGGCTAATTGGCCTGAAGTTCCCAACGAAGGATTTGTCACCTGCTTTAAAAAGTGGAATGACTTTGGCAGTTTTCCATTGTGGTGGGATGTATCCTGTAATAAATGAGATATTTATTAATCTAGTCAACGGTACAATTAAAGCAGGAGCAATTGACTTGATAACTCTATTTGATACACCATCAGTTCCTGCGCTGTTTTTTGACTTGAGCTCTTTTATTGCAACTTCAACATCTTTACATTTCACCCATTTGAAATAGAAATTTCGTTTGTTTGTGGGTCCTAATTCTTTCGAGAGATCGTCATTGTCTTTCGTAGGAAAAGTTTTGTTTAAGTTTTTCCCTGTGTTAGTGAAATATGTATTAAATGTTGTTGCAACTTCTTTTGGTTCAGATGTGTTTTTGAGGCCATTATCTGCTTTGAGTTTAAAACAAGAGTTTTCTTGTGATTTGAGGATACATAAAAAGTTGTAAGAAGCTTCTCGTGCTAGTGCGACACGTGCATACTGTAGATACGATAAACATGGATTCCAAAAAAGAATGGCTGTTATAACGTCACTTGTTTTTGTTCCAATGCATAATACCATGCATCTTGCAACGTAGGTTGTCAAGTTACAAATTATTCGAGTGTAAGTAACCAAATAACAAGTAACATTGAAATTGTTATTGTGATCACGAGTGCTAAAAATGATTGGCATGCTTGAAATAGTTTGTATGATAGGACGTTATGGCTCAGTTCTACTCTGCGGGGTTTTGAAGGATATGACTTGTCCTTTACAGCGAGGGTCAAAAAACGAATATTCTTTCTTTGTTATCCTTTTCTGCCAATTCATAAACCATTGCAGTTATCGTTGGTCAATCCGTTAGATTACAGGGAACAGTCTACTTACAATAGGTGAGGGAGACGTTTTGTTTATTTCATTCTCTGAGTTTTCCTTCCAAGATCTATCTCCGTTTATTTTAGTGCTATGCTGTCATTGGAAATGTGGGTCACTTTGTATGATTGATTGTCGTCTACCCGAAATTTTCAAGTTGGTAAGTTGTTTCAAATCAAAAATCTTTGTAAAAGTTCGAAAAAGGCACCTGGAGGCCGTGGACAAACATCCTTAGAAGAAATCTCAATCAACTACTCAGTGTGAATTGGCGCCTGTGAATTAAAAGTGATGCTCTCTAAAAGCGCTTTAGTATGCAACCTAGTACATATTATTATACAGAATAGAGAAGTTGACCCCCTCTTGGTAATTTCTAGTGCAATAGGACAACTCATCAATTATTGTACGGTATGTCCTCTTTTGCACAAAGTAATGGGTTTGACGAAAGCATTCGATTGAGCTCTGAAGCAAAATGTATAGGTAGTCATCTCAATGCAAGCAATCATTTCATTTGTACAAGAAAGATTGCCTTCAATTTTTTTTTTCATTTGCTCTTAATGAAAATATATTTTTCAGAAGCATCGTCGTCAATCCAGATTTCAGTGGGTCTTGATTCAAGCAAGGTAACTAAAGCTTTCGATTTAAATGTTGCAAATGCCATGGATTAAAGAAAACACAGTTTTGCAATCATTTTATGATTGCCAAAAAAAAAGTATGAACTAGGGCATGTAAATTAACTGGTATTTCGAGAAAACAAATTATCAGTAAAATAATCAAATTACAAGTTAATTAACTGATATTTCAATTAATTTGTTTTGGCAAATTTGACTGATATAAAAAAAGAAAATTGATACTCTCATTCTTAAGTGATGTTTCCAAATTTGTTATGAGCCATTTGGTGGTGTTTTTAATCGGTTCATGTGATGTGAATTTGTCGGTCTGGTTTAGTCAATAAAGCCTAATCTACATATTGTAAGGTCTAAGGTTTCAAAAAATATATTTTATTGCTTTTCACGGTGTTCCGAATGGCTTTTAAGGTTTGAATCAAAATACCCAAAGACATCATGGCACTTTTTGGACCTACAATTCAATGGGAAACAACTTTACTTTTATTGTATTATACAAGTTTAGGTCCAGGGAAAAAGTTATATACCTAAAATCCTATTAATTATAACATTTTTAAATAATTTATTTAACCCATATTTAGAGACCATTTTTTTTTTGGGGGGGGGGCGGATTTTTTAATACCGCTACAAGGAATGGGATTCCCTGTAAAGAGAGTTAATGATTAATATAGATTATAAAATTACCGTTTATATGAAATTTGATCTACCAATGAGTTACTGTTGGCAGATCTGTACAACCCTTGAATAGTGGGTTGGTCAGGAACAGTATTCAAAAATTTGTCCAATCCTGCCTTAAATGCTGTTAGAGGATCAGCTCCTACATATTCCCGACGAAGGCAAATAGGCAACAAATTGAACAATGAAGGAGCCCGATAAAGAAGAGAGGAGCACTTCATTGTTCGAACTAGCCTTGATTCCTTAGGATTCGGAGGTGCATTTAGTTACCTAATGAATTCAAATTGAATAAAAATTCATTCATCAACAGCTGAGTTATTTGAATTTGAATGGTCCATTTTTGACCCCAAAAAGCCAAAAAACGCTAGTTATATGAAAAAACAAATTCCCAAAGATTTCATATAGCTTTTCAATATCGCAAAAATAAATGATTTTTTTTTAGTTTTGGAACTTATGTCAAAATAGCTCATAATAAGAAAAAATATCACTTAAAATGCATTTAAAATACATTTTCCGATAAAAAATCTTTTGCAGTATCAAAGACACTCAAAGTTGGGTAATACTCAAAAGTTTTGAAAAAATTTGTCCAATTCTGCCTTAAAAAAAGTGTTTCAAGTTTCGATTTTAGTCCATTTTGAACATGGTCCTTATAGATATCGTAATTTTGAATATGAATCTGTCATACATATTTATTTGTAATTTTGGCACGACACACATCATAGCGTACTCTAAATAGATATGAAATATGCTTTCAAAAAATCTTGTTTAAGTGCATTTTATGTGATATTTTTTCTTATTTTGAGCTATTTTGACATAAGTTTCAACACTCAAAAAAGATCATTTATTTTTGCGATATTAAAAAGCTATGTGAAATCTCTGGGAATTTGTTTTTTTCATAAATCACAGCTTTGGGCCCACGAGCACAGTACCATGGATGGCTCGTGGGCCTACTATTTTGGACTTTCCCCATAGCACCTGGGCCCACCCGACCACCCTTGGGCCCAAATGTGGGCCGCGGCCCACCGGTTGCCGACCTTGTCCCTAGTATGATGTGAGTCCGTAAAAAGGGAAAACGAAGGAAAGTCGAGTGGCTAAAGTCCCTCAAACACAATTTTTACAACAAACAACAATAAAAAACGATTTACAAAAAGGAGCAAATGACGCAAAGTTAACACGACATCGCGGTTTACCCACAAATGCATTAAGTATTATTTGAAACCTAAAGAATCTGATAATTGTTTGGGTGGATTTTCCTAGTCTCGTGCGTAATGTTCCAGGTTGATCTCAAACACTTAAGACATGCTCTTCTAAGGTTGGTCCTCTTTTAATTGCTTTTTATCAATCCTTGTTCGCTTTCAAAATTACCCTTTCCAAAAAAGTATCCTTACTTCAACTCTACATTTTTAAGAGACGCATCATGAGTGAGTTCAAGAGCTGACAAGATAATCAAAATTTCTTTAGGGCATTCTTTTGTGTTGATTCTCCTCGCTGACAGGCCAAGGCTTGCTTGGTTGGGCATTCCGCTTTATGGTCTTGCTCCATGGCCCAGGTTACGTCCACCGGTAATCCATTGTGTGTGAGCCTTAAATCTATTTACCCCTTTGAGTGCATCCTTTTCCATCAAACAGAAAAGTTAGCTTTTCTCTGGGTAACTCTTGAATACGAGCATTCCTGTCGCTCTCGTTGGGCTTTTTCTCGACACTTGGAACACATCGACCAACGGCTAATGAAGAGCTCTTGGAGTCATTTTTGAAGAAAAATCCCAAGTTTGCCCGTATGTTCCAACAGGATCTCGGTTCACAGTTCCCCCTCGCTCTCGTTCTTGTTCTTCCCATGAAGGTCGTGTTCTTGGACAAGCGAGCGGACGCACTCAAAGTCCGTCCTTTGCCAATTCTTCAGCCCTTCTGTTCCAATCCAACGTGTCTCTTCTCTCTGTTAGTGAAAGCACGTAGAAAAACCAATCTTGGCTCGCTTTTGCTGCAAATGTGTACGGCGGTCCTTGAGGCAGTTGCATTTTTGCAGTCTGTCTGATCATTGGTTCTCCTTCGACTTTGGGTGAGATGAGCAACTGGAAAGTTAAGTAGTTTCCGCGGAAAGATACGAAATCGGAGAGGCTGGATCCTGAAGTGGAAATCTTAGCTGAGCATTGCTGAGACTTTCGACCTTTGGGTGAGTGATAATAGATCAAATCGAGATTGATAGCGCAATAACTAGACGTAGAAGCCTGTCACGAAGACATCATTATTCTTCGGTAGCACGGGGATTATAAGTCTTTTGAAAGTCGTGAAGGATATAAAATTTTGGAATTATTATTGCGGTCCTCTTCGTATATGAAGATCTATTTTTTGCGAACATTGACGAGGGCTGTCCAAAATGTTAAACAAAGTCTATGAACCGTGAAGGTATCTGTTACTTGGATGGAAAAACACTTTATTGAGAAAACAAAGCACTTTTAATTATCAATTTTCACCAGCGCCTCACAAATAAAACTATGGGTTTGGTCGGTTTTGCTCTTGGGTTTGCCAAGAACAACTGACCGAAAGTATTGAATTAATTGACGTCCTTGTCGTGGGCGTGATCAAAATTGATTTGTGTCCTTTTCGTATTGTCCGTTAAGAACGTACCGTTCTTCAATCGGCCAGTCTCATTCATTGCAAACAAGCAATGAAATAAACTTTTGAAATCCCCAAAGTTTTGGGCTTTTTTCTAGTTAAGACTGAGGGAAAATACCACACACTAATTTTAAAAGCTTTCAATTGATGTCAATTAGAGAAAGCTGGCAAATCCCAAGCCAAGTCCCTTGGTCTGCCCCATTAGCCCAATTACCCATTTATAAACGAGCATGGCTTTTTTCATTGAAGGACCAAATTGGATTGTGCTTATAATGAGATTGGAAAAAAGATTGGCCATCAAAATTTTGTATGCAAAAAGAGCACAGTTTTCGCCAAATGGGGCTTAACTGCGAAGACCCTTTTTATCCAACTTTGTCAGTAGGGCTGGTATTTTTTCTTGGTCAATTTGTTTGACGTCATATCAGTTAAAACTAATAGACCCAACGAGAAACTTACATGTGATGAACAAAAGTTCTCGTACTCTATGAAACAAAAAGTCGAGACACCTCTCTTACGTGAATAGAAATTTGAGCCACTGATTTCAAACTGCACGCTTGGATTCCTTCCAAATGAAGTGATACATTTTTTGTTTCATTATTGCTTCCTGGCTAGCACGAAATGCCAATATTCTGAAACATCAAGGGCATCCCTACAAGTATTGCAACAGGCCAAATCTAATAATAGAGGATGTTTTTTTTTAATATCAGGGTCTTTTCAAAAACAAGTCACGGTCACACTTGGATTTGTAAGATTATTTTTGTAGTGAGAGCGCCCAAAAAGTAAAATTCTACTCCGACCCGTGGAACAAGGTTGAAAACAAATCAGAAAGTAATAATAGGTAAGGGCAAACATATTTTGAAAAAATGCACCCAAAAATGACTTCTAATAAACCTAAAGCTTGAGAAGCACATGGGTTTAATTTTTTTAAGCTTTGGAAGCCAAATGTTCAACTCAGAATTGACGGAACTAGAGACGAGAATTAGGCTGAGATAGATACAATAATTCCTTACAGCTAACGCGCACTTAATGTATTCATTGAAAATTACGTATTTTGTTCCATCTCATTGCATTTGAACTCATCAAAAAGTTATCGTGAAGGCTAAGTCTAAAATATTTAAGTTTCTTTTAAACTTTTTGAAAGTTGATCCTTGAAAGGAAATTAATCCCTGGATTTCAGACCATTTCTTTGTGGACTTTGGACCAATGCAATGGTTCATATCGACGAGAAATGCAATGCAAATACATACTTCAACTTTCCGTCCAAAAATAGCCAAGACTGTCAAAAGAAAGTTTTTAGACGCTATTTTCACTCCCACAAACGAAGACCCACAAACGAGGACCTACAATTTGAGACATGACATACATGAGATTGAACAATGAAAGCTATGGCAGATGCTTTGAAGACTAGCTTTTGTATCCGGTTGAGAAGACCCAAATTCATGTCAAGGCACCCCAAATAAAATAGAAGGTTTCCTTGCGAGTTCATAGATCTTTACCACACAAAAGATATGTGCCCATTTCTTCCTAATCCTAAGTTTTTGCACCTTCTGATGATTGCTCAAAAAAGATATCTGCGAGGAGAGTTTGGCAGGTGTGATTCTCAAAGTTGATCCAACCTTGATTTTGCTGACATAGGTTGGATCGAGAAATCAAGGAAAAATAGATCAGAATAGCAATTCAGCAAAAATACGCCAAAAAGCTATATTTTTTTCATGTTCAGCTAGCGCTTTGAAAGTTCTTGAGAGTCATATACTAAAACTTAAGGCATACGTCGTTGAATGGAACAGATCAGAAAAGGGAAATGCTTTGATTGGTGTTTTAATTTCTGTCAAGTTTTAACTAAGCAGAAACAGTATATTGATTGGTTCATACCATTCGTCCATCTAGGTTTCAGATTTAGGTACTTGATGGGGATCTTGAAACCCGCTCAAAATTCGATTCATCTCGCCACTTTCAATATGAAAGCACACGCACCATAAGGTGTTCCAGGTTCCAAGTTTTTATATGGACAGTTCTCCCGCTTTATGAAAGTCCCGGAATGAAGCTTCCTCCAAAGGAGATTAAGAACGTGTTATCAACTAAATGATGTCCTTTGGGTAATCTTCACTATCAAGTTTCGAAAAAGTACCTCAGGATTTTCAGGATTATATAATGAGGAACTAAGTACGACATTAGTACTCGTTGGACAAGTTGTTCCATTGTTGAAGCCAAATTCAAACCATGTTGTCCTGAAATACTTTACTTTCCGATCCATAGTGATCACGTTTTTTTAGAAAATTCTAAGAAAAGTTTGTGTTTCCTTAACTTGTTTCGAGATTTACCAATGTCAAATAGTTCAACAAGGAAAATAGATTTTTTTCCATGACATGTGCAAACTTTTATGCAACTGATCATAGAGGACTGTAAACTGGAGACCGCTCCTCATTTCGCCGTTTACGTTAGTAGGGAAGTCTTTTCCAAGCACGGTGGATTGCTTAGCTCTCATTGATGAAATGCCAAGATTTTAAATACGTTTTTCAGCGTCAAAGTGTCAAAATGAACAACTTTCATTAAACCAATTATCATATGTTAGGTTAAATAAAGTAATTAAATCCCTAAAACAAATTGCTAACATTTCCAAAACTGAAGTTCTAGCTATCAAAAGAGGCTATAGATTGACATAGACATAACACTTTCCCATAAATATCAAGCAGATGTTCAGCCATATTAGTACAATGAAATCTCAAATGATATTCTTTATTCATAAGAAGACATATATTGTAAAGTCTTTGATATTTCTAAATCTTTCATTGGTTTCCTATATCAATAGATATATACTAATTTTGTTGGCTTGATGTTGGATTTTTTAATAACTTTATCAATCAATATCAGATGGCTAACAAGGTCCATTTCCTTAATCTTTATAACACTATATTAATTCTTTAAGTTATCGGAAGAGCNCAATTCAGTAATTAATTTATTTTGAGCCGTACAATTTAAATTATTGTTTGTCACTTCCTTTCTTTATTCAAGTTTGTTGTACACCTGCTTTTTCTGACATTATGACACATAATTACATCCCGGCCGGAAATTGTGGGTTATTGTGTACCTTTTTTATTTGATTGATTAGGGGCCTCCAAAATCGAGTGCAAGTATATACTACTTTTATGAATCAATATTAGGCAGCTAACAAGGTTCATTTCCTCAATCTTTATAACACTATATTAATTCTTTAAGTTATAGGAAGAGCTTACTTCTTTTCAATCCAGGCAGAGTGCACTTTCTTACTTCCTAATTCCCATAACATAATCAAGCACGTGGGTTTCTCATTTCTTTCACTCCTATGAAAGGACTCAAATAGTTATTAGTAGTCAATATACATCACCCTACCACAGTCTCAAGATATGCTTAAGAATGTTTCTTTGTGTGCATCAAGTAACACTTCATTGTTGGGAAGCATAACAAGAACCATTATCAAATAAAAATTCTTTCTTTGGTGACTTCATCAATGAACCAAATGCATTTGTGTTGAAATTTTGGGCAAATATAAGAAAATAATCTGTTTTGAGCTTAAAAGATGCCCAAAATTATGCCTCACACAATGCAAACACTGAAATTTATCTTAATCTCTTGGTTCACTCACATTTAGAAAAAGTAAATGGACTTTTGGTATGTGGCTGAATCACCAACAGAACAAGCCCCACCATCAAGATGAACTCACACACCATGAAGAATTTATCAGTAGTTGAGACTTGACTGATTCCCAAAATAACTTTGGGTGTGAATTTGCTCCTGTCATTAAAGTGTATCAAAGTTGGGTGTGCCATCAACCATAGACTGTAGCACTATAGCAGATGAAGGAGTCCTGCTAGGAAACAAATGAACCGAACTTACAATTAAAAAAAAAACACTTGAAAGGCACTGCACAAATGAATTTATCACATTTCAAGATGATTTTTCAAGATGTTTGTAATATTTGTGAGTGAGAAGCAACTGGCAAAACAAACAAGGGTGACTGCAAATTGAAGGCTTTCTATAATTGTGATTTGGATCTTGAAAAAAGAATTAAGTCTCAGGTCATTTCTTTAAATAATAGAAGCCTACCATAAGCCTATGAATTGCAGGAGGAACTTAATACTCAAAATATAAAAAGTTGTTGTGCTGCCATCAGAAGAAATCATGTTGTCTGATGGTCAAGGATCTCGTCGCCTTTTGAATGGCAAATGTGGCCAACCCTGCCCAATGAGAATTGAATTGGGTTGCCTGAATGACACATAATTTGAGACAAGCCCTTCTTCTGATGTGGTTTCAAATCCTTTAAATTAAGAAATCCTTGTCTAAAGGTATGTTTGACAACTCTGCAGGGACAGCAATACAATCTCAGCTTGAAGTTGGTACTAATTCTCAGTGGTAAAATACCTTACCTTGGTAGACCTTGGTGCCTATAATACCTTGGTTCTTACATGAGGAAAGCTTGGCTTATGGGTTCAATCTTTCTTCTTTTATTGGACTTTCATCCTCCCCAACAAATCAGCCTGCTTTGACTTTTCTTTGTAGAGAGAGGTTGGATTTGAAAATTTCCATGACAAAACATTGAAATTTAGGGATCAGAAATCAACTTTAACACTTCCAGAGGGTAGCCAGTGTTGTGGCATGGGGCTAAGCACATAAAACTCATTCTCAAAGGGACTTGAAACCACTTTCCTTGGACGATTGCATTCTCCCGCCACAATCTGTTTCTTCCCTACTGATGTAAGAGAATATGATGATTGGCGGCGGCAGCGCAGTCTAGGAATTCAGTGGTCTATGCCTTGCTGAACGATTGTTAGGCTTGAATGTACGTGGAGGCAATTCTTCGAACTGAAGTTTGTATCCTTCCTCCAATATTGACAGATGCCAATTCGAAGCTTGCAAATTCTGAGCCCAAAAGAGCCGGAATTCAGCTTTATGAATCCTGCCTGGAACTCTGGGATCGATGTGAATTTCACTCGAGCATCCACCGTTGGCGAATCCTCTCTCGCTCATGACGACCTTGTAATCTGGAATTGACCGAACCACACATTACAACCGGAATAACTCTCCAACTTGGTGGGCAACAAATAAAACTCAAACTTGAATGTAACGTATTTCTTCAGTCATTCAAACAAAACAACCGAATAATGACAATAGCAACAAGAATAATAATAATAAAATCTCGCAGCACCAGATCTTCGAATAAAGCATTACATTCTGCTATTCGCAAACTTTGGCTTTGCTGGACATTGCTCAGCCCAATGGTCCGAACTTTTGCAAATATTGCACGGCCTTGCAGCAGTAGGTCCTGACTTTGGTTTGATGTGGCCGATAAACGGTCTATTCTTGCTGACACAGCTCTTTTTAGACGTTGACCCAGAGGCGCAATGGAAAAGTCTTCGCTCTAACCCCCGGTTTTTTGCGTAAGAGGTCCTGGAAACGGATGACGAATGGTTAAGGACTTCCAAATGCCTCTTGAAGTCGGCCTTGAATTCCGCCGTCCCTTCAAACGCACTCACGGTGGAGAAACCATCTTTCTCCACGATTCTAGCGATATTTGCTTCGTGTTCGGTGGCCTCAGCACATTCCTCCACCAGCTTCTTTAACTTAGCATACGATTTTACTTCGCTTCTAATCCAGCTTCTAGCTCTCTGGAGGTCAATCATGGCGACATCGTTCATGCAAGAAGAATCCAGAATTTCGCGATAAGCTTCGCTTTTCCCTCTCGATAAAACGCTAGCTTGAATCAAGTCTTGAATTTTTTCCAGTTGAAGCTCCATCAGCCCATTGTGCCAACCAACACATGTCGGAAAACAAACTCTTCAATTTTTTGGTGCACTCACGAAAAAAATCTCGATTGTGCGTAATTTCCTCTGAAAAAGAATATATATAATTGACGATTTTTGATCCACTTATAATCCCTTAAACTAGCAAAATAAAACTCCCTTCACTTTACACCAGCTCAAGACGTGCGCTTGCAAATGAGCTTGATTTGCTAGTACTAGGCTATAGTTGCTTAGGGGGCTTTTTTTTTTGCTGGATCATGTACCCCTGAAACTCTTTCAGGGGTACTTGGCTGGATATAACCAATTTTGCTGAACCCATGCCTAGTTGCCCCTGGCCTCGGAATCGAGTCAAACTTACATCTTGACTTAGCTGAACTGCCTATCAGGGACTAAGCCCAATGGCCTTCTTTCAGCATCAACTCGTAATCCGGCGACGAGCATGGATCGTGCTTTGCCGGAGACGAATCATAGACCTCCTTGGTCTAAAGCTGAGACAACTGGCGTGGGACTAGGCCCTGTGACAGATGACCCTGCATACGAGGGAAATCCGAATACTGTATGCAAGTAGCTGAAACGACCCAGCTGGTGCGGGACCTGGCCCTGTGCCTCTTGCATCAAATTCGTCATGTAAAAACAGCTTGCTACTCTCGACGCAACTTCATGAATTTCAGTACATGCTGGAAGCTCGAATGCTGCAAAAACAGCCAGTGTGGGACTGAGCCCTTGGGCACACTTTACCCTTATCAGTCGTACTACTTGTTAATGTAGGTGGAGTATTCCTCGATTACCATCTATGACTCTTGTGCCTTTGGTCTATACTATGTCAACTGACGGATAGGAAAATACACACTCGATTTTGTCTTATCATCAAGCGGTGTCCTCTCTCTTGTCCTCCGTCCTCATTCAGGACACACCCACTCTCCATGGCGCATTAGTAGTCTTGAACCACGCCCCAACCTCTTCTACCCTGCACATCTTTTCACACACGTCTCGACACTCCATTTTAAATGATATAAGGGAGCACGCCGTCTCCGCCATTGAACTACGTCACGTCCAGTGGTTTTAATCATCAAAATGGGCCTCAGCGAGGTGATGAACAGAAGGGATCAGATATCGAAGAAATTACGGCTTGTTTGTGAGCACAATAAGCCAACCGCCGAACTATCCCGTCTATGGGGTCTTCTGGGTAAGGCGGAGGACAATTTGTGTGAGATGATGGATCTGTTTGATGAGCTGATAGACAATCAGAATCTTCAAAAAGGTGTCCCGCCACCTGCATCATTGAACATACAACAGCAAAGCAAAGCCGAAGATATTCTCACATCTATTGTGAGCTGCGATGGAAACAATTCTGGTGATACAATCATCCGGGGACGCCCCCTGGAAAAAACACGCAGTGGTCCCCCTGGAGTCTATTACCGTCGAGAAATCAGTCGATCACCATCCACGGCGAAGCTTTAGAACATCATTAGAACTCGATCACGATCTCAATCTGGAAGGGAATTTATCGAAATTACAACTTCCGACAATGTCATTATCAACGCCTTACCCGATTCCGGTGCCGCACTCACAGTCCTTCCAAAAGGGCTTTTCCCCAATGGAACAGTATTGGAACCGTCCCACACGATCCTCAGTGCCGCCAATGGTACCCCCGTAAGAAATATTGGAAAAGTTGTTTTTATTGGTAACGCCAAGGGGGGACCTCCAACAAAGATCTCGGCAATTATATCGCCTGACATCGTTGATCCTCTGATTGGAAAAAAGGATCTCATGGCCTTGGGCATCCTGCCTCCTAATTTCCCCGCAGTACATCACTGCCAAGCCATGATTTCGGTTGTTCACGCAGACAAGATGGGAGAGATGAAGGAGGACGCCATGCATCCCTCCCCATTGCATGACAAGGACGTCACGATCACTCCTTTAACGCCGGATCAAGTGAAGGATATCGAGAACGCGATCAGTCGTATCACGCAGAATGTGAAAAATGTAGCGGATGTTATGCGCATCCGCCAGTTTCTGGTCGACTCATCTGACGTCATGGTATCTTCACTAGACGAGGCTGCTGGATCCATGAAGGGATTTGGTCCAATGAAAATTGAGCTCGATCACAGAAAAGGTATTATCCCTTACCATGTTACCACCGCACGATCAATACCTGTACATTATGAAGAGCCATCCACCGCCCTTTGTCGGGAGCTAATTAGAGCCAAGATGATGGTCCGCTGTCCAGAAATTACAGAATGGTGTGCCCCCGCACATTTCGTTCCAAAAGGAGGAGGCAATGTGAGAATGGTCGTCGATTATCGGAAGTTAAACAAGGCTACGAGAAGACCCGTTCACCCGTTTTCTTCAGTCCCCGATCTGATGCATCAATTCTTACCGGAAAGCCGCTGGTTCGCGAAACTCGACGCGGTGCATGGGTATTTCCAAATTCCGTTGGATGAGGCTTCATCATACCTGTGTGCATTCCTCTTACCCGACGGCAAATATCGCCCTCTCGTCGCCCCCATGGGCTGGAAAGGCAGTGGGGATGTATTCAGTTTGAGGACTGACATGGCTTTGGAGGAATTTCGACACAAAAAGTGGATTGCAAAAATAATAGATGACATTTGTGTTCAGGCCGTTACTTTGCCTGAATTGATGGATCGTCTTGCAAGTGTCATAGCAAAATGTCGCGAACATGGAATCAAACTTTCTATTAAAAAGTTTGAAATTGGTCAGTCCGTCAAATTTGCTGGTTTCATTGTGTCATCCACCGGCATGAAACCCGACCCTTCGAAGCTTTCTGCTCTTCAAGATTTTCCAACCCCGAAGTCATTGACGGACTTGAGATCATTTCTCGGATTGGCGAATCAGCTTGGAGCATTTATTCCCGATCTACAACATTCCACAGTTAAGATGCGAGAATTGCTTAAGAAGAACTCGGCATGGTTGTGGCTCCCCGACCATGAGTCCGAATTCCGCAAGGCAAAAGAATTGCTTACCTCGCCCTCTGTAGTTCAACCTTTCGATCCCAAGTTACACACCCAACTCCTGACCGATGCTTCTCGATTACACGGACTCGGATTCGCCCTGATACAACGGGAGAGAGCCGTGGATGGACAAGGCAAAATACGGCTGATCCAGTGTGGTTCCTGCTCCTTATCACCTGCACAAAAGAATTACGCAATCATTGAATTGGAACTCAGTGCGATATGGTTTGCTGTGCAAAAATGTGCGTACTACTTAAGGGGAATGCCAGAATTTGAGATCATCACGGATCATCGACCCCTCCTTGGAATCTTCGAGAAACCACTAGCGACGTTAAATAACACGCGTCTTCAGAGGTTGTGCGAGAATTTGGGCCAGTTTTCGTTTTCAACGACATGGAGTAGGGGGAAAAACCACCTTATTGCCGACGCTCTCAGCCGTGCCCCTGTGTTCGCCGCTGATACATCTCTTGAGGTGGCTCTTTGCGCGGCCATATCCGAGACTGACCCAGCATTTGAGATCATCAAGAGCAACATTGACGATGAATACAGCCGTTTGCGAGGATGTGTGCATCGCGGTCACCCTCTTCCTCGTTCACTCTCCCCGTACGGCGGCGTCGCCGATGAACTCCGGATCGACGATGAGTTGGGGGAAGATTTGATACTGGTTGGTGATCGGTTGGTTGTTCCACGCCCCGCTCGACAAAGAATTCTGGAGTTGCTTCATTTATCGCACTCTGGAATTACGAAAACGTACGAACTAGCTCGCCAGTTGTACTACTGGCCGGGCATGAAAAATGAGATCGAGCTCTGGATCCGAAGATGCTCGGTCTGTGTCAAGAATCTGCCTTCCTTACCCATGGAACCAATTTTGTCGGGCATCGACACCGCTAATGGCCCCATGGACGCGGTATCCGTCGACCTCTTCGATTTGGAAGGCAAGACGTTTCTTATCATGGTGGACCGTTTCAGCGGATTTCCATTTGTCTCCAGGATGAGTTCGCTCTCAACCGATGCTGTCTGGACGAAATTGAAAGCCTGGTTTCATGAAGTGGGCTTTCCTAAGCGCTTGAAATCCGACGGAGGTCCCCAATTCCGACAGCGGTTTGCGGAAGTTTGCAAAGAGTTCGGTATCATCGTTGAGCAAAGTTCACCCTACAACCCTCGGAGTAACGGACTTGTCGAGGCCGGAGTCAAACAAGTCAAAGGCCTTTTAAAGAAGGTAGGCGGACACGACAATGACACTTTCCGCTCGGCCTTACTCGAGTGGCGTTGTGCGCCTCGCGCGGACGGATACTCGCCGGCTACCGGGTTTTTCGGCAGACATGTCCGTACTCTATTGCCGTCCGCACGGGGCTCTTCCTTCGCGGAATTTCGTCCCGAGGAAACACGTCAGGACTTTGCCAAAGCCAGAAAAGTGGCCGACGATCGACGTGTCGAGGTAACCCCGGGTCGATCATTGCCAACCTTGGAGGTTGGTGACCGCGTGCACGTGCAACACCCCGTGGATAAGGAGTGGTCGTTCGGCAGCGGGCTTGTAAAATCCATTTCGGCGTCAGGCCGCTCGTATACAGTGGAAACGGACGCGGGTCAATTCATACGAAATCGACGGTTTTTGCGGCCCGCTCCACCCGCATGCTCTCTGACAGAATCGGCGCCCCAAAAGACGACAGTAACACCTTCGCCTGAACCTCGGAGAAGCGGACGTAAACGTCGAGTCCGCTTTCATCTTTGAGAACACATCTGTCAATGCCGATCATTTGTTTTTGTTTATGTTTTTGTTTTTCGTTCGTTCGTGGGTTCAATGTAGCCGGAAAGCGGAGCACCATGAGAAATGTGGACGGAATTATTTACTTTGTTAATTATGATCCAAAGTGGGGGGAGGGGGAGATGGAGTATTCCTCGATTACCATCTATGACTCTTGTGCCTTTGGTCTATACTATGTCAACTGACGGATAGGAAAATACACACTCGATTTTGTCTTATCATCAAGCGATGTCCTCTCTCTTGTCCTCCGTCCTCATTCAGGACACACCCACTCTCCAGTAGGAGGCTATGGTTTTTCGGCCGTCCCACTAGCTGCTGAAGCTGAAATTGAACGGAACCTAAAGAAAACTAATAGGCCCGCTAAACGGCCAACAATCTTATGACCGAGCTAGGCTGCTAATACGGCCCTTCACTCATGACAATTAGCGTGATATGCATGACAATAAAACTTGCAATTCGAGAAAAACCTATTGCTGCGCAAAACACGCGCCGAATAATAGCAACTCACCTCGTTCATTCCGCGAATCAATGGGCTGAGACCTTGAGTTGCCTTGGGTACCCGCAAGTTTGGCCAGCGGGTGAAGCCAACTTTCGTCTTACGAACGCTTGGTGGGTTTTTCCTCGTCCGATGATGAGGAAGATGCTTGCGATGACTAGGGGTGCAGATTGCAGGCAAGTAAGATTTTATGCCCAAAAACATGTTTATTGGCTAGCTTTAAAAGTTTATTTGCCATTTTTGGGCAAATAAATACAAAATTGGTCGGTTTTTTGGCAATTGAATGCAAAATTTGTCGTTTTTTGGCTACATCAAAGAAAATTTGTTTTTTGGCAAAAAAATAGGCAAAAGAAATTTTTGGCCAAAATAGTTTTTTTTCAGGATTTATTTATTATTCAACGGAATCAAAATATTTTCTATTATATCCTCATACACTTGCATTCCATTTTATTGTTGGTAAAACATAATGCATTTTCATAATAATGAGTAAAACATTTTCCGAATTTAGTGGCTAGTTTTGCCATATTTCGGTAATTTTTCGTGTCTATTTGCCATTTTATTTGCCGTTTTGGACGTCTTTATTTGCCATTTTTGGGCCTAAAAGGCATGTTTTATTTGCCAGAAATCTACACCCCTACCGATGACACACTTTCTTGAGAGTTTTCCTCATTGGCTGAGGACCCCACTTTCTTCTTTTTGCGTAATCCCGATGCATTTGAGTTCTCGTAATTCTTGAATGGATCTTTACGGAGAGCGGACAGGGACACTGGCGTCTTGTTACCGAGACGCTTCAATTCGTCGAGATAATTTTCTTCGTCAGACTCCGAACTGCTTCATCCCCCATTGGTCTTCTACTTCCCGACTGGCTAGGATAAGCGCGCGATCTTGATTTGGCCAAGATTGATGAAATCTGGTCAATTTCCCGCCCGCTAGCCTCGTGGCGAAGAAAATTTGAGAGGTCTTGCTCCCACGTTGGATGTATTTGACCCCGCTCCTTAACTCGCTCTTTTAAGACTTCTTGATCGTGCGTCGATGCGCGATTCGAAGCGCATGCCACGTTGTTCACGGCCGATTGACTTGCCTGGCTGGTGGCGACCACAACCTCTTCGGCAGTTTCGTTTACTTGTATCAGACCGTTATTCTGGAGGCCGCACATCTGTTCCTCGGAAAACAGTAGGGAACCTCCTTCTTGAAGATTGTAAATGGAATTTACCAAGCTCTTTGGATCACTCATGGCGGATGGCTGAGATGCACGTGGCTTTTGGAAGAGCTCAACTAGTACGACCAGTAGTTACGAGTTCCAATTTCGCAATGAAAATGGAAACGGAAAGACAGCTAGCTGTCTCTGATTCTGAGGTTGCGCTGCAACCTCCCATTGGCTGCTAATTCTATACTTCAAGATATGTATCCATAAACGTGTCAAAACCATTTTTTTCTTTTCCCCTTCAGATAAACGTGTGTGCGATCCCGAGAAGGAATTTGAGTGCCGGACGAACAAGGATTGGGGTAGAGCCATGTGCATTCCTCGGAATTGGGTTTGCGACGGAGATCCGGATTGTGTTGATGGAGCCGACGAGAAATCCGCCAATTGCACGAGTCAATTCGACGAATGTTCTGAGGACCAATTCCAGTGTGCCAATGGTCGATGCATCAACAACTTCTGGCGCTGTGACCATAAGAATGATTGTGGTGATGGCTCCGATGAGAGCAAGGATTGCAAAGATCAATATCGCACTTGCTCCGTAGCTGAATTTACGTGCAGCAACGCCAAATGCATCTCCAAGAACTACCATTGTGACGGCGAAGACGATTGTGGTGATTATTCGGATGAGGTCCATTGTGACAAAAGGAATAGTACTTGTGGTGAGAATGAATTCGAATGCAAACTGGACAAGACCTGCATCAGTATGGACGTGGTGTGCAATAAAGTCTCGGATTGTAGCGATGGCTCGGACGAGCCACTCACGTGTGGCTTCAATGAATGTGCCAAAGTCGAGGATAACCGATGTGGACACCAATGCGTGGACACCAAGACCTTGTATCGATGTGAATGCAATCCCGGCTACAAACTCATGGCCGATCAGAAAGCCTGTGAAGACATTGATGAATGTACAGAAGAACCCGGAGTTTGCTCTCAAGTGTGCTTTAATACCGAAGGCTCTTACACGTGTAAATGTCGGGACAACGACTACATCCGAGAACCGGATGGTCGGACTTGTAAACGGGTGGACACCTCGGTGGAACCTTGGTTGATCTTCACCAACAAGTACCACATCCGAAACATGTCCCTCGATGCCAATCACATTGACGGGGTCCATCAGAACCTCAAGAATGTGGTGTCCATAGATTTCCATTACAAGAACAACGAGATCTATTTCGTCGATGTGAGTACCAAGACCATCTACAAATCCAAACTTGATAGCAACGAGCAAACGGCTGTGATTGCCGATGATGCCAATGGTTTGGAGAGCATCGCCATCGATTGGGTCAACGATAAGCTATACTGGATCGACAAGCACACTCAACACATTTTGGTCTCGGATTTGAGCGGCATGAATCGCAAAGTGATCTTCACCAATGTGGATGATCCCCAAGCATTGGTGGTTCATCCTGGAAATGGCTTCATCTTCTTCACCTCCTGGCATTTGCACGCCTATCTGGGCCGAATTGGTATGAATGGCGACCAATCCACATTCAAACGATTGCTCTCCACCGTGAACAACGACGAGATTGCTTGGCCCAATGGCCTGACTATCGACTACGTTACTGATCGATTATGGTGGGCTGATGCACATTTGGATCACATTGCCTTTTGCGACTTTGACGGAAAGAACAACAAGATTGTGTTGAGAGGGGCTCAAGCACCCCACG
This sequence comes from Tigriopus japonicus, assembly GCA_010645155.1. Taxonomy (NCBI): domain Eukaryota; kingdom Metazoa; phylum Arthropoda; class Copepoda; order Harpacticoida; family Harpacticidae; genus Tigriopus; species Tigriopus japonicus. The sequence continues at coordinate 5,140,724 of CM021318.1, forward strand.
TCTTCTCTCTGACGGTCTTGGATGATACCCTCTATTGGACTGACTGGAACCTCAAGGCCATCTTGAGTGCTGACAAATACACTGGTAAGTTTTGATCATCCATACCCTTTGAGTCACAGTATGTTTATAATATATCCGTTTCTTTTTAGGAAAAGGCTTGACGACTCTGAGGAACACTACTCATCGCCCATTCGACGTTCACGTGTTCCATCCGAGCAAGCAATATGCCTACGACAATCCTTGTCAATACAACAACGGTGGATGTTCGCATTTGTGCTTGATCGCTCCCAATAACTTCCAAGGCGTGACTTATTCTTGCGCCTGTCCCGACCATTTCGTGCTCGAGGCTGACCAAGTCACATGTGTCGCAAATTGTACCTCATGGCAACATCGATGTGGGCCACCAGGTCAGGATGACCGATGCGTGCCCCACTTCTGGAAGTAAGTCCCGTCTCAACGAAGATTTTAATTTGAAGCCCTTGAGTTACTAATTCATCATTCACAATGCAGCAGTATTACTTTAGCGTAGTATATTTCGATTGCCCTCTAAATGTTTTTTTTATGAACACGAGCACGTATTTTACTGGAGACAAAGAATTTACTATTGTTGTCAGCTTCAAATTGTGTCAGTCTTATTTTCAACAATAATCGTAAAACACAATGAAAACAAGTAGTGCGCTCAAAAAATAATTCACAAAGAACAAATAAACAACTTCCTTTATCCAAGTGGCTAAGTTTGTCCTTGCTCTATCTTCTAATGTTTCACGTAACGAAAAAGTGTCCTTGATGGGCTCTATAAAAAGAATGAGAAACAAAATTGAACTTCCAAAGTGATCACGTCTTGTGGCGTAAGTAAAATGTTAAATAACATCTCTTTTGTAATTAGAGGTTGTCAAGTCATGAAAACTAGTGAAGTTTGACTGCCGGCCTTTATTTACGGGAACGCGCATCTATATACATCACAGAGAAATGACTAGCATGTGTAATTGAGTATCACAGGAGCGAGCAGAGTGATGACTCAACATTTCCCCTGGCACATATCTAGCCTCGGGTCGGCGTGTATAGCCTCGGTCTTGGATTGGTGTGAACTCGGCCTTGGATCGGCGGGAGCTCGGCATTGATTAGGCAGGGCGATTATGCGGTCACGGTAGGGTGGCAGGTTCCCACCCTGCTGTCCTCGAGATGTTCCACGGGTGAAGATCACAAAAGATTGACAGAGGGCAGCAGGTCGGAGTAGCCGACTTCACCATGTCAAGTCATGATGACTAGTGAAGTTTGACAGTATCAGAGGAGCGAGCAGAGTGATGACTCAACAGAGGTGTAATTTAAAGATATTTAATTCTTAGATGCGATGGCAAAGCGGATTGTGATGATGCCAGTGATGAGCCTTCTTCATGTCCTGAGCGCAAATGTTCCGAGGGTCAGTTCCAGTGTAAGAACGAGAAGTGTGCCTTATCCACCATGATTTGCGATGGCGTCGACGATTGTGGCGATAACTCCGACGAAGACCAGTGCGACCTCGAATGTCCACAACACATGTTCAAATGCAAGGACACCGGAAAATGCGTTTTGGGTGAGTTGAAGTGCAATGGCGACAAGGATTGTGGCGATGGTTCCGACGAAGACAATGCCATCTGCCACAATCGAGAATGCAGGGACCAAGAGTTCAAATGCGGCAACGGCAAATGCATTCCTGCCCTTTGGAAGTGCGACTTTGAAAACGACTGCGGAGATGACACCGATGAACCCGCCCACATTTGTCGCAATCAGAACTGTACCCAGGGATGGCGACGATGTCCCGGTGACGCCAATTATCGATGCATCCCCGAATGGCTTTCCTGCGGTGGCTAAGACGATTGTCACGATGAAGCCCTTTTGAAGTGCGAAAACTAAATTGTTTCATTGTTTCATTAAATGTTCTTTTCAATGGTTCAAAATTCCTTTTTTCTTCTCTGCTTTTGTTCCTTGTCCATTTTATAATCGATCCTGTTTTCATATCCCGTCATTATCCATGGATGTCCTTTGACTAAAAATGGCACATAAAAAATCTCAAGTATTAAATATTGGAAGAAAACATTTCCAAAATAACTATTTATTCCATGTAGCTTTATATTTTCATAACTAGCAATCAACTTTAGATGATGATGATGATTTATTTCAGAAATATGTTTGTGTCAGTTTGGTTACATCATGAATATGGAGGTGTGGCTTCAAATAACAAAGACAACACAAATAGACATACGTATATTCCTAAGGTCCTGGATAATTTAATTATCTTTTTCACAATAAATATTATTTTCATAATTATATATTTTCATCATTATCAGATGTATTTCATTATCTGTTGCTTGGTTGTTTCTTTCAGCCTTCATCAGATCCAATCAATAGGGCCTCGGCCTCCTCTTGTTTTGAAAATCTACCCTAAAGTAGAGTGTGGTCCAGCAAAATCCGGAACATTACAGTACCCTCATATATAATGTGCTCTGGGAAAAAAATTATTGAAACATGAAAGTATTTTTTCAATTTCAGCGGCATTGATCTTGGCCTCCAGAGCCTCCTGAAAGGGCTGGGTCCTAATCTTGTTGTACCCCCCAGATCAAACCTTTCTCTCAGGGTGTCCCCTGGCCTTGATGTTGTAGACCGTGGACAGGCCGACCCCCACAATGTTGGCGATCTCCTTGGCTGGGATACTGGAGCAAAGCAGGTCAAGCACACGCTGCCTTTTGTGGGCCTACATCGCGAAAGTCGTTCATCGCACAAAAAAGTTCACTTCAGCAAAGTTTTTTTTTGTTTTAATTTGCTCTACTAACTTGTGTTAGACAACATGTCTTTGAAAAAGCAAACAATGGCGTAATCTATCACGCAACGTTATTCTGGATTTTGTTGGACCACACTGTACGCTCAGAGTGTGACCAATTCCAACACCCAAGTCCAACATTTTAGGATGCAGAAACTAATTATTTTGCAAGAAAATACTTCATTTGTTGTAAAAATCTTAAATACAAACGTAGAGCAATTTATCAATAAAAAAGAGTTTACATATCAACCCCCAAGCCATAATGTGCCACTACTTAAGTGGACAATTTCTCAAGTGACCCAGACGTAAAAGGGTACGACATCTCCGGAATCAAATGCCATGATTTTCACTTAAATCTGATCTAATTTTAAGATTAGTGGTTTTCAAGGTTCATTGTGAAAATTAAAAAGTACAGAATGGGTTATATGATTTATAGAGATGTAAAGTTTTATGCCGCTGCATATCAACTGCCAGGTAAATCATGCCAATGAACAATTCATTAGCACTTGAATTATTGCTGAAATTGTACCAATTTATGCTTCAAACAAAGTCTCTAACAAAAAGATACTAGAACATCAACTAATAATATAAATTTGTTTTAATGTCAATTTATTTAATGACAAAATGTGTATCATTTAATATTTTGCAGTGTATTTCACATCTATTAAAATGGCAAGCAAAAAAGCAATGTTCACTAGCTCCTTAAGTGAATATTAAGTTCTAAAACCAAGTAAGATCATATTTTATCAAATGCTTTTGCTACAAAGAAGAAATAAGTAATAAAATTAGGAATATGTCGTAGCTAATCCTCTAACACAAGGGTTCTCAAACTTTTTTGAGCCAGGGTCCCCTTAGAGCTTCTTGAAAAGCCCAGGGCCCCTCTGATCAGTTTTCATGCAGCTAGCTGTTTGTAATTGTGTATAAAAGGTAGAAGATCTGTAAGATGGTTACGAAAGCTCTACTAAAGTCACTTTGTTTTATGAAAATGGACTTTGAAGTAAATCCACACGTCTTAAAACTTCCAATAATAAAATCATTTTGGAACAAGCTGGAGTGTTGTCTGACATATGGTGGTACATTGCAAAAAAAACCTCTTCGACCGGGTTCTGTTATTGTTCCAGTTTTCCTTGAGGTGCTCAGCACAAAGCCTGAATTTGGGGCAAGATTGTGAAGGCATTTAAAAACATAGATGATCTGGTATCTCTCATGCCTTCTTTGAAAACTTTGGGTATTCAGGAATTTGAGTCTGTCCCAAAAGTTTGTGTTTGACAAGCCTTGTATCTTTTTGGTGTAGGTCCTCAAAATTCTTTCCATCTTTTTTATTTGTGTTTCATTTTTTGGCGTCCATATGATCGAGGCATAATCCAGATGGGGCCTGATAATACCAGGGATGGCAAATTTTGGCTTTTACTGAATTTCTGCCATTTTTCTGCCACTTGGTGGCAGAAAGTGGCAGAAAATGGCAGAAAGTGGCAGAAAATGGCAGAAAGTGGCAGAAAATGGCAGAAAGTGGCAGAAAATGGCAGAAAGTGGCAGAAAATGGCAGAAAGTGGCAGAAAATGGCAGAAAGTGGCAGAAAGTGGCAGAAAATGGCCGCTAATGGACAAAACTACGCATAGACTGATGTTCAACTACAAATTTGAATTTGTAGAATGAGATTTAAGGAATAAAATGTAATTAAAGTTTACACAAATACTTGGGAGTACAGGATGGCTAACTTTGTACAAAAAAGTGTTTGCTCAAATGCCAAGACTTCTAACGGCGTTTTCCGATATCAGAGTATCATAAGGAAAATATTTTGTGAAGGTGTACATTTTGTATCAGCTCAAACAACTATATTAAATCCCTTCATACCTCTAAAACAAATAGATATTCCAAAATCTTAGTAATAGATATTGAAAAGGTCCTTAGTCTTGAATTGAAGCAAAATTTCATGAACATGTATGGTGCAGATAAGAAGCTATCACTACTTTAAACCTTCAAATTTTATCAAATTATACCACGGAATGCTCCATTTATGTGTTGAAGTAATTGCCAAGAAATATAAAACACATTTTTAACATTACAAAACAAAGAGAAAATTTTTCTTCATATCTCTTCTATTTTCTGTATAGATTATGATGATAACATTTATTATAACTTAAAACTAACCTATATTGCACATTTTTTAATTCTTTTTTTCGTAAATATTTCAGTATTTGATAGTGTTACATGACATTAAAATTTGCGGAAGATCTGTGTTAATTTGTTAAAATATTTATTTGTAAAACGAAAATTCTTGTCATAAGTTGCAAAATTTGAAACAAAAGTTATTGGTTGAAATTTTACAAAATCTTTAACTTATTTTTGGCAATAATTGTTCAAAAAATAAAGAAAAAATATCCAAAAATATGCATTTTAAGTTAGTTTTGAAAGATATTATATACTTATTTTTCGATAAAGACAAAATTTGGATAAGACAGAAAATGTTTATTTATCTTTGTGATGCTGAAACAGTATATATTATGCCTTGGCAATTACTTTAACACACCATTGGAGCATTTTGGGTGTTTTTTGTTGCAATTTGAAAGTTAAAATTAATTATTGTTAAACATCTGCTAAACAGATATTGATACAATTTTATATTAATTCATAACTAAGGACACTTTGAATATCTATTAACAAGGTTTTGGAATAATTGTTCGTTTTAGTGGTTTTAAGTGATATGATATAGTTATCTGAGCTTATGAAAGATGTACACCTTCACAAAATAGTTTCCTTATGATACCCTGATATCGGAAAACGCCATTTGAAGTCTTGGCATTTGAGCAAACCCATAACCAGAAACTTTAAACACCGTGAATAACAACCTTTACCTCAAAATTAAATATAAACATCATTGTTGATGCTAAAATAACTAGAAATACACATTTTATTTGAAAACACGTCTTTTCATAAGATATTCTTGCTTAAAAATCCGTCATTCCCTTGATGTGCCATATAGTGATAATAATTCAGGATGAAATTCAGGATGCATCTGAACTGTCTGTCAATCACCTCTTCACTTCTTTCATGTGCACTGAAATGATTCTAGTCAACTCAACTGTGATATCACAATTTTACTCATCTATTTATACGTTTTATCCATTGACATTGTCATTTAATCATGTATATGACCATACATGTATATTTTTATTTTTATTTTATTTCATACTTCTGTTTTGACCTGCCTGACATGACCAAGAGTCGCAACAAACATTATTATTAAATAAGAACTTCTATTGAAGTTATGACGAAAGTTTATGTGAAATAAAGAAAAGCTCCTATGATATCTTTATCATATTTCAAATTGTCCAAAGTCACTAAAATTTAGATAGTGTTGAAAAGGGATATCAGAATAAGATTATCCCCTCTTTCTAGAATGCTTGATGTTTTCACATGGTTTGTTAATTGATAGCGTAATTAATTAAACGAATTAATAAATGAATTATGCCCCAGGAAGTAATTGTTGATTTTTTTTGTAAAGTATTATTAATACTCATTAAATATTAAAAAGAAAACGATAATGACTTTTTGGGATTAGATTTCAAGTTTTGTTTATTTGGTTTTATAGTAATTCATTTTAAACTAATTCAGTTCATAGCAAGCAAGCATCTTCAAATCAGACTTTGATGAAACGTAATGTTAAGTTGTAATGCATACATCAAACATATTGCAATTGTAAAAGTTAAGAAAGTCAGTGTTTAATTTCATTTTTTATTTGAATAAACAAACTTGACTTGAAAATAACACGTATTTTTTTATTTCAAATGAATTTTGTAATACTGTGTTGTAATTGGATTTGAAAAACAGAACTTAGGCCTTAGTATTCAAATTTTGAAAAGAATGAATTTAAGATATTTTAACATTTTAGAAACCTACCATTCTAAACTATAGTGTTCAAATAGTGACAGAGCATAATATGTATAATTAAATCGCATTTAAGGTTTAACTATCGTTCCATATTTAAGACAAAATAAGAGTGCTTGATTTGGCCAACCTGGCTTCAGGGGAAATTAAAAAACGAATCGAGGAGATCGATTTCATGAACTTGTATCTTCCTTCTTCGATGCAATGAGCTTTTGGAGGGATGGTAAGGCCATAGTTAGACATCAAAAGTGCCAAATTTTGTCCCTTTAAGTATTGAATATATTGACTTATATGAGTTTCCTGAAAAAATAATTTCTGCCATTTTCTGCCACTTTCTGCCATTTTTTGCCATTTTTTGCCACTTATTTCGAATGAATAAAAGCCATTTTCTGCCACCAATTTCTGCCAGGTGGCAGAAAATGGCTTTTATTCATATGCCATCACTGGATAATACTCTTGAAGAGAGTGATCATAGTCGTGCGATCTCTTGATCTGAATGTGCGTAGAACCCACCCACTCATTTGCGATGCTTTTGCAATTTGTTCGATTAATTGTAGTTCCATTTGACCATCATCTTGGAGCATAACTCCTAGGTCCCTGTCCTCTTTTGTGGTCTTTATAAGAGTTCCTTTGTTGTTAAGATAGCTTGGTTTGATGCCCTCTCCATATGTCATCATTTGAAACTTGTCGCCATTCAGATCCATGTTGTTTAGCTGTACCCATTCGTAGATTGCGCTTAGGTCTTCTTGTAAGGCTTCAAAGTCGTTCCCGTTTCTTCCAAAAATTAGCTTTTTATCATCGGCGTAGCTTGATATTGAGGCCGATGTGGGCAAAGTGGCCAATGGTGCGATGAAAACTATAAATAGTAATGGGCCTAGGATTGTGCCCTGAGGTATTCCCGAGGTTTTATGCCTTGTCACAAGATTTTTCTATCACAGCGCTCGTCAAATTCTGTAACCAGCACGACCAACTGCTTAAGATTGAAAAGAGCTAAAACCTCAGTTTAAAGGCAAATTTAGGAACTAAAAGAACTTTTTTTTTGGATAAAGAGCGAAAAAAGCTAGATTTATAAAGGCCAAAAACACTAAAATTATCATGTTTTCAGACCTTAAGTATTTGGCAGTGCCTTTAAAGACGTGGAAAAATTGCTTTTTAGAGCTTTTTTCTCTCTTTTAAAAACGGCCAAGGAAAAAGGCTACTCTATGAAGTGATGTTGGCTTTTTGTATGTTACAGATAGAGCAGAGATAATGAAAGACCTTTATACCTTGGTTACTGGCAAAAACCGTTTTTTATACTTTCTAGGCCGAACACAGAAAAATCTAATTGAACCCATTGTTTGGCCCGTAATTCAAAGCTGGCATGTTCAATTTCTACTTGATCGAATAAACTCTTTGGCAGTTGAAGTAAAATAGTTTGTAGCAAAGAGTAAAGTGGGGGGTTTTAGTTGGTACCAACACGTTAATGGAAATTGTGAAAGACTAACCCAAAGCTGCTATTTTTTGCTGTAGCAGGAAGAGCCATAGTTTGGAGTCGATATTCCCGAAAATCCCACGTATTTGTAAAAAGAATATCCATTTTTAAACAAGCCTCATTTTGTTGGGGTAGAAAATCTGAAACCTTGGAAAGTGGTGAAAAGGAGCCACAAATCCCTAAAATTCTCAAAAAAAGAGCTAGAAAATGGCAAAATATTTCAAAAGGAGCTAAAAAAGGCAAAAGAGCTAACTAAATGCATAATATAGTATCGATCTTGAGCCAAAAATGGGAGGACTGATGGCAGGGCTCTAAATCAGACATAGGTAGAATAGCTGAAACTTTTTGATTTTAATGTTTATATGTAATACCCAAGTTTTTAAAAAAACATCTAAAATTTTCATGAGAGGTTCAAAGTATTGAATAGAGATTTTCCAACTTCCATATTTGATAAAAGTGGTTGAAATTGAGAGCCGAAATCTTTGAAAAAAATTGGCTCCTCTGAAGCATCCTTGTGTGTTGTGATTTTAATATTTTTTTTTTGTTGTCCAAGATTTGCGAAAATTTTCAACCCCAAAATTCTAGTTTATTCTTTAAGTAGCTACGTATTTCCAAAAAAGTTTCTTCTTTTTCAAATATCGTTTAAGTAATTTGCAAAACTTGGACGACCAAAATTTATTTCCTAGGTACAATCACTAAAATTTGGTGTCTATCAGTCGTAAAAATTACAAAATTGGAAAAAATCGATAAATTTAAGTTCTTTCTTAAAATTATGAAAATGTTTTCGGCCAAGTATTTTGAGGCAAAAAATTAGATTTCGTTCAAAAAATTCTGGGATTATACAAAAATCATAGAGGTTCTTGAAACCTTTAACAAATCAATTTTTATTTATTTTAGAAGAACTTGCTCAAAATTTTTAAATCTTCGGAAAATGTAAACATATCTAAAGTAAATACTCATATATTTCATTTCATATTTGTAGCTCCTCTGTCATGGTGGATAGTTTGTTGAGGCATTTTCTGTATTTTTGTTAGATTATTTAGTGGCCAGTCAAAATGTTGGGGTAATTTTACCTCCAAATTGGGTAATTTAGCAACTTTGGAAAAAAATTGGGGTAATCTACGACTTTTCTGGGGTATTTTCCGCAAAAAATTCTGGCGCCACTGGTCAGTTTACTTGCACCTATGAAGGAAGACATTTGCCGAGGGAGGGGTGGATGGCTCAGGTATACGGACTTTCCTGATCCTGTCCGTCTTTGATATAAACCAGGGCCCGGCAACCACTTTTGGGTCAAGGCCCACCAAATTTGACTACAGTCCACTTCGGATATAAGGGACCGGGCGGGACCACCAAAATTCGTCCCTTATATCTGACTGTCCCTTATATCCGACCGAAATTGCATGGAAATCGATCATCCGGACCTTCCAAAACAGTCCCTTATTAGCGAAAATCCCTGATATCCGGGTCCTTTATATCCGAAGTTGACTGTACTTGTCAGGGGCCCACCAAACAGACCTTGGTAGGTTCAGGGGCCCACAAATTAATGATCAGAGCTTTGGGCCCACGAGTACTGTACTATGGATGTCTCTCTGGCCCACTACTTTGACTTTGGACTTTCCACATAGCTCCTAGGCCCACCAAAGACCACCCTTGGGCCCACATTTGGGCTGCGGCCCACCGGTTGCGTACCCCTGATCTAAACCATCTAAACATTCATGATTAGAGGCAAGACGATTATTTGGTGTCGTCTTGATCTCGTACACGTAAAGTTTGAGCACAAGCACCTGAACTCTTATTACCAAACTGATATGGCACCACAATAAATTTTGCAAGCCTTTGAAGGAAGCAAACTTGCTGAAAATCCTGATGGCGAAAAAGTAGTGCTTTAATAGCTATTTCTATTACGAGGGAAACATTTTACCAGAGGCTGAGAAAGGAGAGAAGAGGAGAGAAAGTTGGTTGAGGGCACCTTTGAACCACTGGTCAACCAGATTCTCTTTCCATTGAGTGAGCTGGGGAAGGAGGTGCAGCACCAGAGGTGGAGGTGTAGGAGCAGCCTGCTCCTCTTCCTTGCTCCACCAACACCTCTGGCACTTGCCCACCTGACCTAGGTAGCAACAGCTCAAGAGGAAAGAAGTCTGGTTGGCCAATGGTTCAGTGTTGCCCGAAATCAACTGTCTCTCCAAATCAAGACTTTCTTAGGCCCGTGTAAAATTTTCCCAAGTGATAGACGCAGTTTTCTGTTGAGTAACATGAATTTCCCAGGTACTTTTGATAACGTGGTACTTGTTTTATAGCTACTTGCAATTGCAAGAAAACTTCAATATGCCATTGGGTACAGGAAATGCTACCTGCTTCTTGATATTGATGGTTCTTGGCTAAATAGATACCCATTAAGAAATAAGGAAACTCTATCCAATAAAAACATGGCCAAACAGTTGTGATCTGTACATCTTTCTTCATTGTGATCAATTTGAATTTCAGTTGACATTTTTGGCACTTGTAAGTTCATAAAATCTTGCAAAGTTAACCCGACAACTAACTCATCACAGACAAAGATTTTGTACTTTTGGAAATCACCTCATGGCTTTGGGTAGCAAACAAGTAGGTTCCTATCCACATTGTAATCTTTCTCTAGTCTGCAACTAGGTTGAAAGGATTGCCATTTTTTAGCCAAAGCAAAGCTACTTTGGTTCCAAGATGAAGGAAAACATGTATTTGATTGATTTTAATGCTAACTTTTGGCGTTCCTGAAAAATGTTCCATTTGGTGAACACAACTTAGGGAAATGAGGTAACATATCCCACCATAGTGTTATGTTGAAGGCAATGGCTTCTGGAAGTGTGACTAACCTTACATGCAAACAGCTGCAATGGCAGCATATTGGAAAACAGGGTTTGAGAGAACTTTAGTGTTGGGAGTTGACTGGATCTCCGAGGGATTAAAGGTAGGTCATTAGGTTCTTCTGAAAACATATGATTAAGGGAAAACCTGAAAGTTAGGACCCATAGTATTTCATGCTTGGTCTAAAACATGGTTTGGGATCACAATTCTTCAATTTAGAAATAGGCTTTAGCTTTTTAATCAATATTATATTTGTAGTAAGTTCGTTTTTCATTTTTCAAGTACAAATCTGGTCTCAAAAAGTGTTGGAACTTAAAAATGACTTTTTCAACTTGTGAAATCAACGTGATTGTTTATTTTGAGCTCAGTTCCCACAAGCAACATTGGCTTTTTAGGGGGATCATCAATACAAAATATATAATGCTAAAGATCTGACAAAAATTAAAAGAGATGAATTTAAAAAGAAGAGTAGCAATCTGGAAGCAAGAACAGACCTACCTGCACATGCATCAAATGGACTTTACGAATTAGATTTAATTAGAGGTTGCGCAATTTCAGTATCAAAATCTTGTGTTTTTACGAGTGATTGCCTTCCTCTCTTGTGTTGTATGCTCTCTTGATGGCTTCCTCCCTTTCATCTGGACTACTGATGACTTGGAGAAACACTCTAACATACACTCGATTAACAAACTGCCTCGAAGAAAAGTTTCAAATAAATTTTTTTGATTTACAATGCAGCAACTACGTTCCTTGAGATCACCTTTACTGTTAAATGTTTAAGTTGAAGCTAAAATGCTCTTGATCAAATGAAATTCGTTTCTACTCCCTGATTTCAATAGTCCCTTCCTCTTTCAGAATTGGGACTTTTGCGCTCTTCGAAAGCTTTGATCACATGCACTTTGAACTTGAATTGCGGGCAAACCGTGATCAAAAAATGAATACACTTGTTGATACGGAAATAGTTTGAGACTATTTATTTTTTTGGGGGTTGTTTCTCGCCCCCGATTATCGTCACGCTGTTTTTGTTTTCTTTTTGGACACCCTGAAAAAAAGGAAGATTCAAGAACGAATAAAAAGGCGCCATTTTGAGGCTACAAAAAGAAAAGTTTTTTTTGTATTGTGCTGTGCCATTAAGAAGGAATGCAGTCCACATTAGATCGAAGGAACCCAACAACCCGTCAGGATAGATCCAGTGTTTGGTCTCCAAGGCAACAAGCTCTGGATTGCTTGGGAGAATCGCTGATATCAAGATCAGTTTTGAGGGTGAAAGGTTTTTTGGAGCTTCTGCTGGATTTGGCCAGGGAGGTTGCACCAACACTAATGTGCGACCCAATTACTTTTTGTCAATTTTGTCAATTATGGGATTGACAAAATGCCTGCTGCTCAGTGAACAAGTACTTAAGGAAAAGTCAAGCTAAATCAAAACCAGTTTTGGTCTGAACTTCGATCATATTTCATCAAATTAGCGCCTTCCATGAGAGGTAGCCCTTAGTATTCCCCTGATTTGCTAGTTTTTCAAATGCAAAAGATGGATCTCAAGATCGTCCTTAAGTACTCTAAGTTTGATCTTGAGAACAATCTTTGCATTTAAAAAACTAGCCTCTGGAGCAAGTTCCTTGAAGGGGTTGTGTTGGAAAAGAAAAGTAGCTGAGTGTGCATATTGCATGAGGATTGTTCCCATTTAAGGTGCTAATTGAAAGAATTCTCAACTGATTGTCCAACATTTGATTTTTGAGCCAATTAGGCTCATGGCAAGGTGCCTTTGCCATTTTTATCTGAGTCTCCAACCTCAATGGCCTTGTGTCAAAACTTTGGAAAAAAATATTTAATTATCAAAAATTTAAAAGCATTTCTTTTGTCGCAAATACTGGCATTTGTCAAATAATCTCAAAAAGTTCATTTATTACAAAGTTCTTGTTCAGAATGACTTTCTAAATTGAACTTGTTTGAGAGTCACTCAAATTCATCATCTACTCCTTGCAATTTCCTCTTGAACAAGAGTTAGGTCAAGTTAGGCTAGTCTAACAAATGCGACTCGTATTGTATTGAAAATTTGAAAAAGTTATCCCATTTGCTTTTCCATTTTCTTCTCCTGCTTGTCTCACTTTCTGCCTGGGGAGAGAAAAAATCGAAGAGTGACAGAATATTACTTAAGTACCAGGGATATTCATTTACGTGGACGGAAAGGTCATTATTAGGGACAGGAAGTTAAGACGAACAAAACTGTCAAATTAAACGAAAAAAGACGAAGAGAATTGCCTGATTAGACGAAAAAAGACGAATAAAATTGACCGATTAAACGAAAAAAGACGAATAAAATTGACCAATTAAACGAAAAAAGACGAATTAAAGGTCCCAACAGACGGAAAAAAGAAAAAAAAATACTTCATAAAAATCGAATTAATTTCCCAAAAAGGCGAATGAACCTATCTTATTAGAAAGAAGAAAAATTAAATGCCCGTCCAGACGAAAAAAGACGTTTAAAGCAGCTCCCACAAAATAGACGTTACGTATGTCCCTATTGATAAGGACCAATCTGTCTGAACTGATCTGATTGTCAAAAACGGCGAAATCTAGAAAATTTAAAAAAAGGAAGTACCTAACAAGCAAGAATTAGCCAGTACTTAATATGTCAAATAAAAACCAAGAGTTAAACATGCCTTTTTAAAGGAACGTTTTTAATACAGCTATACTTAAAATCAGATTTGCAAATCCAATAATTGTTCTGATGGCCTTTTCAACCCAATAGTAATCTTTTCTTTCCGTCTGTAGTACAAGTTAATTTATAAGTGTGGATTGTACTTTGTGCAAAACCGCAACTGACAATCAAATTGTTACATTGGCTTATGATTGGTGGGGTTGAACTTTCTTTAAAGTTTTTATTTGCTTGGAAAATTGAAAAAAAAAAAAAAAAAACGCTGCGAGCGCTAGAAATCTAAGAAAAATCCAAATTTTTGGCCAATTAGACGAAAAAAGACGAATAAAATCCAAATTAGACGAAAAAAAAATTTGCGACGAATAAAGGCCAAAAAGACGAAAAAAGACAAAAAAAGACAAAAAAAGACGAATAAGTTTATTCGTCTTAAGTTCCTGTCCCTAGTCATTATCTCAATTAACAATTTAAACCTTGTCACTATTTACTTTATAATTATAACTTAAATTATTTATGCCCTATATATAGGGTATACATAGGGTAAGGTATACACTATATTCTTTCAAGTTTCATTGAAGTTGTTTGCTACAGTAATTTGAAAGGCAAATTCAACAAAGGCTGTGATATTTGATTGAGAATTATGATTATTTAAAGTTACCATCGCAATCAGTGCTACTTCAATGTTTAAGTGAACTTTTTTATTTTTTCTGTTTTTCCATAGTCATTAATCTCTTGCCGCTATTATGTACGGAATAAACATAATGTATTTTAATTATAAATTTCCAATTGATTTTTCAGAATATTTGAATCGTTACTTAAAAAGTGTCAATCTAAAGGATTTTTACTATTATTTTGTAGTGTGCGTGGGAGGGGGGGAGGGATAAGGGGGCCCTGGCTCAAAAAAGTTGAAGAACTCCTGACATAACTAAAAAAAGAAAACACATTTTTTTTCGAGTGACTGTGTTCATATATTTCATTGGTGAAGACAATTGATCGGTACATGTTGTGAATGCTCTAGTACAAGACTCATCCTTGCCTCCAATCTTCAAGAGATCTCAAAATTCCCCTAAGAGATCCCTGAAAAGTGAAGCAATGACTACAGAACAAAAAAACAATCTTTCATGGTTGTTCATCAAGTTAAAATTGAAAGTTGACCACTCCAAGAACAATGTGACCTCCGGGATTTGACTTGTAACAGTTTTATACAAGAAATGTCCTCAAGGGTCTGAATTGCTCTTTGAATGAGGCCTTGGCTTGTGTCTGTAGCTTCAGAAGAATCTGCAGAAATTTAGATTAGTTTTGTTTTCATCAGTAAAAGGACATACGATTAACCGTATAATGGTTTCAAAGACGGAAATAAGAGGTTGGGGGTGATTTGGGGTTGTATTGGAATGCGTGATGCGTTGTTGATCGTCTTCAAGCCACTCCAGAGTCAAAAAAAGGTTCCAAAATCGATATTCGGTTGTGGTTCAGAGTGGCCACAAATTGTGTACACAGTTTGTTGATTGAGGTACCATTTGGTATCTAGGGTATTTTTGGTTTGTGACTGTAGCAAAAATAGATCACAGTTTTTTGGTGCCAACTGTCCATGAACGTCGAGCTCCTCAAACAAAAAATGGCGTCTAGTATTCATCTACTTGAAGATCTTCTTCGCATAGTACCATATCCGGAAAAAGTACTCATCCCGTCTCAAGACTGAAGACGTGGTGTAGGATTTGATGTCGGCATCCATGTTCGCCTCTCGCATCCAGGAACTCATTTCTGTTGTACTGAAACTCAAGGATGGCGTTTCATCACGCTTAGATTCTGCTTGAAGCTCTTCTTCCGTGTAATCTAAAATGCGTAAAATGTGCAAATATGAGATAATCAGCTCCTTGAACTCTTGAGAGCAAATGCTCAAATTCCTTTTCTTACCAGCAGGTCTCACAACCTTGAACGGATCATCATTCTCCAAAGGATCGCTGAATCCAATTTCATTCTTGGCGAATATTCTAATGAAGTATTCATGACCCTCCTGCAAAAGCAATCTAAGTAAGAAGGGATTGAACCTGGCCAAAACATGCATTGACACTCACTGCCAAGTCTTGGACTTTGAGCTTTTGAATTTCCGCCGAGACCCGACCCACTTCCATCCACATTTGTCGTCGAGCATCCCTCACGGCAATCTTATACCCCTCAAGTGGGGCCCCGCCATCGCTTTCAGGAGCTCCCCATTCCACCATTATGGCATGTGGTCCCAGGGAAGTGATTTCCAAGGGGGCAGTGGGAGCAGAGGGAGGTCCTAATATCGAACAAATGGAAACACGTTAACATACCTGTACCTACTATGGCTCATTGGTCTGGCCTTACGGGCATGAGTTTTGAGACTGATCTTCTGTGTCACGGACGGCTCACTCGCTCCAACTTCGTTTTCGGCTGAGATCCGGAAGTAGTATTCGGATTTCTCCTTTAGATTCTCCACTTGGAAAAGGGTGACTGAAGACTCGACGGTGGCCACCTTCTCCCATGTGCTTGATGTGGCTAATTGTTTTTCAAGAATGTAACCGGTCAATTCAACTCCGCCAGTGTTACTGGGAGGACTCCATTGGAGGGTGACACTGCGACTGGTGATATCAGTGACCTATCGGAAAAAACGCATCAGTATTGACGACAACTATTTTCTAGATTGCTCGCTCTTTTGTTATCCGTCTTACCTGAACTTGGGGAGATCCTGGCAAGCTCTTATGAGTAGTTTTAGTAGTCGAGAAGGTCTCCTCAATGATGAAAGGTTCACTCAGTCCAACACTGTTCTTGGCGATGATTCGGAAGTTATAAGCTGAATTCTTTTTCAAGCCCTTGATTTCGATGACACAGAGTGTGGAAGTTCCCACTTGCTTCCAGGACTTTTTGCCAACTTCACGGCGTTCCACGATGTAGTCGATAATCGGAGATCCTCCATCGGAATCTGGAGCGTTCCAGTGAAGTTCCACGGAATCGTTGCCTCTCCATTCTACACTGGCTGGTCCTTTCGGAGGAGTGGGTTTATCTAAAATTTGGAACCGAAAGTGAGGGGTAAAATCCTTGAAGATGAGCCAACATGAACTGGTGATCAATAATCTACGTTTTCTTTTCTTTCTAACAGTTGATGAATTCCTCTTGAAAGGGCACACGAGACACCATCTGCAACAGAACATCTCTAGGTCTGTTTGACATTTACACTTCCCTCTTGCTGTGAGTTTGTTTAAATTATCGTAGCCCGAGGAAATGCGAAAACTTGGAGATTCTTTCGAATCGTCGCCTACTCAATCTTCTCCTTTCCGATCTCTTAACGTACTACATGCTGCACTCGTGCATGTAGTATGCGCACCGTGACTGGAAAGGTACGAACCTTTAATGCTAATAGTGAAGTCTGCCGAGATTTCGGAAACGGCGTTGGAAAGTTTGAGCGTGTACGTGCCACAATCCACACTCTCGGTTTGCTTAATCGTGATGGACGCCCAGTCTCGGGTGATTTTTGTTTGAATCTGAAACAGACCCAGTTAGGAGATTGATTGATGCAATGATGGCCAAGCAAATCTACTCGCTGACAAAATATTTGAATAAATCTATGAACATGATGTTCAACCATCCTAGCGTCAAAAAGAGCCTTTTCTTCATGAATGCAGCGCTTACCTTCTCGCTGGTTTGAATTGATCTGCCTTGGAAGAACCATTGGCTCTGCGGGGTCTGGAGGGCCGTTCTGGCTAAGCGGGCTGTTAATGTGACTTCTTGTCCCTTGGTCACATTCACAGTCCGCTCAAAGTCAGTGGCAAACTCCAAAGGTTCGTCCCCACCTTGGAGCTCCAGATCTGTCTGAGTGGTCACATTTTCAGCGATGCAAGTGTACTGGGCGATATCTTCTTTTGTAGCATTGCGGATGATAAGAGTGTATTCGCAACCAGCCGATTCGAACGCATACTTTTGGGATTGGACCAAAGACGTGCCATTCCTAAATTAGATTGGGATGAGTTTGATGGGGGTTCTGGTAACAAACTTTGAATGGTGGTTAATTACTTTTGCCATTGGATCTTTGCCCCAGGCTTGGAGAGGACCACTTTGATGATCACATCTTGCCCCACGTTTCCACACGTGGTTTTGGGCAATTTGGTCACAAACTGGGCTTTTGGCTCTTCAACCGTGAGTTTGGCACTACTCCTCGAATTGGCAATGGCGCAAGAATACTCTGCAGCGTCACTCAAGGACACTTCATTGAGTTGCAACATTTGCTTCTTCCCGTCGATGATCAATTTGATTCGTTGGCTTAGTTCCAATTCCTTGCCGTTCTTTAACCATTTGGCGACAACATCTACAAAAATAGGAAAAGGGTTTGAACGATTTTCCCTGATCAAATATCTTATGGCTGTCTTACCTCCTTTGCTTAGTTCAATCTCAAAGGATGTCGATTCGCCAGCAGTAGCATTGGTGTTCTCCATCTTCTTCAAGAACTCCGGAGGTTTTTCTACAAGACAATAATAAGGCGATGAAATAAGACAAGGATGGATGACCATGTTTAATCAGTTTTAGGACAAATAACTCAAATCTTACCAACAACCGTGAGTTCGCATGAGCATTCTTGCTCGCCAACAGAGGCCACATATTCGCCCTCATGATGCACAGTAGCTGATGATATTTTGAGCGAGTGGTACCTGCCTTCACTCTTGAAGGAGTACTTGGAATTGTCCTTGTCCAAGGTGTGTCCGTCCTTGTGCCAAACCACGTGACATTTATCAGATGAGATCTCTATTGAAAGCTCACAAGAGCTGCCCTCCTTGACCTCCATGTCCTCCAACTTTTTGACGAACTCAATGGCTTCTCCTGAACAACACAGTGGGATCATATTAAGTGGTTTAGCAACACGCAATGTTTAGACTTTTGACTTACCTTGAACACAAACATTAGCCGATGTTTGAGCTGCACCAAAGGCGTTCTTTGCCTTTACCACGTATTCGCCATCAGCATCCAATCCCACGCTGTCCAACATGAGGGTGTAAATGTCGTCGCGTTGGACCATCTTGATCTTCCGATTCTCGTGGATTTCAACGCCATTTTGGAACCAGTTCACTTGGAACTGATTCCTTGAGCCTGTGATCACAGTCTCAAGAATGATGGAGTCTCCAGCCTTACACACGGTGGGTGTCAAAGGCTTTACGATAATCGGCGGGTTCTGTTGTTCTTCCGTCAAAGCCTTGGGTTCATTCACAATTAGAGTGAGGGTATTGGTGGCTTCACCTTCTCTATTCCGAGCCTGAACCTCGTATGTTCCCGCATCTTCTTTTTGAAGATTGCCAATCTTAACAATCGTGCAGTACATGTGCATGTCTGCTTGATGAATCAACGAAACCCTGTTGGATTGCTTCAGAGGCTTCTTGTTGTGAAGCCAAGTGACCTCAGCCTCAGGAATGGCCACGAATCGACATTCCAACTCGACCGAGGTTCCCATCTCAGCAGTTTTGGTTTGCGGTCTTTGGGCAAATGTTGGTGGAATTCCTTCCACGATATCGGCTAGAGAGGATTCGCGCGAAAGGCTTCTTCGGTCGTGTTTTTCCATTCCATGCTCAGAAAGTGGGTGTTCCACGACCAGCTCTGAAGAAGAAGAAGCAAAGCCCAGGCAATTTTTGGCCACACAAGTGAAGGTTCCCGCGTCTTCTGGGAACACCTCCTTGATAACCAAAGTGGCTTTGTTGCTATCATCGTAATAAATCTGGAAGTCTTGAGAAGGCTTGATGATTGCCGTTTGTCGAAACCACGTGATTTGGGGTCGCGGATTTCCTTCGACTTTACAAACAAATTCCACAGGGCTACCATCGGGAGCTGATTGAGATTGGACTTTCTCAGTTATTCTCGGAGGGAAAGTCTTTTCTCCCGACTTGGGTTCTAGACAAGAAATGGGTGTGAAGTTTGTACTAATCAAAATCCTTGCCAGAGTAAATTTTCAATTTTCTTACTATCGAAGACGGGAAGCTTCTCAATCTTCTCTACCAACTTCTTCTGAACATATAAGGTGTAAGTTTGTTCGTCTTTCAAATATTGAGCAGGCACCCAACCCGATTCTTCCGTCAAGTGTTTCCTGACGTACCACCAATCGGTATTGTTCCATTCCAAGACGTAGACCTTTTCTCCTTCGACCAAATTCATGGCTTCGCCTGTTTCCGAGACAAACGTGGCTAGGGCATAAAAGATCTGTCCTTCTTGGATTTCCATTGGTGACCCAAGGGGCTCTGCAAATCGCCATCTCATTAATTATACATGCTGCAAATTCAGCGAAATGTTATTGAGGCTTACCCAAAGGTTCTTCGGTCTGCTCCACAGCCACGCTCTCTTGGACAGCGGCCTCAGAGCTCGAGTATTGTTCTTGAGTGCTCGTTAGAACCTTACCCTGTTCTGGTGGAGGCATAAGCTCAGTGGAGACTTCACTTGGCTGGTAAAAAAGGTTACATTTTAGAACTTTTGCCATTCCATTTCTCTTTGCTGCCTTTGATAGATCTACGTACATAAATAAGCAGCTTTTTCTTACAACGAAACATTGGCTAAATATTCCTTGTGGCTGGTGAATGTGTTTGCCGAAAACTTCAAATTTGATTTCAAAGTTCGTCAAAAGCTTGCTCGGGCAAATGAACTTAAGCTATTTACCTCGGTGGTGACAAGTTCCTTTGATTGATGAACAAGTTCAGCAAACTTTTCATTAGCGGCTGTGGGAGAGAAATCTTCGGGTTGGAAGCTAGTAACAATTTCCTCCGTTCGGTAGCTCTCGTTAGACAGGGTGGTCATCAGAGCCTTGAATCCAATGTCATCAAGGTTCTTTTCGCTTCCAGCACATTCCGCCGCCAGAACTTGGTTGATGACGGCACTTTTACCGATGCGCTCAACAGCTTTGACCATGGCCATTTGCGATTCCTTTCTGGCCAATTGAGGAAATTCGTGGGCTTCGTAAGCCGAGTTTACCTCATCAACAGTGGAACCATGCTCCAGACGTTGGGTAAGGTCACTTATCTCTTGAATCACCTTTTCCTGAATCTATAAACATGGTAATAACTAAAATTCGTCCTCTCGTTGTTTTTGTCCAATATAATGCTTGACAAATCATTACCTTTTCAGAAGCTTGTTTTTCCTCAATGGTGAGAGGTTTGGGTGGCTCTTTAACAGGAGTGGGGGCAATTTCTGGGGCCTTCTGGCTTTTTGGCATTACGGGAGCCTTTTCTTGTTTAGGAGCAGTTGGTTTTTTCTCTTCTTTGGGCGGAGGGGGCTTTAATTTGGGTTGTTCTGGTGCCTTTGATTCCTCATCTGCAGCCTTGGTCTTCTTCTTGATTTTGACCACCTTCTTCTTCTTGATCAATTGGTCTTCTTCTTCTGCTTCCTCTTCAGCAACTTCGGGAACGGTAGCTTTCGGTTCCTCGGGTTTGAAAGGTTCCAAAGTGATTTCCCTCTCTATTGGTTCTGGTAAACTGGGTCGGGGTTCTTCCGGAACTTCAACTTTCTTAAGGTTGACTTCTTCCATTTGAGTTTCCTCGATTTGCCTGGTCACTTTTTTGGTTGGTTTGAGCATGGATTTGAAATCCACGGGCTAGAACGAGGGTTTGATTGGTAAAGAAAATCTGAATCAAAGGTATTTGGAAATGCAAGTGTTTGCCATGCTTGGTAGAGAACCTACGTAATTGTTTAGTAAGGAATGGTTGACACAATAGCAAATGTGGTAAAACATGAAAAGTGATATGTCATGCTATTCAACTGGAGATGAATATTGTGTGGTAGAATTCATGCAATGTCATGCTTGTATTAGTGGTACAATGTCAAAGCAAACCTTGCATTGTTTCGCGTCGGATGCAAATTCACACTAGTTAAGAAGCATACTCAAAAGAACTGACAAAATTCAGTAATTTTCGAGGCCCATGCAATTGCCTTGCTCCAATCATTTTTATTGATTTGTTGGCATTTGAAGTCTTCGACCACGCTTTGCGTGTATGTTCGTTTAATACCTTGTCTTCATTAGGCTCGGGAATCTCTCGCTTAGGTTTCTTGGGTATCTTGACCTTTGCTTGTGATGGCTCCTCTGTCTTAACAGGTTCACTGTCAGGCCGCTCAGGTGTAGTCGAAGTCATTGTTTTCCCTTCTTCTTGAGTTTCTTTTAGGTTCAAGGTTTGATTTAGCTCCTCCACAGATTTTTCTAATTGTGCCTTTGTAAGAAAGAGTTCCTCTTTCACTTGGTCTTGGCTTTTATCAACTGATTCCACGGGGGTATCGAGAGCTGAATCGTTTGACGGAGAAATGATCTCATTCCCTTCGGACACTTTTTTCGTTTTCTTTTTTATTATTTTCTTCTTTTTCTTTTTAACGCTATGAATTTCATCCTCATCTTGGATTAAGGGTTCTTGCGGTTGATTTTGAGGCTCCTCTTGAAGCATTGGCACATTCTGTGTAGGTTTCTCTTGCGGCTTAGAAGATTCTTCTGGCATCATTGTCTCTTGTAGCGTAGATGGTTCTTGTGTCTTTGGCTCTTCCTGAGGCTTGGGCGCCTCCTGTCGTTTAGGTTTCGCCTGTGCCTTTGTTTCTGCCTTGGGCTTAGGCGCTTCTTGTGGCTCAGGTGCCTCCTGAGGCTTAGGCGCCTCTTGAAGCTTAGGCGCCTCTTGAGGTTTAAGCGCCTCTGGAGGCTTAGATGCCTCCTGTGGTTTAAGTGCCTCCTGTGGCTTAGGTGCCTCCTGTGGCTTAGGTGCCTCCTGTGGCTCAGGTGCCTCCTGTGGCTCAGGTGCCTCCTGTGGCTCAGGTGCCTCCTGAGGCTGAGGTACCTCCTGAGGCTTAGGTGCCTCTTGAGTCTTAGGTGCTTGTTGAGGCTTAGGTGTCTCCTGTGGCTTAGTTGCTTCCTGTGGCTGAGGTGCCTCCTGTGGCTTAGGTGCCTCCTGTGGCTTAGGTGCTTCCTGTGGCTTAGGTGCTTCCTGTGGCTTAGGTGTTTCTTGTGGCTTAGGTGCCCCCTCTGGCTTAAGTGCTTCCTGTGGCTGAGGTGCCTCCTGTGGCTTAGGTGCCTCCGGTGTCTTATGTGCTTCCTGTGGCTTAGGTGCTTCCTGTGGCTTTGGTGCTTCCTGTGGCTTAGGTGCTTCCTGTGGCTTATGTGCTTCCTGTGGCTTATGTGCTTCCTGTGGCGTAGGTGCTTTCTGTGGCTTAGGTGCTTCCTGTGACTTAGGTGCATCCTGTAGCTTAGGTGCTTCCTGTGGCTTAGGTGCTTCCTGTGGCTTAGGTGCCTCCTGTGGCTTGGGTGCTTCCTGTGGCTCAGGTGCTTCCTGTGGCTTAGGTGCCTCCTGTGGCTTAGGTGCTTCCTGTGGTTGGGGTGTCTCTTTTGACTTTGGAAGCTCTTGTGGCTTTGATGTCTCTTGTTTCATGGGTGCCTCGTGTGGCTTGGATTCCTCCTCTGGCTTGAGTGCTATTTGGGACTTGGTTGCTTCTTGTGGCTTGAGCACTTTCTTTTGTTTTGGTTCCTCTTGTGGCTTTGGCACTTCTTGTGGCTTAGATCCCTCTTGTAAATTTAATGGCTCTTGAGGCATAGGCACTTCCTCTAGCTTTGGTGTCTTTGGTGCCTTCACCGTTTCTTGTGGACTAGGCGCCTTCTCCTGTGACTTGGTGGATTGCTCTGTCTTCGGCACCCCATCTGTTTTGGGTATCTCTTGTGGTTTTGGTGTTTCCGGTGCCATTTGTTCCACTTTTGAGTGTTTCTCGGCCGTAGTTGTATGTGTATCTTGCACCTGTTCATGTGGTGATAGTTCTTTAGTTGTTTTTGTCCCTTGTATTTTGCTTTGTTTAGGAATTGATGAAGATGATGCATCATTTGACAAGAATGTCTCATCCTGTGAAAACGTTTTTTGTAGTCTTAAGTTTGAAGTGTGTTCTGTTTCAATTCCTTGCTCTGTGATTTGCAATATTTCGTGTTTGATGTCATTTTTTGTGTCTTGTGATTTTTTGTCTTTTGAGACAAGTGATGCTTTTGATGGTGTCGCAGACGACAAGTTTGTTTCAGTATTTTGTTGCCCAAGGGGTTGTGGCTCAGGCTTTACCTGAACACTTGTTTCTGGAGTTTTTGAATCTTTGGTTTTTGTTACATTTTGTTCGAAGGTGCTTGTTTCATTCAAGTTGCTAATTTGGGTTTCTAGAGACAATTGTGTCTTTGCTTTCTGAGATACATTTTCTATTGTTGGTGAATCTTGTGTTTCATCTTGGGTTTTTGTGGTAATTGTGTGTGCCCTGGTTTGTTCGTGTGTTCTCGTTAATGCTGAGCGTGTTTTATCTTTAGAATCTTGTTCGTGAGATACTTTGTCTGCATGTATCAATTTCTGAATTGATTCTACCTCAGGACCCTCTTTTGTCTGATGGGTCGGGATGTTTGATGTTTGATCTGATTGTGTATTTAGTGTCTGGTGATGTGTGCTAGGTTGTTCAACGGATCTTGGTAAAAATGCGCTTGAACCAGGTTCATTTTGAGTGCTAATTTTGTGTGACTCCTGATCTCGCTGGAAAGACATATTGTCGGCCGGACCCTGTAATGTGTGTAAGTAACCGGTGTTTGGAAAGAGGAATTGTACGTAATGTATGCACACAATGTGGGTGGTTTCCAACAGTTTTTGGCGTGTGACAAAAAGGGTCAAATCAAATGTTTGAATTACGTAAAGACATCAACAATTAATCTACATGTTGTCTCTGTACTCAAAAGGGAAACAAAACGACGAATATCAACAACTTGGGGATACGGTCAAAACATTGAAACCATCGAAAAATAGAGCTCAGATAAAAAAGAACATCTGGTCAGAAAGTCCAAAATTTGGAGTTGGATTCATATTTTTGGATATGTGTAAAACATGTGAAGTTTGCATAAATAGGCTTACCTGTGTCTCCTGTATTTGTTTGGATGTGGGTTTCTTTAAAGGAAGATCTTTAGTGTCAAATGTTGGTGGGTGTGATACTGTGGATGCTTCAGGCTCATCTAAATCGGTGATCATCCTTTCGTCTGGACTTGTTTTAGTCTCCTTTTCCTCTTCTTCCTCTTCCACGAATTCCGGACTCTCCTCGGCCTCGTGAACAACTGGACTGCTTACATCCTGGACAATTAACTCTTCTTTATTTTCAACGTCAGGGTAATTATCATCTGGTGCCATCTCTTGAATCCTTTCAGCCATTGGTGTTTGCACAGCTTCTGGTTTCGCTTCAATTTCGGTCTTTTTGATTTTTATCTTGATCTTTTTCACCATTTTCTTCGTTTTCACTTCAGGCTCTGTAGAGAACGCGGCTTCTTCCAAAGGTTCCTCTTCCTTTTGCGGTACTTTTGAAGGGACTTTTTTTAGTTCCACTTTTTCTATCTCTTCTGTCTCTGTTTGCGGTTGAGTGGGTTTTGTCTTGGGTACCTTTTTCAAAGCATCGAGGGGGCTAGCTCTTGGTTGGACCTCTTTGGGTTCCTCCGTTTTCCTCACGGATGGTTTCAATGACTTTTTCAACTGAGGCTTCTGCTCTTCAGGTGATGGTTGTTGAACAACATCTCTTTGTTTGGGTTTGGCCTTGACCTTCTCCAATTGAGGGGTGGATTGATCTTGAATGAGGGATGCTTTTGATTGTGTTTTAGAAGCTTTTTCTTCTCCCTTGTCTAGAGATTCTTTTGGCTCAGGTTCTTGTTTATGAATATTTTCTTCTTCCTCATAAATCCTTGGTTCTTGATCTGGCTCTGGCTTTGCCTCCTCTTCCTGATTTTTGTCCTCCTCGAATTGTTCGGTACTACTATCATGATCTCTCACCTCTTCTTCATTGTGATCAATTTCGGCTTCATGTATTTCTTGTTCGGGTTTGACCTCATTGCGATCGTCCTCGAAAGCAAACTCTGCGACCTCTTTCGTTTTTTTGATAAGTTTCTTCATCACTTTCTTCGCTTTTGGTAATGGATCCTTTGCCTGTGGGATGCTTTCCACGACACTCTTGGGTTTGGGTTGGACCACCTTCTTCAGTTCCACTTTTTCTTGTGGCACCTCTTCTTGTCGAGTTTGGGCTGTTTTGGGTGCCTTCTTTAGGATGTCTTGAGGACTTGCTTTTGGTTGGGATACTTCGGAGTTTTCAAGATCTCTTGGAGATGATCTGACCGTTTTCTTTAATTTTGGCTTTTCTTGTTCTTGACTTGCTTGTTGAACAGCTTCCCTTTGCTTTGGTTTAGCTTTAACCTTATCCAGTTGAGGTATTGGTTGTTGCTGAACTAAGGAACCTTTGATTCCTTCCTTTTTGGCTTGGGGTTGCATTACTTGCACATCCGGTTCCGGTTGATCTTCCGATTCTATTATTTGAGGTTCTTCTTGTGCAGTTAAATATTGAGTTTCTTCTTGATCTGGAGTAGTTTCCTCCTTTTCTTGATCTGGAGAAGTTTCCTCTTCTTCTTGATCTGGAATAGGCTCTTCCTCTCCTTGGTGTAAAATAGGTTCCTTTTCTTCTTCATGCGGCATTGGTCCCACAGAATGGGAACGCTCAATTTTTTCTGCAACGGGCTCCTCTTTGGGGCTGCTTTTTGATTCAGCCTTGATTTTAGTTTCTTTGGCTTGTGATTCTGTTTTCTTGGCCACAACTTTAGTAGACTTTTTCTTTGACATTTCTGAAGTCGATGTTTGAACCTGATCTTCAGTTTTTTTCACTGGCTCCTTGACTGGTTGGATTAATTTCTTTTGCTCTAAAATAGGTTTGGCGGCCTCTGGTTCCTGAGCCTTTTGAGGCTTTCTGGGGGTTGGTTTTAGCTCCACTTTTGCTGCAGGCTCTTTTTGAATTAGTTTTGCCTCGGGTCTCCGTGTTGGCTTGAGTACTGTTGTGGGAAGCTTCTCTGGCTCTGATTTACTTGGCCGATCGTAAGGACTGGGTCTTTTAGGCTTGGTTGAAGATCTCTGGTTATTTTGAGTAAGAGTTTGATCCATTGTTTCTTTTGAGAAGGTCTCTGCTTCCTCCGGAGAAATCTCAGGTTCTTGGATATGGCTTTCCTCCTCTTCTTCGGGAACATCAGGCTCTAAAGCTTGCTCTTCATAATGCGCCGTTTCTGGAGTATTGGTTTCTTCAAGTAAAGCTGACTCATGTGGGGTTGAAATTGGCTCCACTTTATGAAGTTCTTCAACATGATCTTGAACTTGAGGTTGTGGTTGTGGCTTCGTTACGGTCTTTTTAACAGGTTTCACAGGCTTTGGAGCTTCCGTTTGCTGTGTAGCCTTTTGAGTTACAGTTAAGCCGGTTGATTTAAGGTTATCTTTAAGGCTTATAGCTTGCTCATTCACTTTCGGTTGTGGTTGAATAGACTTTGGTTGGCTGGCTGGTTTTAGGTCTATTTCTTGTCTTTCTTTCGGTATGAATTGCTCTTGCTTTTTTGGAACAGGCCTTAGCTTCGTTGGTTGTCGAGCAGGAATGGCAGCCTTTTCCTTTGGAGTCATCCTGTCTGAAGTGTTTTTTTGTGGTGTTTGTGCCGATTTGGGCAGTTGTGGTTCTGGCCATGGTGTCTCTGGTTTTTGTGAATGTGTGTTTGGAGTTGGAACAGTCTCTGTAGTGGGCTGTGGTTCTGGTTGGGGTTCATATTCATATGGTTGTTCTTGGCTTTCCAAGAAGTCTTGTTCAGGAGTTAAGGTGTCTCGCTCGGGTGTTTGTTCAGGTGTAATATAGGGCTCTGATATTTCTGCTGAGAGTTCTGCTCGTATTTCTGATGCTGTGTAAGTGGGCTCCTACATTTCAATGAGAACAAGTTTGTGTTTTGTAGTGTCAATTGGCTATTACACTTCATGAGATGTAATGAATGAAAGGTATTGTTTGGAAATGCATCCATGCCAAGGGTAATTCGATTTGAGTGCAGTTCTTTGTAACATTGTGTTTTTGGTACAAAAATGTTGGACTCGTAAAAAGTTCGAGTGGCTATTTTGGAAGGATAGTAATGTCGTTCTTACCTCATCATTGGGTTCATCAGTGACTCCAACGCTCTGTTGAATTGCAGCGGCCATTTCTTCCTCCTGTTGCTTCTTCATCCAATATCTTTCCTCCTCTGTTAACTCAGATTTGGCAGCCTCCTATGGAAGCACATTTAACGAATTGTCATTTGGAGTTTTGAAACAGGGGACAATCGTGCTCCATAATTCGTTCATTATCTTGATTTAAATTTCACTTACATAAGCCGCTTCCTGTTCTTTTTCCAGGTGTTTAAGATCGGGTGTGTCCAATTTGGAGAGCTCAAATTTGGGCGTGGGTCGAGGAGAGGTGTGTTTCAGCTCAGGAGCTTCCAATTTGGATTTCTCTACGGTTTGGCGTTCTTCCTGCTTCGTCTTCCTCAACTGGACACCGGCGGTCATTTTACCTCGAGGCTGGGGACTCGATTCTTTGGGCTGGGCATCTGGTCTGCGGCCTAATCGCACTTTGGGCATTTCAATGGGTTGAACCATCGTCATTTGTCTGTGGAGGAGACGTAAATTGGGTCAGGAAACAATGGCATCAAAACATCAGAACAGAAGCCATGAAATTCTGGAAGTAACACCAAGAGGTACGAAGTTCAGTGTCATGCAGGATCGACGGAAAAAATGTGGAGGTTGTGATCACACTCAATTCAGGTAAACATGTGCATTAAAAGTCATTAATGGAAAACATAATGTGAATAAAGAACTGCCAAAAGTAAGGAGTTTCCGTTTCCAGCCCAAATATTTGGGTCGCCAACATTTGGTCATTAATGGAACATACTGTTTTCTTGTCTCGTCATGCCAGGAACAATGGTTGAACAACAATATTCATAGAAACAAGGAGAAGTAAATACCACAACACCACCAATAACACCGATAAAGAGGAAAGATCTCATAATGGTTGCAAAAAGGTTATTATTTCATGGCAATCTAGCAGGATCTGCACCGAGGATAGCAGAAGGTTCAAATTCATCAATTTCTTTTGGTTGAACAGCAGGAAAAGGTTGATGGTAGTAAAAGTAGTATCAGCAGTGACAGAAGTAGTAGTAAAAATGATGATAAAAGTAAGTAGAGGAGGAAATGTAGTGGTAGTAGTAGAGTAGCAAAGGAAGTCATAAAAGTTGTGGTAGTAGTAGTAACAATATCATCACTAACAATAGCAGCAAAAGTGATCAAAAAGTTCAAGAAGAAATCTCAGGCTGATGTACTTTGGTAGGTTGAGACTTACCCTGACTTGATTTGAGCAATGATCTGGGTATTTTGATTTGCTTGGTTCAACACTATTGTGAGACAGCTGGGAGCACATTTTATTGCCAAAGAATAATAGCAGTATCATAGATGTTGTTCAAACAAAGAAAATGGCACGAGACAATACCCTTTTCCAATCATCATTGTTTTTGGCAGTTCTGGGATAATTGAGGAAACAATGGGCAAAGCTCTATGTTTGTCCATACTTAAGGGGAATTCACTGAAATCGGCCCAAAAATGGGAAAAATCATGGGGCTATGGAGTGAATTTTGTGGGTGGTGATCTTAAAATGGTGATCGGTTTATGAGTGGTGGTGGAAACGAAGGTCAGAATTAGTTCAAACCTGAGGTTAGGTGCAGACTTCTACATCATTAGGAAAGAGCTCCAAAACGAACCCCAAAAGTTGGCTGGGCATGATCGTGTTCAAAATTTAGACAACTGGCTCAAAAATAGTGTCGTCTTGAGAAAATACTTCGATTAGCTGTGTGCAGTTTGGAAATTATAGTAGCGATCTAAGGTGAGTCATGTCAGTGATGGCCAATGGATGATGAAGAGTGGCGCCTTACTTTTGGGCTTTGGTCTTAGCGCTCTCGATTTTCTCCTTCTTCTGCTCTTTAATCATTTGGCGCTCGATAAGCTTCTCCTCTTCAGCTTGAACCAGTAAGTCAAGGGCAGACTGACGCTTAGCCCGTTCGGCCTCAATCTCCTCTGCCAGGCCAGTCCCTGTAAACAAATGGCCATTACGAAAGGCTCGATTTTCGGTGCACTCAAATTCCGCGGAAAGAGAGGCAATCCTTGTGCAATCATAATGGATGTTCATACTACTTACTGGAAATGGTCAAGCTGGCCCTGGAGACCTCAGTGCCCAACTCGTTTTGAGCCTTGCACTGGTAGTATCCAGCCATTTCCATGGTACAATTAAGCAAGGTCAGTGAGGTTCGGAAGTTCTTCACCCGAATTTGAACACTCTTGCCTTGCTTGAGTTCTTCCCCATTGAAATACCACGTGATGGTGGGCTTGGGATTTCCCGCAAAGACGGCCTCAAAAGTAGTTTTCATACCATCTTTGATCCTAGCTTCCCGGAGATCGTGAATGAACTTGGGAGGTTGTTTTTGCTCTAAAAAAGAATTAGGTTTGTTAGTTTATGGTGGGTTATATTTGTCTAAATTTCCTAGCGATTATTACCTTTCAAGCGTTTCTGGAGTTCCTCCATCTTGGTGACCCAGTCGGGTTTCCTGTATTCCTTGGAGTTCATGTAGTCTCCTAAAAATGTTAATGTGAGTTATTATTTAGCCACTGATTTAGTGTCACGTTGTCAATTTTCGTTAATGCAATCCACACAAAGCACTCCAAATGTTGTTTTTCAGCAATTGTCACATATGAACGATTGACCTTGAGTTTTCCGAAGTCAAAAAGTGCCGTTTATTAACCTAAGAGATATGATTCAGCAATGTATAAGTTAGTAATAAAATAGAAGTTAGGTAGAGAGCAAATACAGCGGTAACATTCTAAGCTGCTTTCTTGGTCGGCTTGGCTGATGTAACTGTACATTTCACTTGGCATTTAACATTGCCCCCAAGCATGGAGCATTCATAGAGGCCCGAATCCGAAGGCCGAGCATCTTTGATGAGCACGGAAGCAATATCCTTGTCAAATGAAACTTGAACCCGAGGGTCTTGATCATTGATGGGTATGCCATTCAAAAGGAATTGAATCGTGTCACGATTTCCTTCGGCGAATTGAAAATCGAATCGGACTGTGTCTCCTTCAGAGATGATTTTTTCTTTCAAGGTCCGGACAGACACGCAAGACGAGGAATACTCG
The DNA here is from genome assembly GCA_010645155.1 of Tigriopus japonicus. NCBI lineage: Eukaryota > Metazoa > Arthropoda > Copepoda > Harpacticoida > Harpacticidae > Tigriopus > Tigriopus japonicus. The sequence goes on from CM021318.1 coordinate 5,171,389, forward strand.
CTTTCGAGGACGCTCAAGTTGGTGCTACATTTAGTGGCACCGGCTGGGTTTTCCAAAAGACAAGTGAAGACTCCCGAGTCCTCCACGGAGGACGTTTTAATCACCAGGTTTGAGCGGGTCTCTTCATCAATAATCTTGAACGATCCTTGCGGGGAATTGGACTTGATTTCTTCTGAATATCTAAACCACCTGACCAAGGGCCGAGGGGAACCGGAGAACTCCACTCGGAACGTGGCCGTGTCCCCCACTTGGACATGGGTGGGTTCCATTGGTCGGACAAAGTTGGGAGGACTTGTTGTGGTCTAGAAGAAGGAGGAGAGGAGGAGGGTGAGAGCGACAAGCGCAAAAGGTTTGATACCAGCAGAATGTGCCATTTACCGATTCATAGTCCTGAATGGTTTGGAAGTGTTGCACTGCAGAGTGTTGTCGACGAGAAATGGCCATCCGTTGCCACTCTGCTGCCTCAGCCGAAGTGAAAGACGAGGAAGAGGACATGGTTTGTTGGGACTGCATGGCTCTTTGGTGGATTTGCGAGACATGGGTGGATGTGGTGGTGGAATCGCTTTGTAGATAGTTACGGTAAGCCATCTCCCGTTCCTCAAGAGAGGAACCCTTCTGATTCTCTTCGTCGAACCAAGCTATAAAATGTGGTTGGGGGTGAGGCGGAATGGCCGAGCCGTGGTATGAGTACTTTCTGGGATTATCACCCCTTTTTCTCTATGATCTGCCTTCAACAGCCACATAAACACTGAGACACTAAGCAATCAACAGCGACCGGACAAACATGCACCTGATCAATCGTTCAAATTTCATGTGAGAGCAATGATAATAATGGTTTTTGGGTGGTGTGTTTGACTGCTTGCTACGAGTAGTGTCTTCGAGGAAATCGAAGGAAAACAGTACAACTGATGTCTTGTGGTCAGTGTAATGTGATGTTGAAACAAAGTTTGTCGGTACTTACGCTTCACGTTGTGTTTGAGCACGGATCGGTAATCATCTTGACGAGGTCGCACTGTCAAAGTAGTGGTGGCATAAGCCTCTCCACAAGCATTGCGTGCGATCACCTCGACCTTGCCACTATCGGTGTCTCGACAACGTGGAACATCAAAGCGCCACATGCCATCGTAAACCAGTTTATGGCGGCTTCCCTAGATATTTAGAAAATAAATCGTATGAACTAACGTCTGCTGATCTTGAAGGACTATGAACTCTTAACGTACGTTGATAACAGTCTGGCCATTGAGTAACCACATGACTCTGGGTTTGGGATATCCAGTGACCCGACACACAAAACGGGCCATTTCACCTTCTCCCACTTCCTCGGGCTCAGGTTTGGTAACGAAGCAAGGCTTGAATCGTTCCGTTTCGCCCTCAATGACATCAGGCGCCCTCTGCCAACCGGCCTCCATTTCACGGATTCGATCAATGCTGGCCATTCCTTTGGGCAATTGCGATTCGTACACAATGCCTGGTCGACCGGCTGTCTTGATGATGCCCCGGGTCTCGTCGGAACCAAAGCGATTGGTGGCACGGCAGACATACTCGCCAGAATCCTCTGGATAAACCCATCCAAAATTCATTGCCACATAGCCGAAATCATAAATTGGCGTGAATCGGTTCTCTGAAGAAAACAAAAAAATTGCAATTGATTTGAGATAATTGTCACAAGAAAATCAAAATATTCTTACTGAATTGTAGAGGTTTGTTGTTGAAGAACCATTCCACTTTCATGTGAGGATCTCCCACAGGGGCCAATTGGCACTCGAACTTGGTGGCTTGCATTTCGACCAAGTCAGTCACACTCTGGATCTGTGTCACAAATCGAGGAGGTTGTTGTTTCTCAGCATCGTAGACGTCGTCTTCGGTCAAAAAGATCTCTTGGGTATATTTCTTCATTGCAGCCTCCATTTGCACTACATACTCGGATTTCTTCATGCCCTTGGGCACTTGGTTCTCCAATTGGATGGCTGGAAGCTCCTTGCACTTCAGTTGGCACTTGGTCAGATCTTCACCAAGTGCATTGGTGGCCTTGCATACGTATTCGCCCTCATCTTCAGGGTAAGTATAGAGAATATCTAGAGCCACATAACCAAATTCATTGGTGATCCTGAACCGATGCCCAGAGGCCAACTCTTTGCCATTGTTATACCACTTGACTTCGAGCTTGGGATCATGTTTGGGTTCCACTCGGCAATTGAAATGGACAGGCTCGCCTTCAGCCACAGCTTTAGATTGGATTTGGGTGATGAACTTGGGAGGAGTGATCTCAGCACTTTCCAATTCGGTCCTGGAGTCAATCTTGCCCTTCTCCAAATCCTTCAATCGATCCAAAGACATGCCCTGGGGCAATTGGCTGTCCAATGAAATGCCTTGGTTGCTCTTGCATTTCAAATGGGCGGATGTCTCCACTGAGCCATACTTATTGGTGGCTCGACAAGTGTATTTGCCTGAATCTCGTTGGAAAGTCCAATCAATATCCAAAACGACGAAGCCAAAGTCACTAATGGTATGAATTCTGGATCCAAGAGCTAAGGGCTTGTCGTCATGAAGCCATTCAATCCTCATGGAGCCGTCACCAATTGGTTCCACGCGGCTGTTTTGAAGCAAAAGTTTTATCAATTTTCGAGTGATTAAGATACGTGGTTCATCTCACTTACCAATCGAAATGAGCAGATTGGCCCTCAGCAATGTTCACATCTTGAATCTGAGAGATGAACATTGGTGCACGGCCTTCAGGCTCATCAAAGACCATTTCTTGTCTCTGCCAACGATTCTCCTCTAAACGGTTAATGGCATCTGTTCCTGAGCGGAAACTCTTTGGCAATTGTGGATCGGAGATGATGCCATGACGAGATTTGACGGTCACTTCACATGACAAGGATGCCTCTCCATTCTTGTTGACAGCCTTGCATGTGTACGTTCCCGAGTCTCGACCCAGCACATTGGCCACCTCCAAAATGACAAATCCAAAGTCATTGATTGTTTTGATTCTTGATCCTGCACTCAAGGCCGATCCGTTATGGTACCATTGGACTCTCATGTCTGGAATTAGGGGACGTTTTCGTAAAACTACCTCATTGATCTCCCCTTGCAAATGACACTTACTTGGATCGTTGATGGGTGTTAGTCGAGTTTCAAAGATGGCCAGTGAATTCTCGCCCAATACCAAGTCTTTCAATGGAGTAAGGAACTCTGGCGGTTTGGATGTATCCTCTGAAATGATTTCACGAGCTCGCATTCTTCCGTAACCTTCAAGATCAGCAATCTTGTCGATGGCTCCCTCCATTCCCTTGGGCAATTGTGAGTCCATAATGATATTGCGTTTGCCCGAGCAACTCAATGAAGCCGTTGTGACTGCCTCACCAAAGGCGTTGGTGGCTTTGCAAATGTACTCTCCGGAATCTTCGGGGTAGACTGGAGAGATCTCCAAGATTACAAATCCAAAATCGCAGAATGTTCGGATTCTGGAACCCGCCTTCAAGGCCTTTCCATTCCAGAACCATTGAACGTTCAAAGTCGGGTCATCAGTTGGAAGCAAGCGTGCTTCAAAGTGAGCACTGTCACCTTCATGAAGTCCACTGATGTTGGCAATTGGCACCGTAAATCTTGGGGCAGTTCCTGGTCCCGAAGGTTGCTCTCCAGTTGACAGTTTGGCCTTCATGGTTTCCAAATTTTGGATCCTGGCCAAGGTTTGCTCTTTCATCTCGCCGGGAATTTGTGGTGTCAAAATAAGCGACGAGTTTTCGGAGCATTCCAACTTGGTTTTGATGGTATCAGACCCCAACTTATTGGTAGCTCGACATTCATATTGACCGGCATCATTAGAGAAACAATAAAGGATATCCAATATCACGATTCCAAAGTCATGGAAAGTCCTGAATCGATGACCCATTTTGATTGGCTCTCCATCTTTGAACCACTCGACCTTAAGGTTAACATAAAGTTTAACTTTCAAGACTTCAGGTAACTACTATCCACCCATACCTTGAGATTAGCATCATCTGTTGGAGTTAATTTAGCCTCCAAATGAGCGCTTTGTCCTTCTTGGATGGAATACAATCCCTCAAATTTGGACACAAACTTAGGAGCTTGAGTAGCTGTTGCCGACACTCCCTTTTCACCTAAAAAGAAAGGATATCCAATTGAAGAGGGAAAAAACACAAGGGTACTCAAAGTTTGAACCTTTTAGATTATTGAGTTAAGTCACTTCGAACTGACACGCGTTAGTGAGGATTAATTGCAAGGAAAGAGACCAGGTATTTTGCTCCATGTCCCATGATGGAACCTGTTCCCTACCAGACACCCTTTGTTGTAAGAGGGCTTGTTTGTTTGTCTCATTTAGGTTAGTGGTTTGAAGTGATTCATAGAAAACTCCACTGGTGCCGTCACATCTGATGACGAAACTTGCTTTGTCTTGGCCGTATCTAAGGAAAAAACAATTGCATTTTCAACTTAGCTTAGTGTTTTGAGTATTGAAAGACTTATCAACGCATACTTATTCGAGATGGTGCAAGTGTATTCCCCAGTGTCCTCGGTTTCAACTCTTAGGAAATCGAGTGTGACAAAACCAAAGTCCGAGAGTGTCTTCATCCTCGACGAGTTGTTAATGATCTTTCCATCTTTTCTCCATTCCATTTGAAGGGTTGCATCATTTTTGGGCTCGTAGCTGCAATCCAGGTGAAGAGGTTCACCATCTCGGGTTTCAACCAAAGACTGAAACTTGGAGGTGAATCGAGCCTTTTGTCCTTGAGATCGACTAGCTTGGACTTGCATGGTGAACGTTTTCTCCGCTTTGCCCAATTTATTTGTGGCAACGCATCGATAAGTACCACTGTCGGTTTGACGAAGTTCTTTCATCTCAAAAATTACCATACCAAACGACAGGTGGGTTGACAGACGAGAACCTTTAAAAGTAGGCCTTGTTAGTCGTGGAATTTGTGAAAATGTACGCTACACACTTACTCTGGTCTAATTGCCTATCATCCTTGAACCACTCAATCTTCATTGAAGAATCCAATTTTGGCTTCAGAATCGCCTCGTTGAAGGCTCTTTCCCCCTCTGTAGCATTCAATGCTTGGAACTCGCTCGCGAATTCCGGAGCATGTTCAATTTCCGAATCCAAATCATCCTTGATCGAGGCGTCTTTGGATTCGATTTTTGTCACGGCATCAAGGCCCTTGGTTCCCCTCGGGTGTTTCGTAGCCATGTCAATACTGGATTTGCCAGAACATTCAACCATGGCAAACGTGGTGGCTTCACCAAACTGATTTGACAAGCGGCAAGTATAGACGCCTTGGTCACGATCCGACAAATCGGTGATGACCAATCTGGCAGTTCCAAATTCCGTTTTCATTTGAATCCTGGATCCCATACTAAGTGGGAGGCCGTTGTGGTACCAAGACAGTTGGAGTTTTGAATCGTTTCTGGGAGAGAATTCAAAGTCCATACTGAGACTTTGAGCGTCCTGTTCCATTTTGATTTCTCGTTGAAGGGCTCTAATGATGACCGGCTTGTCTCCTTTGACCTCATCTTCATCTTTTAGGTCGGGCAGAGTGAAAGTGGTGGTGGTTTTCGAATGGTCCATTTTCTCTGATATGTCCAGATGGCTTTCAGATTCCGGTGCTTGAGATGGTCCTGCCATTGGTTGCTCTGGTTGAATAGTGAGCTTGCCAGAAGTTCGAGTGGTGCCCAAATCATTTGTGGCTACGCAAGTATATATTCCAGCATCTTTCAACAACAAGGACTTAATACTCAGACTTGCTTGGCCAAAATCAAAGTTAGATTGTATTCTGGACCCGCAAGAGAGCGGCTCTCCATTGACTTCCCATGCTATGAACAAAACAAGTTCTTGTCACAGGTGGCACAAAAACAACAAAACATGAATCAAGTGCTTACAAACTTTCATGTTGGGATCATTGTGCGGGTTGATCTTGCACGTGAAATTGGCATTCTCGCCTTCAATCACCTTGAGGTCATCCAGATGCTGAGTGAAAGTGGGGACGGTAAACTTGCCGTCCGTGGCGTCCATTTTGATCTTGGCTTTGTTTTCGAGTTTGGCCAACTTGGCCATGGAACTTGGATGCTGGGAATCACTGGCTAGCCAGGGTGCATCTAGACAATGTTAGGGGGAATCGAAAAAAAAATCGGTGTCTTGGTCCGACTTTGTAACGGCACACAAACGCTTCAATGAGATCTCTTACCTTCTACTTTAATGCTTGTTGTGGAAACAGCTTCTCCCAATTTATTCATTGCCGTGCAAGTGTAAAGACCAGAGTCCGAGGGCCTTGCGCTGTCGATGTAAAGTTGGACATGGCCAAAGTCCAAGGAGGTCTTCAATCGAGAGCCAGTGGAAATGGGTTTTCCATTGAACTTCCACTCAACATTCAGATTGGGATCATTTTTTGGTTCAACCGCGGCCTGGACATGTACATTGGTGCCCTCAGCAATGGAGCCCACGTTCTTCAATTGTTGCATGAACACTGGAGGTTGGTTCACCACGCCATCATCACTGACTTGACGTTTGGCTTGCTTCTGAGCTTCCAAGGCTTGAATCTTCTTAAATGAGTCAGGATGTAGTGAATCTTGGAGGATCTGTCCCCGGCCTCCCACATGCAAAGCAAAGGAGGATGTGGCTTCACCGGCAAAGTTGCTGGCCTTGACCATGTACATGCCCGAGTCGTTTTCAACGGCTGAAGCAATATCCAAGGTAACGAATCCAAAGTCTTGAGTGACTTGAACGCGAGAGCCCATTTGCAGTTTCTGGTCATTGCAGAACCACTCAAACTTGATGTTAGGATCTCCCACAGGAGCCGCTCGACATTCAAGGTGGACGTTCTGTCCCTCCATGATTTCGGCTGAGCCGGACAAGGGAGTGATGAAAACGGGTCGATCAAACACTTGGCCAGACTCTTGAGTTCGAGTGCGACCTTTGTTCATTTCCAAGGCTGTGATCTTCTTCATTCCTTCGGGATGTTGAGAGTCCAAGAGGAGAGAGCCCTTGGTGGCAACTGCAACGGAGGCTGCTGTCACGGCTTCTCCCAACGCATTGCGAGCCTTGCATTCGTATACTCCTTGGTCAGAGCTTCGAAGGCTGTTGATATCCAACGTCACGCAACCAAAATCGTTGATATAATTGATTCGGGAGCTTGAATTAATGATTTGTCCATCTTTGAACCATTCCACAGTTAGGTTTGGATCCCCAACTGGAATGAGACGAGCAGCAAGGGTGACATTTCGTCCCTCTTCATTCTCCACGTTTTGCAGCGGCAGAGTAAAGACCGGTTTTTGGAAGGTCTTTTGCTCCTCGTCCGTAATTCTTTGTCGCTTGCTCTCCAACTGAGAAATCTTCTCCAAGCCTTCTGGGCGCATTGACGACATATCTAGTGAATCGCTTCCAGAAAGATTCAAAACCACACTAGATTCGGTTTGACCGAAACTGTTTGAGACTTTGCAAGTGTATTGACCTTGATCGGACATCACCAAACCGGAAATGTCTAATGCGACATAACCAAAGTCACACAATGTGTGAATCCTTGATCCCTGTTGAAGTGGACGACCGTTGTGGTAGAACTCAACCTTCAAATTGGGATCATGAATGGGTTCAATTTGAGCCTCAAAATGGGCGGTGTTTCCTTCTCGCAAAGTTGTAATGCCCTATTTGAACAATCGATTTGTTAAATGTGTCAAGGAATATTATATAAGATCACCATCAATGAAGCTTCTTACCACGAGTTCAGTGACAAAGTGGGGTGGACCCAAAGGCATCTCTTCTACCTCCAACTTGCGATAGAATGCTCTCTGTTCAAGGCTCTTCATCTTTTCCCAACCTTCAGGATGTTGAGAATCCAAAAGAAGGGACTTTTTCTCTGTAAAAATGGTAATCGAGTGTTATCAAACAATGAAAGCAATTTTCTGGTGTCTAAACTCCTCACCTAGAACCTGAACGGTGCATTGATTGACTGCTTCGCCCAGCTTATTGATTGCTCTGCAGGTGTAAGTTCCACTATCCTCGGCATAAGCATACAAGATATCCAAAGCAACGAAACCAAAGTCATGAGTGGTTCTAAATCTGTGACCAGCGCGGATAGCCTTTCCATTCAAGAACCATTCCACCCTCAGATTGGGGTCATTAATTGGTTCTAGAGAAAATGGATCATCTCAGTTCATCAGTGTAAATAAAAGAGAACCATTGTTGTTATTAGTAACTAACCCAATCGGCATTCCAGATGGACAAAGCTTTGTTCCACGGCTCCCTCAACATTCTTGAGTGAGGTGGTAAAAACGGGAGCGGTAATTTCCACCTCTCCTTCTTCAGGGGCGGGTCTTCGTCGATGTTCCAAGTTGTGCAAATGGGTTAGACGCCCACTATCCAAGGTGTCCAAAAGAAGACCTGATTTACCCTTGACATCAAGGGAGCACGAGGTCTCAATTTGACCCAAAGCATTGGCTGCTGTACACGTGTAGGTGCCGCTATCTTCAGGGTAAGCATACAGAATATCCAGAGCTACGAATCCAAAGTCGTAAGTAGTGCGGAATCTATGGCCTTGCGCCACAGGCTTGCCATTGAATAACCATTGGACCTTTTGGGACAAAGAAGAGTTGGATAAGATTGTTTCTCTTCTTGAGTAGTTGAATTTCGTCTTACGTTCATCGTGGCGTCATTGACCGGCGTCAAAGTGGTCTCAAAATGGGCAGGTTGGCCTTCATCTAGTCGGATGCTCTTGAGGGGATGGCCAAAAAGTGGGACCTCGGGCACAATCATCTCTTCCTCAGCAGTACGTTGATGCTTACTCTCCAGATAACGAATCTTCTCCAAGGCATCAGCATGCTCACTATCCAAGAGCAGGCCACTTCGAGCTGATGAAAGACAAATTAGAAATTTGGCTCATTGCTTTGCCCATTGAGCGTAAGGCAAACCGTTGATCTTACAAGATACTTGTAGCACAAGACTGGAATCTGCTCGACCCAAAGCGTTAGTGACGACCAACGTATAATTTCCAGAATCCTCGGAATAAGCCCCCAAAATGTCAAGGGCAGCAAAGCCAAAATCGTACGATGTTCTCCATCTGTTTCCATAAGGCAATGGCTTCCCATTGTGGAACCATTCCACCTTAAGACTGGGATCAGGATAGGGTTCAATTCGGCATTCCTAAAATAAAAAGATATTATCTGATTTACGTTTACCCCAAGTAAATTTCCATTTTTGCTGATGCTTACGATATGAATGTTTTGACCTTCAATGTATGAGGTCTTGCCCTTCAACGGCACCGTAAAGGCTGGAACAGTGATGACGTTTTCATCCTCCTCTTCCCTCCGACCAGCATGTCTGTGCTCGAGGTAAGCAATCTTTTCCAAAGCATCTCCATGCAACGTTTCAGCATTGGGACCTGATTGGGCCGAAATGACCTTGAGGGAGGCTGATAAGTTGGCCTCTCCCAATTGGTTGACCGCTTTACAAGTATAGGTTCCAGAATCTCCAGGCCTTGTGTACTTCAAGTCAAAAGCCACAAAACCAAAATCGTGCAAAGTTGACATCCTGTTGGAAGCTGGGATTGGCTTTCCATCCTTATACCATTCCACTCTCAAATGTGGATCCCCAACGGGAACAAGCTTGGCCTCAAAATGAGCGGATGAGCCTTCAGTGACTGTACTATCTCGCATACCGCAAGCAAAAGCAGGAGCTTGTGGGACAAATCCATCCTCTTCGTCATGTCGATTGTGAGATTGCTCCAAATAGTGGATCTGACTCAGGGCCGCTTCGTGGATGGTACCTTTATCAATGGCCTTGTTGGTTTCAATTCCAAGAGTGGCAGCGCACTCGGATTGTCCCAGGGCATTCACTGCTCGACAAGTGTAAGTGCCTGCATCCTCAGGATACGTATACATGATGTCAAGAGACACGAATCCAAAATCAAAGCCCTCGCGGAAACGGGTTCCTTGCTTGATGGGTTGGCCATTTTGGAACCATTCCACTCTCAGGCTTGGGTCAGAGAGAGGCAGAAGTCTGCATTCAAAATGGGCACGTTGCCCCTCTTGAATGTTGATGCTCCTCATTTTGGAAGTAAAAGAGGGGGCTTGATTTATCGGTTCTTCCTCTAATTCAAAGCGAGATTGCTGCTTGGTCTCTAAGTGTTGAAATTGTTTGGATTGGGCCGAAGATTCGGAGGTCAGTTTTGCCATGGCTGCAAAATTGATTCATGAAAAAAAAACCATTAAAGCAATTGGTTTGCCAATCGGTTGAGATATGAGTGCTTACCACTGATATTCACTGTGGCTGATGTTTGCACCTGGCCATATGCATTTCTGGCGGTGCATGTGTAGACGCCACTGTCCTCTGGATATGCTTTCAAAACATCTAAAGCCACGTAGTCGAAGTCATACATGGGTCTGAATTTGTGCCCAGTCTTCAAGGGCTGACCATTGTAGGTCCATTCCACTTGCATCTGTGTGAAAGGGAATTAGAACATTTTTCTAAATGATTGATACCCTCTCATCTAGCATCAAGTCTTGTTTTAGCTTACCGTGGAGTCACCAGTTGGAATGAGCCTTGCCTCCAGGTGAACATTGTTGTTCTCCATGATTTCAACATTCTTCAAAGTTTTCGTGAATTGAGGGGGCTGTTTTGATCCTTCTTCCATTTGGAAATTTTGCTGCATTTGAAAGCTTTGTTGGACTTTTCTCTCGGATTCCAAGTAGTTAATCTGCTGAAGGGCAGCTTCGTGCTCGCTCTCACTGATGATATTATTGCGGACCATAACCTTCACATTGGCGGTGGTCTCAGCTTGTCCAAAATTGTTCGTGGCCTTGCAGACGTATCGTCCTTCGTCTCGTTGAGTGACTCCAACAATGTCCAAAGCAATGAAACCAAAATCATTGTAGGTCCGGAATCGGGAGCCAATGGTGAGTGGTTGACCGTTGCAAAACCATTCCAGTTTCATATTGGGATCATTAATGGGTTCCAAACGTGCCTCCAAATGGATGTTCTGTCCCTCCATGACAGGCTGAGGATCTTGAAGCGTGGTGCGGAACACCGGTGGTGCCTGGGGCGTGATCTCAATCACGCTTTGTTGGGATTGTTGCTTCATCTCAAAGCGTTTGACTTCCTCCACAGTTTTGGCATGGATGGTGGATTGATCAACGCCTTGATAATGAGCATCCACTCGAAGATCAATAGAAGCCTCTTCACGACCAAGAGCGTTTGAGGCAACTAACGTGTAAGTTCCTGTGTCTTCTTTTCCAACGTCGAGGATATCTAAGGCTACATAGCCAAAGTCGAAGTAGGTTTGGATTCGGCTGGAGGCCTTGAGCTCTTGTCCATTATGAAGCCATTGGACCTTGAGGTTGGGATCGTTTTGGGGTTCCAAACGGAGCTCGAAATGGGCTCGTTGTCCCTCTACGACGACATTGGTACCTTTCAGTTGAGACAAAAACCTTGGCTTGATGGTGGTCTCTTCTTGGATTTGAGCGGTCTGGGTGACGGTCTTTTTGGCTTCCAATTGCTGAATTGAGCTCCATGATTGGCTCTGGAATTCGCTGTCACTAGCCTTGACAGTGGTGAGCTTGGCAGCTGTTTCGGCGCGACCAAGGCGATTAGTAGCCACGCAAGTGTATTGACCAGCATCGTGGACATTCACTTGCTTGATAGTCAAGGCCACATATCCAAAGTTGAAGAAGGTCGTAATCCTGGAGCTAGCATCCACTGGCTTTCCATCTTTAAACCAATCCACTTTCATGGTGGCATCTCCCATGGGCTCTAAACGGGCCTCAAAGTGGGCAAAGCCAGACTCCTTTACGTTCAACTGATCCTTGATGGGTGTCTTAAACGAAGGTGGCTCAGTAGCCTCGACCATGGGCTCTTCCCGGTTGAATTGAGCATTGGCCTTGGATGCTTGGAATTGTTCCAATTGTTGGATTTTTTCAATGTATTGTTGTTGTTCCGCAATTCCCGTCGAAGCGTGTAGGTCAACAGTTTGATGGACTGTAATCTTTGCTTGAGACACGGCTTGTCCGCTATTATTGGTAGCCCGACACAAGTAGACGCCAGCATCTTCGGACCGAACGCCACTGATATTCAATGACACATATCCAAAGCTGAACAAGGTGCCAATTCTTGAACTGGCTGTAATGGGCTTGCCGTCCTTGAGCCAGTCAATCTTCATGGTTGAATCCGAGACGGGATTGATTTGTGCTTCCAAGTGGATGTTGGAGCTTTCATTGCATTCCACGTGATTTTGAAGGTGCTTAACGAACTGGGGAGGCTGTGGAGGTGGCTCTTGAGGCTCCATTCTTTGAGGCTTCACATCCACTTTTTGAATGGTGTCCACGCCTTTGTATTGGGGCTCAATTTCCTTGCGTTGGACCACAATCAGTTTGGCACTGGTGTGTACGGACCCACTAGCGTTTTTGATCTCGCAAGTGTATTGGCCCGAGTCTCCAACCACAGAGTTGAGCATGTCCAAGGCTACGAATCCAAACTGGCAAAGCGTGTTCACGCGGGAACCTTGGGAAGACAATGATCATTGAATGAAAAGAAAAGATTGGTTAGTAGGTACTCTAAAGGTTTATTTGTTTACTCACTGGCTGGGATGGGTTTGCCGTTGGCGTACCATTCTACGGTGAGAGATGGATCGCCAGCAGGCAAGATCTTAGCCTCAAAATGAACCCTTTCCCCTTCATAGACCTGCAGGTCTTTGATGGGTGTCACAAATGAAGGCGCGCCGTAGTTCACGACATGCTCCTCAGACTTCTTGGTCTCAGATTTTTGTTCCACGTGTTTCAAGTACACAACCTCTGGTTCGGGTTCCCTCCTGTAAAAGGGGGAAATTCTTTTTAAGCGCATTCTTCCGTGGATCGATGAAATAGAAAAACTCTTACGGCGCCTGGATGACTTTCCCGGATTTTTTAATTTTCAATTGAAAGTCCTGCTTGAACGCCTGAATTTCTGGCGGTTTAATCACTCTCACGCGAGCTCGAGTAGTACAAATCCCAGCAGAGTTAATGGCGGTACATTGAAACCAGCCGTCTTCGTGACCAGTGGCGTGTCTAATAGTAAGCACAGAGGCACCATTGCAGTCGTAATCAATGGTTACATTCTCATCGACATGGATGTCAAATCCGTCCTGTGAAGCAAACTCACGCATAAGACGAAAACAAGCACACGCTTCGAAAATCTTTCCAAAGTTCATTGGCCCACCTTTAGCCATGTCAAGGTTGGCAAGGGATCGCCAATGGCCCTGACTCGAAGGACCACAGGTTCCCCGGGACGAATCTGTCGCGGAGTGAGTTTCTCGACAAAAACAGGGGGCTCGGATTTCTGTTTGGGATGCACTGTCAAATGGCATTGGATCCGGTCTTGACCGCTTCGATTGCGGGCCACACACTCAATCATGCCGGTGTCATTCAAGATGGCGCTGTTGATCATGAGTGTGCGGTAACCGGATTCATTAACGATCAAAGCAAAGCGCTCGCTCTGAATGACTTGGTGACCCTTAAGGAACCATTGAATGTCGGGGGAGGGTTTACCACTCACACGACACTGCAATCGCACGGTGTCACCTTCAAGAACTTCTACACTCGTCGCAGGAGTGAAAATGAACTTGGGTGCGAGGTTTTTGTCATCATCGGAAGTGATCATGGCCTTTTCCCCTTGGCCAGTGCTAAGAACATTAGGGGATCAAACAATGCAAACGAGGTTCACGGTCAGTCACGGGGGTGGTTGGTTAAAGAGTTTACTTACTTTTGTTGCACAGCAGCCACTTTATTGATGTTGCTACTACTGAAACTGGATTCATATTTCTGCGTGGACATCTGCTGCTGTTGGTATCGTTCCTGTTGTTGGTATTGGTTAAAGGAGGAGGATGAAGATTGCTGAACCGAGCTTGACTCTGCAACAACCAATTAAGTGCTTTTGTTTGTGGGAGGAAGGTCTTTCCCAAGGGAAAAACGTCAACAAATAAGGGCTTACCTTGATGAAAGGACATGGATTGAGCCGATTGCTGCTGGAACACTTGCTGTTGTTGCATTTGGACTTGTTGCTGTTGTCGCATTTGGTATTGTTGCTGTTGCAATTGAATTTGCTGCTGTTGTTGTTGTTGTTGTTGTTGATACATCTGTTGCTGGTAGAGCTGTTGCTGTTGCTGTTGTTGCTCAAAAAGTTGTTGTTGCTGTTGATACATCATTTGCTGCTTGCTAGTGCTGCTATTGCTTTTGCTGAGCTTTTGACCGGATCGGCTCTTCTTGACCTGCTTGGTGGCCTCGGGAGAGATGTACACGGTGCAAATGGCCTCTCCGTAGGGATTGAGGGCAGTGCACGTGTACTCACCTTCATCTCCGGGTCCAATAGCATTAATTGTGAGTGTGACCATCCCACTGCGCTCGTCATATTGCATTAGATGCTTGTTGGAATCTGCATTAGAGAACAGGGGGAGAGGTCCGTGGAACAGTCTCGTAAACAGGAAGCTACATCGACACACCATTCAGGCAAGAGTCTCAGAAGGAGAAATAGTTCATGATCTTTTCAATCCACATTTTTTACTGGGCTCCCAAAATATATCGTCATCCTCGTCTAGGCCAATCATTGCCATTACGAATGGTACACTTTCAGATATTGTTCCAAAATGTACATATGTATGTGTGTTGACAATTGGGTGCAAAGGTGAATATTTGAAGGGAAGCAATTAATCGTAAGGAGAAATTGATGTTCTTTCCCCGCCTATTAGTATCTAACCGACTGAAATACGACTTACTCTGCATTTGAAGTCCTTTTCTGGTCCAAACCACTTGCGGGGTTGGATTGCCTCTGACTTTTCCTTCGAAGTGAGCGTTTCCACCTTGGGCGAAACGGGCATTTCGAAAGATCTGCTCGAAAACGGGTGGGGAAGCCCCGGTTTCAAGAGCCATGATGCGTGATTGATATTGGAGAATAAGGAACAATCAATGGAGAGTTTCAAAGAGCTCAATTGCCAACCGGTTAGATGGATGAAAGGATGGATTACACTGAACTAAGCACGTACACACCACGAAGGTGGTAAGCGATTCTTCACGTTGGACTTGGAGCTCAGTATGAGTTGGATTGTCGTTCAAGTATCACTATTTAAAAGAGATTTTGGAGCCGACGTGAATCATGGTAAAATCCTCTCTCTCATTCCTACAATCAACTGGGATGCTCAAGAAGTTCTCCTTGGGATCACCATCAGCATCCGCATCCCCTTCAGCATCATCGCAATCGTCGTTCTCCAGCACCTCTTCCCTTACTTCATCGGCGCCATTGACGAACGAGTCAAAAGTACAGCAGTGCAGTTGTTTGTATGCCACGGTTCATCCCAGCCCTTCTCGGAGAGGCCGAGATGCAAAGAAAGGTGGGCCAGGTGGTGGTGATGGTGGTGGTGGTGGCCCATGTCTTGGGCCGTGCCTCTTCCTGGCTCAAAAATCCGTAATTGGGCACATATCCAATTCTCAGTGGCCGCGAAGGCTTCATGATGGTGAGTATGCCTTAGGACCGAGTGTAAATTTAGCCTTTTGATCACTCCCTCCGCGAGCTCTTCTGTTCGCCGTCCGCTGCGTTCCTTTTCCCTGGCTTTTTGAGCTTTCATGAAGCTCCAGCCTCTTCCAACGTTCGCTGCGATCTCACCTTACATTTAGTGCTCGAAGGCAGGCTAGGGAATTGTTGAACGAACGAAGGGACGGACGGACGGATTTTGTAGTAAGAAAACTGGGCAAAGGAGGACCGAATGGAGTAGTGAGTGTTTCATACATAAATATGTGGGTTATCCAGGGACGGATGGGCCTGGAACCCCGTTTTAGTATTCATGCATGCACTCGGGTGGCGTTCACAGGGTGCGAAAAAGAAGGAGCAACGGCAAAGCAAATTCCAGCTTTTGAGTAACTTGGAACTGAACTGACTATTCATTAAGATGTCCGTTTAACAATAGTCAGAAGACAAATGATTAAACGAATTGTTTTAAAATAAGAGAAATTAAAAAAAGATTACTAATGGAATAAGGATTCATTTCCAAGAGAGTCTCAAAAATGCGGCAGCCCCCTGTCAAGTTACTTGTTGAACAAACGGGGAAAGTCTCTTCTTTCCGTCCCGTCTCTTTGCTCGCATCGCTCTTGCCAAGAAGCACGACTGCTCTAATTTTGAGAAGGTGCTAGAGAATTTGCATGGCCTTTTTGTTCTTTGAGTAATCCTCCTCTTCCTCATTGATGTGATCATCGGGCTCGACTAAGAAATTGCCTCACTTTAACCTGAAACAAGAACGATCATCAATCTGTATCCTCACCTTGTTGGGCAGGTCATCGCCGTACATCCAAAGTCTTCCGGGTTTGGATCATATGTACATCAAATGAAAGATACCTCGATCAGTTTCTATCATAACAGATGAAATGGCACGGCCAAAGCAAGGCCCATAACCTTTTCGCGGAAGAACGCTGAGCAAAGGCCAGTCTGCGAATGTAACCCGATATGAGGAATGATCTAGTTGGATGGTGTGAATCATATTTCACACCTCCACTGACTCATGCACTTCGGTATTTGACATTCAAAGAAGTTTGTGTGCCATGGGTGGATGGGTGTGTGTATCTAGGAAAGAGTATGCGTCCCTGCAGACATTCAAGAGATGCAGGGATTCCAAAGGCGTACTTAGAGCAAGCAACACATGAAGTTATTGTAGTCCATTTCCCACTCCTTCCGTTTTTCCTTTCTAACTTTGTGGAAACGATCGCCAAGCCAAGAGTTGCTTTCTACTCAGCTTTCAATTTCCGTCCCAGATTATCTTTTTATGGCATTCAAAATGTAGAAAAAACACCGATCATATCTCTTTTCTGCGAATTGGATCAAGGTGCATTCCAGAACAGGGTAAAATGAGACCAAACCTCAACGGCAGTTATGACTGGGAGATATTTTTAACTCGAATGATCATTCACTTGGTATGAGAGCGATTTTTTGCGGATTAACAACAGTTTAACAGAAAGTTTGCTCTTGAACTCCGAAAGAATAATTATCAATTGATGATAGTACCATTCAACCATCAAATTTATGGAAAATGATAGTTCTATTACAGGAACTGATCCTTTAAAATTCTACGGAAGGCAGCTACTCATTTTCTTTGCGTTTTTTGATTCAGTGAAAGTAAAAGTCACAAAAAGACTTTGAGAACCAGCTCATTTCCTCGATTGATTTTGTTTCTCATGGAAAAAAACTTGGATGTTTGTTAGCCACAGAATCACTTTTTCCATGCTTTGTAAAGGTGGAATTTCTAAAGTAACGCGAATGCGAATTCAGAAATTCTGAAAAGACAGATTTGGCAAAAAGCTCGAAATTTCAAAGCCTTTTTTTAAACTGTTGTGTTTTTAGGTCGGTTGTTGAGGTGGTTTGGAAGTAAAGTAGAAGCATACCTAGAAAAACAAAAGAAGGACATGAGACGGAGTAGAAGTAATCATGCTCAATCAAGTTTCGCTACATAAGCTGCGTTTTTCAATCGCAGCTTATGTAACGAAACTTGATCGAGCATGGTTACTTTTACTTCGCCTCATATGCTTCTTTCATGCTTCTTTTATGCTTCTAGATATGCTTCTACTATACTTCAAAACTACCTCAACAACCGACCTTTTGTTGGTGTTAATACAAATAATCCATATCATGTTTAGCATTTCATAGCACAAGAATTGCAGAAATATCTTAGAATTTGTTTTTGGAGGGGGGGGGGCGGATTTTTTAATACCGCTATAAGGAATTGGGTACCCTGTAAAGAGAGTTAATCATTAATATAGTTTCTATAATTAATGTTTCTATGAAATTTGATCTACCAATGAGTTACTGTTAGCAGATCTATACAACCCTTGTATAGTGGGTTGGTCAGGAATAAGCGTTTAAAAATTTGTCCAATCCTGCCTTAAATGCTGTTAGAGGATCAGCTCCTATATATTCCTGACGAAGACTAATGGGGAACAAATTAAACAATGAAGGAGCCCGATAAAGAAGAGAGGAGGACTTCATTGTTCGTACTAGCCTAGCTTCCTTAAGATTTGGAGGTGCTCTCAGAGCGCAAGTAAAACCTCTACGATCGCTACAACTGATCTCAAATCCTGGGTTAGGACCAGGGTGGGCATTTGATTTTTGGACATTTTGTCCACCCCTGTCCAAAAGGTGTCCAAAAGTGTCCAAAAATAAGGCTGTCCAAAAATAGGAGTGTCCAAAAGTGTCCAAAAATAGTAATTCGAAAAATAATGGTTAAAAACATTTTTAGAATAACATTCTACAAACTTCCTCCCCAAATAAACGTCACTTGACGATATCTAAGCAAGAATAAGTCAATTCAGCATAAGAAACTTACACTTTATACATTAAATGAGCCAATAACTTGAAGGCCAAACTGGACATTTGAACTTTCCACTCTTTTCATTTGACCACCGAGCATCGTCCAGTCCAAAATGTGGGAAAGAATGATCGACTGAAGGAATGAACGAACAAACGAATGAATGTGAGACTGGGACTACTAATAACACGCTCACACCACACTTCATGTTAAACATAGTATGCGAGTACATTTTAAAGCTAATTGTGTCTTGATTTGTGACAAGAGAAGGTTACTTAGTATTTTGATTTATATTCCAAAGTTTATCATTGTTGCAAGTGTTTCCCATCCAAGAGGCAGGAAGTCTTTTGACCTGACTGTCCAAAAAATGTTAACTATAATAAAGCACACTCAAACTGATATCAGATTGCAATGTGGGTATTATAATGCTTTTGCCAAAGAATTAAAGCAGTGTTGTTTTACTATTAAAAAAGACAAGACGCTTGTTTACAGATGAGGAAATAAAATGTAAATCTTGAAACATTTTGAACAGTAACACACATTTTACCATATTGTATAAACAAAACATTAACTTTTTTAACAATTTATTAACAATTTATTATGGCAAAGTTTATTTCTCCAAGTAATGTTCCCATTAATAGAACTATTTTCGTTTAAGTACACAACCATGCATTCTTTAGAATTCAATTACTTATGTAGTGTAACTGGTTTTTCGTCTGATTTGTACAACTTTCTTTTACGTTTGTTGGACTTTTGGACACTTATGGACATCTTTTGGGGATTTTTGGACACCCTCTGGGGATTTTTGGACACCTTCTGGGTATTTTTGGACACCTTCTGGGTATTTTTGGACACTTTTGGCACTTTTGGACACTTTTGGACACTAGGGTGTCCAAAATGCTCTCGATGTCGAAAAATGCCCACCCTGGTTAGGACAGAGCCAATGAATGCTCTTGAAAACATACAGTATCAGATACCTTTCATACCTTCTCTGAGTACTGTACAGCCCTAACTTTTGGAGTCTCTCCCAATACGAGAGCTCTCTCATTCCTGTGATGTTCCTAGTAAAACATCTTTGGACCTGCTCGACCTTTTTTAAACCTGCCGAACTCATTGGAGCCCAAATGGGGGAAGCATATTCAAGATGCTGCTGAACAATCGACTTGTACAGAGTTAGCATCGTAATATTATCTCTGGATTTGAAAGTGCGATAGATCCAACCTTGTGGAACACCAGACTTGACATCATACATGCCACTAAAAGATCCTTCAACCTTAACCAATTGCTTCCTTTCGCTCATAAAACTACCAATCAAATTCAGGACCTTACCCTGGATCCCAAATTCTTTGAGTTGATCGAGCAAAAGACCATGATCTACCTTATCAAAGGCCTTGGCAAAGTCAAGATAGACTACATCAACTGACTCGTGACTTTCGAGCCCTTCAATGATCTGCTCAATATGGTCAACCAATTGGGTTACTGTACTAAAATGAGCTCGAAACCCATGCTGCCCAGAAGAAATTATATCATGGACTTCCAAATACTCAACAAGCTTGGACTTCATAATCTTCTCAAAAACCTTACAAATTTTGAAAGACCATGTCAGTAAGGATTAGTCCAGTTCTTTGTACCAAAATATACCGAAAATGACAAATCTATTTTGTTCTCCTGAGGTTAGTGTTTTATAGGTTTACGAAGTAGCTAGTTTTTAAATGATTACTTGTGGCTTCGTATCAAGAAGCTTAGTGATTGTTTCGGTCAACCGTAAAAAAAGTTTCGGAAACAATTGATCTTTCGAATTTAGCTATCATTGAAGAAGCTCATGGCAAAGAAGCGTCCTTGCTTGCCGGTTTTGTCGCCACCGTCAATCAGGAAGTTCAAGCTAAAGTGAAATTCGATTTTGCAATCAATTTTAAAAGACCATGTCAGTGAAGATTAGTCCAGTCATTGGATCACAAAAAAGAAGTTTTCAAACCCTTCCATGGATAACCTGTTGGGTCAAAGGCTCCTATTTGCAGTATTTTTTATCTCTTACACTTCGTGGTTTGCTTGGCTTCTTTTAAGCTTCATGTTAAAGCTTCTGTCACTTGTGCTCTGAGGACGCTTCTTTCCCATGAGCTTCTGTAGCTATCATTAAAGGAGAGGTGTTGCTGATGGTCAAAGTGGATACATTTTAAGGATAGTTGAAGTATTGAGCGGGAAATTCAAACATAAAGTTTGTTTTGAAAATAAACAACGTAAAGTTGCTACACAATAAAAATCATTTTATTCAGATGTCAACACTGCTCTTGAGTGATAAAAACTCGAACCCACTCAATTTCCTCTTGAGAATATCCACAATGGCCAGGATTTTTTGTCTTGCTCTTTTCTCCAAAAAGGTTATATTCAAAATCCATAAGGTGCTATCACGGCTGGGGATGAGGGGGACCAAAGGCCCTTCGACCAAATGTCCAAAAACATTTCTTGGGAAAATTCTACAAGATGGAAAAAATGTCTTCGAAATTTAGTGACACTTATATTGAACAAGGTGGCAAAGTCTTAGTATATGTATTTTGGAATGTTTTTTTAGTCGAAGCCCACAAGTAGTACGCTAAGATTGGTATCCCATTATTAAGGTTCAGAAAAATGTTACTTCTACCAAAAGTCGCAAATTTTGACGGTTTTTAAACATGCCAATTTTCCGATTTTTTCGCAACAAATTGCAACTTTTGGCGTCTTTTGCATCCATCATTTAAATCTAGTCGGAGATTATTCGAATTACGTACTTTACATGAGCTTGGGACCTTTTTGAAAAATCAATTCCTTTAATTCTGGATTCATTTGCTCAAAGCTCATTTTTTTGGGGCAATTGTAATTTCAGAGAGCTCTACAGAGAAGACATTGCCATCATTTTGTCTGCCTTTTTTTCAACTGATACTGGCCAGAAGTTCCATGAGAAAACAAATATTTCCAACAAATATTTATAAAAACTTACCCATGCAAGTGGAAAATTATAGTGTACAAACGTCAGTGCATGGGACACATTTCATTCAACACCGCTAGCTTTTTAAAAGTTTGCCTTCTTAGAACTCGCTTATTTTGGCATTTAGGTACGTGGGGAATTTGGATTCTTTTTCCGAAATCTCCTTTTCATATTTTACACAAAGTTGAAAAATCTAACTCCTTGAGATCTATGGTTAAAAGTATCAAGAGCTTCTTGATAATTTCGTAATTGGCTGACTACTTGAGGTCCCTTGGTAACCTATCCCTATTTCTTAGGCTTCTGCAACACCTGGTGGATATTTTTGGGTAAGGGTATTGTGATTGAAAACCAAAAAAATATAATCAATGAGATGGCTCGAAAGTGAATAAGAAACTAGTTCAGGGATAAGATGGCTTCATTCAAGTTTTTGAGACAGGGTTGTAATCCTCAAAGTATGGAAAAGTTGTTGGAGGGTGAAATAATGTGCTCTGCTGTCAGAAAAATCTTTTGGAATTAGGAGCTGATTTTCGACGTTTCCGAGTCGAATTTGAAACTTGTATAAAATACTGAATTCTTTTGCAATTATCTCTACAAGTAAATAATAGGCCGGTTGTTGAGATAGTTTGGAAGTATAGTAGAAGCATACCTAGAAAAACAAAAGAAGGACAAGAGACGGAGTAGAAATAATCATGCTCGATCAAGTTTCGCTACATAAGCTGCGTTTTTCAATCGCAGCGAAACTTGATCGAGCATGGTTACTTCTACTTCGCCTCATATGCTTCTTTCATGCTTCTAGATATGCTTCTACTATACTTCAAAACTATCTCAACAACCGACCTATTGTTTCAAGAGTGTTGAAGCCAAGCCATGTAATTTTTGTATGAGATCCTGCGTGAGAAATAACGTCAATGTGGAGGTTTAGAGAAATTTTCTAAGAGAAACTTGCCGAATTTTGTGAATTTAGTCGAAACTTTCAGCTTGTTGGTTAACTAAAACAATGTTCTTTTGGGGTTTCGCAGTCTCCTAGTCTAGCCCATTTCAAATTTTACCTAAATTGGGAAAATTTGAGATCAGACACTGAAAGCCTTAATCTTTCATTTTGTGGCAGCTTTGAAAACAATTTAAAAGTTAAACGTTTATTGCTCCATAGTGTTCTCTTTGCACCTTGTTTATCCGAGATACTTAAGAGATATTAGAGTTGACATGTCGGGTATTGGCCTAGTTCAACAACTGTTATGGAACTTCTTTTAAGATGAAATAACCGACAAAAGGTCAAAATTACTACATGAGCGCAATTAAGCTGACTTAAAAGCTAGTTGGCTGAGAAATTTTACCCCTAATTATTGTTTTAACCGCAACGTAGTCGCAAGATAGTACTGTTGCCTTTGAAGAAACGAGTTCTCCCCGATGCTCCTTCATGGACGGATGATACTCGTTCATACAGAGGAACGAACTCATATCTTGGTGTGAGTGCATCAACAGCTTGGTCATCATTTCACGATGCCAAGGTTTTGCTCTGTGGGCCACTTATCGCTCTATCCTTCAAAGATCATTCGACCCTTGACCCAATCTCTTTGAGAAATGTTCTTGGCTTCCAATCGGCCACTCTCTGTTGGACTGGAATCTTCGTTTTCATCCACCTCCTCAGAATATCTTGTAGCACGTAGTTAAGTAACAGCCACAAACATGGCTTATCTTGCCCGTTTCTTCGGAGATTTTCAAGTGCAAAAGTTATGTGAAGAGCAATAAAAGTAGCCGTGGTGTTGTTAGGAGGGAGGGATCGTTGATACGCTAATACAAATACAAGTGGCAGTTTATCTCTTCTCAAGTTTCTC
This sequence comes from Tigriopus japonicus, assembly GCA_010645155.1. NCBI lineage: Eukaryota > Metazoa > Arthropoda > Copepoda > Harpacticoida > Harpacticidae > Tigriopus > Tigriopus japonicus. The sequence goes on from CM021318.1 coordinate 5,194,500, forward strand.
AATTGACATGATTTTGAGTCGCGTGTCTTCAAGTTCGTTGCTTTCGAAATTGGACCGCTCAAGTGACGATGAGTCTTACTCCACCACCACCGATTCCGCAGCCTCATTCATCCGGATCTCAGGCGCTCCCTCACGGAGCGACAGTCAGTGCTCATGTCTATCCTGCTCGGTCCCAGGGGAGATCAAGCGACGGGAGTCCAGACTGAACCCCGGGGTTAGAGCCAATGACTATTACAGGTTCGATGAGATCCTCGGCGAAGGCACGTACTCGGTGGTTTATTTGGCCGAGAGTCGATCCGAGAAAGAGCATTGGGTGGCCATTAAAGTCATCGAAAAGACTTCCCTGTCCGGCAAGGAGGACATGACTTGGCTGATTGAGCGGGAGATCCGAATCATGACCATCCTGGACCACCCACATATTATCCATTTGAATGAGGTATTCGAAGAGACTGACTCCATTTGCCTGGTCATGGAACTAGCCAAAGGTGGCGAGATTTTTGATCGACTGATAGAACTTGGAAGTTTCTCAGAACGCGAGACTGCGGCACTGATTGTCCAGCTTTTGTGCGCTCTCAATTACTTGCATGAACTCGGCATCGTTCATCGTGATCTCAAATTGGAGAATCTTCTCTACTATGACGATACCGAGGATAGCAAGATCATGATGGCCGATTTTGGCCTTTCGGAATGGGTTTGGGAGATCAATGAGAACAGTCCTTTGTGCGGCACCCCGGGCTATATGGCACCCGAGGTCATTGACAAGAATATTGTGACTCCTGCCGCCGATATTTGGAGCGTTGGGGTCATCACATACGTTTTATTGGCTGGCTATCCTCCATTTTGTCCCCAAAACGGTCACGACTCTGGGATCAGTGAAGCTGAGGAAGAGACTGCGCTCCTGGATGCCATTGTGAAAGGGAAGTTTGATTTCCATTCGCACACGTGGGAAAACATCAGCGACGAGGCAAAAGACTTTATTCGTCGGCTAATGAGTCTCAAACACAACGACAGACCCTCTTGCTTGGAGGCCCTTGACCATCCGTGGCTGCAGAACGCCCAGGTTCGTCACAAGAATCCTCCGCATTACAAAAAGTGGTCGCCCAGAAAGGTGGTAGGGTTCTCGTTCTCTGTGGTAGTGATCTCCATGTCGTATGTGGCGCTCATCTCGTACTTTTTTCAATTGACTATTTATTAGAAATCACTCCTCCCTGTCAGAGAAACTTCCCTAATCCCTACTTCTCAAGCACGCCTTAACTTGTTGTCAGTATAGCTATTCAAACGTTATTTATATAACACGTAAAATAAAATCGGATTTCTACGTGTTCAAACACTTTGTTCACTATTCCCTGGCAATGGAACATTGGTCTAGCCAAGGAGCTAGTTTCTAGTTCTTGGGTCAAGGTGTTGTTTTTTCAAAAAAGTACTTGTAATTGATGCCAAAATAATTTTGGTGCTCAAGAGCTAAATTCGTCTTTATCGTCTGTTTAAAGTAGTGATATTTTAGAAAATATTTGGTAAAGTTTGTTAAAAATTCAATACCGGTATTTAAATGACCGAAAATCACGAAGAAAAAGAGTCGATAAAGGAAAATAAATTCACATATGATGCCAAGGGACCGTCTCCCAGAGGCTAACCGGAAATAGTGATTGGAATGAGATTCATGCTTAATAATAACAAGTGTGCTAGAATCCTAAAATGCAATGAATATACACTGTGGCACGAAAGTTGCGTTGCAATCATATTTGGAACCAACAATGAGACAGATTGGAAGTGTCAAAAATCCAGTGTGCCCCACTAGCATTTAGAGTGTTTTTGGATCAGTTTAGGATGCAATTGATGTTGGAAGAAGTTTACGACAATGCTTCTCTTTTATACAAATGTGAGGTTTTATTTACTCCGTGTTTGCGCGGGAACTTGCTTGATTCCCAGAAGCTTTTCGACTCGCTAAGAAGTTGAATAAAGCTTATCAAGCCGATCAGACGCCGTTTAGATTATTTCTCGAATATCTGTCGAAAATTAACAAAGTAAGCCACCACCATATTCAAAACAACTGATCAGAAGTGTGCAACTTTCAGGCAAGTAAGACTTCACATGCCCAAAAAGAGTACTTTTGTAAGTAGCAAAAGTATTTGTCAATTATCTATTTTTTAACCTTTTAGCAAAGTTTTGTTTCCTTTGCCATTTCTTCAGTTTCCTATGCTACTTGGATAAAAGATTCGGACACCCTGGTGGAGAGAATGATATTGTTGGGAGCAAAGGGGGAGAGCGGGAAAAAACTAGTTAAGAGGCAGAGTGTTCTGGAAAGGGAAGAGAAAAATAAAGACGTGCAAAAACAAAAGGTCGGATTTATTATCGTGCCGGAGTGATTCTAACCGCTAGGATACAGTCCATTAGAAGAGAAGAGAAATCTTCCAACCACTACTGTTCTGTATATTTGTGCCATTGTCATTTGTCATGCTTTATCAAAAAAAAACAATGTTTCATGAAGAAAATAAGAAAAATATTTCCCCAAACTTGACTGAAAAAGTCATGGCAAATGGCAAATTTTCCTTGCCATTTGGATTTGTCAATTCAGCAAATTTTACTTTCCATCCCAGAACATGTAATTTGTTATTTACCATACCAGCACATTTTATTTACCACTTCAGCACATTTTGTTTATTTTTGTTGAGCAATCCAACACTCTCTTCTCTTATATAGAAGCTACTTTTGGTTATTTCGCTGAAATAGCAGGCACCAATGAAAAAAGATGGTATTGAAAGAGATTGCCATGTAAGTCAAGGACTGGTCACACTATTTTTTATAACTTTGAACTCTCTTGAGGAGTGAACCAAACAGCGCTGAATCCTGCCAGAATCAGCATGACAAATTATGTTTCAACTAATCCTAAAACTCCAATTTGAATTCGCCAAATTTCACGATTTTCATGTAAAAACCGCCAGAAACTCTCAAAATGTTATTGCCCGCCAAACTATGGCGTAAACCACCAGAATACCGCCAGATTTTTCTGTCCCGCCAAAAAAAATCTCACCGCCAAACGAGGCCTCAAACCGCCAGATACACCAACATCTGGTGCTCCAAACCGCCATCTGGCAGCCCTGGATTCTATATCACTTCAAGCACAGGGGGGATATACGGAAATTTTTGTTGGACGAGTTACAGCTGTTGAAGAGCAAAGGTTGCACGTGAAAACTTGATATTTCCGAAGATTATTACCTAAGTTGTGCCCAAACAAACAAATTTCCCTTCATGCCAAAGTTGTGTACGTTTTGTAATGTTGCGATTAAATTGTGTGAAATTAACGTGCAGAATCATGCCTCTGGTCTGACGGGTTATTCTTGACAGGCCCTGAGCGATTGGTGCACTTTAAGGCAGAACAAATGACCGTGACTTCAACCCTACAAACGAACTTTTTTGGGCACAACTGCTTGGAAAACGTCACAGCCAAAGGACAGCTGGGGCCTGAAAATTGTCCAACAAAATGTTAGGCCTGTCTGCCCCAGGGTCTCCTCTCTGGGAACTCTGTGGCTTCAAGTTAATGTACAGGGTGGATCACAAAATTAGCCCCCTCTTGAACTTTCCTCTAAATCTTTAGCTCAGAAAGTTTTTTAAAATCGATTTATTCCCCATGGTACTCTTTCTGAAGTCTTAAACATATTTTATGCTTCCTGATTCACAAAAAACAGGTTGTTCAGGATTTCACTGGACCCATGCTATTTTCAAGTGTGACTGCGATTCCTTTGCTGGTAATTGTGCCCATCTTATTTAGTTTATCAGCAACAATAATTGATTGAACATTTTTGATTGGAGATTGGTCAGGGGAGTTCCCTGGCCATGCCCTTTTTTCCTAGAAGCAATCCAAATTCATTTCAACCCACGTTGTTGCTCTTTCCACGTGTGTATTGAAAAAGGCTGTTGACATGTCTGTTAATAATTCAATTATAATAAAAGGTCAATTTTCTTGCAAGTGGTTAACAGCTGCACTTGGACTTTTTTCGACAAACTTGGTTAACATAGTAGTCAGCCATTCCCATAATGCTTCATAAGATAATATGCAATTCTGAGGGGCTACAATAGTTCAAAAGCCCCCAAACCATAATCATTGGGCCCCGGAAAATAATTTTATTTTGCTGTGGAGCAGAAATGCCACACGTTTTGCAGCGTAGGGTCAGCAGTTGGTTATCTTCAGTTGTCCTTACTCGTCAAAACGTCTGGGATTTAAGTTCCACAGCCAGGGTGGGCATTTGATTTTTGGACATTTTGTCCACCCCTGTCCAAAAGGTGTCCAAAAGTGTCCAAAAATAAGGCTGTCCAAAAATAGGAGTGTCCAAAAGTGTCCAAAAATAGTAATTCAAAAAAAAATGCTTAAAAACATTTTTAGAATAACATTCTACAAACTTTCTCTCCAAAATAAACGTCACTTGACGAAATCTAAGCAAGAATAAGTCAATTCAGCATAAGAAACTTACACTTATTACATTAAATGAGCCAATAGCTTGAAGGCCAAACTAGACATTTCAACTTTCCACTCTTTTCATTTGACCACCGAGCATCGTCCAAAATGTGGGAAAGAATGATCGACTGAAGGAATGAATGAATAAACGAATGTAAAACTGGGACTACTAATAACACGCTTACACCACACTTCAAGTTAAACATAATATGCGAGTACACTTTAAAGCTAATCGTGTCTTGATTTGTGACAAGAGAAGGTTACTTAGTATTTTGATATACTGTATATTCCAAAGTTTATCATTGTTGCAAGTGTTTCCCATCCAAGAGGCAAGAAGTCTTTTGACCTGACAGTCCAAAAAATGTTAACTATAATAAAGCACACTAAAACTGATATCAGATTGCAATGTGGGTATTATAATGCTTTTGCCAAAGAATTAAAGCAATGTTGTTTTACTTTTAAAAAAGACAAGACTCTTGTTTACGGATGAGGAAATAAAATGTAAATCTTGAAACATTTTGAACAGTTACACACATTTTACCATATTGGATAAACAAAACATTTATTTTTTTAACAAGTTATTAACAAGTTATCATGGCAAAGTTTATTTCTCCAAGTAATGTTCCCATTAATAGAACTATTTTTGTTTAAGTACACAACCATGCATTCTTTAGAATTCAATTACTTATGTAGTGTAAGTGGTTTTTCGTCTGATTTGTACAACTTTCTTTTACGTTTGTTGGACTTTTGGACACTTATGGACATCTTTTGGGGATTTTTGGACACCCTCTGGGGATTTTTGGACACCTTCTGGGTATTTTTGGACACCTTCTGGGTATTTTTGGACACTTTTGGACACCTTTGGACACTATTGGACACTTTTGGACACTTTTGGACACTTTTGGACACTTTTGGACACTTTTGGACACTTTTGGACACTTTTGGACACTTTTGGACACTAGGGTGTCCAAAATGCTCTTAATGTCGAAAAATGCCCACCCTGCACAGGGCTCATAGGACCCATGGGTAAAAGCAGGGTTGCCAAGCTATTTGTTGTCCTTTTTGCCTGATCTAAAAATAGAAGCAGAAACTCCTATGCCGTTGCAGAATTTGCCATTTTTTCCTAGATTTTTCAAGATATTTGCCTTCTTAGGGGCTATATGAAGCATGCTTTGTTAAACTTGAGTGCAAACTATTTTACTCCATTTCTGGTGGACAACAAATTGAATTTTAACTGGCAAGCCTGACATGGGGTGAAGGTGCTTGAAACTGCTTGCAAGCTTTCAAGCACAGCTGAAAACTGTTGCTTGGCCCAAACTCCTCTTCAAGCTGCAGCTTGTTTCCCATCAGAACTGTCTACCAGTCTTAATAAACCTGTTTTTTTCTTTCAGGATTACCAAAAGGGCAAGGCATCCCTGACTTTAGTGACTTCTGAGCAGGGTTGCAACTCAAACTTACATTCGTGTTTGCTCATAGACAAGAGCAAAGCACCCATTCTCCAAGCGGTAACCCTACCTTGCAACCTCCCGTAAAAAAACTTGCGCAAGCCCAGATTTCACATCACTAAGATTTTGCTGTCAATCACCCGATCATGTGAATTAATCAGCCCCTGTTTAAACTCCACACTAGTTGAAGTTCACTTTTTGCATATCGGGTAAATACCTTAGACACATTTCCAGCAGACTTGAAGATTTTTAATAACCAAACTGCCCTATCAAATGAGCGAAATAGTGTAGATGTGTTTCGTAGAAGAAAAGGTTCCTTTAATCATGAACTTCGGCTTCCCGCATGATGAATGACGTCACAGACAGTCCGTGCTGGGTCGGGCAATCATAGATTTGAATGCCAATCTCTGCCTTTTAGTATTTCTAGAAGTAACCATCTTTTCAGAATTTCTGAATTCGCATTCGCGTTACTTTAGAAATTCCACCTTTACAAAGCACGGAAAAAGTGATGCTGTGGCTAACAAACATCCAAGTTTATTTCTGTGAGAAACAAAATCAATCGAGGAAATGAGCTGGTTTTCAAAGTGTTTTTGTGTCTTTTACGTTACATGCGTTCAGAGAGCACCTCCAAATCCAAGTTAATCGAGGTTAGTTCGATCAATCAGGGGTTCCTGGATCAATGAAGTCCTCCTCTCTTCTTTATCGGGCTCCTTCATTGTTCAATTTGTTACCCATTAGTCTTCGTCGGGAATATGTAGGAGCTGATCCTCTAACAGCATTTAAGGCAGGATTGGACGAATTCTTAAATACTATTCCTGATCAGCCCACTATTCCAGGGTTGTACAGATTTGCCAATATAATTCATTGGTAGATCAAACTCCGTATAAACGGTAATTATATAAACTATATTAATCATAAACTCTCTTTACAGGGAATCCCATTCCTTATAGCGGTATAAAAAAAATCCGCCCCTCAAAAAAAACAAAACAGGATTTCTTCCTCTTACAATTTCTGGAAAATGCAAAAAATGTATAAAACCCAAACATATTTTTTTTATCTGAAAGTTTACAATAAAAACTTTAATCTTCACTCTAGTCATAAGTCAATGTCACTCTTAGAAACACTTTGGTCACCCTGCTTTGTTATGTTTGGTCCAAGGATGGCTGTGTTTGCTTTGAGTGACTTCTTAACTTTTGATTGTTAATCGCTACTGCTTTGACTAGGTAGGTCGAAATCCGTGGTAGGTCTCATGGCCGAATCAACTTCGGGGTCCACCGATGCGGGCAAAGCGGCCGTGAACCGCAAACGTAGCGCCGTGAACAAAACGGCCTCCTCAGATTGGTCCTGGGAGGACGAGATGCTCATGTACGACGTGTGTCATCGCGATTCCAATAAGGTCAAACGGAGGAACAACGCCAGAAAAGATGGAACTCAAGCCGTCGACGACGAGCGAAAACGCCTCCAGAAGGACAAGCAAATGGAGGCCCTTCACATGCAAGAGTGCAGAAAGCTATTCCTAGGAGGATTGTCCTACGACACGGTACGTAGACAGCCTGCCTTGCCTCATCCATATATGATGATATGGAGGACCGTGTTCATCCGGTTTGTGAATGGCTCTGGCTCACTTTATTATTCCTAGGTTGAAAAAGATCTCCGCAAGCACTTCATCCAATTTGGACACATCGTGGACGTGCAAGTGATGCGGGATCGAGAGACGGGCACGTCCAGGGGATTCGGCTTCGTCACGTTCGCGTGCTCGTTCATGGCTGAGGCGGCCATGGAGCACGCAGAGCATATCATCAACGACCAGAAGATTGAGCCCAAATTGGCCAAACCCGATGCCACTCGAGTCAAGAAGACTTTGCCCCAATTAGAGGCCCAATTGGACGACGAGTGCAAGAGCAAGCGAAGCATCTTTGTGGGCGCCTTGAAAGACACGATCACCGAAGAGGACCTCGTGCAGTATTTCTCCGTGTTTGGCAAAGTGATTCGGGCCATCAAGAACACCGATCGCGAGTCCGGCACAAAAAAGACCTTTGGTTTCGTGGACTTTGCGGATTTTGGCGTCGTCCGCAAGGTTATGACTTGCACAAAGCATTTTATTCAAGGTAAACGGATCCGAGTCGAGTTATCACGGCCGCGAATCGAGTTCAGTCATCAAACCAAAACTGTTTTCGTGGGCGGACTCGAGGACGGCATCGATGACCCGGAATTGACCAAATATTTTAGCGAGTTCGGCTTTGTCACCCGTGCCCTTCGCATTCCGAACAAGGATGCGCCGAAACGCAAGTACGGCTTCGTAGACTTTGACGACTACGACGCCGTGGATATCGTGGTGAGTCAACGCGAGCACTACATCAATGGGCATCGGGTGCGGGTGGAATTGGCTCTACCCATGATCAACGACTCGTTGTACGAGAAGGATATTGTGGCACCCACAGAGACTTGGTTAGAGAAGGTGCAACGCAAACTCCAATACGCCGTACCCGATCAAGGAACTTGGGGTGAAACCCTCAACAACTACGAGATCTTTGTGCAAAGTGGCTCGGACGTGACCACGGTCCAGTTTAAATTACAACGGGGTCTCTTGGAATACGTTGTGGGCATGGGAGGAAAAGTGGTGGAAGAGATCGCCAATGATTCCAACACGCGGATCGTGCTCGAGAAGCCGAAATTGGGCGCTAAACACGTGGTATTTAGCATCACGGGCAAGAAAAGCGACGTGAGCTGCGCTCAATACATCTTCCAACAAATCGTCAAATCCAACGTGGACAAGTTGAACACGGTCAGACCCATCACTAACAGTTGACGTTTCCACTCGGATAAAATATCATGTAACCTCGCGCTAGTTCCTAGATTAAAATTATATATTGTCCTTGTTGTACCACCAATCAGTATTTACCTTTTTCTTGTCTTTAACTTGTCACGTGACACACGTGTCATTCTCATGATTGGTTCCACGATACCTTGGCGTGTAAGGGCTTGATCCCTCGGATATTTCGGGACAATCCCACTCTCGGTCGAAAGGTGGACCCACCCGGACTTATGTTATTACTCGGAGACCCTTCTTGGGCGACTTTCCCACGACCCTCTTTTAAGCGTGGCGGTTTCCATTGAATCGCACTTGGACTCGGTCGGCAAGGCGGAGTGCTCACCGAATTAGAAGAAGGTCCGTTAAGCACAGTCGGCATCTGTTTCGGCTTCGGACTTTTCGGCAATTTCGGTTTGGTTTCACGGGTTGGGGGGACGAGTACGGGTGGATCTGGACGCTTTTTGAGCGCCGGTTTACCCTTGGGTTCTGACTTCACTTTGGATTTGGTAGGCGGGATACTTTCCATCTGAAATGACTCGATCTCTTTTATGTCCATTGGAGGGACTTCCGGTGGGATATCTAAGGCCGGGGGCTGTTCCGACGGTTTTAAGGGCGATAAAGAGCAACTTAAGGGGACCGTGCTGTCCTCTTCGGGTTCTTCGGGCGTGGATTGGACCTCGGGATGGGGGTTTTGTTCCGCGGTACTGGCTTTCAAAGCCAGTTCCAGTTGCTTTTGGAACTGTTTCTCTTCCCGACTTAATCGGGGCGTTTGGGCGGAGCGGGAGGACCCTTGGGCGGTGGGCGTCACTCGGAAGTCCTCGTCGCTTTCGTCGCTCTGAAGAAGGTTTTGTTTTCGTCGTCGGGGCGTGGCTTTGGAGGCGGTTTTCTGAGTGGAAGTTCGAACGCCAGGTGTCTTGATTTTCGAGGCCAGTTTCGATTTCTTGGCCTTTGGCGGCGATTCGCCCCAATCCGAATCGGAATCCGAAGAGATAGACATGGTGAGTGAGTGGGTGAAAGGTACGATACGATGATGATTTCAAGTCTTCAATCTCTGATCAACCCATGAATTGGACTCGGTGCGAACTTTGGCGGCACATTTTCAGATCTATCCATACAAATTTGGCCTCTTCTTCACCTGAAGACAGTGTCGCTATATAGATACTGATGAAACGCCTGAAAGTGCCAAAACCAGGCTTACCTTTTTGCCATTTTGCTCCAAGGTTTCTAGAATTTACTCGGACAAAATCCGGCAACACTGCGCGCAGAGTGACCAACAAAAGTGGAGAGAGTGTCGTAAAAAGATGGCGCACGAAAAAATAGGCACAGCATCGGTGTTATGTCAATTTACTATCCACGTTGATATGGATAACTTTCAATATTTTTTTACTGATAGCAAAAATCGGTTACTGCCGTTTTCAGTGCAAGACAATGCGCATATTTTTTACCAGGGCTGGTTTGTTGATCTTTGATACATATTATGGACCGCCTTATATGCAAAACTAGTAATTACTAACTGAAATAATCTGTAAAATTCAAGCAAATTGAGTTTAAAGCACTTTTGTATGGAGTAACCTCAGATTGCATGGCATTTCCCAAAAAGTGCGAAAGATGTGAACTGCCAAAGCACCATAGGTGCTTTAGATTGGTTTCGACCTACCCTTTAAAGTAATTCAATAGCCAAACTCATGATTTCAAGGCGTTACTAGCGTAACGGCGGAAAAAACTTTTAATTCGATAATTTCAATTTATTTGGGTTTGTTCCGTTCGAACCTAGAGTAATATCCGATCCATGGGCACCTTGGCTGCCGCACTAATGAAAACGTTCGGAGCTGAAATCCATGGGCTCAATGCTAGTGACATTTCCGCTTTCTCGAACTGTACTATTGGCCAGCTGGAGCTCGAGCTTGAATGATCCCTCGTCCGCCCATCATAAACGGCAACCCTGACTGTTTGTTTCTAGCGATGGCCGTCCGGCAGGGCTGCCAGATCGGCGCCACACGCCCCAGTGTCTAAAGTCGGATAACGAGAAGGAAGGATTACGAACGCAAAACGGATCATCGAAGCAATCCGATATTGATTAAGGACGAGTACTTAACTTTTCAAAATGACCATTCTTAAAAGAGGCGTTGAAATAGAAATGTCTGGGCGCTTTGGTCTCATTCTAGAAGACTCACCTTACGATGATCCGGCAACGCTGGTGTGGGTGTCCATCCATTCAATAGTTGACAAAGTGAGAGAGTCAGAGTCAGAGAGAGAGAGAGAGAGAGTAACTAAGTAGGTTGGTTTAAAGGCAGGAAGGAAGGCAAGCAAGCAAGCAAGCCAGGAACGGAACACGGCCCCAACTAAGTGTGCGAATCATCATCATCCCTCCATCCATCCCACGGAGACAAACGAGTGCATCTTGGTCCAGCGTGGAACGACTTACTCATCGTTGGGGAAAAACACGGGTAATCTTCGGCTTAGCCCATTCTAAAGCGGGCTTCAATTGATCTCCGTTTTTTGTGAGTTCGGTTTCCGTCTCCGTCTGTCTGTCGGTGGCGGCACCGCAAATTCACAAATTCACTGTTAGAGTCGTTGGTTCGAGTGGCTTAGGTGTCGTTGTCGTTGTTGTATTCGCAGTTAGTTCCGCGGGGGGCAAATCCGGAGGACGGACGGACCCGGCCAGCATGATGCACGTGATGGAGCCAGCCGGACGCAATGGCGGCGGAACCGCCGCCGGAAACGCGGGCACGGCCAATGGGAGTGCGGCCGGTTCAACGGCCGCGTTGCTCACGCCCACGGCCGCCGGCGGAGGCCTCAATCACCACCATCTCAATCATCACAACCATCACCACCACCATCATCATCTTCACACGCACACGCCCCAATTGGTCGGAGCGGGCGCGGCGGCGGCGGCGGCGGCGTTGCCCAATGGCGGCAAACGCGAGTGCGGCGAGCTTCAGCCGCTGAAGACGAAGAAGCCCGGCTCGTCTTCCCTGTTGATGTTGGGGGGCTTGAACGGGGCGTGCGCCGAGGACGAGGTCGATTCGGACCTGGCCGGTGAGGATGACGAAGACGACGATGAGGATGGGGATGGCACGGCGGGCGGGAAGCGGGCGCGCCTCGAGTCGTTGTCGTCGAACGGCGGGAACAATTCGCCCGAGATCGACATTGTGATCAACAACGTGGTGTGCAGTTTCAGCGTGCGCTGTCACCTCAATCTGCGTGATATCGCTCTGCGCGGCATCAACGTCGAATATCGCCGAGAAAACGGGGTAAGAAATTCGTCCGTCCACTACTTATTTTGATGCGATGAAAGTAAATAGAGATCACGACGATCGATTAGACTGCTTCGAGCGGATTTCCCACAAAACGAAAGAAGAGCCCGTGGGTCCTTTTTCATGATAGCGATCGACTCCCGTCTTGAGCGAGCGTGTTTCATCCCAAAGGATTGAAAACTTTTAAGATGGACGTCTTTGGCGCATATGTATTAGACCTGAGTTCTCTATTAAACTAGATTGAACGGCATTGACTTTGCCTCGATGACTGATGGAAGTCTGAGTTTGATCAGTTTTTGACCTCGAGGTTTAGGCCATGATGCCGAGAACTTCTGATGTTGATCGTAACGTGCAATTAAAGGCATGAGTCTTATAAAACAGATGAGATGGATGGGTCTTACGTCCCTTTAGAATGCATGGGTGTTTTCCCACTCACGTAGGAGTCACTGGCCCATGATTGTTTTCTTTTTTCCTTCCTCTTTCAAACTAGATGGTGACCATGAAGCTTCGCCGACCGTACACGACGGCCTCGATTTGGTCGTCGGGCAAGATCACGTGCACGGGCGCCAACAGCGAGGATCATGCCAAGATCGCGGCCAGACGATACGCCCGACTCCTCCAGAAATTAGGTTTTAACATTAGGTTCAAGAACTTCCGCGTGGTCAATGTGCTCGGCTCGTGCTCACTGCCCTTCGCCATCAAGATCACTCAATTCTCTCAGAAATATAAAGAAGCCAGGTAATCATCATTTCCATAATACTCAAAATATAGAAATAAACCAATGAACCGCCTCGGTCGGCATCAAGACTCATTTTTCGTGCTCATTGCGTGAGAGAGATAACTCGAGATGACGTGTTTCAGTTACGAGCCCGAGCTCCATCCAGGCGTGACGTTCAAGATGCGCGATCCCAAAGCCACGCTCAAGATCTTCTCCACGGGCAGCATCACGGTCACGGCGCCCAGTGTGCGCAACGTCCAATTGGCCATCGAGAAGATCTACCCGCTCGTGCACGAGTTCCAAAAGCCAAAAACCGATAAAACCCCACGCAATCCCGGCCCACCCGTGCACCATCCGCCAAATCCCGACGATGAAGACCACGACGATATTGACGTGGCGGCCGGCATGGCCAGCAGTAGCAATAGTGACAATGTCGGCAGCCGGATATATGGAGCCAAAAAATCTCAGTCCCAGTGAGTGCGCAACATTTCCATTACCTACCTATGCAGTATGTATCTATGGCCAGGACCCCTGAAAGATGGGCTCAGACTTATCGTTGTCTGCCAAGCGAGTTCTACTTGACGTGAGTTAGGGTGGTCTGAGTTATTGATTGTCAAAACGGAGATTGGGAATTAGACTCGACAATTTTTGTTAAGTTTTTGGGAGGATTAGTCTCGATTCTGACGCATCCCTAGCCATTTTGGCCCCAGAATCCCAAGCTGAATTCGTCCGATTACACTCATCCAACAATCGACTCTCCGAGTCAAAAGGGATGATGCTCCCTCAAAGCTCATGAGATAATTCTAAACAGAACGAATAAGTTGGGACCCTGTTCTAGTGATTCTGTACTGCAAAAGAAACGTGCTCATCCTATCGTAATTAGTGATGGGAACCAGGCTTTGAGTGTTGTCATTTTTCGCTTGGAGGACGTCTGCTCTTGGACCCTAAAATCTAAACCAGTACCAATATGTCGACACAAGGCCAAAAGTCAGACCTGATTCCCATCATTCATCTGAAACTTTTTTAGTTCATGGATTTGATAACTGTTTTTTCTTTCTTTCAATTGAGATGAAACTTGTACTACATGACTAACTCTAAATTGATTGATTTCTACGGGAATGCATAACTCTGATCTGGAATTTACTAAATTTACTAACATTTTGTGACCTCATTTCTTTTAGTTCGAGAGCCGGATTAAAGCGGAAGAAGGGCTTTTCCGCAGACTCCGACGATTCTGTGGAGGAATGGTGAGACTCGGTCGTCCGATCCAACTTCTCGTTGATCACTCTCCCCGCCTCTCTTTCTCCTTCCGTTACTCTGCCGATCCCTCCCTCCCTCCCTTCCTTTTTTCTATCTTCTTTCGTTCTTTCTCGCCTGATCACAGGTGAGCTTCTTTGACTCGGATTGAAGTCAAATGAGAGTTGAATGAAGAAGATAGATGAATAACAACAACAACAATACTTGCTGCTTGGCCTGCCCAGAAGACGCCGAGGACGTCCACAAACTCATCAAGTTCTTTTTTAGCACACTCGCAATTCCCACTCAGTAACTTACTTAATTCTTACCAAAACCCCGTCCCACCCACCCATTCATCCAACCAACCCGCCCCTCAAGAAACACACAGTACTTCCTGATGGCCCTGCCCTCGAATTCTGGGGGCGTGGCTCGTTGTTCCAAGGCAAAACTTTGACCACTTACTTGTGTCTCGTGCATCGTGTTAATGAAGAAAGTGAACGTTTTGAAAGCGATTGTTTGACACCTGTGTTCGTTGGAGATTCTCGACGCGATCATCTTTTTATCACTCAATCTGTCTATCTATCTATGTCATCCAGCCAGGAAGCCGGAGAAAATGGGTAACCCAAACCCGCTCAGAGCCATGAGACAACATGTGAAGAGCTCAACTAACGATGATGCCCTCGACATACTATATATGAATGAGAAAAGAAACAAACTCTCGAATTCAACGGTTTTTTTCACGTGGTTTCTTTTTTGGGTTTAAAACATACATACACAAACATTCTTTGAGAGGAAATTTTTTGTTCGATTTAATACTTTCCCTTGATTTATTCCTTCTGGTCGAGCGAGCAAATGAGTGAGTTAAGCGTTTCAATCGATGCAGACCAATTCTTGGTCATCGCCACCTTCCGCAGGCAATTCAACGGCCTTTTTCTTCTTAATTGGCACGACCGTTTCTTCCTCGGCTTTTCGTTTGCGATCGCCGGAATTCTCGGCCATTTCTGAAAGGACAAAAGGACACTCGTTAGTTTAAGCCCACAATTTCTTTTAAGTCTATTTCTCACGTTCTGATGGCTTGTTATCCACGGGCTGCTCATCCTCCTTGGCTTTAAGTTCAGAGATATCGGTGATGATTTGAAATTCCTCCTCAGAATCTTCTCTGTAGAGTACAAATTAGACAGTCTGAACTCGAACTTCATTAATCCAAAGGTGTAAAAGCATCTTTGATCCTACTTACTCGATATCGAAGAGGAACAACTTGAGGTTGTAGTTTTGCAGGAAGTCGTCGCATTCGAGAATCGTACCCGATGTCAGGCCAAAGGATTTCAAGGTCTTGTCCGCATTGGCCGTGGTTTCACCTTCTTCGCTAGAAATAAGAATGACCCCTTTGCCCTGGATTTCGACATCGGGTGCCACCATATGCAACGCTCCTTTAAGAATCTTCTCTTCCAGCATCTTTAAGGTGGTCTTTTCTAATGAGAGTTTGACCGACACTTCGGGTTTTTCGGCGCAAACGTAACATTTCGGATTGGGCGGGTTCAACTGGCAGGGAACGAGGATTTTACCGCGAGGATTAGGTTTCCGGGTGAGGAACGCCTGAAAATGAAAGCCACCAAATAATCCATCATTATTCGATCATTCTTCACGATGTCGTCGATTTTTCGTTACCGTTTTACAAGTCTCGGGCTTTTTGGCCAGGATCTTGAGGGCTTCGAGCACGATGAGTCCCGCAATGACGGCGTTGGTGGTGGCGATGGCCGGAATGATATTGCCCGCCATGGACTTGATGTCGAATCGCGATTGGCGCTTAATGTGGAAGATCTCGGCGCGAATGTTGGAGCAAGCCGTGACAAAGTTCATGGCCGCCTCATCGTCCTTGTCCCACACCAGATGATCACCTTCGCCTTTGGCTTGGAGCTCGCCCTTAAGAGCGAGGATGCTCGATTGGAACACCTCGAAACACTTTTGAACCGACCACACGGCCTGATCTTGGATATCGTAGGATTGGCCGTCATTGCTGGACTCGTCGGTGGCTGGATTTGCCAGAGTCTTGACATCAATGGGCACGGGGGCCTTGCGTTTGCTCCAGAGCTTCTCCATGCTCAGCAGGTACTTGATATCGTCGAAAAAGAATTTTTGGAACAAGGCCGTGGGCTCGTAGCCGAGATCTTGGGCCCATTGTCGGGTGGAAATTCGGACGACATTGCCATTTTGCCCGCTGCTATTGCTGTCGTCGGTGGCTTTCGAGCTCTCTTCCGTTGAGGTTGGTTGTTCGTCATTGGCTTCAGGATCGGCTGCATCGGGCGAAACCTCCTCATCGGGATCCGTTTCGCCGAACAATTGGCTGGAATAGAAAGGCGGACATGTTACACAGCCATTGTCAATAAAGTCGATCGTATTCTTTGACTAACTTGAACAGGTGTTTGGACCACACGATACAATGAATGGGCTCGGAGGGCGTGTTGCGAATGGTGCAGCCGGGAAAGGTCTTGGCATGGGGCTTGGGCGTGCACTCATAGCACTCGGTCTCGCCCTTGCGAATAACCGTGACCTGGCCCAAATATCCGGCCGTGCCACTCTCCACCAGAGGCACATTAGCCGCCAAACACATTCGATTGACGTGGCTGCGGGCCGCTCGATTGTCCAGGGCATTCAACACCAACTGGAATTGTTGGAAGAACGCCAAGCCGTAGTCCGGGCTGAAAAGAAAGCCAATCAGAATTTTGAACCGATCTATCCAAGATGAAGCGTATTTGTGAGCGGTGTCCCACCTCATGATGGAGTCGTGGATAGCTCGGATTTGAGCCTCGGGACAAAAGGCCAAGGCGGCCTCCTTGGCCACTTGAGCTTTGGATTGACCCACATGGCGCTTTTGGAACAAGAACTGCCGGTTCAGATTCGTCACATCAATGGTATCCAAGTCAATCTAGAGGAATCGGAAAGAACAAGAACCGCATTCAAAATGAACGTTGGGAATTTTATCACATAGATGGACATGGAGGTTTACGTTGCAAACTCTAGTAGGAAATCACGTTGACTTCATTATGACTTGAATCCCTTTATTATAGATCATCCGAGGGCGAGATATGGATGAGCATTGTTTAGAAGCCAAGTCAAACGGTGCAGATTTGATTATCATTAAGGCTGCACAAAAAATGCAAAACCTGCGAACAGTTGAGTAACATTTGGACTAAATTAAATTTGCATTTGTCCGAGCCTTTTATATTAAAAAAAAAAACAGTGTTATGGAAGGGTGGCATAGGAGAATTGGTAAAAGCTTTTCAACCATTACTTTTTGTAATTGTAAACCATTAGGGGGGGAATTGACATTGTTAAAAACATTCATAACCCTTGTTTTGTCATTGTAAGTTTTTCAAATTAAAAATGAGTGTTATTAACTTGGCTGTTTTAAGTATTGTTTGGGTGGGTTGTTTGTTCTCCGTGAATGTAGTGTAAAGGCAATACGGGATGGTCAAAGCGCCTTGCCAAGATGTGAAAACATGAAAACGGACATTGAGAGCATAGCCTTTTCATAACCAAAAACATGATTTTCACAACAATAGCAATTTGATGTCAGTGTGTAGTGAAATTTGGCGTTCAGGGTTAAAATTGCACCAAGAACGGATTGTTTTTCACATTTCTAACGAAGCGCAATGGGCATTACTTGAAAGACAGATGTCCAAGAGAAATTTTTACGCGTTAAATTTCGCAGTTTTCTGGCATGGTGTTCAATAAATCCTTCCGTTCCCCGCTGGCAATATATCTTTCAAGCAATTAAACATTTGCAACTTGGGAGTGAGGGCTGAAAATTACTCCCGACAACCTCAACAGAAAAATATCAGCTCAGCCTTCCAGAAGGAGAAAGAAAGGGGAAAATGAAATGTGTCCGGTCTTAATCAGGTACGTTAAAGGGAAGAAAAGGTCAGTGTTCTTCAAAAATTAGAAAAAAGCACTAATTTTGACAAAAATGGTCAAAAATGCAAATCAACCGGAACGAAAGTCCAACTATTCCTTCAAATATCAATAAAAACGGCTGAAAATGCAAAGTAACCAAAACCATGGAAAAATTGGAAGAAGTTCAATAAATTGCATTTTCACGCAATTTACGGTCCCAATTATCGCTCAGTCATTACCCCGGCGAACCTCCCTCCCCCTCCGAGTTTTTGAATTGACTATCGGAAAGGATGGACGGCAGACCTATCTATCTACTCGGCGTCACGATCGACAATCTAGTCGATTGGACACGGACCGACGTACGAGCCATTGATTGATCGATTGATTGATACGATGAGAAATCGTATCGAACTTCATAGGAACCCGGCGCTGGATTTTCCTATTTGTTTTTTAATTTTATGTCTTTTATTATATTTTGATGGACTTACGATGACGAGTCGTTTGAATCCGGCCAGAACCAAGTTTTTGAGGAGCTCGCACCCGATGCCGCCCGCGCCCACCATCAAAATGGACGCGTTGGCGGCCAATCCGCGCGCCTGACGCACGCCCCAAGCCGCATCCGCCAAATGGGCCGTCCCGCTCTTCGCCGAATAATCCACGGCCATGCCAATCAATGAGAATAAACGGAGGAATCGCTGGACGGACACGGGCCAGTCAGTTGAACTTTGGTTGAATCCGGAAATCGGAGGTTTTCTTGAACACGGCGCAAACTTGATGGATTGATGATCGCTCTCGCTGATTCACTAACTCACTGATCCAGCGAGCGGGACGTTGTTCTACTAGAGGGTGACGGATCAACGGATGGAAATGGCTGGAGCCCAGTGCTGGAACGAGTCATCTGGAACGGTGACGATCCACGATGAGAAGGTGAACCCCCCCTTCGAAAAAAAGACAAAAAAAGAGGCGGAAGTAATCATCCCGGTTGTTACAGGGCCGTTACATCTCAGGCTGGATTCATTCTAATGGATCCAATCCGGTCACCTTTTGAGTCGGTCTCTGAAGTCTGCCCGGCCACAGCTGACCCGAGAGCGGGGCGCCCAAAATGAGCCCGAATCCCGAAATTACGGGGTCCGTGCCATCGGGAAGGGACTCACATCGGGGGATTGATTGCCCCTGAATTCGATCCCATGAAAGTTTTGGCCGAGGCGGCTCAAGTTTTGACACGCTTAGGGCTGATTTCAAAGCAAAGACGATGACCCGAAACGAATATTTCAATCCAGCCTCCGGTTGGCCTAGGTTGCGTTGACTCCCTCGGGACGAGTTGCGCTTTATTTTGATCATCACGGGCTCGCCACTAACTGAAGACGCGTCCTTAATCTTGACCTAATGACGGCTACCGTGACTACGGGTAAGACTCAACCGCAAATATTTAGGCGGCCGGCTGCGTAACTTTATCGACTCGGAAGATTTACTGCGTGTCTGACCCCGATTTTCCCTTCAGTGTTGGGTCCCGTGCCCGTTTCGTCTTTGGGTCGCACTCTCACCCACGAGCATTTATCCATGAGTTTTGACGTGTGCTTCGTTCCAACTCCCGCTCATCGATCGGATCGACAGCGACTCCCTTGGACCTTGGAAAACGCCCATTGGATTCGCCAACACCCGTAATGAACCGACCCTTATCCATCGCTAGGTTATCATAAGCTTATACGTGGATTGCGGTTGGATCTTTTTCTTTTTAGATATAGTCATGCGGATAACATCGTGTTGAATGACGGTGCGGCCCAAACGGCCATTCTAGAGAGCGTGACGGCCTTTAAAGCGGCCGGGGGCGGCTGTTTGGTCGAGAATTCGACCTGGGGTTTGCATCGAAAGACGGGCTTTCTGGCCGAACTAGCCCGTCAAACTGGGGTTCACGTGGTGGCCGGCACGGGTAATTCATGCCAAACTTCATGCAACTCTTTAAGGGTCAGTCAGTCCCTCTGTCCCTTTCCACCAGACTTAAACTAATCTATCGATTTAGTTTTCAGGCTGCCAATGACCTAATTCTTCTTTATTCGGGAAAAGTTGATCTGTTAGACATTCTTTTTGAACGTACTTTTCCGTTCACAATAAACGCCAAAAAAGCTTAAACCGTACACAACCGTTTACCCTAAAAATTGTGCATTTTCAATTTTGTTCAATTGACTTTTACGTCTTCATCGTAGTATCTGAAAATGGTAAACGCATTGTTTGCCATTGACATGAACTTTAAAGTTTAATCTAACCAAAAGAACATTTTCTGTCTGAC
This sequence comes from Tigriopus japonicus, assembly GCA_010645155.1. Classification (NCBI taxonomy): domain Eukaryota; kingdom Metazoa; phylum Arthropoda; class Copepoda; order Harpacticoida; family Harpacticidae; genus Tigriopus; species Tigriopus japonicus. Next base: position 5,214,602 of record CM021318.1, read on the forward strand.
CTTTCCTTTTTTCCGTCTTTATTGTTAAGTGCATTTTTCAAAAAAATCGTCATTTTCGTGTTTTTTTTTCTAACAAACCACAAACGTATGCGCCCATGTATTTCATTTGATTTCAGGCTATTACGTGGCCGCGGCTCAAACCCAATCCTCTCTACAATTGACTGTGGAAGAATGCGCTGATCATATGCGGACGGAATTAACCCGGGGCTGTCGGGATGAGCCCACCGTGAAGGCCGGCATCATCGGCGAAATCGGGTGTTCGTACCCGTTGCACGGTAGACATTACCCCTTTTTGTCGAAATTCTCAAATTAACTAACCATCGGTTGTCAGCATTTGAACGGAAAGTGGTCCAAGCCTGTGCCCAGATCCAATCCGAAACGGGAGTAGCCGTGAGTTTTCATCCGGGCCGTAACGCTCAATCACCTGAGGAAATCATGGGCGTGTTTCTGGAAGCGGGCGGATGTCGAACGCGCGTGATAATGGGTCATTTGGAAAGTCAGTCCCAACGTGGATGAAAGACCTACTATCGCTTGATCTATCCCGCTTTGACTTTCGCAGGAACCTTACAAACCCCGGAGGAGCTTTTGGCCTTGGCAGAAACTGGCGTCTATTGCCAATTTGATTTATTCGGCATCGAGAACTCGTACTATCAATTGGCCGGAGAGATTGATTTCCCGAGTGACGCCCAAAGGATGGATATGATAAAAGCGCTCGTGGATAGCGGTTTCGAGGAGCAAATTCTCGTGGCCCACGATATTCATACCAAACATCGATTGGTGAGACGAGAAAAACGAGAAATTAGAACTTTTTCGTAACGCATACAGGTCATCTCTCTTCTAGGAGAAATACGGTGGCCACGGTTTAGCCCATTTCTTGGAACACGCCGCGCCGAAAATGAAAGCCCAGAAGGGCATCCGTTCACAGACCTTAGATAAGATTCTCGTAGAGAATCCGGCCCGAATCTTGTCACCCGCACCTCGATAAATGACGATCCACGGACATACGTTTTAAATAAAACCTGGGAGCACGAGTTCATTTTCTCCATAGATATGCACAAAACTTGAACAACAAACAAACGAATGAACGGCACACGCATTCCGACACTGGCATTCGTATCTCGCCTTTTAACGGGTCTCGCCGGATTGGCGATAAGCGTCCAAATCTTGATCCAAAGCCGTTCGGGTCTGAGACATATAACGTTCTAATTGCGAGTCCAACTCTTCCTTGGACACGGTGGGCGGGCCACTTGCCCCCCGAACGCCCGCCCCTCGGGTTCGACGCGCCCAGCCTCGCCCGCCACCGCTTCGATGGCCCAGAAACGCTCCACCGTAGCGTCGTCGGAGGGTGGTTCGCCCGTGTTCCCGTCGAAAAGGTCGACCCCAAGCGGAGCGAGGAGCGGATCGACGCACGCCCAATCGGTGTTGGATCAGGGATCGCCGTTTGATTTGTAAAGCCGCCCGAAAAGCGCCGGCGCGATCCCACGCGTTCCATAAAGGCGGCGGGGCCGATCTTCGTAGTGGGCGGTGATAAGGCGGGCTGGGTCCGGTCTCGGCCGAGTGAAATCGGGGCGGATGATGAGAAGGCGGCGGGTCATAGAAACGGGACGCCAGGGCGGGCTGCGGGACTGAATGGTGTGGGTGGATAGCGGGCGGCGCTCGAGCCGGAATGAGGGGCGCGGGAGGGGGTGCGGGGCGTGGCATGCGACTGAGTCGCGTGAATCGTTCGTGCAGCGAGAGCGTGGTCGTGCCGCGAACCACCAATTTGTGTGACGGCATCTCCAACGAGATCAAGATTGCAGATTCAGGGGGCGCCGGACGTAACGGGTGATGTCTCCGTGGGGAGGGAGGGTGTCAGGCGGGAGGGGGGAGAAAGTGGGCCCGCGAGGGAGGCGGAGCGCTCGTTGAGGTTGGACTCGTCGGATGCGATGTGACCCGCTACTTGAGTTGGATCGAAAACATCGAATCCGAGGAAGGCGATCCAATAGTCGGGAACAGTGCCTCCAAATAGAACGAGTGAAAAAGCGCCAATGTTTTTTTTATATATTTTTGATTTTTGATGATATATTTGATATTATAAATATGTCCTTGACTACGAATGACTGCATAAAAGACGAAAAAAAAACAAATTCTACTCTTTCTACTCATTCAGAAGATGCTTTGAATTCAAATTCAACTTTGAACCCTTCATTAGACTAGTCTACAACTCTAATCCAATTCCCCATAAAACGCCACCTCAGGCAGACCGCGGTAAGTGGTGCTAATGCCCAAACCTTTAATTCTATGACTTTGACATGAAGTGTCAGATTTTTCGTGAAAACTAGACCCCAAAAAGCGCAAACTTCGAGCAAAAGCGCAAAATATGGTGATTCTGGTAGGGACTCGGTCGGGAGCAGCGTTGCCGTGTTGTTGTTCTGACGTCTAAGCTGTTGAGGCCAGGAACCTCTCGTCACTTCAGGAAGTCGAAGCCAGATCCACTGAATTTCTCTGGACTGGGAGGCTAACGAGAGGAATCATGATCAGGGCTACGAGATAGTGGTAAATTACATTTCACAATGTAATTTCCATATTTCTTCAAATTTGTCGAAAATGACGAAAATGGTGGAAATTTTACAAAAATATGGGAAAATTGCTGGTTCTGTCAAAAAAAAATTCTGGAAAAAGATTAGTTTATCAATCAATATCAAAGTAAGGTAATATGCTCACTTTTTTTTTGCAACAAAAATATTTAGTTTATGTTCATTCAGGGTCATCAGATACTTATAAAATAATGTAATTACTAGGGCCCGGATTTGAACTTGATTTTTCGGGCCAAAAAAAATGATTTTTAAATTGATCTAAATCGAAAAATGATTGATCAAAATCAAAAAATAGTTGATAAAAACTATAATAATATAATTGACTTCAATTTTATGAAACAAAAACAATATGAGTACATTGATATGAAAATGGCAATGAAAAGTTGGAGAGTACATGATTGAAGCAAAAATGGGGCTTGAATAAACCAATCCTAAATTACAAATTGGGTTTTAACCCAGTTGCATAATCCGTTTTCTTTATGTAGTAAATAAACAAAAGGTTCTAGAATATGCCACGCTCACAATACATCAAACCCTTTGGCCAGCACAAAAAGTTCATACTGTTGAGAGATTACTTTTTCAAGAGACATAGTATTGGAGGAAGGGGCAGAGGAGGTTGGGTCTGAAGATGTCTGAAGAAAATTTTTGAATTTTTTACAAATAAAGGAAAAACTTGTTTTTAAACTGTTTTGCCAACATTTCTTTGTGCAATTTTTTATGTTCTTGTATTGTTTGAAGAAAAACCGCTTTTCGTTTTACCTAATGGTCTGACTAGTTATATTAGAATAATAGAATAGTTTTATTTAGTTATCTTAAGTTGCCAAATAGGGTTGTCGAGAGTGGTATATGGCAGGGTTGCCAGGTTCTGGGGAAGCCTCTTGGCCACTTTTGCTTTGAAATTCGGCCACTTTCGGTCACTTCTTTTGAAGCCTTCGGCCACTTTCGTACACATAATGAAATACAATTTCTTACTGAAAATGGCGTTTTCGCCTAAACCTGAAATCGATCCGTCAATCAAAATTCTCTTTTCATTTCTTTTTCCAAAAAAGTTGAATAAAATCTGTAAAAATCAAGCTTCCAGTTTAACACAAAAAAATTGGAAAAAATCGTCTGAAAAATACTTGTGTCACAATAAAGCAAATTTCCATTCCCTCTAGCAACATTTGGCCCAATCACATAATAGTTCCAACATTTGCAAGTAAAGATGCTTTACTTCAAAATTGTTATTCAATTAGTATAGAAATTTGCAAACATAATGAGCAGGGCTACCAGATAGTTGTTAATTATAATTTACAATGTAAATACCAAAATCTTTAATTTTTGTCCAAAATTACCAAAATGGGGAAAAAACTACACAAAAAATGTGGGAAAATTGCTTGTTCCGCTATTTTTGTGGAAAAAGATAGGTTTAAAAATCAAAATCAAGGTTAAAAAGCAAGGCGACATTGTTTATTGTAGTTGCAACAAAAATATTTAGTTTATCTTTGGGGCCATCAGTTACTTGTAAATAATGATTTAAAATATAATTACAAAAATTTGCGCTGTTTTTTCAATTTTAAAAAGTTGGGAAAATTGCAAAAAATGGTAAACTGTTTATTCCCTTCAGAAACAAAAAAAAGATGTCATAATAAAACTGTGTATAGATGCAGGGAGAATTTTTTACAGTTTCAACAATGTGAATTGATTTACATGGTGGACCAAAAGTTCTGTTAAAATTTATACTGTGCAAAAGTGTTATTCAAAATCATTCTAAGAAACTGAAATTTGCATACAGAACACATTTTGCATCAAAGTTGAAAACCTGGAGTGTTTTATCCAATGTCTTTGTCTCTGTTGGCAATAATTTTGGCCAAACTGTGATGGAAACCTTGACTGATGGCACTGGCACGCACCATTACTATTGGAAGATAATTCCATACTTCAAGTGGCCTCCATTCAGAGGTTTAGACAAGTTATTTTGCAGTTTCTTTTTGCCATAATTTGTTCTCAGCAGTGTTTGGGATAATCTAAACTTATATTCAGCTAGAGAAAAGGATTAAGTCCGCAGTATTTGCTCCTAGTTTGAAGATCAAATCCCGCACCACTTCGTTGTGGCACCACCAACAAAAAGCTTCTCTAAATGTTTATAAAATACAAATTTGTTTGTGATATCAAATCTAAAAGTTGCCTCACTGTGACCAAAGAGTAACCATTAAAAAGTAATATGTGTGTTCACTTTGATTAAAATGCAAATTGTTGAAACTAATTTAACAGAACTTTTGGGCCACCCTGTATCAGTCATTCCAAGTTATGAAGTAAGGCTTACAGTTGATGTGAGTATAAGAAAAGGGCAGTTTACCAAAATGCTACATTTTTTGGCAATATTTTTTACCAAAATTCGGTGGCTGTGACAATGAGGGATGTTTCAGATCTAGAAAACTAAGAGGATGTTTAATTATCAATTGCAAGGATGTTTGAGTTTGATTAGTCCATTTTTGATTAGTTTAGCAGTGATTTGAGTAACCAAATGAAACCAAAAGTTTCTTCAGAAAGAGGGCGTTTCAAATTCAGGGGAGATGGTGTAGCGCAGTTGACTAACGCACGACCGAGCTATGCTCGGGTTCATGGGTTCGATCCCAGGTCTTCCCCCCACCCTACCCGACCCCTCTGTCTAGTGGATATTCCGCCTCGAATGGCGCTTCCTGAACCCAGAATGGGCCCATGACTTCATTACATCAATTGTTTAGAATGTTTATAAAAAAGAGACAAATCTCGCAATAAATATTATTTAAAAAAAAAATTCCAAAATTGACCATGGTATCAAAGTTTGAATTATTGCAAGTGTCCAATTTTTGGACACAAACTAAATGTTTCAAGTTTATGTAAACCTAGATGTCTATGCTCTAGTTGGCAGAACATGGCACGTTCAAATGTTGTAAGATTTCAGACCAATGCAGGATTCATTTTTTCAGTTTTTAAGAATACATATTTCAATTTTCAGCTCAATCAAACGTCGGAGTCAAAAGTTATGCTCACTCAAAAAAAACCCCAAATCCTACCAAGAATGAATGAATTCGCTCTTTTCTGGTAATTGCTCAGGTAAAGCCTAAGAGCTTGATTAACCAGTGGGACAACTGGTTTGATTAGACTGTTCTCTGACTGGCCCCAAAATTTGATAAGCGGCTTTTGCCAAAGTCCATGTTCCAATGATTCACACAATCCTGGCCATTTTGTCATTCCAAGGGATTTGGAGAATTTTTTAAGGGAAGATGGTATAGCGTAGTTGACAAACGCGCGACCGAGCTGTGCTCGGGTTCATGGGTTCGAACCCAGGTCTTCCCCCAAACCCCGTCTAGTGGATACTCGCCTCGAATGGCGGCGCTACGGAAAACCCTAAATGGGCCCCCAACCTGTGACAAAACTACCTTTCTAATGTCAACCATGATGATTGTTTCAAAAAAATGTATCCAATGAGTAAAGAAGCTCGCAATAAAGATTATTATTATTAAGAGGGAAGCTGTAAATCAAAAATGTTGGCCCAAGTTTCAGACAGAGGTATCAGCTAAGTTATGCAGTTAGAGTTAAAAAATAGTGAAGTTTTACATGTGCTTAAGTTTTGAAAGAGGGTGGCTAATCTTGTTAGCACAGAGTCCCCATAGAGGAGATACCAGAACAGGCTGCTCGTGAAATTTCATTGTGGGCAGCAAGGGCCGTTTATCCAAACAAATGTATTCGAAGAAGGCAAATTTTTGAAAAACATTAGTTTTTTGGCCATGTGGCCTCCTGTCTATGCTTTGCTTCTCTCAAATTATACTGAGGTGCTCAATAAAGATGCTAATTCGATTCACAGGCAGTAGTTTGCATAATTTTGATTTGGCATTGAAAGTATGTCTCGCGCATTTCCATTTGTACTATGATCTTCCACTTGTTTGGGCAAGTATCTTACGATATTCTTCGGAAATATTTACCTTTTCACGCAACTTCTGGCCTGTTTCAGCAACAAGCAAGGTAGACAAGGGGAAAAAGTGCCAATATTTTTCAAAAAGCGCAATTTACAACACCGACGCAGACTAGGCGCAGTTCAGAAAAAATAGGTCAAACAGTAGGCGCAAACTAGACCCCAAAAAGTGCAAGATTAGCTCGAAAGTGCAAGCAAGATTTGGAGACTGCATCCATGGAAGGATAGAATTTGCATCAGCTCACATCAAGGAGAAATGATGTACGAGTAGCTTGTAAACGCTAAATCATATTGACAAGTGTAATCCAGCAAACAAAATTTTAGAGGTGATCACCCATAAGCTGTGAACAGTATTTCTTGTTTTGACCTCAACAGGCTGACCGCACATAAATACATTTGAACTTGACCTCTTCTCAATCATAGTCAAAAAGAGCTGGATAAAACTAAGTTTTCGAAAGAAGAGAACACGAACCCTTAGCTTTTGCAAGCTGCATGTACAGTATCTTTCCATGTTATGACTTATGATTAGGGATGGGCAAAAAGTGTAAAAAGATTTTTGGTAACATGAAGACATTTATTTGCCTTTTTGCCTTTATTTGCACGATTTTTTTACTGACAAATTATTTGGAGTTAGCTATTTCTTTTTTGCAAATGTTTACTTTTGGAAGAATTTTTTTCAAATTTGAAAACTAAATCTGATTTTATGGCTCCCAGCGTAGGCTAGCATAGTATTGATTACTACTACTTCAATATCTAAATTTTGCTCTTCAAGATTGAAAAATAACAAGCAGATGACAAGAAAGTATCTGAAGCTTTTTGTTTCAGAAATTTCAGTTTTTAGCGAATTTTATAAATTTTATTTGCGCTTTTTTGGTTTTTTTTGCACTTTTGACCTTTTTCTGCATTTTATTTTACGATTTTGGGCTGATGTTTATGCAACTTTTGGTAACCAAAAGCTTGTTTTGATTTGCACTTTTTGCCCGTCCCTACTTATGATTAGGGGTGCAGATTTCAGGCAAATAAGATTTTATGCCCAAAAACATGTTTATTTGCTATTTTGTTTTTTGCGGATTTTTTAGTACCGCTTCAAGGAATGCGATTCCCTGTAAATTTAAGGATTTCTCCCGACAGCTTCAATCCGACCCCAACAGGATTTGAACCTACGCCGTCTGGGGAAGCACTTACACTCGGCTCTTATAAGAACGTATTAGTACGTGCGGCCACTCTGGCTTCCTTGTTAGCTTTTTAAGTTTATTTGCCATTTTTGTATTTATTTGCCTTTTTTGGGCAAATAAATACAGAATTAGTCGGTTTTTGGGCAATTAAATGCACAATTTGTCGTTTTTTGGCCACTTTAAAGATAAAATTGTTTTTTGGGCTAAAAATAGGCAAAAAAATTTTTTGGCCAACATAGTTTATTTACAGGATATATTGATTATTCAACGGAATCAAAATATTTTTTATTATATGCTCATACACTTGCATTCCATTTTATTGTTGGTAAAACATAATGCTCATTTTCCCAATTTAGTGGCCAGTTTTGCTATATTTTGGTAATTTTTGGTGTCTATTTGCCATTTTGGACGTATTTATTTGCCATTTTTTGGGCCTTAAAGGCATGTTTTATTTGCTAAAAATCTGCACCCCACTTATGATACTTCCGCTCAATGAGCTGATGCACCCATTGCTCGCTTTTGCTGGACTGCGATGACAACTTCACATTTGATCATCCTTGCTCCGATTCGCGAGAATGTGTTATTTTTTACAGGAGCTGTTATTGATGCTTTTAAAAATTTGTCTACCAATTTTTAGCTCAGTGAAACAACGGAGTTAAAAGTTATGCGTCTTTGAAATTCAGGCAAGTGTAGGCGGAAAATGAACTCGTTCTACCTCGTTGTTGCAAGATCTTGCATGAACCACTCATGGGATAGGAAAACTTATTGGAAATGAAAAAAAAATGCTTCAAGTGTCCAAGCAATAGCACCAAGTAAATAACATGTTGTGTTTGGAACAATTCTCAGTTGCTTTGTTACGATAATTTCTTGCGATGGCTGTCTTGTTATAAAATAATCAAAGTTGATAAAAAAGGCTTGGTAATTTTTTTGGGTAATTTTTTGTAAAAAGTCAAGGTTTGGGTAACTTTCTGCGTAATTTTGACGAAAAAAATCTGAGAGCACTGACCGTGAGTTGAAACTTGCCCAAACCAGGAACCCCTGAAAGGGGTGGACACGAACTCCGATTTTTGAAAAAATGGTATGAGGCCGAGGCTATATTTTGAAACAATGTCCTTCATTCCATATTAACGAGTAAAACTGTTGAACATGCATCTTGAAAGAATTCAGTCAAACTTTTTGTGTTAATATTTATTGACTAATTGTTCTTCACCTTGATTTCAGAGGTCCCAGCACTCCTTTTACTCGTCTCATGAACGTTTGACATTCAGCTCTCCAAAGGATTTTAGTCCTCTTAACAATCAGGAAAATACATAGATTGAATCTTGCTTCACCCATTAGTCCAACTTCTGTGAAACAATGCTAAATAGAAGTATCTGTGGTGATATCTGCAGGGTTACTCCTCTTCCATCCTCTTCAGCACCTCCACGACGCAGGAACCATTTCTATAGGAAAGTGAAGGAATGAGAATAGTCTCATTTTGAAACAAGATGGAGTCCAAGTCGGAGATGTTAGTTGTAACTATTGAAGGGCACTTTTGACGGTTCTGGATCAGATCAGCCATCTGATCCGGATTGGAATTGGAACAAAGGCAATCACGACGTCCTTGAGACAAAATAAGTGAAAAACATGAGGATTGAATCCTGGATTGTGGATTTGATTGAAAATGTTTCAAGTCTTGGGGCTCAAGAAGGTCAGGACACGTCCTTGGTCAGGACCACGCAGGACTGGGGCTAAGGGTCCTTCAAGACCAGAGGATCATGTCTTTTCATTGCAGGGATAGGCTCTACGTGCTTGATAGGGTTTCATTGATCTTCTTAGTTCTTAGATCCCTTTGTCCAGGAATTAACAATCAAATTGAGTCAAAAAATCCACACAATTCAATCTTGGTGGGAGCATTTCATTCTCAAGACTTTGAGAGGGTCCATGTAATCCGGGTTAGACTGTCAGATCACCAATTTGGGCTGACTGAGTCGAAAGGCAAATCAAAATATTGAGCCCATCCATTGCTAGTAGGCACACCTGATATGTTTTGAGTTCATCTTAATTTGTTCTTCATTTGATGGAATTCTTGACACTGAGGACTTCTTTCTTTGTTTTATGTGGACCTTAATGCGAACGGAGATTCCTCTTGGAAAGGAACCAAATTTACCCCAGAAACTCTCCTCTGGATCAAAACGGGGATTTTTATCACGCTCATCCATTAGACAACTTGAACAACCTAAAAATATCTTATCTGTCCTTGAATTATCCTGAACTAAAAAACACAACCATATAATAAAAGAAATTCGAGGATGGAACATCATTTATAGAACACTGCCAAGGTGACACAACCTAAAACAAACTTGATTTCATACAAAGTTTGGCATGTGTTAGTTAAGTTCAGGATAATACATGGATGGGTTCAATTGTAAGTTCAAAGATATTATAAGACGTTCAAATCGGATAATAGATAAGCTCGGAAAACCCCGCTATTTTGTTGTTGATAATTCAAGGAATAGTAAGATATTCTTAAGTTGTTCAAGTTTTGTAATGGATGAGCGTAAAGAAACTCACCGTTTTGGTCCGTGGGAAAGTTTGTTCTTAATCCTTTTACTGAGAAGAGGAATTTGGGCTCAGATTCCGGTCCATATTCGTTCTTTTTGCTGTAGTTAGGTCTATCACTTCCGAAGGTTGTAGCAGGTAACCTAGTCAATCAAATTAAATCATCGGATTTAATTTGATCACTTTGATCGTCAACTTGTAGAAAAGACACCTTGTGGGGGGGTTCATTCGCACTCCATGATGTGGTCATTCATTCATTCACTATTTCATTCACTCGTTATTGGCTGAACTTAATGTCTTCGAAACACCCACATCAGACTGATTTTGGGGCGTGGGGTTGACCTTTACCAAGGCTAGGACTTGGCTAGACCCGCTTGAAACACAGAAAACCCCGATTGGCGCACTATCTTTTGGACTCTTGGTCGATTTCCGTTTGATTTTCCACTCCCAACATGGCCGTTTGTACTTCTTGTTTACTTACGAACTCTCGGCCTCATCCGTGTGAGGTTGCGAGCTAGGAAATTCCGCGAGTTCTTATCCAGTATTTATACTATTATATAGGTTATCCCTGCCCAAACAAACGTATTCGTAAAAGGCAATTTTTTCCAAACCTTAAAGTTTTCACCATGTGGACTCTTGTCTACGCTTTGCTTCTTCTGCATTACACTGAAGTGCTAAATGTAGATGAAAATTCAATTTACTGGCAATAATTCGCACATTTAGAGGGTTTGGCATTGAAAATATGTCTTGTGCACTTTCATTTGTTCTATAATCTTCCACTTGTTTGGGTAACTTTTTATGATAGGTCATGAAATGCTTAGAACACTACTAGTTTTACAGTTGTAAGTGTTGCTTTCTTTGACTGAAAAGAAAAAGAGAGGATTTGGCTTATCATTTAAAAAGCGTAGGATTAGAGATTGGTCACCTTCAATTTTTGACAAGAGGGTAAACTTTGCGCAGTATCTCTTTCGTCTTGTTCGTGCGCCTTTACTGCAATCAAAACAAAGCCCCAGGATTCCTCTCAATGGCTCACGCTAAGTTTGCCCATAGAGACATGTAAAGTACGGGCACGAATTTTGGACTTTGTAGGCTGATCAGGCTGCGCCACAATCGCCACAATCGTTGCCAAAACCACCATGATCAAAGCTCTTCCAGTCTCTCCAAAACATTGAACGCAAAATTACTCCCTACAAACGGATTTTTTAAAAGTTTTGACTTTTACGGTTTCTATTCAACACTCAATTTGAGTTAGCATGATCGAGAAACTGACACGCAACAACGCAAAGTATTGCGTCATTCTAAATTGCGCTGAAGGGTAGTTACCACCTCAAAAACCGGAGACACTAAAACCAGGTGGCGTCCTAGTGCCGATTTAGGGAACAGTCCATCTCTATATTGCGGAATTTTGGGTAAAACTGCTAATGACAGTCATTTTTGACAATCATTTTTAGCAGGGTGAGAGGGGATGGTACGAGGTCTCCTTAATTACACTCAAAGTACTGTACTGGTGGATGGCGTTCAAGCTGGATTTCTATGGGCTCAATCATACTTGCGCGTGCTACTTCGTTGGGACTGTCAATTCACATAACTTTCACAGTACTTTTTCACCTCTTCGAAAAAATGCGTTTGGTTGAAGGCTTATCTAAAACGCTTAACCTACAAGCCAATATCTATAATTGTAATATTATTAACACCGCGTATGAGCCAATGACAATAGAATGGGAGATGCAGGGGGAGGTTTGAGTGATCTCTTCAAAAATCTTATCGCGGGCGGATGAAAGAAGAGAAAAGGCTTGTTCGTCAATGTAAGATTTTGGTCAGTGCAAGGGTTTTCGCGTTTTACAGACCGCCCTTATGACTTAGATGCTACAAAAATTGTCGAATTGCCAGTTTGGACATTTTGACTCTCAGTTTTGTAAGAATTTGCAAAATTATTCTTTTGATCAAAAAATGGCAAGCACTTAAAAAAGACCTTTGATATTGAAGAGAAACACGTACAAAAAACGGCATTTTGTTTGATACCATGATGGTTTTGGAGCTTTACAATACAAATCAGTGCTTATAACATCACTTACACTTGTACTTACCCAAAAAAGTGGCCTTTTGTTGAGAATTTTCTCGTGCAAGAACGAGCAAATAAAGTGTGCATTTTATTCCAAAATCCTAACCAAAGGTGTTCAAACTTGCAATTCGACATTTTTCATGGCATCTAATTCGCAAGGGCGGTCTGTAAATTGCGAAAACCCTTAAACTGCCCAAATTCTCACGAGCCACCCACTGTTGCCAAACAAGCCTTTTCTCTTCTTTCATCCGCCCGCGATAAGATTTTTGAAGAGATCACTCAAACCTCCCCCTGCATCCCCCATTCAATGTTACAACAAATCCAGCAAATACGGTCAAACCATTTGCAACTAGGATCACTATCGGGTGGTCCGTTTTTTACGCCAATGCACGCGACTATTAAACCATACTTGAGTTTTGATGAACCATGTCAATCATTTTCACACTGAATCGCATGGCAAACAGGGCTGCCAGATGGCGGTTTGGCCCGCCAGATTTTGGTGTTTCTGGCGGTTTGAGGCCTCGTCTGGCGGCGAGATTTTTTATTTGGCGGGACGGAAAAATCTGGCGGTATTCTGGCGGTTTACGTTACAGTCTGGCGTTGGGAAATTTCTGTTTGGCGGGGAAGAATATTTTGACAAGTTTCTGGCGGTATTTAACTGAAAATCGCGAAATTTGGCGTATTTTAATTGATTTGTAGGATTAGTAGATACACAGTAGTGTCACACTGTTCTAGCAGAATTCAGCATAACAGAGCTAGAGCTCAAAGTTACAGCATTAGTTACAAAAAATAATGTGACCATTTTTGGCCCATCTCTTTCGTTTTTCTCTTTTTTATGTTAACTTTCCTGCAATTTCAGATGAACAACCAAAAGTAGCGCTTATAATAATCATCACTTCTACATCCTGATATTAAAATCTTATAATTACTATAAGAGAGTGCTGGGCCGTTGAAACTAGTATTGGTAAACTTGACGATTTTAGCAAATAGAAGATGCTTTTCAAGCTGAAAACGGGGCGAGCAAAATGCGCTAGATTGGAAAAAAATGTGCTGGCATTGTAAAGAAAGTGTGTTGGGATGAAAAAATAAATGCTTGAATGGTAAACAAAGTGTATTGGAATGGCAAATCAATTTATTGCAGTGACAAACTCAAATGACAAAGAAACTGAGGAGTTTTTAAGCAAAAACAAAAAAATGTTAAAGAATTACAATTTTGCGTTTCTGTTGGCTAAAACATGGCTAATGAAGTGCAAGAAATGCCAAAAAATCAAACTTTGTAAATATATGGGTAAAAGGCCAAACAAATAATACACAAAATTTCCAAATAATTCAACTACTTACAAAAGCACATTTTTATGGTACGAAACCTTTTGAAAGTTTCACACTCATGATTATTAGCTTGAATATGATGGTGGTTTGCTTTATTTTTTGTCTTATTTGGTCGTACTGATAAACTCAAATTTAAAGTCTCTTTCTATCTAAATGAGAGCAAAGGAGTGCGAAAAATGTGTCTTATTAAACTGGATCAACCCAAAGGATGCTTGATAAGTTCAACTCAGCTATCTTTATTGATGAAAGGTTAGTGCATGATATGTCTCCTCTAGAACAAATGCATAATGAAGGAACTGGAATCAGGCGTTATTCTGGCGGTTTTTTGAAAAAAATCTGGCGGCGAATTTTGATATCTGGCGTTTTTGACAGGGTGATCTGGCGTTTTTGATCTCCAATTACCTGGCAGCCCTGATGGCAAATCAATCTTATCCGCCGCTCAAAGTTCACGACAAACCATCCATTTATTCCATAACTGGCATGGCTGATGGTTTTTCCCGTTCCTCTAGCACCTTTTGAACTATTTTACTCTAGTTGGCAGATTTGAAGAAGCGTCTAAGGCTTTGGATTCCCAACTCTTTGCGATGCCGTCTCAAGCTCCTTGAGATCCAGGCGTTGTGATATATTTCCCTCACGAGTTCCATCCCTCCCCGACGGACTTTAGCGTGACGCGTGATTTCCGGTCACCCTGAGAATGGCGCCATCGATTTTGGCTGCCCATGACAATAGAGAGGTGGACAGTTCCTCAAATCGGCACTAGGACGCCACCTGGTTTCAGTGTTTCCAGTTTTTGAGGTGGTGACTTCCCTTCAGCGCCATGTAAGATAATGCAATGCTCGGCCTTTTTGGTGGTCAGTTACTCGACCATGCTAACTCAAATTGAGTTTTGGATGCAAGCCGTAGAAACCAAAAACATTGAATAATTTTTGTTCATAATGAGTAATTTTGCGTTCAAAATTTTGGAGAGACTGGAGGAGCTTTGATCATGGTAGTTTTTGCAACGATTGTGGCGCAGCCTGAGCAGCCAACAAGGCTCAAAAATCGTGCCAGTCCTTTACACGTCTCTATAGTGAGCCCAAAAACGACCGACGACGACACACAACATGCACTGAAGTGACTGAACCCACCAAAGACTAATTATAAACGGCTGTCAGAGAATCTGTGGTCACGGCAGCTTCATTGACAGCTTCGTCAACACAGCCTGAGGTGCAAGAAAGGAGAAGTATGAGGGGCTAACCCCAAGCTCGCTCCTTGGAAATAGACAAGAGAACTACATAGGTGGCTTGAGAGAAGCGCTTTGAAGTCTAAGCTCAGGGCAAGCCAGCTTTTGTTGCTTCCAAACCTGCCATCTCTTTAATTGCACGCTCTCTCTTAGCCTTGAGTATCTAGCTGCTTCCGGCGATTCCCCGCGCACTTCTTTCTTGTTCTTCTATGTCAACCGTTCTCTACGTCGCTTGACGCCGTTCAAGGCAACCATGAGCTTGCCGCTTCTCCTCGCACTTCTTTCTTGTTCTTCTATGTCAACCGTTCTCTACGTCGTTTGACGCAGTTCAGGGCAACCATGCGCTTGCCGCTTCTCCTCGTACTTCTCCCCTCTTGCACCTCAGGCTTACCAGACATCTAAGTACTTCTTCTACGTCCACCCTTCTCTACGTTGTTTGACGCCGTTCAGACTGGCTTGCCCATTTTGCTAGAAGTACGAGTTGACGGGGCTGTCTCTGAAGCTGTCACTGAAGCTGCCGTGACCACAGATTCTCTGACAGCCGTTTATAAAGACTAATCCACTCTCGGTTCATTCGCTGGTTCCAATGTTGTTTTGATCCAGCCAAAATCCCCAACCGTGGCCCGATTGCGAATTTCATCGACTCGGGTTCAAGCGCGTCTGTATGAACGCGGCTCCGCCCTCCGCTTTCTCCGTGTCATCCGTTGGTTGGGCTCTTTCGCTTTGCCGTAGTAGAACCGGTGGATGAGCCCCGCCCCGCCCCTCGCCATGGCTCGATCTCCGCCGTTGATGCCCACTTTGGCCAGTCTGGACCGCTTCATGGAAGAGGACGACGACGACGAGCCCTCGGACTCGGACCCACAGCTTGGTCAAGAACGAGAGCCAGAGGACGACGACGAGTCGGACGAGGAAGAGGAAGACCAGCGCACGCCCGCGGATTCCCTCTCCCATTCACGGGTTGTCGGCGGGCCCGGAGACGTGGCGTGCGCGCACGTGGGGGCGGCGGTGCGCGAGTTGCGGGCCAATTTCCATCTCCCGGACCTGGAAGCCGATCCCACGTGGGCGTGTCGCGTGTGGGAGGCCCAGTTCACCGAGTGCCCGCCTCTGCCCTCGTCCTACGCCCAACGCGTCCTTACCGAACACGTCCAACTCAGATCGGCCATGCACAAAGTAAGTGGGCGCAAACGAAGAACGCCACCTTTTAACCTAGCCAAAAGGGATGAAACTCGGTGGAGGGTGGGCAAAAAGCCATCCACCGGATGACGTCCCGATTGGCGCTCGGGCTTTGTTTAATTACAACGGTCTCTACTGTGCGTTATTTATTAAGTCAGAGCCACTCTTCAAATCCCAATCCACTGGGGATTAAAAGTAAAAGTTGTCTCCAAATCAGGGGTGTTTCCCACCATCCGTCCAATCGGTTCCATTTTGTTCGGTTCAGTTTTCTCAAGGGTTACGCGACGATTTATCGCGATGCAATGGTATGGAGGGGCTCGCCACCGCTTCATGAACGATGGCTTGTGCCAACTTCCACAAACATGAATTCCGCGTGTTCGGGACACACGCGCATTTTTCCCGCATTCATATTTCATTATCATTTCTCCTAGGTGGCCCAATCGGCCAAGGCGATTCTGGCCCAAGGCAGTGCCACGCCTCCCTCAGACGCCCCTTCGGTTGGCACCTCCCCGGGGGCGGTGCGATCCTCGGCCTCCGGATTCTGGTCCACTCTCAACGACAGCGGGATCCAATATCGCTCGTTGATCGCGCTCTTGTTCCAATTCATGGACGCGGGGCAAAAGTTCGAATCCGGTCAAGTGGACCGCCAACTTTGCCTCCAAGCTACCTCACTCTACTTCATATTCCTGGCTTTACCCGGCAGTGGGGCCTTCAAGATTTTCCACCCCGTGTTGTACCAAAAGGCCTTGGGCACATTCAAGCTCGCGAGCAAACTCAAGTTGGGACGTATAAGTCCACGGCAAAAGAAGTCCCAAAGTAGCCGTCAAACCAAATCCAAACACGCTCCTCCTCCGCGAAACCGATTCATTCGAACTACCTCAGTGTCTTCGACCAATTTGGTAAGACTCTTGGCAAGATTGATTTCCAATGGCATCGGTCATTTCACGACCCTTCTTTTTCTAGTTGGACGAGGATTTCGATTTCTCCGATGAAGATGATCCGGGCTTGTTGTCAGAGCGAGAGATTCGTGATTTGACCAATGCCTTGAATGCTGTGATCTACGATTTCCATGTGTTCTTGGACCACCATCCGCTCAAGCGTTCCCTCGAATCCATGGAATTGACCGTGTCCGAGTTGGTCGAGCTGACTCACCTCGAGACGAGTTTTGCCAATCTCGATTTCGGTCACAGCAGTCGTCGAAGTGACCTCTCAGCCTTGGCCTTCAACGCCTATTGTGCCTTGGAGAAGATTTGCCATCCTTTGCACGGCGATCTTCGCCGGAGTTTGCTATTGATTCTCAAATGTCTGCTCCCGGCCATCCTCATGACTCATCGGGGATCTTCAGAAATTGCTCCACGCGGTCTCACCATCATTCGGGAACATTCCCTTCATTTTGTCAAGCACTTGATGCGCCGGGTAAGAGAGGGACCCCCTCATTCGATCGATCTTGCAGGCATGGTTCTGATTCCTTTTGTTTTTTAGATTGGCGAGGACAGCCATGGTGCGATTGAGGTGCTTATCCAGCATTTGGCTCTCCAAGTACCGGACAAGGCCGAATATCGCGCCAAGACCTCGTTGGCCATCGTCACTCTGATGCGAGACTTGTCAGTGAACATTTTCAATCGCGTGGTCCGCTGGATTTTCGCTTGGGCTCATAATGAAAAAGTGGCCCATCGACAGTTTGCCCTCGAGGTCATGGGTCGATTGATGCAAGAAAACGAGCGTTCCCATGATGCCAGTCAAAACGAGCAAGCTGAGGATCCCTCGCAAGAACCCTCAATCGGCATTGATCTAGATGAAGGGGTCCCCGTTCCAAACCCGACTTCCCCCGACGCTTCGAAACCGGTTCAGAAGAGCGCATCCTCTTCGTATTTAGGTGATCTCGTGTCTCACAAATTCATTTTCGGGGTCATCTTCTCCCGATGTCGAGACGTTTCTGCCACTGTTCGAGCCAAAGCACTCCAAACTTTGGCTGATATCACAGCCGCCAATAATCCGACCATTATCATGGTCATCCAAAGCATGATGGAGCAACACCAAGGAGCCGCCTCACAAAAACCGCTGCCCATGGGAAATGATGATATGGTGGATTTCGCCGAGCTGTTAGGTGATGAAAGTGCCGATTTGGCGAGTATCAACCCTTTGCCCAGTGCGGCGTGTTTTACGGAATTTCTCCGAAAACGCGCTCTCGACGATTCCGTGTATGTGCGAAAGAATGCTTTGCAAGTGATTGTCAACGTGTTGAAGTTCTCGGAAGATCTGCTCCGAGACGATTTGGTCAGTATTTTAAGCGAACATTGTCGAGATTCGTCGTTGATGGTGCGGAAACTCATGGCGGGAGCCTTGACCGACTTATTAAGGACCTATCCTACCAAAACCATGATGATCAGACATTGGGTGGATGGACTCTTTCCTCTGATTCTGGATGTGGAGCAGAAAGCGGCCGAGAAAGTCATGGAAGTAAGATTGATCGAGGAATAAGGAGGCTGATACCATGGTTGATGATTGATTGATTAATTTATTATAATCGTTTAGGGCGTGTGGGAGTGCCTGTTTGGCAATTTGGTCCCCTTCTCGGATGCCTCGAGAGAAGCGCATTTTTTGCCCTGGAAGATCTTGGAAAGCTCAGAGGAGCTCAAAATGACCAAGTATCTATCACGAGCTTGTGGGATTTGGGCCAAGGAAGGCCAGCTGAAGGCCAATATGATCATGGTGCTCAAGACTCACGTGCACACGGAAAATAACGACTTAGCGTGGCTGTTACTCTCATTAATAAGTGGCCACGTGTCCATCGCAGATCCTCATTTCGTGATGGAATACTTTAACACGTCCATTCACACTCCAGAAGGGGTATGGATGTATTGTTATTTTATCCAAACCAGTAATCAAAGAAGATTTTATCTTTGTTCAAAATTTAGGTGGGCCTGTACACGCTTCAACAGGTGTTGCGTGTCCTTTTCTCGTCGGTGATTCGTTTGAGCACGGATGAACAAAAGTTGTTACAAAAGGACCTGATCTTGTTGGTCCAGAGATTCGCAATCCCACCCGAACTGATCCCCACAGCTGTGGACATTGCCTCTGTGGTCTCCAATATCGAGTCCGGAGACAACTTGAAGCTCTATCAAACTGCCGTTGATGAGTGGACATCGGAAATCATCGAAGCCATCGATCATGATCTCAGTGAGAAGATCCTCAACCCCTCTGGCGAAGATGTGGAGGACGTGCCAATGATGCGCAAGATCTTTACCCTGGGCGAATTAGCCCAAATCAGTCCCCATAAGATTAACAAACGGCTCTTCCTCCTCATGCAGAGCATCATCTTTCAACAGGTTTCAAAACAATCCGTATTCGGATTATTCTTGCAACACTCGTCACTCACGATTGCTTCATTCACTTAGGGCACCAAACATCGGCGAACCCGCAAAAAAGAGGAGCCAACCACGAAACCCTCATCACAGACGCAATCATCGCAACCTCCACCGTGTGCCTTTCAACCCACGACTCGACTGCAAGCTCTCACCATTGTGACCTTGGCCAAGATGTGTCTGCAACACGAGGACATGGCCAAGAAGATCATTCCGGCCTTTGGACAAATCCTGGACACCTCTGGCGATAACGCTGTGAAAAACAACATCATGTACGCCCTCACGGACATGTGTGTTCGGTATGCCAGTTTGGTGGATCCGCTTATTCCTCAAATCACGGCTTGCTTGAAGGACGACTCTTTGGCCGTTCGACGAAGTACATTGATCACCTTGATCCATTTGCTCCAAGAGGATTATCTCAAGATGAGTGGACGAGGCGCTTTTTTCTTCCGCATCATGCAGACCTTGAACGACGATAGCGATGAAATCAGACATCTGACCACTTTCTACCTCCAACAACGACTCATTAAGCGGAAACCCAAAGTCATGTTTCAACACTTCACCGAGGCCCTCTTCCATTTTAACGAATACGAGGTGAGCAATAGAAAAACCAACAACATGTCTTGAGTGTCTTTTGTAATTCTTTTCATTTACCTTCAGATGCATGAAACCTACAACAAGTTCACGATCTCAGAACGGGAAAAACGCCTGTTTTCGATGAAAGGGGTCGAATATCGAGAGGATCGGATGAAGCTCTATCGGTTCATGTTGGAGTGCATGAGCGATGAGCAACGCTTTCAAACCACTTATCGCCTCTGCAAGGATATCTTGGAAGGGGCTGTCGAAGGTCAGGTGGTCTTGGGACAGGAATCCTACGAACTCCTAAGGGTAATTGCTAATAATTTCCATTTAAGATGGTCAAAGCAACTCTGAATACAAATGCGTGATGTTCATCGATCTTTGTAGGATACATTTCGATGCCTCAGCTGCGAAGAAATCAAGTTGGCTAGCTTGAAATCCAAGGCCGATGACCCGGAAGAGGCCAACAATACGGGTGTGACCGGATCTGCTCAAACCGAGGACATGTCTGGAGCCATTCAATCGGCTTTGAAGAAGAATATCATTTCTCAAGTGGTCAAGAAGAACGTGATTGAGAACATCATTCCTATCATCATCGCCCTGAAGCATCGATTGGAAGCCCTGGGTTCGGGATTGCTCGATGATCTCATGACCTATTTGCGCGAGCTCATGAAGGACTACAAGAATGAAGTCAAGGATATGTTGGCGGCCGATAAGAATCTGGCCACGGAGATCGAGAACGACTTGAAGAAATGGGAAGAGGAGCAAAAGAAACTGGAAGAAGCCCGACGTGAAGCTGAGGTAAGTGAGATGAGTCGAATAGAGCGATAAAAAAGAGCGAGGCCCATGGACACTAATTCCAGATCTTTTCTCTCTGGTCTTGTCCTTTCTTTAGAGAGCCAGACTGAAGAAGGTATCAAAACATACCATTCATTCATTCATTGTCGATCACAACCACATGGCATGGGGCCACCCACCAGAGTTCATTTCTAATTTCTTTTCTCTTTTTGCAGTCCCAAGAAAAGTCCCCCAGTCAAAGAGATCTCTTGCTCAGAGCTGTGGTCGAATCGGCTGTGAACGTGTTCCAACAGAAGCAAAAAGATCTCGAGCAGCGAAGACAAGCCGGTGAAATCATCGATGGTAATACTTGCATGCCCATGATCGAACATTTTCCCACGAAAAATCAACCTGTTTTCCTTGAATTCCAGATGACTCGTTGTCCTCGCAAAGTGGCGATCCTTTGGACGAGTTCCTCACCAAGAATGTGAGCAAAGCCGGACAAGACGCCACCACGAATCTCTCCACGTTACTCAGTCCCAAAGTTGTGGTTCAAGACGTCTTGGGTGACCTCATCATCCCGCCCAATGGCACACCCAAATCCTCGACGGCCAGATCCATTGGTCGCTCACCTCGACCCAGTCTCAACGAGAATCGAACCAACGAAGAGGTGCCCTCGGTCAAAAGACGACTCATAAGTTCGTACGACGAACCTCAAATGGTCGTGGCCGAGGAGAGTATTCTCATGACCGAAGCCGATCAAGAACATCTGGCCGAGGAAGTCCTGTCCGAGTTGCATTCCGTCCATCAAGGACAAAAGTCCGTCATCACCTCGGTGCCCACGTTGGCTGAGATCAATAAAGAGCTCGAGATCGTGGTGAGTCAGACCAAACGTAAGCATAAACTCAAGAAGACGAGTCCGGATGATCCACCCACGACTCCGATGCCATTGACAAGTCAGGGTGATACCCCTCTCAAGAAGCCCGATGAGCCCAAATCTCCCGAGTATGGTAGCACCAGTGGCAGAATCGGAAGTTGTGATGAAAGTACAAATGTAAACAGTGTCGATGCCGATGGTGAACTTTTGAAAAAGACTGACAAAGACCCGGATCCGGCGTCTGAAATCATCGATGAGGCTGTGAATTCCCTTGTCGCCATTGACGCCAATCAGGCGGATAAAAATGAAGATGTTAATGTACCTGCACAACCCACGGATCTCGTGGATGAGGAGAAGAATGCCAAAGAGAATGAAGAGGAGCAAGTCCAATCAACTGAGGAGGAAATCCATGCAACTGAAGAGGAAGAGGATGAGTCTTCTTCTAAGGTGGAGACGCCAAGTAGTCCTGGAGGAAAAGTGACAAAACTTTTAGAGGAGGAACCATCTCAAGAAACTCTAGTGAAAGAGAACAATTTCGAGCCCTTGGATGATCATTGTGAAGACGAGGATGGCAAGCTTCAACTTAGTAGTGAAGAGGACGAAGATGAACCATCAAACCTCGAGGGTTCCCCACCGATTCCCGTGGAAGCTAAGGAAAAACGGAAAAGAAGGAAAGAGAAAGAGGTTCCATTGGAAAAATATGAATCACGCACGAAAAAAACGAAGATGAACAAGTCACTAAATACCACCAACGACGAATCTCAGGTTAGGACTGAATCCAGTGAGGAAGACGTGAATGGACGTAAATATCTCGAAATATCTAATACACCACGTTCAAAACGGGATGCAAACAGTCCTAGAACGTGTCAACTTCCAAAGACTTCAAAGAAAGCATCAGAGTCAAAGGAGGAAGTTGATCTCGTCTCAAAACCCAGTGCAAAGAGCACCAATTCGGAGGAACACCAGGCTCCAAATCGTCGTTGTCGTCCTTTTCCATCTAAGAAAAACGTGCAGGAAAAGGTTAAGTTCAACAACAAGAAACCTTCCACAGCCGAAGCCAGGCGAACTCGTGGTACCAAACGAAAGAAGGAATCTCTGCAGGAATGCCCCCAAGATCCAGCCCCTTCAACCCCAGTTCGAGAAGAAGACCACCCATCTTCGCCACCCAAACGACGGCGAACTCTTCCCAAACGAATTCAAGAGATCATTGAGAATGAACCTCCCAAAGCCTCTAAGAATATCAAGGAGACCAAGTCAAATTCTAGCCCTGTCCGGGCTGGAAATCGAACCTTGGCCTTGAGGGCCACTGAAATGGAAACCACGGCCACGCCAACCCGATCTTACCCAAGAGTGTCAAGAGTAGAAGCTCAAACGCCAAAACAAACCGTCCCCGTTGTTCTCAAGAGGACCTTCAATTCCAAATCACGCAAGCAAAAGCGGAAAAGAGTTCTTCCATTTTTGCGATCTCGTCGGAAAAGCGTTGTGCGAGCTCAAAAGACTGGTTCATCATCTTCCGCTCATCGTAAAGACCAAGAGAACAGGGTTGACGGCAAATCTCCTCGAAGTTCAAGTGAGGATTCCGAAATCACGTTCAATCTCTCCCAAGCCATTAGTCAAACTCCCCAAAACATCAGTGACCAAGACAACCAGAGGGATGAAGATCCGGAGGTGTCCTTCAAGGCGCAGATTTTGGTTCCTTTGATCCATCGTCTTCCTGATAAATCCATCCTGAATCGGCACAATCAATCAAGCGTTTCGTCCGGAGGAAAGAAGAGTCCTGCTCTCAAAGAAGTCAGTTTTAAAGAGCCCTCCAAGAGTGAGACTTCGAGCACAAGACGCTTTCAATTGGCTACCAAGGCCAAAGAGAAACGTCAATCGATGCCTTCGGCCACGGATTCAGTGCCATCCAGTGCCACAACTTCTGTGTCGAGCAGACCCTTGCGTCCTGCGAATTTTGCCAAGACGCACGAGGCGCGATTGAAGAATGTGTTGCGCGCCATTAGCACGCCCAATCGACAGGGCGTGTCTCAAGACAATCTGACGTTTTTAGAGCAATCTCAAGATTTAAGTGCCATCCCTATTTTATCTCCTCCTTCGACGCGGAAGAAACGCGGGCCCCCCAATCGTCAGCCCAAAGATCAATCCGCCTCGGATGGCAGCGCACTATCATTTAGGTATGTATTCAAACCAGTCGAGCCTTCTGAAAATTCCCTTGCGGAAAGAAATGTAACCTTGAATTTATAAATCAAGATTGACCTCTTCACACTTTTAAACGCAGTCCTTTGCCTTTTCACTAAAGAAATGGCCCAATAATTTGCTTATTTTCATGCAGAATGATGAAGTTTGAAGTAATGTCTTTGACCTTTTTGACGTACCAGATCTACAATCTACGTCTTTCAAATGCGCTTTTTCTATTTTGCTTCATGAAATGAGTTATTGCTAGAGTCGCAGTGATGGTTCTTCTCGCAAAAGGATCACTTCTTAAGTATCTCCTTACTTTTCTGTGATCAATGGAGCATAACTATAATTTGACTACATCATATTTCAAATGGCTTTTATTTATAATCGACAGATTCGGCCGGAAAGTCAAGGATCCGTTCGAAGAGATGTTGAAACGCGATGCCAAATCCTCCAACAAAGCTCCCCAAGGACAAATCTCAGCAGCCGCCTCATCTGCCTTCTCGCCCCCCGCCGTTGCTCAAAAGTCGAAAAAAGCCAGCCCAACCTGGGCATCGCCTCGATCCAAGAGGCCCAATAAGAAATACCTCGAATGATTAAATCTATTTTCTAAAAACACCAACCAACCGCACCCATATATACCACTATTATGACAAGCCTCTGGAAGGCTGCTTTTGTTGAACTAGTACCTGAAAGTGTCCAAATTCGCCCACCCAAACAAACACCGTCCGGATTGGATTGGGTTCGACACAAGAGTATTCGAATCTTTATTTCGTAAGAAACCCTTCTTGTTTCCTATGCACCCAGCTCATCGTCAGTCAGCATTGATTGCTTGAGGAACAACCTTTAATGCCAGTTGCCAAATTACTCAAATGAGACTTCGTAATACATGCTATCCAGCTCATTCAATAATAAACCTGGAAATTATGACGAGCTTTGTCTTTGACTCACATATCAAACCAAGTCTTTGCCACAATGCCACTTCAAGTTTTCTTTGTCTTCGTAGAACACCCATGTCGGAATTGGAACAGAGATTCAAGCAAGAACTTCAAGACTGCCGTTGGAACGAGCAAATCCATTGGATGCGTTTGTTCTCGACCACCTCCAAATCAGGTCGGCCGGATTTGCCGACCATCAAAACCACCTGGATGAGATGCATCTTCCAGCAAGTGGAATCTTCTGCCCGATTGTTTCACCACTTGAACGAGTACTCGACTTTGGAGCTCTCCGCCATCCAAGGATTGGCCAAAGCTCTACTGGGTCATTTCCTGACCGATTCTCCGATGGAATTGGAGGATGCTCTTCAACGTCAAGACCTTCCAGTTTCGGTTCCTCCTGGTCAAGATCGGTTGATGTTGGAATTGCTCCTGCCTTTCACTGATGAGGATGTGATGGGTGTGATTCGGCGATCAGTCCTCCTTCACGAGAATCCTCGCCTCAATTGGAACCATTTGTCGTACCTAATTAGCAAGTTTCTCCAATGGGTGGATGGAGCCGAATCTTTACTAGAAGGTATCATTTGTTCTTAATAACGAGAAGGGGAGTGAATTTCGATCAAGCCACGCCTCAAAGAGTCTTCTTCGTCAGATTTTTGCTTGAGATGTCCGAAAAGAGTAGGAAACTCCGATGACATTTGTCAAATGAATAATTAACAACTAAAAAACAAAATGTTTAAGGCAGCTCTTAATGATGCAACAAGTAGTTTTTAAGCTCACAAAAGACCAAAACGGGATGACCTCAAAATGACCCGGAGCTTTGTTTTGCGTACTATTTTGGATCTAATTTGCTTTTATTTCCTGTTTTTAAGGTCAGATTATGCTTCGGTGTTCGTTCGTTTGTTATAACCTCAAAACTTTTTGACGTTGTTTTTAAGTCGTCTCGAAACGTCGAGGAGTTTGACAATCCGAAAAAGGAAAGTTTTTCATCCAGATAAATTTTCGGCAAACATGAACCAATTATTTGAAAAATTGCAAATGAAGTTCCAGTGTTCTAATGCTCTCTCTAAATTCTTTGCCACTGGTTTATTTCCTGACAGATTTCATCTCCACTCAATTGACGGAAAGTATCACACTCCAGCACTTTCCGAAATTCCAAGCCATCCTTTTCGTGGCTCGAGCGGCTTGTGCCTCCAAAAGCGGACTCTTTGCCAATTATCGCTATTGGTGCCAAAGGACGTGGAAGCCCACCAGTCAATCGTGGATGGTTCAACCCGAGAAATGGTCCATTTTCGTGGATTTTCTCACTCGCATGGTGCCTTACGAGCGAGCGGTGTGTTTGACGGCGCACATTGCCGTTCAAGCCAGTCATTCTTTGTCGATCCCATCGATGAGAGGCCTGTGGGCGGACTATTGTAACCTAGCCCGGACACGCCTCTCGGATTTCCAAGGCTCCACCTCGCTACATCCCACGGGCGAGGATCATCAGACCATCATTTTTCAACAAGCTTTGGTGGGAACCGAGGTGGGTTGAAATTAGAATTTTGCAAGAAGCACTGAATTTCTGGAGTGGGAGGCTCACGGTGAGAATTATGATTTCCAGATGGATTAATTCAATTGCGTTCTTCTGCAAATGAGACGTGGCTTGCATTGAGAAGAACACGTATTTCAAATTTCAGCCCAATCGAATGCCGGAGTGAAAAGTTATGCCTTCTCAAACTTATGTACTGAAGAGAGCATAAAATGAATGAACTCGCCCTTTTGTGGAAAAGCAATTACTAAAAAAGGGCTAGTTCATTCATTCTCACTAGGATTTGCACTAAACTTTGCCAGAGCATAACTTTTGACTCGACGTTCTTACTGGAAATCATGATTCTTTTCGTTAGGCTCCCAGTCCAGTGAAATTAAGTGGTTCTTGAATTCTGGAACCACTCAAAATCAAGTGGCTCATTTAACTCTGGGATAATTTGATCAGATTGAATTGCATCTGGCTTCTGTGAGTTAGGCTGATTGCATAACTATGTAATCAAGGAAACAGACCACAGCTTGTGGCTATAACTGGATTTTCAATAACCCCAAAAACCCATTCATTGTTTCAATATGGCAAGATCGCAAGAACCCGAATTGAAATTAAAAGAATGGAAAGGTATGATGAGGATGCATAGAGGACAAATGATTTTGAATTAGGAAAAAAAATCCAATGGGAAGAAAATGTTGTTGCAGAGTTTGTCAGAAGTGATGAATGACGTGTCCAAAGCCTTAGAAGAATTTCAAGCCCAAGGCCAGAAGATCCCGCAAAAGGTTCTCGAGGCCAGTATTTTTCGCAAGGCCTATTTTCAAGGCCAATTTTTGCCATGCCTCCTCTCGGACGAGTTTCGTGGACCCGGAAAATCTGTCTTCATCGAGGAACTCGTGAAGAAGGGCAAAATTCCTCGAAAACTTTTAAACCAATAAACGATACGACTTCCACCTTGGTTTCTTTTTTCTCTCATTATGTTTTATTGTTGTCCATAAGTTATACTGTAGTGATCATTGAATCTTGTTCAAACCAACAATCAATCGTGTTGTTCTCTTGAACGGAAGGCACTAGATTTAGGTTGGAGGAAGATTTAGTTTTAAACATTTATATATGTCGTAAATAGTGTGTCTGTGTGTGTGTGTAATTTATTTTGTGTATGATGGGATGTGGTAAGTAAGTCAACTTTGATCCGGGCATTCTCGTTTCGATTCCTTGGGTAAGAAAAATATAAATTTAAATCTGATTCTGAAAGCTTTCGATTGATTGGGAAGAGGGACATTGCTTGATGGATGAAGTGATTGGGCGGATGAGTTTCGAAGCGGAAGAAGGGCTCTTTTCTTTTGAAGTATCTTACAAATGTGGTGGAAATGAATGAAGTTTGTTGCGTATCACAAGACAAGAGGTACTACTACTAAACACACACATACGTACACAGTGGTGGTTGTCTCTGCCTCGAGCCAATTCAATCATTTCCTTCCCTTCAAACACGGGGAACAGAAAGAAGATTTTGGATTTCGAGGACGTCCTAAACGAACACAGGATCATCACACGTAGACTGAAGGGGGAAAAACTCGGTGTAATCATCACGAATTAGCACGACAAACCCAAAGATAGAAGGAAAGCGGAAAGCCGGAGAAGGAGCAGTAATCATATTTGTGGCGTGGTAGTTTTTCTTATAGTTCTTGTTGTGGTTGGTTGATTGGTCATCATGGCACTTGATATTTTGTTGTTTGAAGTTCTGGTTTGAGGGAGGGAACGAACGAGGGAGCCTCTTCGGGTTCATCCTTTCCAAGGATCACTTTTTGACTGAGGCTGATGGTCCCGTGGATCCCGAGAGACTGGTGTTCCCGGGCAAAGTGGCGCTCTTGGCTTGATGTTGTGGCTGCGATGAGGACGCCGACGCCGACGACGAGGACGTGGACAGTGGAGGTCGGTAGGCGGATCGCATGGACTCTTGGGGCGAGATGCGCGCCCCGCCTCCCGATCCTCCTCCTCCGTGTAGGGAGGCTCCATCGCCAGAGGTGGCCTTGTAGCCTGACTTTTGGATGCGCTTGTGGAGTCTGGCCACCCAGAGCTGTTGGTCCTCGGCGGATGAGGCCATGAGGAGCATCTCTTTGGCCGCCGTGGGCTCGTAGTTCACTTTGCACGGGGGCACCATGTCGCCCGCACCCGTCGTGATATGGTCCTTGTGGAATTTGGCACGACATCCTGCAACATGGAATGACGGATGATTCGGATGAAGAGTTAATCAAATACAACCCCCAAAATTTAACTGAACTCGGGCTAGTTAAACACGGGTGAACAGATGAAGTTCTTATACACTTCGGTCAAAGCCACACATTTAAGATCTTTTAATAACTCACCAAGATAACATACGTTCACGACGTAAGGTCGATTGTTGAGGAAGTTTAGAAGCATAGTAGAAGCAAATGAGATGGAGTAGAAATCACCAAGTAACTCGAGTCAAGGCTCAGTCAAGTGCAGAAACTGCGTTTTTCACAGCGTATTTGCGATTGAAAAACGCTTGGCGAAAGTTTATCGAGCATGGGTATTTCTACTCCGTCTCACATGCCGCTTTTATGCTTCTAGAGATGCCTCAAATATACTTTCAAAAGCTCTCAACAATCAACCTTTTGTATCTCTTGAAATAAGAATCACTTTCAATTTACCAAGTATAAGGTGGCTGATGTTCAAGAATTTTCTTACATCCAGCTTCGACTGTATTTATTGACCATTTGGAAAGATTTCCGATGTCTCGTGGAAATTGATGTAATTCACTCAAAAAATACGTGGCAGCCAAATTTGTGCCGATTACGTTTGAAAATCTAATGAATTGCAATCACTTTGGTTTAGAATTGGTGATTAGAATAAGATTATTTTACATAGCAATTACTTTATCTCCTTCATTTACAGTTCGGTTACAGTACTTCGAGCCTCACGTATAATTCCTTTAAACTACATGAATTTGTGATGGTAACTATGCAATGACATACTTATTCAGACTACATCTAAGTTTTGGTGACAGCGATTAACAACCGACAGAACAATGAAGGGAATACTAGCTGAACACTTCTTGGCTTCTCCCTAACAATGAAACCCGCCGCTTTCGGCATTCCCAATCATGCAAGTATGCTGTTTCTCTTACGTTTACATTCCATGGCCGGGGGAGGCCTGAATGGCGACCAGAGTTGCTTGGCACACCCATCACAAGAGGCGGGCATGTGGAACGAGATCTGCACGAACTCGTGGTTCTTCATGATCGTCCCCGTTTGCGCCTTGCCATCCTCAAAGGGCGGAATGGGGGGCGTGGCGTGCTCGCCGGGCTTCCGTGACTCGCCCTCACCGGCGTACAAGATCTGTGCCAAAAGAACCAGATGCCAAAATTGATTAAGGCAAGCTATCTCCACATGATTGATCTGTTCTCACCTGAAATATTCTGGGAATCTCCTTGGCCTCGGCCCGAATCACATCCCCTTGGGTCACCGACCTCACATGAAAGACTTTGCTATAACAGACATCACCAACATTAAAAATTGACCTCTCCTCTACGTAGTCCAGCGAATCAACCTATGCACAACTAGGAACAGAACGCACCTGAGGTCCAGGATGAGTGTTGGATCGGCGTTTTGACGCTCGGTCTCGGAGTTGAAGAAGATGATCTTTTTACTGGACACGATGACAAAGAGCTTCTTCCAGCCGTGTCGCCGGATATTCTGCTTGGAAGGCATTTGCAGCCAACCCTCAAGATTGGTTTCCAATCCGTCGTTGAGGTCGTTGTTGTCTCCGGGTGCCGAGTTCAGACTGGCCGTGTCGATGTTCATGTGGGCCATCTTGTTCTGAATGCCCTCGAGCTCGCTCTCCTTCGTGTCCAACTCCATGGAGAGCTTCAACTTGGCCTGGCTCTCCTCGTAGAGGGAGCACTGCAGGTCCTGGAGATCCTTTTGAAAGCGACCGACCATCTCGTTGAACTTTTCCTTCTCCACACTCAACTCTTGTTGAAGTCGGCGGTTCTCTTTCTCCTTCTTGCGCAACTCGGCCGAACTGGCCTTGCTCTCGGCCTTCTTGTCCTTCTTCTGGAAGTCTTTGCGGTTCATGATCTCGGCCAGCTTGTTCACGGCCTGTTGCTTCAGCAGACGCTCTTGCTCCAAGAGCTTTTGCAGTTTTTGCCGTTCCGACACCGAATCCGTGATGTCCTCGTTGGCGGCGGTGTTGTTGGTCGTCGAGGATGACAAATGGGCGGGTGCATTGGACATGGACAGGTCGGCCTGTTGCTCGATGAGCGTGTTCAGCTTGCGCTGCAAGTCCGAGTTGTCCTTGGCGTACTGATCGATCTTTTGGAGCAAGTCGCTTTCGGTGTCCTTCAAGGAGGCCAGTTGCATCTCCAGATTCCGGGCATCGGCCTTGTGCTTGGAGCCGGCTTCCTTGAGCTCCAGCTCGATCATCATCTTTTCCTTCTCCAATTCGGCAATGTCCTCCTCGGCCACTTGGCGGAGACGAGCTTCGCTCTCGGCCTTTTGGCGGTCTTGGGTCAATTGGGCTCGGAGGGAGTGGATTTCTCGTTCGGATTCCGTGCTCCTCTCCTTGGCCTCGTCCACTTCATCTTGGAGCTCCTTGACTTGGGTCTTGTAGAGGGTGGAGAAGTACTGCTCGGCCTCCAATTGGTCTTCGAGTTCCTTGCGTTGGATGTCGTCGACGGATCGCGAAGCTTTGACCTTGTTGAGCTCTTCCTCGAGCGATTTGGCTCGCTCTTTGAAGTCGGCCATGTCACGGAGGAGGCGTTTCTCGTTGGATTTCAGCAACGTGATCTCCGAGGCTTGGACGGACAGATCGGATTGCAAAAGAGATTTTTCCTCGCGAAGACGATCGATTTGCGAGGAAAAGGATCGCGTCCGGTCCGACTCTTGGCGATTGTCGCCTTCCAACTTGTTGAGTTTGTACTCCAATTGACGATAGTCCACGGCGAGCATCTGGTATTCGCGGTCCTTTTCCTGCATGTTGGCCTCGAAGCGTTGCCGCATTTGCTTCTCATCGGCAAGTTTGGCCTCCAAGTCTGCAATCAAAGCACGGTCAAAATCTAGGGTACCCCACGATAAAAGTTCGTCCCTACCTTTGAGTTGCTCGAGATTTGATTCCTGTCGGTTGTGGATGAGATCGTTGCTCTCCTTGGCAGTTTGAGCTTTGACTAGCAATTGATCGTATTTTGAGGCCAGACTCTTGTGCTCCAGTTCGAGATTGGCCTTGGTTTTCTCCACTTCAGCCAATCGCGATGAGAGCTCCGCCGTTTCCCGCATCTTCATTTGCTCGCGATCATACAGAGCATTCTTCTCGCTCGTCAGAGATGCGATTCGTGCTGTAAGTAGCAACATTTATTATCGTCGAGTCCACCAACCCCTTAATCAAGATTATCATAATTGTAATTATTTCTAGAATCCTTTATTACCTTCGAGGTCTTGGACGTGTGAACTGGCCTCGTTGCGTTGGTTCTTTTCGAGTTGCATCTGCGATTGCATCTTGGCCATTTCGCGCTCCAAAAGATTGCGGTCTTCACTCAGGGAAGCGATCTTGTCGTTGAGATCGGAGACCGCGGATTGAGCCGCGGCCTTGGCCACGGACAGCTCGGTGTTGATCTTCTTGAGCTTCTCCATGTTCTCTTGCTCCTTCTTGAACTTGTCGCTGATTTCGCGCTTCTCCTTCTCCAAGGCCGAGATCTTTTCGGCCACGTGATGATTGTTGTTCTGCTCTCGTGTGCGCTTGTTGCATTCGTCCTCGAACTTTTTCCGCATCTCGCTGCGCTCCATTTCGGCCTTCTTCCTGGCCTCTTGGTCTTGGTCGGCCTTCCTCTGGATCTCCTTGAGCTCATGCTTGATCAGGGCAATCTCTTTCTCGCGTTTGCCCACTTCGGTTCGGAACTCGTTTTCGCGCTGATTCGCCTCGTTCAACTCTTTCGAGAGCTTGTTCAGCCGATTATTGACCTCTTCGTTGCGTTCCCGTTCCCGGAACAATTGCTCGCTCAAAACCGAAGCTTCGGCGCCCAAGTTCACGGACGATCGGGCACTCTGAAACGGGAAAGAGATGGACATTCTCAGTCTGACGACATACCTCCACTTTGTTGTTGTTTATTCTCGATCTTGTTGCACTTACCCGGTCAGGAATGGGCGGAGGCGCTTTTTCACCGTGATCCGTGAGGAGCTGATAGTCCTTGGAGTAGGTGAATCCGACAAAGGGCAGATGATTGCCGGCAAATGCCTTGGGTGTGGGAAAGTTCTCAATGGGGGCCTCGTTTTCCACGTCGTCAAAGTTTCGGGTGTCATCGTCGCCCGACAGATCGTGGACAATGGGCGGCACGGCATGACGAATCGTGTTAAAATTCCATTGCTCATTCTTGAAGAACGGGTGCTTCTTCACTTCTTCCGCTCCTTTGAAGCCCAAGCGAGATCGCCTAATCGAAAAGAACATGGTTTATTAATAATTTCAATGTCTCGTCGGACAGGGTTCAAATCACAAATTGATGCTACGTTTGTCGCGAGATTAATAGTCGACGGCAGAATCTCCCTGCCCATCGCCTGATACGTCTCGGTTTTCCTTCATTTAGCATTCAGCTTAAAACCCCGGTCGGGAATCTCTTGTCCGGGGGTCTCTGAATGAATGCCTGTGCGCACCATCGAGAGATCTTGATTTCATACCTGTCGGTGAGGAATCCCCGCATGATGCTCTCGGCACTGGCACTGACTTCCACGTCTCCGGGGAACTCGAGAGCGTTCTTATGGTCCATGATCTTGCCGTAGGTGCCCACCAGGGACTCGGCATAGAAAGGCGTCTCACCAAAGACCATCTCATAGAGGACCACGCCCACGGACCACCAATCGCACTCCCGCCCATACTCGCCCTCCCCGCCTTCGCCGCCTTGGGATCGGAGCACTTCGGGCGAGATGTAGTCGGGCGTGCCCACGGCCGTTTCCGATCGCACCATGCCATCGGCGTCCATTTTCATGCACGTGCCGAAATCGGCCAGTTTGAGGTGACCACTGGCGTCCAAGAGCATGTTATCGGGCTTGACATCGCGGTGAATGAAGCCCATACTATGAATGGCCTCGAGGGCCAGGACCACTTCGGCCGTGTAGAATCGCGCCCAATCTTCGGGCACGTCGTAGTTGGACATGAGGTTGACCAGATCCCCGCCAGGCATGTAGTCCATCACCATGTATAGGTACTTGTTGTCTTGGAATGCAAAGTGGAGTTGGACGAGCCATTGCGAGTTGGCGTGGGCCATGATGTCCCGCTCTTCCCAAAAGAAGGCGCTATCACTTCGTTTGATCTACGGCGAAATGAAATCGGTTAAAGAAAGAGGGGGAATCTACTGTACATCGACGGATCATTTTTACCATTTCGTATTTGCTCAAGAGTTTCATGGCGTAGACTTTGCGGGTGGACTTGTGTCGCACGAGTTGGACCTCGCCGAAAGCGCCGCGTCCGATCACTTTGATGAGATTGAAATCCGTGGATTTCATGCGCAGATCCGCCACAGCCTCGCATATTTTGTTGTCTGAAAAGAATAGATATTGCAAGGCAAGTTAGTCAGTCAACCAAGGGGGCCAGATGAGATGGTCAATCAGATAATCAGTTGGTTCGATGGACTCACATCGACTGACAAAGGCGTCAATGTTCTTGATCTTGCGGAGTGCGGGGTGGTCGCAGTCCAAAACCAGGGATTGAACGGCGTCCAAGAGGCAATCCACGTTGATGATGGATCGCGGGTCTTGAAGTTTGTGCTCGACCATTCGCAAACGGCGTTGTCGATCCTCGTCCACTACGCTGCCCCGCTTCCCGAGGGGCAGATGCTGCCCCGGATGGCCACTGCAAAAATGAAACAACCCGCTTTGAATTCATTCCTTATGCACAAAGTTGGAATTGAGAGAGAAACTGCATAGGTACCAGAACCAATCCAGATCAGCTCCAATTTTGGGTTAGACTTATTGGGCTATTAAAGGAGTTATAGATGAACTTGAGTAACCCTACACGTTGTTTATTGTTGCTTGAGAAGTTATTTTTGAAATCCAAAGACAATCAGAACCACAAAAAAGACATAAAGCTCTCAAAAAGATGTGAAAAGACAACTTTTTGAACATTTTCTTTGACTTAATTCTTCATTGTCAACATCTATTCAGCTATTAGTCTAATTGAGGTAACAAGATTGGCTCTTTAAACATGCCGCACATAAAGGCCGTTGAAAATAAATCCACGATTTAGAATTCCGTAATATTTCGGCCTTTTCGCGTGACCTAATGAGCCACGTTTGAAACCGGGTTGGACAATGTATTTACTTCTCAAAAATGGTCTCCTAAGTTTCTGAAGTTCAAAACTGACCATCCAGCTCAAGTAAGCACCGCGCCTCACTAGATCCCATTTGAAGTATAAGTATAATAATATTGGGTAAGCCAAACCAGCGATTCGCCATCCATTCAACATTCAAAGTTATCATTGAAAGCTTCAAATAAAATTCATAAAGCCCGGCTTGAACTACTTTCACCACGGTTCTCCTTATCAATGCACGAAATATTCGTCATTGACAAGAAAGTTTCAAAAGCAGTTTTACTAATTTGCCCCGTACGGTATCGTTGGGCGGTTGATGCGCGCCTTGGCACGGAAAAATTCTCGCGATTAAGAACGGTGTTCGGGTAAATGTACTTTTTCGTTCGCGGCATGATGGTAAGAGATACTACTTCGTTTCGAACCTAACGTCGGGAGCTCGCCTTATGTCTAAACCACGGCTATTGAAAATCCCAGTGCCACTTTTTTGTCGGGCCCCAGTTACACGAGCCTCGTCAGTCAGCCGTAGCCCTACTTCATTTTAACTGCGATAAAAGGACCATGGGATCGCGTTTATGACGATTTGATGGGCCTTGGCATCATTTTCATCGTCCGTCTATGATCCCGGGTCACCTAAATAAGAGTACTTATTACGCAAAGCCTCCCGTTCTGGGACGCACGGTGGGACGGCCGTTAGGAAAAATGACACTTCGGCGCAAATCGCCTTATTGGGCCCGACATCCGCATTCGATTCATATATCCCGCTCCGTTAGTTAGGGATTAGCTCTAGCACCGATGAACGATGATCCGGTTTGGCCACTCACCTCATGGTTTCGATTTTGATGTGGATTTTAAGTCCGCGGCACGAAAGGTTCGTCGAGTCGTCTCACTTTTGTTTCTCAGTCAGTCACTTTTTAGAGATATCACCGGGACGAGGCCCAACCCACCCACCAACCACCCGCACACACCCCGACCCGAGGACACGGTAGGCGGGGGCGGGGCGCATGGGAGTGCTCAACAATCAGTCAGTCAGTCAGTCACACGCCCACTAACGAATGCGGCGCGGACGGAAGCGCACGCTCAAAAACGAACGGGCGGATCCAATCAGCCCGATTGAGACCCAATCTCACACCGAGCTCAAAGAGGGGGGTTCGCGTTGGTTCATCCTCGGCCGAAATCACTCACGCGGGCGGGCGGGCACACCCTTCGTTCGGAGTAACACCCCCTGAGCCGTCCCAATGGCACACGGGGAGCGGGGACGCCATGAGGGCGGGAGAGCCCGCCCACGGGTCCGATCGAGTGGAAGGTTGTTAAATAGCGAGAGGCTCCAGAAACGCGAACTAACCACAACCACAACAATCAGTACGGCCTCTTGGGTCTTCTTTTCTCCCTCTGATGAATCCTCTCTCTCTCTCTCGATCAAAGAGCGATGGATGATGGAAGGAGGTGATTCATATGATAGAGAGATAGATCGATAGATGGTCGTCTAACGAGTCAAGGCCCCAACTTCGGAACGGATATCCGGTCAAGAGTCAAAGGCGGTAACACGGGCGGGGGCGGGCGGTGGGAGGGGCGGAACGACCCGTTCGTGAACATGGGCACCTCCGAAAAGCCACGGAAAGGATGCACTTGATAGAGGTGTGTGTGTGTGTGTGTGTGTGGGGGTATGTGTGTCTATCCGCGCTGATGAGGCTGGCTGCTAAAAAGAAGAGTTAGAAGAGACGGAGACAAGCGAGAACGAGCGAGCGGGCCACTCCAACAACCTAGGCATGGATATACTTACAGAAGAGGATGCGAAGGCAGCTGTTTGTTGTTGTTTTTGAGAGCCCAATGAGGCCCTCTGGAGTGAACGATAGGGAAGTGTTATGGACTCAATATTCAATATTTTATACTAAATCAGTGAATAAATTGTCTAGACATCATTCTAGTTTGTGTATCTGTCTCTTAGACATAATCAAATGCACCCCATTCGTGGGTAAACCACGTTCACCATTCATTATCAACCCTATTCAACTTATCCTGAAATGCCAATGGTTTCAGATTATAAGTACCTAACAACACCATCAAAGCGAAGAATAAAGTGCTCCATGAGAGTGATCCGTTCTTCACTGCGTTCTGCATGAATAATCAGTCTGAGGGAATCATCAACAACTCAACTACAAGTTGATGAAAAATTTGTTTAATCTCGTACTTCCTCTTGGTTTGGCCGATCAAAATGTTGATATTTGGCATCTAATGGATTTCAAGGATTTCAGACGATAAAATGCTGAGTAAAAATGATGTTTTTATGGGGAAGAGTGTGGATACTGTGGCTGTGAGTTTCATTGTTAATAACATGGCCACAGTTTTCTAAAAAGACGCCCAATCTTCATGAAACATGATCAAAGTAAAACTGAACTCATTGTCTAAAGTTGGTATTACTAGATTTAAGTTACATATGCATTTATTCGAGATCTATTCTCAATTTTGTGCGAGATATTGGTCTAAAGGAGCCCAGTTTTGACTAATTCCCGAGAACAGAAAGCAGCATTATAAAAATGAATGGTAGGAAAAGGAGCGCTATCTAATACTGCAACAATGTTCTGAAGCGATGTTTGCTATCAAACACCTATTTCTATCGTTTTTTGGCAATTTCGTTCAAATTCATTGCAGAGCCGCACCGTTTTAAGGGCCTCATTGGGCTACGCGTCAGCTGAAGTTCACGTCCTGTGGTGAGAGGTTCCTGACCTAGGTCACCTACTCACTCACTCACTCACGCCTTTCAAGTTCCGCACCATCAGGCTTGCCCATATGGCATGGAGTAAACCACCAAACGTCAGGCTAACTTGAAGTAACAACGGAAAAACGCGTGGCTTTGGTCCAAGTTAAAGGGTTAGCTCAAGCTGCGGATTCGAATTTCCCCTAAAACCGATCACCTCATCCGGCGTCTCTGGGTTTTATGACCAATTTAAGCTGTCCTGCGGGATTTTCAGGCCTTCACTGGTCTCAAGTTGCTCGGATGAGCGTCGCTGAAGATCGCTCCAAACCGACCCCCGTGTATCTGACTCAGGTGAGACTTGGCCCGCTCGTGACCCTCGCCTTTGAAGTGAGTCATGGGCGACCCGGCCGGGCCTGAATTCACTCAGGCAGTCAGTCGAAAGAGACATGGGCTCGCGTGATCAGTTCCGACCCACCGGATGGGCTAAGGCTGACTCAATGGACCGACTCGAGCGGCCGTTCCGAATTTTACCAAATGATATACGGGAAATTTTTGGGTGCCCTATCCATAATATATTTAGATGTTGGATGGATCGATCCGGATCGAACATTTAAAAACATCATCATTCCGAGGCGATTCACCGCCTGAACACGCCTTTCCACAAGTGGTGCCAACCTGTTGGACGGACTGAAGGCTCGCACTGCTCTCGCCTCATTTTTCAGCCTGAGCTGCCTCTTTTTGTCAACAGAACGCTCTCACACTCGGCCCTAAACCCAAAGCTCAGACTCGCGGACTCGTGATCAGGGTTGGTCTGGGCATTATCTCCGGAATCCCCAGATCCTGGGATTAACGGAATGCCGGGACAGGATTTTCCCACTCGAAAACTGAAACGGGATTTGCTTTAGTTTCCCAAAAGAAAAACCCGCTTTTTTAATAGATCACGATATGGGATTTTTTAATTGGAAAAAAATATTTTCTAACATTTGAATACTTTAAGTAGAAGAAGCCAAAATGGCAAGAATGATAAGAATATCTGGCAATGATATTGTACCTTTTGTAAAAAATATGTTTCCAATTACTGGACTTATCAGGACACAAATCAAAATGACGATATTTACAGGCCGGGGCGCGTAAAAGTGAACACTTTGAGTTTCAATGAATTAGGGTTTATTGCATGAGATTGGAGAGACACAGCAAATTGAAATGTTAACAAATTATAGACTAGACATGACCAGTGCTGACTACTCAATATGGCCCCCTTCAGCCTCAATCACTTGTTCCAGCCTCGTCCGGAACTTTGCGCAGCTCTTTTTGATGAAGTTCTGGTCGAGGTTGGCTCAGGCAGACTGAATGGCGGCCTTCAACTGGTCCTTGTTGTGGTACTGAACCCCTGACAGCATCCCCTTCAACCGCCCAAATACTGCAAAGTCGAGAGGTGAAAGATCGGGGCTGTGTGGAGGCCAGTCTTCCTTCCCCCAAAAACCAGGGGTCTCAGCAGCCAGGAATTCTTGGGTTATCCCAGCAGTGTGGCAGCTGGCTCCGTCTTGTTGCCACCACCATCTGTCCCCATAGTTTGCTCTGGCCCAGGGGAAGACCTTCTCTCTGAGGTACTTGATGTAGGTGGCCGCAGTCAGCCTCTCCTTATCCTCCAAAAAGACCAAGGGACACTTGCCCCCGTCCGATGCCACCACTGCAAGAATTTGTAGGCTGGCAAAGTGACGCTCCTTGCTGGTGTGGATCACGTCGTCATCCCGGCCACTCCTAACCTCAGCCAGGTAGAAACCAGTGTCTGATGCAACAATCTCACCCAGGGAAAAAGGGGTCTCGTCAGAAAACAGGATGACAGTCCCAGCAGGCTTGTGCTTAATCTTCTTGAGCATCTTCTGGGCCCTCTCCAGTCGTTTGGATCGATCTACAGGCTTCAATCCATGTCTGGGGGTCCTCTTGAATGTCTTTAGGCCAATGTCCTCGTGCACCAGACGTCCCATGGTCCTCTTGTCCACATCAAAGTCTCTTGCCAATCCTCTGATGGTGACCTTGCCCCTCTTGGCCTCGATGGAGTTCCTGACAGAGTCCACAAGGTAATCTGGTCTTGCTGGTCTTGGGCGGATTCTTGGGGATGTCTCTGATGTCCCCCGAGCGATGGTGGAGTAGACAGTGGTGCGGGAACAGTCCAAATCCCGTGAGATATCTGTCGGTGTCTTTCCGGCGGCAGAGAGACCTAAAATTGCAGCTCGTTTCTCAGCCATGTTCTTGGTGCTGACAGTTACATTAATTGAACAATATAAACAAAACTTTGCAAGTCCAATCTTGATTGGTTTAGCCACTTGCATGAATGGCCAATTGGAGGCTACAATAATTTCATACTAAAAAACGCGTTTTTTTCAAAAGTGTTCAGTTTTAAGCGCCCCAGCCTGTATATGACAATATGAAAGTCGAAAATCCCAAATATATGGCTTTTTCCGTCGCCGCGCCCCCGAGGACGGGATTTTCTTCGAAAGGACGAGAAAAAACCAACCCTGCTTGTGGTTACTTGAGAAGGGAAGGAAATTACTGATGGGATTTCCCAAGCTATCAAGCACTTCAATTTTTCAAGCTGGGCTTGTTTCCATTTCAGCTGCCTCAAGCCAAACCAAGCATTCAAGCCACAGGGTTCAGAGGACCTACGGTTAATAGCAGGGTTGCCAAGCTATTTGTTGTCCTTTTTGCCTGATCTAAAAATAGAAGCAGAAACTCCTATGCTGTTGCAGAATTTGCCAATTTTTTGCATAGATTTTTCAAGATATTTGCCTTCTTAGGGGTTATATGAAGCATGCTTTGTTAAACTTGAGTGCAAACTACTTTACTTCTTTTCTGGTGGCCAACAAATTGAATTTTAACTGGCAAACCTGACATCGGGTGAAGGTGCTTGAAACTGCTTGCAAGCTTTCAAGCACAGCTGAAATCTGTTGCTTGGCCCAAACTCCTCTTCAAGCTGCAGCTTGTTTCCCATCAGTAAAGGAAATAAACATGTCAAGCATAGTGACCAGGTTTAGCTTTAAAAAGCTTAAAAAAAGCTTTTTTTGAGCTTTTTGGTAAAAAGTGGCTTCAAGAAACACTTAATGCTTTTTTTGACTTTAGTTCGCTAAATTTAGCCTTTTTCTGTTATCTTTTTCCAATATTTTATATTTCCAATGAAGCATTCTCTAATTTTGTTAATACAATGATAAAAGACACTTTTGTCGACATTTTTCTTTCGTTTAATAGATATAATCAAGACGTTCTCAGGAAGAAAAGTTTCCTGATTTAGTTTTCGATTTAGTTCTCTTGTTGATTTAGTATTCTTGTTGGTGCTGAAATCAAGACTTCATAAACAAGAATGTTAAATTTTCAGAGGCAGTGTGTGTAGGCTGTTTTACTTATTTCATCTGAGGTCATGCACGAGCAGAGGCGATGAAAAACGGCATCAGTTTTGGTCTTCTCACGGTGGTTTCATTCTTTGTCAGTCAGAATGTGATACAATCGTTAAAAATTCTAGTAACCAAGGTGGTAGGTAAAAAGGTTTATGTTGTATGGTCAATTGCATTTATGTTTATCTGGTCACTAAGAATACATGAAGCTGGTCACGTAGACCGGAAACACGTGAGAATAAAGAGATTATTCCAGAAATACAACAATGGCGCAGTAAGTAGGATCAGAAAATTGAATCCGAAACCATGAATAAGGAAGCCGTCAAGGCCCTCACGGAGCTCATCGAGAGGCAGAACAAGCTGTTGAACGAGCAACAAGAGCGCATGGCGGAATGGATGGCCGAGAAGAAGGCGGATACAACCGTTTCGGGAGGAACAATGTCGATCCCGGCATTTGAGGCTTTCGACCCAAAAACGGAGTTGTGGTCCAACTACATGGCCAGATTCGTCACGTTCACAGAGGCCTACTCGGTTCCCGGGGAGAGAATCCCACACATTTTTCTAACCAACCAGTCGTCGGACATCTACAAGATGTTGGTAAACCTCGCCAATCAAGAGTCGCAGCCCAAAGACATCAACAAACTAACCATGAAAGAGATGGAAGCCTACATGTTGATTCAATTTGATCCAAAGCGATTTACGGTGAGAGAACGTTTTCATTTTTGGAGCCAAATGGGACGGAAACCAGGAGAAACTATTCACGAATTAGAAGCCCGGATCCGTCAAGCAGCAGCCACATGCGATTTTTCATCCATCAAGAACCCACAAGATGAGGCTTTACGCACTCGATTCATGTGTTCAGTGGATAACGAGGCCGTGCTCAAAGCATTGTTCAAAATCAAAGATGATGACCTTACGTTTGCGAGAGCGGTGGAAATAGCGTTAGATGTGGAAGGAGCGGCCCAAGCGGCAAAAGAAACAGTCCATGGAGAGTCTGCAAGAGCCGTGTTTAAACTGACCAAAAACAAGACTGACAAGACTGAAAAGAAGCAAAAAGAAACTACGTGTTACAGATGTGGCCGAACCAACCACATGGCGAATGAATGCCGGTTCAAGGAGGCAGAGTGCCATTCTTGTCACAAAAAGGGACATTTATCCAACGCTTGCCGTAAGAAAAAGGAACCCGGTAAGAAAAAACTTCATGAAAAAGGACCAGTAGGACACATCGAAGTAGTGGCAACAGCAAAAGAACCGTCGAATTCAAGCCGTCAATTGATACAACCCTTGGAATTTGAGCACGGGTTTGTTGCCAACTTCGAGGTCGACACCGGAGCGGGACAGAGTTTCATGTCGGAAGAGATTTGGGAGAAATTAGGATCGCCCAAATTGCGGAAGAGTCATCAAGAGTACCAGTCAGCAAGTAAACACCAATTACCAGTAAAAGGAGTGGTGATCATGAAAGTCAGGGCGGAAGAGCAAACCAAGAAAAGTTGCGAGTTATACTTCAACGTGACTACGGTCCCAAAGTTGAATCTGATTGGAAGAGAAGGGATCAGAAAGCTGAATTTATCGATTGATAAAATGCTATTTTCAAAGGGCACTCAAGGACAGAAAGTCAATGCTGTATTTGACCATTTACACACAGATTTTAATTTACAAAGGAGATGTCAAGATATGTGTCAAGATTTTCCAGACCTATTCAAACCAGGACTTGGATTATTGAAGGGCTACGAGTTGGAAGTTCAGTTCAAGAAAGAATCAAAGCCGGTTTTCTGTAGACCAAGAACAGTTCCATTTGCAATCCAAGAGGATTTACAAATTGCTTATGAAAATGGAATCAGCAGTGGAGTTTGGAAAAGAGCACAGTTCTCAGACTATGGAACACCAGTGGTACCAGTTCGAAAACCCAAAGCTGATGGAAGTCCGGGACAACGCATCCGAGTATGTGGAGATTATTCCGTAACAGTAAATCCTCAACTCGTGGACCACAGACATCCTATTCCAACACCAGAAGACTTAATGAGAAAACTGTCTGGAGGGTACGGATTCACCAAAATTGATTTAGCAGACGCGTACAATCAGATTGCGTTGGGACCAGAGAGCCAAAAGAAGTTGGCCCTGAGTACTCATCAAGGAGTCTTACTTCAAATGCGACTACCGTTTGGAATCAAGTCTGCACCAGGATACTTTCAAGAGATTATGGATCAACTCACCGCAGACCTGAAAGGGGTAGCAGTTTATCTGGATGACATTCTTGTGAGTGGAAAGACCGCAGAAGAGCACCTGACAAACCTAAGACAATTGTTGGGAAGATTGAATGACAGAGGATTGAAATGCAGAGTGGACAAATGTTCTTTTGCACAGCCTTACGTCGAGTACTTGGGACATCTAATTTCAAAAGAAGGCATCGCCAAATCACCAAAAAACGTCGAGGCGGTGATGAAAATGCCACGTCCAAAGAATGAGTCAGAGTTGAGATCGTTTCTTGGATGCATGCAGTTCCACAGCAAATTTCTCCCAAATTTTTCGTCAACATTGGAGCCGTTATACAAGCTAACAAGAAAGAAGGAACAATGGAAATGGGAAGAGGAGGAGCAAAGAGTTTTTGATCAAGCAAAGAATATGTTATGCGACGAAACAGTTTTAGCCCATTTTGATCCGGACACACCATTGGGAATTGCGTGTGATGCTTCCCAGAAGGGCATAGGAGTCGTTTTGTTTCACAGATATCAAGATGGTAAGGAGAAACCACTCTATCACGTATCCAAAACACTCACAGAAAGTCAGAAAAAGTACAGTCAAATCCAAAGAGAAGCACTATCGATCATTTTTGGACTCAAGAAATTCCATCAATACCTTTATGGAAGAAAGTTCATTATTGTGTCAGACCATGCCCCGCTGAAGTCTTTGTTCAAACCTAACAAGACCACGCCTCAAATGGCAGCAAACAGGCTAGCGAGATGGGCGCTATTATTACAACAATATGATTACACCATCGAATATCGAAGCACGACGCAACATGGCAATGCCGATGTCCTCA
The DNA here is from genome assembly GCA_010645155.1 of Tigriopus japonicus. NCBI lineage: Eukaryota > Metazoa > Arthropoda > Copepoda > Harpacticoida > Harpacticidae > Tigriopus > Tigriopus japonicus. The sequence continues at coordinate 5,258,281 of CM021318.1, forward strand.
GCCGGTTGCCGATTGGACCAGATAAGAAGTTCGACGAAGACGAAGAAGATGATGACGGGGATACTGTGTGTGCCATTAAAATGGTGAACGCCCAGCTGAGAGCAACAGATCCCGGAGTATTGCCAAAAACGTCAGCCAGAGACAAAGTGATAAGCCAAGCAATACGATTCACTCAAGAAGGATGGCCTGTCCAAATCGACAAAAATGACTTGGAATTGCAGATTCTGAGGAAAAATCGCGAGTCTTTATCAGTGACAAATGGATGCTTATTTTTGGGATCAAGGATCATTATTCCCAAGAAATTAAGAGAGCAAGTCCTGGATATCCTTCACGTTGGTCATTTTGGAATGGACAGAATGAAGCAATTAGCAAGAACTTCAGTTTATTGGCCAAAAATTGATGAAGACATTGTTAAGGCTAGCCAGCAATGTCAAGATTGCGCGGAACAACAGAATTCTCCAGATCGGCCAAAAGTTCATCCTTGGATCCTACCAGAAAAACCATGGAGCAGACTTCATCTGGATCACGCTATCAATTTTAGGGGATCGAATTGGTTGGTACTGGTAGATGCATATTCAAAGTACCCGTGCATTGTCCCAACCAGTTCTATCACCGCCAAGACCACGATTGATCTATTGGAACAGGAGTTTGCTCACTTTGGATATCCTCACGCCTTGGTTACGGACAATGCCCCATCACTTACCTCAGACGAGTTCCAACACTGGTGTAAAAGCCGTGGTATCTCCCATATTACAGGAGCGCCATACCACCCAGCCACCAATGGAGCTGCTGAACGAATGGTTCAAACTTTTAAGTCCGCCTTGAGGAAGTCTGGTAACATGACAAACAAAGAGGCCTTACAACAATTCCTCATGCAATATCGAAGAACCCCTACACCTTCAGGATATTCGCCAAGTCAAATGTTGAATGGAAGACAGATTCGAACGTTAGTGGACATTTTGGTCCCATCAGTGGTTCAACAAAATCAAGCGAGAGAACAGCGAGTTCACCAGTCCACTAGAAGAAGTGGATCAAAACGAATTCCGAAACTTGAAGAGGGGTCACCATGCTATGCTGAGCATTTTGGTCCAAGGCGAGATCAAGATCCAAGATGGATTCCCGCGGTGGTAATCAAGAAACACGGGCCAAGAAACTTAACAATCAAAGTGGTCCCACGAGGACCAATTTGGAGGAGACACTTGGAACAATTAAGACCAAGATATGTCTCGGAAGAAGATGGAGATCCGGAAGTGGCACCCGAACATCGACAGCAAGATTCAAGAGAAAAGGAAGATCAAGGACCCGACGAGACAGCACCGCAACCGGAGAGAAAACGAGAAGAGATTGAACCCAACATCCTTACAAGAACTAAGCGACCAAGGAGAGCCCCCAATCGTCTGAATTTATAAGAGGGGCGTGTTGTATGGTCAATTGCATTTATGTTTATCTGGTCACTAAGAATACATGAAGCTGGTCACGTAGACCGGAAACACGTGAGAATAAAGAGATTATTCCAGAAATACAACAGTTTAGAATTTTGATCTATATCTATTTTTGTGTTTAAAGAGTAAAGAATATGAAACCAAGTCATAAAAACCTTCAATTGTTGGTAAAATCAATCATTTCATGAAAAAACATTAAAAATAAAGCTATATTTTCCAAAAAACATTGTCATGTCAACAAACGCCTCCCTTTTTGTTGGAAAATCCTTTAAATCACAGGAAACCATAATTTTTTTTTGCCTTTATTGCGGCTATTTGTCCCGAAATTTAGCTTAATTTCCTAGCTTCTTTTTTCGATAATTTAGCTTCAAAGCTCGCCTGGGACATGGTCACACTGATGTTAAAACTCGCACCCCATAGAGGTTTATAGAGAGGCCGTAGAGAGGTGGACAGTTCCTCAAATCGGCACCAGGACGCCACCTGGTTTTAGTGTTTCCAGTTTTTGAGGTGGTGACTTCTTTTTAGCGCCATTTAAGATAATGCTATGCTCTGCATTTTTGGTGGTCAGTTACTCGACCATGCTAACTCAATTTTAGTGTTGGATGCAAAACGTAGAAACCAAAAACTTTGAATGATTTCAATTCATATTGAGTAATTTTGAGTTCAAAGTTTTGGAGAGACTGGAAGAGATTTGATTATGGTAGTTTTTGACCGATTGTGGCGCAGCCTTAGAAGCCTACAAAGCTAAAAAATCGTGCCAGTCCTTTACACGTCTCTATTGACGTCATTTTGTGTTCCTTGCTTGTTGTTGAAACTGGCCAGAAGTTGCGTGAAAAGGCAAATATTTATTTCCGAAGAATATCGTGAAATACCTGCCCAATCAAGTGGAAAATCATAGTACAAAAGGAAGTGCGGAAAGCATATCTTCAATGCCAAATCCTATAATTGCATGAACTAGTGCCTGTGAGTCGAATTATCATCTTCATTGAGCACCTTAGTATAATTTGGGAGAAGCAAAGCGTAGACAGGAGGCCACATAGCCAAAAAACTAATGTAATGTAGAAAAGCAAAAATTTGCCTTCTACGAATACGTTTGTTCGGCCAAGTTTCAACTAGTCGCTGATGATAAACGGCCCTTGCTGCCTACAATGAAATTTCACGACTGGCCTGCTCCGGTCTCTCCGCTCTGGGACCTCTGGGACGAACCCGGCACAGGGCGACCAAAGGCTAGTTTTTTAGACGTAAAAGGTCGATCTCAAGATCGTACTTTAGTACTGTAAGTCCGATCTTGAGATCGATCTTTGCGTCTAAAAAACTAGCCTCAGGTGTCCGATTTTTCGGCCAAAAATCAGAATTCAGAATCAACATCAGAATTGGCGCAACCAATTCGAAAAAATATTTCGTTTGTCCCAAAAAAATAATCTGTCTTGATTCTGTCCGAATTGTTGTCTGAATTATAGATTCTGTCCTAATTCTGTACGAATTCAATTTTTCGGTCGTCCGAAAAATATATTCGGTCCTATTTTTGTCCGGACGGAAATTTTTTGTCTTTCCAAAAGATGAATTTTGTCCTGATTATGTCATTTCAAGCTCCCCCAGTTTTTATGATTGAGTGCTAAATTTTGTTAAGCGAAAATGTCTTTTTAATTGTTTTTGCAACCAAGTAGTTGAAAAATTAGTAGTCTCATTAAAACTAGTCTTGGTTTAATTGGTAAAAAGTTAAAGTTATTTGTGCCTTTGTGGCCATTTAAAGGGATTTTTTGTTTGTTTAAAAAACGTTGCCCAGAGATTATTGTCTTTGAAAAATTACATAGAAATTGAATAGATTTAAACCACTGATTCGGATAAGACTAAATTTCCAGGAGGAAATAGGCTTTCAAGGTTTTTCCTAACGTGCTTAAAAGGTAAATAAGTGGGGAGGTCAAAATGTTAGAAAAAAACTAAAATATTCGCGGAAAAACATATTTAAGGAAAATGTTAACAAAGTTGAAAAAACACGCAAAATTACGAAATGATAAATATGCTCACAGATTAAAAATAGCATGGAATCAAATTTTTGTTAAAAATTGTGTTTCAGCTGCCCAGTCATACATAATAGATCTTCACCAAAACTGCCTTTTGATACCAATTTTGCAGTTCAAATAGGTTTTAGAACTTGTCCGAATCTGTCCTTTTTAATTTCCAATTCTGTCCAAATTCAATCAGAAACACCTAATCGCCGTGACCTGACATTGAAAAAACTCATTCAAACAAATTTGACGAGGGGGTCAGTCAAAAACAGAGTTGTAATCCTCTCATTCGACAAATCCCCTCATTTGACAAATCTCCAGATTTTCGCCAAATTTCTTTTTACTAACAACCTTATGTACATAAAAAGTCAATCATGCTGAAGTAATCTTCAAATGGTCAATTCTTCAGTTTTGTTTTTCAACTTTCATTTTAACTTTTATCTTTTGATACACATTTCATGACAAAAGTTCTCGAAGAAAAACAGAATTCCACCATATTGACTTTCCTTTATAAATTTTTATTTGTAGCACTTAGATAAGAAAAAGTTCTTATCTAAGCTCAAAATAAGAAAAAATATCACTTAAAATGCACTTAAACAAGATTTTGGAAAGCAAACCCAAAATATTTTGAATGCAGCCTCCTTCATTAGTTTGTTTCCGGCAAGGTTTGTGAAAGCATTGGCTTTATAAGCATATGCTCTTTTGTGAACCTTCATTTTTCGTAGTTATCATGACCCAATTGTGGTAGTAGGTTTACACCGGAAGAGGATGGCTTGTTCTGTGATTGAGTGTGTGAGCGGGAGGGACCCTTGCGCAATCTCAGCCACTTGCGTGTGACACATTCTCCATCCAGAAGCTCTCCGTTCCGTTCTCGTCGATAAGTAGTACCGTCCTCGTATGTAGGATGAGAATAGCACAAGTGGCATTGACGAGGAAAGAAACGTCATCAATGCCAACCTCCCTCCGACCAAGTCTCAGCTCGAAGGCAGACTGGAATTTTTCAAGCATTTAAAAGTGTGTGCATACAGACATCGTTATCGGTGTGTCGGCCTGTTGCATTGTTTCGGTACCCGCAATCGGTCCTTTCTCTGACGAGCTCGAGGTGGATTGTGGGATCGATAAATAACAGCAGACATTGGAACAGCAGCCTGACAAGTGGAACAAGAAAGACGCACACTCACACAAGGTCCCTCTCTCTGGTGATGAATCAGTGTGTTTTCCCATCTGTTTTCCTGACCAAAACCAACCACGTATCGCCGTTCATGCAGATCCATTTATAAGAGAATCATGTCGTCGGGTTTCAGTGGCACCAATTACGATCGGTGGGCCTACGAGAATGCCACGCCAGGATCCACGGACACCACTTTGAACAAAATCCAACACAAGTTTTGGGTGACCAAGCAAGCTGTGGCCAGAAAGTTGGGCAAGGATGAAGATGAGCACATCGTGTCCTCCGATTCAGAATTGGATGCAAAGTTAACACTATTTCGATCTATCGATGACACCACCAGAGCCTTACAGATGATCATTGAACATTATCAGGACAGAGTTTGTAGTAAGTTATGCAACATTTATCTAAACATCAGATCGTGATTTGGATTCCAGGACATCCAATGGCAATAAATCTTCAATGCTACTGATCAATCATCAAGCACAAAAACTCGGCGAAAATGATTTTTCGCCCAGTTGATGCATTATTCGCTAACGCCCAGCAAGTTTAGCATCGGCTATTTCGTGCTTACTACACTGTGATCGCAAGTTCTTACCCCGTAGAAGAGCCAAAGCCCCCTTTGACTTCATCATTTTCCTACCATTTTAGGAAATTTTAACTCAATTCTATTACAATCTATACATTTTTTAATCTATACTCTTTCTTCATCTTGGTGACGTTTGAGTGGTTCACACACAAAAAAAAATTAAACCAATATTGCATCTGCAGGACGTTGGCACCATTCAAAAGTAGATATTACTAAGAAATGGACCACAGTGGGACATGAACAAAGGTTGTTTAAAAGAACGTTTTAAATCATACTGCAAGCGGTAAAATAGGGTCGTTGGCTGTGCTAAAAAAGTTATCAGCTTCTTTAGGCTTTGCTAATTTGCTCAGTACATTTAGGAAAATCCAAGTCTTTTAAGTTTTAGCGTGTATGCAAAAGCCTAGGTTTGTGGAAACGATGGATATTTCACGTTAAGATAGGTACATTATCTGGAGTTGAGTCAATAGTATGCAAAAGGTAGTTTAAGGGCGATTGAATTAAAAGCACTTCAGCAAGCCTTGTCTTCATAAAAATAGGACTAAACAGGGATCTAAAAGTAGTTTAAAGATGTGTATTTGGTCAGTTGATTCCATAGATCTATATCAATATTTAAAAAAAGAGAAATAAAATAGTTTTTATTGCCTCTTTCTAGGGAATGCATGATTTTATGGACTTCATTTTTTACCTTATAAACTGATCATATTATCGGCCAGGTGCAAGCAGGGGTATCTAAATGTAAAATAGCGACCATTTCCAGGGATCTAGACTCATTGAATACACGCTAAAATTTAAATGACATGACTCATCAGAGTATTGGACAATCTCTTAAGGGACATTTGGCTAATCATAATGTACATTTCAAATGAATGAATATCGAATGAAATAAAGCTGAGTCCTAAATAAAAAAAATGTGCCAAAATGGGCTGAGCAACTCAGCACAGCCAATGGCTCTGTTTTATCTGCTGGCGGTATGATTTAAAACTCTCACTTGAGCAACCTTTGTGCATGTTCCAATGGCCCTTTTCTGTCCGTTTTTGCGTTATCCATTCAAAGTTACGGAGTTCATCTTCACCTTACACCCTGACACGAAAGTTGTGTCGTAGTCATTCTTTGAGCCTAAAAATGACGGCAATGCGTGGATCATTTGGCACAATCAAACCACCCGTGTGCCCCAACAAGTGCCTAGAATATTTTTGGATAATTTAGGATGTGATTTAAGGGCAAATAAGTGACAAATTTCTCCTGGAACAGCAATTGTCAACTTGATGCCCGGCGTTTTCTGTTTGCACGGTTCCATCTGCCTTTAAACCGCTGTGAAAATATAGTGAATGGCGGGAATCAAATTTTACTCGGTTTTGGAGAAAGAAGACTAGTTTTGGAACACCTCTAACCAAAAATAACGGGAAAAATTACTGTCCGTCATAATTCAAGAGCTCATGAAATCTCAACCGTTCATCAAAATTTTAGGCAAAGGGAAGACACCTGAAAAAGTGCGGAAAAACGTTGAGCCGTCCACACTTTCCACTTTGGTCGATAGCATCCCAAATATCATTTCCGAGGAAGAAAAGATTGGTTGGGGACAGATTGCATGTCAAGTCGTTCAAATCTATCCTTATATGATGAAAATATTTTAGTTTAAAATTACGACAAAACTTTCATGTCAGGGCTTGCTTCCCTTTGACGAGTCCACTTAATGATCCCTATACCATCAATGATTGGAAAAAAAGACACACTTTCATTGAAAGTGAGAGAAAGGTGTGATCTGGCAATCTTTTGGAAGTAAAGGTCGTGGCATTTTTTCGATTATTATGGAACTATTGAACATTCAATGAGATATTGGTTGGTTGACGAAGTAACCTGATATAATGTCCCAAAAACATGATCGGCGATGAGCTCATAAACTTTAGCTTTTGGTCAATAGAACATCCCATCTGATGCAAAAGAGTTCCAGAAAAGAATGACAAAGAAAACAAATCAATAAAGCTATTCCTCAGCTAGAACCTTCTCATGAAGCAGCGTAACATTTCTGTCATACTTAATTTGAATAAATGTTACATTCTAACCAAAAACTAGCTCTGCACGCTCAACCAAGTAGTAAATGAGCAACATGTCGACGTCATGAAATCAAAAAATGTGACTAAACCAACACTAACTGTAAAATTAAACAAATTATACTGTCTAAAGTTTAAGGGCGCATTGGTTTCTAAATTTGCGGGTCAAGCTCAATAATCAAAAGGCATCAATTCTAGAATTCATACGTCGTTTCAGATTTGTCTTACGAAGAAAACGCAATGGGGCGTTTTTTAAAAGAATATGGCAAGGCTGATCGTACCAAGGCCGGTAAAATGATGGTGGCAGTGGGCAAGACCATGTCATATTCGGGTCAACAACGTCTTGCCATTCGCGTTCCTTTGGTTCGACTTTATCAGGAAGTGGAGACATTCAAGCAAAGAGCCATTGAAGACACCATTGTGACGTTGAAGCGAATGGAGAAATCCAGAACGGAATATCGAGGGGCATTGATGTGGATGAAAAATGTCTCACAAGAGCTGGATCCGGACACCTACAAACAGTTGGAGAAATTCCGAAAGGTGCGGAAAGATCATTGAAAATAAGAAAGAATATGGTCGGTCCTCTACAGTAAAAACCCAATCAATCACCTTCATTTAGGTTCAAGGGCACGTGAAAAAAAGCAAAGCCATGTTTGACAAGTACAAGCTGGATTGCCTCCAAAAAGTGGATTTATTGGCAGCTTCTAGGTGCAACATGTTTTCGCATGCCTTAATTATGTACCAAAATGCACTGATTTTGTTTTGGGAGAAAACTGCCAAAACCATGAACCATGTTCATGACTCGTTTCAAGGGTATCAAGACTATGAGTTCACCTACATCAAAGAGCTAATTGATCCCAACAAGGATGTGGACGATGACAGGACTCAGAGTAAAAGAAGGTCCAAGAAGGCGGAACAACCTCAACCTGGTCACCAAGAAGGGTAAGAATTTTAGCCAAGCAACGTTGAGCCGACTTTTATGGGAACAGTATCTTTCAATGGATCACCCACTAGAAATGACCAAGGCACTGGTGACCTCAGTGAGAACCAAAGGGATCTTTTGGGAATATCGGCCCCTAGTGGGCAATATGGAGAGCAGTTTGAACAAGGAGGAATGAGTGATGCTTTGTTGGATTTTGGCTTTGAAGATGAAGAATCGGATGCCAATGAGACTGCTGCAGCATTGGTGGACTTGCCAACCCTTACCCGTAAGTCAAAATAGAATTTGTCTCTTACTAATGATGATATTGTTTCCTTAATCGCACATGTATCAAATACTCCAGCATTTGTGTAATTCAGATTTTCACTTTCAGCCTCAGGTCCATTGAGAGGTCCAACTGACACGGAAGATGCCAAATTGTTAGAAGAACTTATGGGCGAAAATGAGGCTGATCTAGAAGAAAGCACCGGGTTTTCGGCCCAATGGAATGAAATGTTTGGTGCTCAGGAAGCCTCGGATATTGTTTCTGAGGCTAATCAACGCACAACCTCCGATGACGATGAATTCAGCCAATTTATCTCCGCTCGATCGGAGAACCTGGCCAATCAAAAAGACTTAGATCTACTAATGCCCATGGGTCTAGAAGACTCTAAAGGCAGCAACCTCTTGCCCTTGCCCTCTGGCTCTAAATCTGCCTCAGCCTCATCCTCATTTCTTCCATCTCAGTTGTTCGATTTAGATCAGAGCCTCTTCTCTTCCCAACGAAAAGGTGAGAAATCGTTTAGTGCAAACATGTTGACTTCGATTCTGGTTGTGGGTGTACTCTTGTTAAGCTTTCGTAAACCATAATCGAGTAGACCAAATTTAACATTCTTAGAGGATATTCTCAGCATAGAAGATGGCTTCAAAGAAAAATTCTCAAGGATGTCAAGGCACACTATCTTACCATTTTTTTCTGATGATTTTGCCACCACTGGGTCGCATGGTAACAACAATAGGTCAGTTGTTGAGGGTACCAAGAAGTATAGTGGGCGGCAAGAAAATTGCACTGTAAAAACCAAGCCCAAGCCTTTACTTTTTTCCTCTTGATGTCCTCAACAACTCACTTAAAATTTCATTTCCCGAGAATACAATAATACATTCATCTTTAACGTCCTCAAGTATAATTTCCACACAACAGTTGCGCTTTAACACCTTTAATGTACTGAGAGTATACTCGCGGACCCAAAACTTGGCTTGATTTTGATTTACTCGAACAACTGAAATTTTGAGGTCAACGGCCAACCTACGGAACAGTCTGTTTTTCAAACGCATTCTTTGTATGAAACCTTGAATTGGTTGGCTTTCAGAATACCAGGACGGAATCAAATTACGTCATAGATAGGACTAATCTAATAATTTGGCCAGTTAACCTATCAGCAAGAAGGGATTGGGAAGTTGGTTAATCTTGTTTCCAGATATAGCAGGCTTTATCTATTAATAAACACCATCTGCGTACATCACGAATTCGATCGAAGCATACTGACCAAACACCGTTCCCTCGACAACGACGACCTTACCAATCATGTGCCTCTTTTTCAACATCAAATTCTTGACAATCTCCCTGGCAAACCAATACGTACCAAGACTGCCATTTCACTCTATATCTAGTTAGCTTAGCTTAAGACTCAATGGAATGTCCTTGGTCGTGACATCATCGTCAGTCACATCTATTTTTGGACTTAGCTTGTACTGTACTTTCAATGTGCTGACCTTTACTTTCTTCTCATTATTTTTTTTACTTCTTCAGAACACGATTTGCTCCAAGATTTCCCGATGCCGAGTCCGGCTCGTCCAGCCTCCGTGCAAAGGAAAATCAAGGCCAGTGATGCCAAAAAGAAAGTGGCTGGAGGATCCAGTGAAATGAGTCAGTGGTTCAACTTGTTTGCCGATCTGGACCCTCTGTCCAATCCAGATGCCATTGGCAAGACCACCAAGGAAGAGGACAAGAATTGTTACAGCTAAATTAAAGTGATTTGATATGGGATTAGTTTGAATGTTTTCTCACAATATATTCTTTCAAATGAGTCATTCCCGGGTATTATCCGAAGATCATGTTATCAGGAACAATGGCAAAGAGTCCTTTTCCGCATGCATGAAGCTCAAAGAATGAGTGGGTGTGGGAACGTTCGTGCAATTAACATTTGAAAATGAACTAGTCATGACCAAAAAACTGAACCATTTGCCAACTTGGGACAGCTTTATACGCTACCAATGGTTAGACTCTGTAAAACAAGCAATAAAGCGACGATATGACATTAAATTGTCTATTAGTTAATGAAGGAGGTGTTCACGGTTGAACCTCGTGCTTTCTGCGTCCCAAGAATGAATGGCGCCAAAGGTATCGACTTAATGGAAATTCATTCGTTCCCAAGCAATTCTCCGCTATCCGTATGTGTTCGAATGTAGGTTTTGGGTAGCCGATCTATAAATAATATCAATGTATCGGTAAAGCAAAATAAACTCTTGGAAGCAACCCTGACAGTAAAAAAAGAAAATATTTCTTGCTGGTTAAAGGTGCCTTCTCAAATAGGCAAAATATCTATGCCCGATTAGATTTAAAAGTACTAATCCTTCGCTGTAAATTATTTCTCACTAAAATGAGCTATTTAGACACAAAAGCCCAATTCTAGCCCTGAAATGGTTTCCACCAAAATATCTCATATTAGGTAATGTTTGTTCTTTGTCGCATTGGGCTTTGATGAGTCGTTGAGCTGGGGTAAACATGGTCATTGTAAATAATCTCCAAAGATGTGGTTGACATCGCATTGGTTTATTCGTGAACTTTCAATTTTTCATATTCTGTAGGCATTGGTAGAAAATAAATATTTTTTTTCGATTTATGGAAATTTTACAATCAGGTTCTTGCTTGAAATCAATAGTCAAAACAAAAAATCTTTATTGGTTTTTCTAACAATTTGAAGTAATTCATGAAAATGCAAATCATCTTCCGGGTCTAAGAGAGAGGCTGGTTTTTTAGACGCAAAGACATCTCATCCATCGGAATTTGGGTCGGTCGAGAAGCAACAGAAGTCCACAAACGAAGTGAGCTAAATGAAGTTTCCAATCGGTCTCAATTAGGACTTGGTTTTCTTATCATAATTCACTGATCATTCATCTAACTAAAAGTGTTGTTGCATTCAAGAACAACCAGCTACCTACAGAGGCAAACAAGCTCAATTTTCAAAATGGACAGGCCTAGTCTTGGCAACGGCCTTGATTCTTCTAACATCAGTTCTGGTACTGGCATGCACCTCAATCAGTTTGGTCCTGAATGAATTGATATTGGAACTTAAACTAGCATTTGTCTTCCTCTCCAGGGGTGCAGATATCAGGCAAATAACATTTTGTGCCTAAAAACATGTTTATTTACTAGCTTTTAAAGTTTACTAGTCTTTTTTCATTTTATTTGTGGGCAGATAAATGCAAAATTTGTCGGTTTTTTGGGCAGTTATATGCAAAATTTGTCGGTTTTGGGGCAGTTATATGCAAAATTTGTCGGTTTTGGGGCAGTTATATGCAAAATTTGTCGGTTTTGGGGCAGTTAAATGCAAAATTTGTCGGTTTTGGGGCAGTTAAATGCAAAATTTGTCGGTTTTGGGGCAGTTAAATGCAAAATTTGTCGGTTTTGGGGCAGTTAAATGCAAAATTTGTCGGTTTTGGGGCAGTTAAATGCAAAATTTGTCGGTTTTGGGGCAGTTAAATGCAAAATTTGTCGGTTTTGGGGCAGTTAAATGCAAAATTTGTCGGTTTTGGGGCAGTTAAATGCAAAATTTGTCGGTTTTGGGGCAGTTAAATGCAAAATTTGTCGGTTTTGGGGCAGTTAAATGCAAAATTTGTCGGTTTTGGGGCAGTTAAATGCAAAATTTGTCGGTTTTGGGGCAGTTAAATGCAAAATTTGTCGGTTTTGGGGCAGTTAAATGCAAAATTTGTCGGTTTTGGGGCAGTTAAATGCAAAATTTGTCGGTTTTGGGGCAGTTAAATGCAAAATTTGTCGGTTTTGGGGCAGTTAAATGCAAAATTTGTCGGTTTTGGGGCAGTTAAATGCAAAATTTGTCGGTTTTGGGGCAGTTAAATGCAAAATTTGTCGGTTTTGGGGCAGTTAAATGCAAAATTTGTCGGTTTTGGGGCAGTTAAATGCAAAATTTGTCGGTTTTGGGGCAGTTAAATGCAAAATTTGTCGGTTTTGGGGCAGTTAAATGCAAAATTTGTCGGTTTTGGGGCAGTTAAATGCAAAATTTGTCGGTTTTGGGGCAGTTAAATGCAAAATTTGTCGGTTTTGGGGCAGTTAAATGCAAAATTTGTCGGTTTTGGGGCAGTTAAATGCAAAATTTGTCGGTTTTGGGGCAGTTAAATGCAAAATTTGTCGGTTTTGGGGCAGTTAAATGCAAAATTTGTCGGTTATGGGGCAGATAAATGCAAAATCTGTCGGTTTTTGGGAAAATCAATGCAAAAAGTGTCTTTTGTAGGAATAGTGAGAAAAATACTTTTTGCCCAAAATGTTTTGTTTAAGGAATATATTGATTATTCAATGGAAAAAAAGTATTTTCTATTAAACGTTTAAACACATACATTTCATTGCATTGTTCGCAACCATAATGCTCATTTTCCGAATTTAGTGGCAAATTTTGGCAAATTTTCGTGCCCTTTTATTTGCCATTCCTTGTTTTAAATGCCATTTTATTTGCCATTTCGAACGCGTTGATTTACCATTTTTTGGGCCTAAAAGGCATGTTTTATTTGCCAGAAATCTGCACCACTAATGAGGACATTCATCTTTGTCTCCAAAAGGAAAAAGGCATCATCACTAATGATTGGGGGCAAACAAGAGATTGGGCAAGCTGTACTGACACAGTGCTTGGGTTTGCTAAAGCTTGGCATAGCTTGGGTGTTTGTACAAGTACTTTTCCCAGCTAACAGGTTTGCCAAATTTGCTATGAACAAAGAATAAACTTGCCATCCAAATTTCACTAAACCAGGCTGATTCAGCTAAATAGGGCCCATACCTTTGAAAGGATGTATTTTTAAGAAAATTACACACTTCAATTCTCTCACATGGGGAAATGCAAAATATTTCGAGAATACTAAAAAAAGATTTGGCATTTTACTTTTTCATGCAAGCAACTCTGAGTAAACGAGATTGTTCTGGAAGTGTGACTTCTAAATCTCGGTCTTGATTAGCCTCAAAAGTGCATTCATGTGTGGCCTAGAACCGTAACAAAAAAAACCCATGGTTTTGCAAATGCTATCCAAATTGAAATATTTTTTGTATCACTTCCACTATTTTTTGCTTAATTATTAAGGTCAAAAGATCATCGAAAATGTAACTTGACATTGTTTCTTCTAAGTCACACTGCAAGTATCGAGCAACTGCCGGCAACTGCATCTTCCAATGTTCCTTGAGCTTGCCAAGTGTATTGGTGTATTGCCCAAGTAATGCTTGTCAACAACTTGTTCTTGGGTGTCTGTGATGACTCATTACTTGCCCAAGTCACATCACTAATCATCACGTTTTCTTTGGGCAAGCCGTGGAGTAGGAAAAGGAGCCCAATCTTGTTGGAAGAGTAGTGAAGTTTAAAGGCCATTTTTGCAAATCTAATATTGTTTTTTAAGTAATTGTTTCTAAAGAAATATCTTGACAAACGAATATGTAAAACATTTGGATTCAACAAAAGAATGCAAAACAGAAAGAAATATCACGCAAAAGACCGAAAACTTTCGGTCTCAATTCAGAAGGGACATCTTAGACCAGGGGTTCTCAACCTATGGGTATTTACCCAAAATTGGGTAAATTTGACTTTCTGTTGGGTAAATTTGTGTCCGGAAAAATTGGAAAAAACTTGGGGTTTTTCGACCAATATTGCACGTTTTTCTCTTCTTCACGTATTTTGACATTTTTATTGAGCGCCACAGAACCACGAATTTCCAGTCTTGCTTCACAGAAACAAATACAAAAGTCACATTAAAACGCCCAAAAACGCTGTAATATTGCTCATTACATAGGGATCTAAATTATGGGTATCATAAATCGGATATTTCCCTTGCCAAAATGGGTATCCCCCGGAAAAAGGTTGAGAACCCTTGCCCTAGACAGTATATTTCATTCAGCAAGTTTTTGAAACTGTTTCAGCTTTTCTTAACCTAAAGATATGATTTTTTTCAATTATCGTTAGTTACAGAACGTTGAAATGTTTCTAAATTTTGGCCAAGATTTTTTTTTCCGTTGGAAAAATTCGTAACGTCATATTGATTGTTGACTAAAGCACATGTCTTGGAAGGTTTTTTTTGCAATAATCTGGCCTAAAGATGCTTTTTGTGGTACAGTACGGTATATGATAGGAGCACCAAGTTTTACAGTGTTGTTCAACTAAGGGCACAATGAAGTGAAGAACAACACATTCTTTTCGGTGCGCTATAGTTTTCTCAAACGCATGTTTGTTGTTTAAACGGTTGGATAAAAGGATACTGTACATTTAGTTCATGATTATAAAATGTAGTAAAAATATACAGATGATGAAAGGAATATGAGTAAAAAGGGGATTGCAATGAGTTTGACTCTAAATCGCAGTCAAATACGTCAAGATGAAAGACAAAAAAACCAAACGCAGAGACAAACCCACCAAAACAAAATCAATGCAACTAACTCGTACGAAAACTAGTCAGAGATTGCATAAAATGGCCGGTGGCTTGACCTAATATAATGAAACTAATATTTGTGGCTGGATGAAGAATGGAAGGAAGGAAACAGCCAGGTAGCCGTTACTCCATGTCGGTTAGATATTTCTGTGCCAGTATTGGTTTATCGGCCCTCGTCTCCGCGCATGAAATATGCAGTCTCTCTTCGCACCCTTATTGGCCCATTGCTTAGATATCACATTTTAGGAAACGCAATGGTTAGTTGTTAAAAATACTAATGTTTTTACTACTTGCCCTTCTCGAGGAAATGTGTTGTTCTTCACTTCATTGTGCCCTTAGTTGAACAACACTGTACAAGCTGGTGCAAAGTGAAAAGGGGTTGAAAAGACAACTGACAGAATTTAGCTTTTTGTATTTTTTCGTGTGTGGTAGGCCGAACGTACCGCCATTCGAATCATTTTTTCCATGAGATTATCTGACAATGTTGTCGTTTTATCAGTATCGGAAACTCTTACATTTCCAAGTATTTGGTTTGTATATCACATTTATTCCTGGGCATCTTCTCCGTCATTTATGCCAGTAACCATTGGCACATTTACTTATCTAAGCCTATGGTGTTGATATGTTTTCGCATTTCCGTAAATCGTCGCTCCATAACCAATTCGATGGAGTTTTTCATTCATTTCAGGATTGTTCGACTGGTGAGACTTTTAAAATAATGACTGTATTAGCTTCCTTAGTGTTAACTAGTCAGGACAAATTTTAGTTTCTTTTCCTGTTTCCTCTTCACACACCATATCATACCCTCAACTTGGCCGTCAAATGCGCAACGCCAAAGCCAAGCGTTCATTCCTAGCATTTCAAGGCTAGAAAGTCCTTCGAAAAGCCTTTGAAAAGGCTCTCTTCCTCTCATTTGGTCCTTTCCCGGCCACGCTTGCGCTAGCCCGAATAATCTAGTGCAACACTTACATACGCCCTGTATACGTACACAATGCACGTAGAGTATTTAGTATATCCTACACATCCTCTCGTAGAGACTGGCAACGCCGGTGAGTCCAATGTGGATACTGCATAGTTTTGAAGAAAACGGAACACTTGAAGAGTTTGTCCCTCTTCTGTGCAGCGAATGGACATGGGAACAACCTCAACCTGAACACCCACTTGCAATACTAAACACACACGCACCGGTTTGGAGAGGGAGGAGAGGGCGATGGCAAGCAATCTGGAGGAGAAAGAGGAGGACGTGCAAGGGAGAGCCTTTCAACAACTTCAGTACCTTCTCTAACTAACTCAAGGTAGGCTTAAGGCGATCCTTCCATATATTTACATTGGAACAACATTAACTGTTGTCCAAGTAGTTGCAAGTGGTCCAAAGCCATGACTAGTTTTGTTATCCCAAGTTCTTACCAAGTTCTGACTCATCAGTAAAGACAAGACAAAGACCCAAAGATGGGTGCGTTGGAGCATAATGTTTTCTTCGGTAAGTTAGACGAGGTGCTACAAATTGCGAATAAAACCTTCAACGTCTGACCTTTTTTTCAGCCTTTTTAATGCAAGCTATGATCATAGCTGCCATTTTTGCTATCGCTATTTGTTGGCTATCTTGTGTGCGAAAATATTTCAACATTCCAGTAAGTTTCTCTTTTGCATTCAAAATAGGCTTCTAGCATCCCCAAAATAACGAGCCTTTTTTTAGTGCCTAATGGAAGAGGGAGACCAAGACTCTGAAAACAAAAAGAATCTCCCACCCGATCTACCTCCCAATTACAACGATGCTGACCGATTCAGCCAACTTGAAGTGAGTGTATTGGGTTTAAGTTTCTTGATGTTGTAAAAAATTGACATTGAAAGGCGTCGAGCAGGTCTTAATTATCCTTTGAAACACGCAAGCCAGTTCAATGACGTAGGGCAATGCCTTACCAATGACGGAATCGTCTAGTTTTCTTCAAAAAATGGCACGTGACCTATGGAAAACGTTTACTTGAAAATATATCTGGAATAAGCACCTCATCGTTTATTAATCCGCGCTTTTTAGGCTGCACTACTAGCAGGTACCGTTTTTGGTATTTGTGAAAGTGTCTCGACTACGTTCGTACCTGAGAGAAATGGGCTTTCTTCGCCCACAAGTTTCCCTCGTTTGGTATGTCTCTAGAACCGAGAACTTGGGTGTATTTGTTTTGCCCGTTTTCAAAAAAAATCGTTACTTCTATATTTCGCAATTACAAGTGAAATTTTTTGTTAAAAATAAAAAATGCAAGGAAAAGGTTGCGTGCTATGGAACGGGTGAATAAACTTGACCCAGAATAATGTAAAAGTCCCTGATGGACCTTGAAGAAAAAAACAGCAAAACAAATCTTGAGCTATTTGTGTTGTATTCCAAAAAGTATGAGATTATATCTAAATATATGGGTTTTCAAATGGACGCGCTTTGGTTCTAGTGAGTGGACTTAAATTTCAAAAACGGGATTACGCTTTTTGGCTCCTGGAAAAATGCTTACATTGTGATTAAGATGCGCATTTGGCGAAAAATACTCGTATGAATAAAATAGGGAAGTGGTGAACGAGTAAGAATGGACGGATAGGTGTATTTTCTCAGTTGCCGTCTTTGCATAAAACTGTCATAAAAACAATGAAAGGAGTCATATTTTACGTTCTTCGGACAATCTGTGTCTTTCTGCATCTGTTGGCTCATATTCTGAAGAAACAATGCCATAGAAAATAAGGCATAGTGCAAGCCCGACTAAAATTGATTATTTAACAAATAGGGTCTCTCAAAAACCTTGAGATTGAGTTGACAATTTCACAGCATAAGAGCACTCATTTGGGATTCATGAAAACATGTTCATGCCATTCTCAAGCATTGGATCACTTCCCTATTGGATTATTTGCCACCCATTTATCCACCCGCTGGAGCGATGTTTTAAGTTCCAAACAATAATTAGTTGATTTTGGTCATTGCCTTTCTTTTTAGATGAGTCCAGCCGATGTTTTATACCCGCCCCCCGCCTATAGTGAGCTAAGTTTACCCGCTCTCTTCGATGGCGGTCTCACGGTGGATTCCTCAGCTCGTCGACATTCTGCTCCCGGTCAACCTGGGTCATTCGAGGCCAATGAGTCGAGCCATGGCACCACCCGAGACGAGTACCTGCACCGCAACAGCATCGCTGTGATTGGCGACCACACTGAACCTTGTGGACTGGTCCAAGGTCCGGAGTCCCTCAGTCCCACATGTTCAAACTCTTCCTCACTCCCGACCAAATGGCTCCGTCCCTTACTCACACGGGTGAGGCAAGAGCGCAAAACCAGCTTGCCCCGAAAACAAACGGACCACGTGTACGTCCCGGATGGGTTCAATCAAACTCGCAACGATGACGGCTTTGTGTCCGTCGACCTTCAACACCCCATGGCCTTTCAAAACTCCGCCCTTGATGTGTCTCCCCATCAATCTGTACACGATGTACGGGGTCCCAATCGTCGGGCATCCGTTGCTCTAGGATCACCCCGAAAAAGCCGCTCAGGAACCAAAAATCAAGTGAGAGCCACGCGTTCCGTTGGGTCCCTCCGTTCAAACTCCTCGAGT
Source organism: Tigriopus japonicus (assembly GCA_010645155.1). NCBI lineage: Eukaryota > Metazoa > Arthropoda > Copepoda > Harpacticoida > Harpacticidae > Tigriopus > Tigriopus japonicus. Next base: position 5,276,735 of record CM021318.1, read on the forward strand.
GATGGTCAAATAGCCAGTGTCTTACCATTGTATACAAGTCAAACCACTCCGTTGAATACGGTGGTGGTGACAATACACGGTCAAGATGAGCCTCTGGATGTGGACATACCTAGGGGCCTCTCTCTACCACCCATAATCGTCACTCAAAGTGGGTCCAATAACAATATTGAGAACACATCGTGATCGTTTGGCAACGGCTCAAATTCGTCAAATTTAAAGTACATTTTTGTATGGGATCTTAACGCTCTGAGTGTTGTTTTCGGGATTCTATTTGCGATTTACCACTACATATATTTGTGCTTCGTGTGACTTGATTAAATCCTGGAAAATGATGAAACCTTTGTTTTGTGCTATTGAAAGATATTACTTTGTCGAAACAGGAAAATCATCGTCGTCTCAAGCTTCTAACGAGTATGACATTGTGTATTCCGAAAGGATATCATCTATCAAGCGTGACAAATGATATGAATAGCTTTTGAGCATTGACACTTCTCCAATGTCATTCTTCGCCATTGGGTTCGGCTTTTTGTGGCACTTGGTGGGTCCTCGTTCGAGCAAAATAGCCATTGGTAAAATACGCATTATTGGTCTTAATTGATTGTCATTTATATCTTTCGTATGTGGCTAATGTATGATCAAGGATGGGCATAAATATCCTTTGGTCACTTTTTCCACCAAAAAATGCAAAATTCAACCCATCACCAACAAATGATAACAATAATATGAGTAAAGTTCCTTCCATGAAATCGGTATTTGAAAGGACTCTTGCAAGATTTTGTGTCGAGAAAAAAAATATCAAGCTTGGCTCCTTGAAGCTGACAAATTCTTCAGAATTTGAAAGAACGATGATGAATGACAGTCTAACAACCACTAGAATATGTAATCGGTTTTTGCTAACTAAAGTATTGCTGAAAAGGAAAACAAATCAACACCAACTGGGCATTATGGATTCTAGTGTAACAAATTCTCGTACATACTAGTAAATACCCGGTTTGGATCGGGCTAGCTTTGCTTTCAAGTGGAAGTTGATAAATGCCATAAAGATTCGTGACATGTTTTGCTGAATTGAATGGGTATATATAAAGGTTGCTTCAAGTGAGTGTTTTAAATCATACCGCTAGCGGGAGAACAGGACCGTTGGCTGTTCTGAGTTGCTCAGCTGATTTTGCCAAATCCATTTTTTTTTCATCTAAGCGTCCATTCAATGATTCTAGGTCCTTGGAAGCTATATGTATTTTACGTCTTGATACTTCTGCTTACACCTACTTGATAATTTGCACAGTCTATTTGTTAGAAAAATTTACATATAAGATCTAACATAACTAGAATGAAACATTCATTGATAACAAGTTCAGTTTAGAGCTGTGCATCGGATCCGAAAGGTTCTCCCAATCCAATCCGAACTGAATTTTCATAATCCGAACGAATCCGAATCCGAAAATTTGCCGCTCAATCCGAACGAATCCGAAAATTTGATGCTCAATCCGAACGAATCCGAAAATTTGATGCTCAATCCGAACGAATCCGAAAATTTGATGCTCAATCCGAACGAATCCGAAAATTTGATGCTCAATCCGAACGAATCCGAAAATTTGATGCTCAATCCGAACGAATCCGAAAATTTGATGCTCAATCCGAACGAATCCGAAAATTTGATGCTCAATCCGAACGAATCCGAAAATTTGATGCTCAATCCGAACGAATCCGAAAATTTGATGCTCAATCCGAACGAATCCGAAAATTTGATGCTCAATCCGAACGAATCCGAAAATTTGATGCTCAATCCGAACGAATCCGAAAATTTGATGCTCAATCCGAACGAATCCGAAAATTTGATGCTCAATCCGAACGAATCCGAAAATTTGATGCTCAATCCGAACGAATCCGAAAATTTGATGCTCAATCCGAACGAATCCGAAAATTTGATGCTCAATCCGAACGAATCCGAAAATTTGATGCTCAATCCGAACGAATCCGAAAATTTGATGCTCAATCCGAACGAATCCGAAAATTTGATGCTCAATCCGAACGAATCCGAAAATTTGATGCTCAATCCGAACGAATCCGAAAATTTGATGCTCAATCCGAACGAATCCGAAAATTTGATGCTCAATCCGAACGAATCCGAAAATTTGATGCTCAATCCGAACGAATCCGAAAATTTGATGCTCAATCCGAACGAATCCGAAAATTTGATGCTCAATCCGAACGAATCCGAAAATTTGATGCTCAATCCGAACGAATCCGAAAATTTGATGCTCAATCCGAACGAATCCGAAAATTTGATGCTCAATCCGAACGAATCCGAAAATTTGATGCTCAATCCGAACGAATCCGAAAATTTGATGCTCAATCCGAACGAATCCGAAAATTTGATGCTCAATCCGAACGAATCCGAAAATTTGATGCTCAATCCGAACGAATCCGAAAATTTGATGCTCAATCCGAACGAATCCGAAAATTTGATGCTCAATCCGAACGAATCCGAAAATTTGATGCTCAATCCGAACGAATCCGAAAATTTGATGCTCAATCCGAACGAATCCGAAAATTTGATGCTCAATCCGAACGAATCCGAAAATTTGATGCTCAATCCGAACGAATCCGAAAATTTGATGCTCAATCCGAACGAATCCGAAAATTTGATGCTCAATCCGAACGAATCCGAAAATTTGATGCTCAATCCGAACGAATCCGAAAATTTGATGCTCAATCCGAACGAATCCGAAAATTTGATGCTCAATCCGAACGAATCCGAATCCGAAAATATGCCACGCAATCCGAAAAAAAACGAAAATTTGCCGTGCAAACCGAAAAATCCGAAATCCTAAATTCAAAGTATTTTTGAAGAGTCGTGTTTTTGGAAGTTTAGATGGGCATTCTAATAACTAGGGCCCAAATTTGAACCTAATTTTTTTTGGCCAAAAAATTGATTTAAAGTTTGACCAAATATTTGATCAAAATCGGAAAATATTTGATCAAAATCGGAAAATATTTGATCAAAATCGGAAAATATTTGATCAAAATCGGAAAATATTTGATCAAAATCGGAAAATATTTGATCAAAATCGGAAAATATTTGACTTCAATTTGAAAGAAAGTAAGGAAATCTAAATATTTTGACGTGAAAGCATCAGTAAGAGGTTCAAAAATACGTGCTTGAAGTAAAAATGGAGCCTTACAATACAATTTTTTAGGTATAAATTGTGCTTATATGAAGGTACGCTATTCGTTTCAAGATAAAGTTAGTAAAAAATACATTAGAGTGGACTCACTATGCAGTGAATCCTCTAACCAGCACAGAAAACTTCATTGTTGAAAGGTTTACTTTATCAATAGAGACAAAGTATTGGAAGAACGGGCAGAGATTGAGTCAAAAGAAAAAGATTAACTTTTTGAAATGTCTTCAAAAACAGGTAAAACTCATATTTCTAAATTGTTTCGAAAACATTTCTGTGTGCAATTGTTTTAGGGTCCTGATTTGTTGGGAGAAATATCAAAATTCCTTTTGCCAATTTGCCTGATAAGTTTTATTAGGGATGGTAGAAATGTTTTAAACTTTTCATCAGAGGTGCCAAAAAGGGTGGTTGTTTGTATTTTGAGAGTGGTTTGTTTGTGCCATTAAAATTGTTTCAAGAGGATAACTTTTTTCTTAATCATTGTTGTTTTTAGTCAAAAGAACTTCTGGAAAGGCATTGATGTGGGTTACAACCACGAACTTGTTGTTTTCGATCCTAGATCGTGAACAGGCAGTGGATGCACCCAACCACTTCCTAAAATAAAAAAATAGTTTGTATAGCAAAAAAATCCGTCATAACACGAAAGTAGAATTTCAATTCAATACGTAAAAAACGTGGAACGAGTCGATTTCTTCATCCGTTGAAGAAGTTAAAAATTCCATAAACACCCACAAAATTTAGTCTTGCCAAATTTTGACCCAAACATTGAGAAAAAAGTCTTTTTCGATGAAAAAATGAAAAAAAACTTGAACATTTTCCCCAAAAGCAAAAAAAAATGAATTTTCGCAAATTTTGCCCAAAAAAATAAAAACTGAATTGATCAATTTTTTCAAAGATCAATGAATTTTCATTGATCAAAGTTCAAATTCGGGTTCTACTAGTAACATTTCCATGGTGTTGAGAATTGCAGGAAGAAATCTTTGCACCCTTAAATGACCTCGTGAAACGAGCAAAAAGTTTTTACTCTTTGATAACATCTACAGCAGTGCACGGCCAAGCTGAGTGGCTGAATGGAAGGATTTGCCAATTGAATCAACTCAAGTTTTAATCTATTAATACTATTGTATATTTAAAAAAAACAAAAAACAATAAAATAACTTGTTGAGTAATAAAAAAAATCCTTGTTGAAGGTATGGAAATGGGACAAAAATCCGTGAGTGCGTGACCGCTTTTTTTCAAGTAGCGAAGGGCCAACTTTACCGTTTTAAGAGACTTCTATTGTAGTAATGCTTCAGTAGAAATGCAATTACATGATATTTTCGACAGTCTATTCCCAAAGTTAGGCGGAGTTCTCTTAGGGGAGATATTTATCTACGTGATGAAAGAGTCTTTGTACAGATTGGTTGACATATTTCAAAAATAAGTCCTTTTTAAAGTGTTACGCAATAATGCAAATGTTATTTACAAAAATATGCAAATAAATAAATGTTAAGCAACCTTTACAAACACCCATTGAATTTATTCTTCTGGATTTACCTTGTCAATGCCAAACAAAATGTCAATAACTTGCCAAAAATGACATTTTGTGGTTATATTTAGATATTGTTTCGGATTTTTTCTACTTCAAACTACACGCGTAGCTGGCTGACCCGACTCATCTCTAAGAAAAAAATTGGCTACCCATAACATATTTCCTTTTCATTCTTCGTCGGGAATATGTAGGAGCTGATCTTCTAACAGCATTTAAGGCAGGATTGGACAAATTTTCAAATACTATTCCTGACCAACCCACCATTCAAGGGTTGTACAGATCTGCCA
>CM021318.1:5281856-5344860 GCA_010645155.1 Tigriopus japonicus
AAAACCTATTTCTCTATCACAACAGCATTTAAACCTCACGTTTCATAAGGGACGATAGGGATAGCGCACTTTCCTGACTGAACTTTTAGACGACAATGGACACCCTGAGCTGGAGAACCAATCTGATACCGGACTTGAAATTGCCTATCCGGAAAATGAATGATGTAATGGCTGGCTTCGCTGGCCGGGTCCAGGCTCAATCCTCAAAGCATCCGACAGTCCCAATCAAATAACTTCCCATTTTGTGAATTTTGAGAATGTAAGGTATGTAATTTACTGTACAGACAGGCGAGAAAGTATCCATTGAATATTGTTGTAACTTTTGGTAAACTGTGATCGAAAGCTTTTGGACCCTGTTTATGATTTCAGTCTTCTTCCTTAGTTTTGAGAAGAGCTTTGACGCTTTGCCATTGACCAATATTTATGATTAACTCTCTTTTGCCCTTTCTGCCCACGGCTTTTTGAATGTTTTGAATGTCACCTTGTAGGCCCCTGTACATTCTCATTAAGGAGAGATGCCAACGAAAACTCAGTGAATGACATTTACGTGCTTAAGAATCAATCGGCTTTGTTAGCTTGATTGGATTGTGCAGTACGTGTCATGAAACAGGAAAGCACTGAATTTCCTGGAGTGGGAGGTTAGCAATAAAAAAAATACAGTGCGTTCAAGCAAATCGTAGACAATTGATCTTTTCATAAACTCTGTCGACTGCTGCCTGATCCATTAGGAGTACAAGGAAAACATCAAAATGACATTTGTACAGTATTACATGAGCTTTCAGAAAATGTTAATCTCATACACCAAGACCCTCTGGTTGACGAGGTAGATCTTGCCGAAGTCAGTCTTGTTTTTGATGGTGTTCAACATGTTCAAGATGTAGATCTCGGCCAAGAAGTACTTGATATCAGACTTCTTTTGATATATTCTAAAGAACACCTTTGGTTATCTATTGCCCCAAGTATTACTCTTTTATCCCCATGTCCGTGGTCACTAGGTACAAGAAGGGAAGAATTTCAGAAATTTCCGATCCGTTAACTTGATTTTGAATTTCCCGCTATAATTTAAGAAATCAGCAGCCCTTTTTTTTGATTGGATCGTGTAGACCAATCAAAAAGCAGTATTTTCTTGTTTTAAAGTTTTGTTGTCTTTCGTCGCGGTCAAAAGTTATGGAAGCCAAAAGACAGAGAGTTGTGGCCCTTTTGGGCGCTGATGTGCCCATCCCCACCATCACCGACAAGGAGAACTGCACCCGCACCTTCGTGTACAAGATCAAGGCCATGATGAATGACGGCACCGGGTTCAAGAGGAAGAAGGGAAGTGGCGGCCACAATAAAAAGCTCACCGATGAACGATCACCCCGTACTGGTTCCCCGCGGGCCTCAAGGTGGACACCAGCGTCTACTTGAAGGTCATGAGGACCGTCGTGAAGCCGTGGCTGGATGCCACTTACCCCGACGGCAACTATGTTTGGCAACAGGACTCCGCCCCTGCCCACAAGTCCAACAAGACGCAGAACTGGTGCAAGGTCAACCTGGCGTCCTTCTGGCCCTGGTCAATGTGGCCGCCCTCCTCCCCAGACTGCTCTCCGTTGGACTATGGCATCTAGGGCAATGTGGAGAGAAAGGCGTGTCGCACGCCCCACCCAAGTGTCGACGCCCTCAAGTCCTCCGTCAACGACGTGTGGGCCGACATATCCGAGGACTTCGTCGCCAAGGTCTGCTCCAGCTTCAGGCCCAGAATCACGGCCATGATCGAGGCCGGCGGCGACCATTATGAAATTTAATGTTGTGAAATATCCTGTACAAATGTCATTAAAAGTGTTTTGTCGTACTCCTTATTGTTCTGGCTGCAGTCGCACATGTTTGTTCAGTAACTTACTGTCTACGATTTGCTTGAATGCACTGTATGATTTCCAAAAGAAGCAAATCAATCTTATTTATCTTCCAATGAGATCTTGCTTGCATTGAGTAGATTACGTTCTTAATTTTCAAATTTTCAGATCAAGTGGATGAATAAACAAAAAATAAAATTTGCTCACTCAAAGCCTGATTGCATCATTTTTCACAAAATGAATGATCAAGCCCTTTTCTAGCAATTGTTTTAACACAAAAGGGGCAAACTCATTCATTTCTTGCTCTCTTTAACACTTCAGTCAGAGAATGCATGACTTTACACACCGGCATTCGAATGAGCTAAAAATTAAAATACGTAATTTACTAAATTCAATTCAAATCTCATTGGTGGAAGAAAGTAATTGACTTGATCCTAGTAGAAATCATAATTCTATTTGCGAGCCTCCCACTCCAGTAAATTCAGTGCTTCTTACAAAAAAGAGTGTACGTGTACACTTCGGAATTTCCTTTTATTTCCCGCCATTTTTTTAAATTCTGCTCCCTGCTTTCTCTTTGTCGCTGTAGGAACTGTCAGGAAACATAGCAAGTGACGTGTGCATGCAAGATTATTCAATCGCACATTTGGACAATCAATCCCACATTCCATGACTTAACAAAGGCATTCACAAACGGATGACGGAACGTTGAAGATTGTCAGTGGAGATTGGACGTGCATGCTCGTCTGGTGAGCGCCTAATTATCTCGAAAATCATCCAAGTGTCAAGTGCTTGAAGGTCATTAAGGAAAATACAAACTGAGGGTAATCTTCTTGACGTGAAAACATTGCGGCACTGTTCTCTCGTTTCTTTGGTTGACGAACCGTAGATCAAGCACGCTTGAATTTGTCTCACTCTCTGTCCCATTCAAATTTGATAAATTTCAACCATTCGCTTGATTTACATGTTAACGAGCATTTACGCAAGTGCCATTTAGTTGTTAAATAACCATGTGCACACTAATTCCTCTTTGATAATCAACGATTTCTTTGATCCAAACCTGGCTTCAAGCACCACTACTCGTTGGTTGCATCATCATCATCATCATCATTAGGGACAGGAAGTTAAGACGAATAAAACTGTCAAATTAAACGAAAAAAGACGAATAGAATTGCCTGATTAGACAAAAAAAGACGAATAAAATTGACCGATTAAACGAAAAAAGACGAATAAAAGTTCCCAACAGACGGGGAAAAAAGAAAAAAGAAAAAAATCCTTGCAAAATGGAAAAAAATCGAATTAATTTCCCAAAAAGGCGAATGAACCTATCTTATAAGAAACAAGGAAAATTAAATGCCCGTCCAGACGAAAAAAGACGTTTAAAGCTGCTCCCACAAAATAGACGTTATGTATGTCCCTACTGATAAGGACCAATCTGTCTGAACTAATCTGACTGTAAAAAACGGCGAAATCTGGAAAATTTAAAAAATGGAAGTACCTAACGAGCAAGAATTAGCCAGTAGTACATATGTCAAATAAAAACCAAGAGTTAAACATGCCTTTTTAAGGGAACGTCTTTAGTACAGCTATACTTAAAATCAGATTTGCAAATCCAATAATTGTTCTGATGGCCTTTTTGTAATCTTTTCTTTCTGTGTCTGTCGAGCAACTGTGCGAGTACAAGTTAAGTTATAAGTGTGGATTGTATTTTGTTTGTGCAAAACCGCAACTGACAATCAAAATATTACGTTGGCCTATGATCGGTGGGGTTGAACTTTCTTTGAAGTTTTTATTTGCTTGGAAAATTGAAAAAAAAAAACGCTGCAAGCGCTTGAAATCTAAGAAAATCCAATTTTTTTGCCAATTAGACGAAAAAAGACGAATAAAATCCAAATTAGACGAAAAAAAATCGCGACGAATAACGGCCAAAAAGAAGAAAAAGTTTATTCGTCTTAAGTTCCTGTCCCTAATCATCATCATCATCATCTTCTTCTTCTTCTTCATCATCAGCAGCATTCTCATCTTTCTCTCTGTTTCGTCGTCCAGCTTTTTTGACTCATTGGCTGGAAACTGAGCCAAGTTGTGAGCATCTAGAACAGAACTGTTTGTACGTATCTACATGAAACAGTTCATGGTCCCCATAAGCATGTTCGTTTGAGGGTGCTCTGATTCTCACAATAATTGAACAAAGCTATCTCGCTCGGACAACTTCATTCTCATCTGATCCGTCATCACCCGTTTCCATTGTCCTCTGGAAATTGTTGTCCTTTATCTCAAAAGATTCATCATTTCATGCTTAAACTAAAACGGAGGCCAGATCGGGCTAAACCAGTGCAAACGTCTCACTTACATGGTAGAAGCGAGGAGATAACTGCCACCAGATGCTGGCCGACCAACCGAGATGTCGTCTCCCCGAGAAGTTGGATTTTAGACCTACTGCTCGATGTTTGGAGACACGGATCAGCTCATCACCTCACTTGATTTACTGCCTGAACTCCATAATCCTCATCTACCGGGGATCCTGGGGTTCTTCAGTACGTGTTTACCTCAAACAGACAGCCGATTTCAGTCACATGACAACTAATTTCATAAGCCAGTCACCGCCACTCCATTTAGATGGATGGGAGGACGAGAAGGAGGAGGAGGAGGAAAAGCGTTTTTTTCGGAGTTACGGGGATCGGGAGAAGGCGAAGAAGGCCGGAGACGGACTAAGTTGCGAAACGAGACACGATACGTAATCCGGTGTTTTTTTTCATTCTTTGTTTCAGACGGACAAATGCCGAGGCGCTCTTGGATGGGTTTTCGATGTTGACGAGAAACACTTGGAATTGAGGACAAAGGTCGATTGTTGGTCCATACAAAACGTTTTTCCCGCAAAACAATGGTGTCGCATATCCTTTACTTCCCTGGTAGTGCATGAGCTTGGGAGGTAACTTGGGTGGAGGGTGGTGTAAATGGGCTCATTTTGATATAAGCTTATAAGCCCACGATGGCCACCGATATGAAGTGAACTAGTCCGGACCAACGGGCGGGCTCGTGGAGTGCACCTTCACGATTTGTGCACATTTGTGCTCTCACTAGCTGACTACAAACACATGCTCACATACTCACACACTCTCCGAGTGGTGGCTACTCCTACTCGAACTACTACCCCTGTCAGCGATGATGCGGGAATGCATTCCATGCCATTCCATGCCAGAGGAGCTGGAGGACACCACCTTCCTCGTTGTTGACTTGAAAAAAAGCTGTGTATGTACATATAGACTACAACGAGGAGTTCAGAGGGCGAGTTAACCAGCCATATTAGACCACGATCGATCGAGAAGACACACTAGTGGTCTTTTTAAGACGAAGAGGCACATGAAGAAATAATTTGGACTCATTTCAAGGTTCCATGTGCTACACTCAAGACGAAAACAACATCATTGTGAATCTTTGACACAACGCACGCACATCGAAACATACGTACAGTACGTTTAGTAATAGGAGATTGTAGACAAACGCATCCTTCACCAAAGGCGGAAATTCCATGTCAACATGGCGGATTGGACCCTCAAGAACATTTACTTTTTGAGTCTCATGTCATTGGGCTACATAGTGGGAGAAATCGCCCACTTCCTCATCAACACTTCGACTCGTGCTGTGGCCCAAGAAATCCATTACGGAGATCTGGCATGTTTTCGCAATCTCACCGTCAATGTGACCGGTAACACCACTGGCACTTGCAAAGATTTCGTCAACGAAAGAGATTGTGTGGAGCATGAGCATTGCTCGTGGGACTACAATGGCTTTGGATTGGAGTACCAGATTCTGGCTGGACCCAGTTTCATTGCAGTGTTCACCATCTGTTGTGTGATCATTGGCATCACTTCCGACAATTTTGTCAAAGTCGGACGCAATCGAATCATGGCCGTGGGATTCCTTCTATTTAGTCTCAGTTGCTTTCTGATGGGATTTTCTAGTTCCTACTGGCAACTAGTGATTCTGCGGATGGGCATTGCAGCGGGTAAGCATTGATTGACAGTCTCGACTAGTGTTTTATACTTTATTCTTATGCCATATCACGTAAAACACGACTTCGTTTCCCTCTGAAAAGTCTATAAAAACAGTGGGATTTTTGAGCCAAGCTGATGTTCTTGGAACTGATTGAACCGAGCGATGTACACCAAGTATTAACATTTAAAGGTTACTCCTGATCAAGCTCCTTCATGCGAGGTTCAAATTCAAGTACAACCATACAATAAATTGGTAGATCTCGGTTGAAAGACTAGGATACATGCTCTTTGACTCTGGCAGATGTAGAAAAATTGGAATTCTGGGGGTTGAAACGAGACCTTCTCTCATGAATCTTCATGACAATAAGGCATTGGTTGAAGAACAAGTGATTGAAACCGCCTTTATCGTCCAAATAGTATTGAAGACGGAAGCTCGTCCTCGAAGCAATTGGAAATTCCAAATGCTCGCGATGTACGATATAATCGAGTAAAAACCTTGGTTCACGAAATGTTTGGAAAGATACCAGACAAAACGATGATAAGTAAGAGATATGGTTTGTGGAGATTGTTATGCAATACAAAACCACCAATGTGTTCCATCAGCCGGGATGATGGAGCTCATTCGTTACCTTTGATTGGCACTCTCAAACTCACTTGAAAAACCATCATCATTGAATGTACTGCATAACATTTTGTTGACTTTTACGAGGGTAAGTCAAAAAATTCTCAGATAAAGAAATATTTTTTAACTGAACGGATTACAATTTTTTTACAAGTTGAAGCCTCTCCAAAGAGGTCCCTGGAAAACTTGCACCTGTCTTATTAGTCCATGTCAGGTCAATATCGAGAGACATTGCATCTCAAAACAGCCAGTAATTTTCAACCCTTCAAATGACAAATTTGAAGATCGTGCTGACATGACATGTTTGATTGAACTAAATTGAGAAATTTTCGAAAAGAAGCTTTCCTACATCCTCCTTTTAACCCAAACTTTACTCAATCAGGCTTCATTTGTTTCCAAAATTCACTACCATAAAGGTACCCAGTTTGCAATTGTAGATGATGCGAAAACTAAGTGATTCCATGGTGCCAAAGCCAGTCCCCACAATTCTACTAGGAACGCTGTTAAAGGTGGAATCATTGATTTTTAATGTGTATAGACAACACGGGAGCTTACTTAAAGAATAAAGGTAATGAATTTTAAATTGCAGAAATTGTGACATTGAAGTGAGAACTTTTTGACTCGCTCTCTTATGTCTTGGTTCAACAACATTTCTTGTTTGTAACTCGTTTTCTGATCACTCTAACATCAAAATTGGCGACGTCATGATCAATTAAAAAAACTTGTTAATTAATGGATGAACGAATGTATGAATGCAAGTAGATGGAAGCCTAACTATTCAACAAACGCGGTAATTGAATTTTGAACCCTCAAGAATGTTCTTCGTTTTAGGAGCTCAATCAAAATGCACCCAGGCCCAACATCATTTTCAATTAATTCAATTGGCCCTTATATACACGGGGGTAGATGTTTAACAACGACCTTAAGTACGTCGTACCTATGAACTACATACGGATTCGACAATTGCGAACAGGCCCATTTATGGTTCAGACCAGGGGTGGCCCAAGGCTTTGTGATCGTTTATTTGCGGGCCCTTGAGACCATCACAATCTGTATGGTGGGCCCCTAAGGAAACCTAGCCCAATTTGGTGGGCCTCAACCCCAAAGTGGTTGCCGACCCATGGTTTTGATCAACCATAGATTGAAGTTAATGCTGCCGATCGAAAATAGTTCTTGTCAATCCTCTTGGTCTAAACTCTAAATTATGTTGGTCGAGTCGTTGTGCTTCTTGTTCAACCTGGGCCCCATAATTATAACCGTAACTTCCAAATTTGGAAGCAAATGTTTGATCCCATGAGCAATCACCTCTGATCAGCGATCACTCGCCTCAAAGTGTCTCATCGCCATTTCCCCAATCTAAGACAACAAGGAAGAAATGGGAGGGTCACTCATTTTTTTTGACACTTAGTGTACCGTTGTGAAACATGGACAGATGAATAAAAAAGATAATCTAGGAGAATAAAGATGATTTTGGCCTGATTATTCACATTCGCAGCATACGCAAAATAATCTTTTCTGTCAAATCTCGAGAGCAAGATAAGTGAATGAGGTATGAGGGGTATCAATTTAGATTTGGCGCCTATTTATGTCGAGCAGACCTGGTTTTAAGCAAGAATTTGCTCATCTTGATAGTTTATTTTATGGGCCTACAGATCTTTCGAAAGCAACTACTAAAGTCGTCTTTTAGAGTAGTATAAGATTGTGCGTTTCAGAAGCTTTCAATTTTTCACAAGGGGGGGATTTCTGGTGAAATAATCCTTTTTATTATATTTGAACTGTAAGGATTTTATTTTCCATCTCATTTTCATTACATTTTTAATGAATGTACTTTACTTAAAATAACGCTTTTAAATTGGTAGTTTACCAGTACCAATTCACCTGAATGAGAGCAAAGCGCTAGTTCAATGAGAAACTGTCGAAATTTCTGTAATCAACTCGATTGGTTCCATTAGCGATACCCTGGAGTAAGTAACATTCTAATAATTGTCCTAATAAAACACTCATCGGAGTATTTGACGATCTCTAAAAGGACATTTAGCTAATTATAATGTACATTACCGATGAATATCGATTGAAAAAAAGCTGAGTCCTAAAAAGCAAAAAAAAATAATAAAAAAACCTTTTGAGGTTGATGACGTGAGGATAACAGAACCGGTAACTGGCAAAGTAAGCATACATTTTATTCCAAGTTGTTTATTATTTGTAGGGGTGCACTTTTCATGCAAATGCACTTTTTTACACGTTTGGCCATTTTTTTGCTTTATTTGTACTTTTTGCCATTTTTACACGTTTTTGCACTTTCTGTGACTTTTTGCTGATATCTTATTTTTTGACCAGAAAACTCGAAAAAATAAAAATAATGAACATTTTTTTTCAAATTCCGTGAAATATTGTTCACAGTAACCCCAGCATGGCTAATAACACTTCAATATATGGTTGATTGTTTCAAACATTGAAATTGGCCTCACTTGTTGGGGTAAATAGTTCACCACATGGGTTGGTGATTTAAATCTTGTGGGTGAATACTATTATATTTCTCCGAAAGTTTAAATTTTTTGACATTAGTAAGAATTCTGCTCAACAAAACCAACCAATGGATAGAAAGAAACGTTGAATAAACGTAAAAAATAATAGAATCAACCTACCCACTTAAATCAAAACAAAAAAAGACCAAAACCACTTGAAAAAAACTTGATCAAGTATGGTTCTTATGTTAAGTTTAAAAAAATCTTTGTCTTGAATAATGAAATGAATCCAAACGGTCAAAAGATTAGACATTGCATATACATGCATACCTAATTTTTTACAGCTAAACCAAGTAAAGCCACATTAACAATCCTTGAGTGGAATCTCAGATAATCATATGTCTTTGAAAAAGCAACAGCTTTGTTGAGAGTATACTCAAAACTAGTTGTGGTGTATGTGCTGTAAAATCTCACCTATGTTTGTTGAAATGCGACCCAATATTGGCAGAAATGCATTTCTGATCGTTTTTTTTGACTTAAAAAGCATTTTTGGAACAACCAGGGTGCTTACCGATTTTTGCGTTTTCCCAAATGAACCAGATCAATCAATTTCATTGCAATTAACGAAAATTTATTTGCACTTTTTTCTCCACTTTTATTTGCACTTTTTGGTCTTTTTATTTGCACGAAAAGTGCACCCCTAATTATTTGTAATCCTTTCTTCAAAAAAAAATATCATGAAAAACAAGACTAATTCTGACAATATCAGTTTCGATATTGGGAGGGAGCATTATTCTTCGATTTCATCAAATTTTCGCTTCAGAGCGTTGCGGCGAAGTAAAAGAACGGCATTCTTCAACAATTGTGCTGCCATGAGGGCATCGCTGTCATTGATTAATTCTTCGTTTGTGATTGTATCCAAGAATTGCTTCAAGAGAAGAGCCGTCCCCACAGTAGAAGGAGCCGGTCCCGTTGTGGAAAGAGCCGGTCCCGTGGAAGTTGTCGTTGTCGGCACATTGCGCCGCCTTAGCTCATTAACTTCTTGAACTTTTTTTTTTGGTGGGATCTTGTCGGATCCGTGACGGAAAACGTCCCGGGGAAACGAGATCTCCCGGGCACGCGATGGTTCCGCCACCCTCCGATGAGGCACCACCCTCCGATGAGGCACCACCCTCCAAAGGCACCACTCACTCCCCCAAATGCAGTCGAGGCACACGACAGTCGGCTCGCAGGTCGGCACGAACCGACTGCGCCATGTTGCATCAGGAGATGTTGTTAAATGACTAGATTTAATATTGACTAGAATACAACAATCATCTTGGATGACAGCTCCTAAATCCTTCATGGACGACATGTGCTCAAAATCACAACCTCCATTGTCTTTGAGTGGAACATCTAATTTCGACGTCCCAAACGTCATTGTGCAGAATTTCATCCCGTTCAATGCCATGTTACTCTTGCCAACAGAAGAGTAGAGTTTCTCTAGATCATCAATTAAACTTTTTGAGTCCTAACCGTTCCTTCTACATACTAATTTTGTGACATCAGCATATGAAGAAATACTGGCTTTTGTTCTAAACTTCTGGAGAGGAGCAATAAAGAGAATAAACAGGAGCGGACATAAAACCAAACCTTGTGGTACACCTCACTTGACATTTTACATGCCACTAAATAATCCTTGAACCTGAACCATTTGCTTCCTATCACCCATGAAACTATCAATCCAATTCAGAACCTTACCTTGGATCCCAAACTCATTGAGTTGATTTGCAAAAGGCCATGATATACCTTATCAAAGGCCTTGGCCAAATCAAGAGAGACTACATCAACTGGCTCGTGACTTCCAAGCCCGTCAATATCTGCTCAATATGGTCAACCAATTGAGTTATTATGCTAAAATGAGCTCGAAACCCATACTGTCCATCCAAGCTTTGTAGATTATTTGGAAATCCATGATATAATTCCTTGTGGAGAGTATGGGTTTCGAGTTCGTTTTAGCGCAATATCATGGACTTCCAAACAATCTATAAAGCTTGGACTTCATGATCTTCTTAAAAACTTTTGCCATGCTGGAGGTCAGTGAAATGGACCTATCATTTCTGGGATGAGACCTATTTCCGCACTTCAAATTGGAACAACATGAGTTACTTTTAAAAGAGAGAGAAACTTTCCCTGATCCAAGATGCCACGCATTAAGAAGGAGAAAACAGGGGCAAGAATCTGTGAGCATTTCATCAGAAACTGAGATGTCACCCCATCGGGTCCAAGAGAACACGAGAGCTTTAAGGTCTTGATGGCCTCAAAAGCATCTTGATCTGTAACTACCAGATTCTCCAATCCATTATCCTGACTATCACTGCCAATCTCATCAACAATATTACTAGCATCAGGGCCTGCTTTTCCAACCCTTCTTGGAATCGAAAATACACTTGAGAACTGATCTCAAGCATATTGGCCATAACCTCACTATCATTAACGGTTTTACCGTCGACCTCAAAAGGTGCTACTGGATGCTTCATTTTTCTCTTGTTGTTTGCAAAAGAGAAAAACGCCTTTGGATCAGTGATTTGAGATTTTTCAAAGGCAGGAATTAAATGCTGTTAATACGTTAACATATTGCGGTGGGAATTGGCAATGACAAACACAATCTTCAATCAATTTGCCAAAATTCATTGAAAGGTCTTTTTGCAAATCGATAAGTGAACCGAGATTTCAAACCAATAGGCTTGTTTTTGCCAAAGACTTTGTAGAATAGATCGCATGAGAAGCGGACCTTTTTTACGTACGTACGGACGAATATGAGATTTCAAAAGAATCAATTACGCTAAAAGTTTACCGAGCAAATCATGAAAAAGCAGCTTTGGTCGTTGTCAATGAGATCAGATGAGGAACAAGATAGTTTTGATGGTACAAAGATCACCACGGTTTTCCCCCTGACCAATGAAGAACAGACGCATTCTGTGGTCAAGGGTTTTTTTACGTCTGTTTTTGTTACGTCTCGTATGGCTTTATTGACTGACTCGTTTTTGAAAGAGATAGATTTGAAAGTGTTTCGTTGAGGCCACGTTGGACGTGATGGTGTACGTACTTAATACATCTATCTGAAATTTTTGGTCGTCGAGACTTTCTACTTCATATCAGCTCGTATTCAAGTTTACTCTTGCATGAATTTTTTTTCATGGACACGACGTGGAAACCTTGGCATCTCAAGTTAGATCGAGCAAAAACTACTTGCAGTACTTACAATGCCAGAGCCACAGGCATTTTGCAAAGCTAAATTTAATTCAACTATGTCTGGGGTCCATAGCGTTATTTACGTGTAGATTCCTTAACATTAAGATAATGTGAAATATGGTCATAGTGATGCTTTTCTACGCCAGAGCTTCAAAAGGGAATATTCTTCATACCATGGCTCAGTTCGAAATTAAAATAAATGCAACATTTTCCGAGAACAATAACAATCATAGGAACTTCACATTGTTACGCATGAACAAAACCTCACACGGTATTTTGAATGGCGTTTTAGGTTTGGATCGAAATGCTTTATCTTGTTATCTTGACATAAACTTCAAAATTCAAAAATTCATTTTCTTGCGCGACATTAAGAAGTTATATGAAATCTTTGGGAATTTGTTTTTTGGAATAATAACCCAAATAACTCAGCTGATGATGTTGGTATTTTTATTTAATTTGAATTCAACAGGTAACTAATTGGTTTCGAAATATAGATTACCTAGTTTATCAAAAAATGTTTATTTTGATAGGTTTTTAGGTAAATGGCATTTTCCTGGACACACAAACAACACAATAGAAGTAAAATTGTTCCCCATTGAATTGTGGGTCAAAAAATGCCATGATTTTTTGGGGGTATTTCGATCCAAACCTAAAAGCCATTCGAAACACCTTGCTCAATTAAACAAAGTGAAGGGGACCTTCAAATCTGCAGATTTTGAGCGTATTGCGTTTATTGCTTCATGTTTCTGGCTCCATAAAAACCCCTGAAAATAGGTCATTGCTAAATACATAGTTACATTGCTGAGAGAAATAAAGAGGAATGCTTTAGAGTGGATGAGGTACCGTTCATCACTTTTTGGAGCGCTTTTGGTGCTAAAGTAGCCGCCTGAATGACCATTAAAGCACGAATTCCATGTCAAAGAGGAAACTTTCGGTGAACTTTTATTAAGTGCATGCAGTTAGAGGCATCATTGAGACGTTTAGGGGATGTTTTTTAGTAGACAGACTTGTTCAAACTTATAATTTAACTATGCAGTCAAGGCATTTTGGGCGACCCCTGCACGTTGAAAACGTGACGTGAAAAAAAAAAAAAAACGAAGAGCGAGCAACACGTCAAAATCCAATATTTTGTGAAGTCAAAACCTTGCTCAACAACCCATGCCAAAATTTGTTAAACATTTGCGGAGAAAAAGTGATAAATTTCGATGTGCAGCGTTTTGGCTTCACAAGGTACTTGATATTTTACTTATTGCTTGCTTTTGACCATTTTCTGTGTTTTCAGGCGTCGCCCAACAAACCTTGCCCAAATTTAAGTTACTGGAAAAAATGTTTAACGACAAAGCTTGTAAGAAAAAATATACTTAAGACCGAGTCTGGATTTCAAATTCTAAGCAAACATCTAAAAATAGTACTTGTTGACGAGTCACAAGCCCTATGTTAGTCTTGATAAATGTCTTTTTTTATTATAAATATGTAGGTCGTAAGAAAGCTTACTCTAATCGAATATTGACACGGTAAAGAATTATAGTCTTTCCTCAAAAAAAACTGCCACTCATCCGTGAGTTCTTTTCCCCGAGTTTTGAAATTTGGAAGGTGTTGACGTAAAACGACCCACTTCAAATGGACTAAGTGCAACGTTGTTGATTTTTCAAACATGTCAAATATCTAATATCAAGACTTGTGTATCTTTTCTAACCCCTACCTCTCTCTGATTTCTTTTTTTCAGGCGAATCGGTGTGTCGACCAGTCTCGGGTAGCTTGATAACAGACCTTTTCAGCAAGGGAGCTCGAGGATTGGCCAATGGAATTTTATCCTGGGGAGTGTATTACGGTTACGGATTGGCCTTTGTCATTGGCATTTACGTGACTCAAGCGGACATCCTTTCCTACGGTTGGAGGGCTTCGTACGTGCTCTCGGCCTTGCCTGGTTTCGTTCTTAGCGTATTGCTCTTCTTCACCGTGTCTGATCCCAAGAAAGACCAAGATAACGAGTCATTGGAGGCACTCAACACCGCCGCTAGTCCGGAAAATTCGGCCACACCAGATGAGGATAAGCGAGGCTTTGTGGAATACTTCAAGATTTTGGCTGGTTCTCTATGTTCTCCGACCATTCTTCTGTTATTGACAGGAGCTTGTCTTCGTCACACGGCTGGATATTGTTGGGCTTACAATACTAGGACCTATTTTCAGACCTATTACCCCACATTTGATCTCGGACTTTGGATATTTGGTTGTTCCGTTGGAGGTGGTTCTTTCGGAGTGTTCTTTGGAGGATACTTTTCAGATAAAATTGTGAGTAGCTAATAACCGTTCGTATTTGGGATGGCATCGATTTGAGAACCGTTGGGCTTGTATTTTACAGGTTACGCGATTAGGACTGCATTCAAGATTATGGGTCTTGGCTGGATTTACCATTTGCTCGGTTCCTTTTGCCATGGGAACGCTTTTCTTTGCAGTAAGTTGAAAAGGTTATATCTTAAGGTTCTCATCACTGCGAACGTACTGCACAAACAAGTGTTTTTGCACAAACCAGAGCACTCTCTGAATGGGAATTAAAATAACTTTCAATGATATAAGGAGGTTTTTTTTGATGCATTGTTTGAAATCATTTAAGACGTCTCCATGTGATAGTAGTGGTCCATGATCCTTTTGAGCTCAAGATTCCGTTGAATTAGTTCAATTTCCGTCTTCATAAGGGTTCTTGGAATAGATGAACTTGAAGTTCTGTTTGCATTCTGTTTCTAATCTGTTTGGATTCCTCAATTGAAATTGCTGCCACAATTTAGGATTCCAAATTCAATCACATAGGAATGCATATAATGTACTAACTACAGACTTTAAAGCGAACAGTTATCCATCATATGATTGCAGCGGGTGATGTCATGTGAAGGGACGCAGATCTCTTTCAAAGAACTAGGCCTCGTAAGCCTTAATAATTGCAAATAAATAAAATGAAACCATACTTTACGCGTTTAAATGGCTCCCAACTTTAAGACTAAGTACAAGCAAAGGTATAATGGACGCTGGAATGGAAATAACTTGGATGCGCCACTCATGTCAGCCGACAAGTCCATTCTATCGCTAGCGCTATGATTTAAAATGCTCAACTTTGTGCATATTTTCTTTGCTCTTTGTAAAGAAGATTTTTGTCTCTCTGTACCAGAAAAGTGATACTCGTTATTTTAAGTGCAACAAATTTTTAAAGCACGTTCATTGGATTATGAATCTTTCAGTTGTTTTTATAAAAATAACTTTCTCGAATCTCCCAAACCCAATACAAACGACAGCGATCAATGAAGTTGAAATTTCTCAGGGAAAAATTGAAGAGAGAATTGCAATCGGAAACCCCTGATTTTGAATGTAAGCTATCTCGATGTAATGTGCTTTTTCTGTAGCGACTAAAATAACTTAATTTCGATACATGTTTCTATAGAAAATGATTTCTTAAGGGAATCAAAATCTCATTCGGTTGGTTAAAAATCTCAACATAACAAATGCACATTCTGTTATTAGAATCTTATCTTTATGATGACGATGATGCTTTGTTTAGGACCTAAGGTCAACAAATAAAAAAATGGTAAAAGAAGCAAAAAAAATAGGGGTGTAAATATCCGGAAGTTTTCCCATAAACCGAAGGTTTTATTTTAGTACATAATAGGGCGACCTTGACCGAAAACGACTCCTGTTTTTCGGCAGCATTAGTTCGGCCAGAGCTAGCTGCCAATTTCAATAGCTCCAGCTCATCTCATTACGGAGCTCGAACCCTACCAAGTTCACCAGAAAAGTATTATCACATGCCAATAAGAGTAAGATTCTTTAGGAAAGCAGCATGTTGAATATGATTTGATGATTGCCTTTGCCATATGTAAGATCCATCCCCTGACCGATGTTGGCAATGTCTCGGCTTTTGTTTTTATCGCTTAATCTTCAACCCCATCTTAGACCCGAAGCTTGGTCACAACTTGTTCAAATGACGTATTCTACAGGGAGTCCATGGTTAACGTCCCTAGATATTAGAGCTGTGCATCGGATCCGAAAGGTCCCCAAAATCCAATCCGAACTTAATTTCTTAAATCCGAATCGGAATCCGAATCCGACTGCTTCCATTCAATCCGAACGAATCCGAATCCGAAAATTTGCTACTCAATCCGAACGAATCCGAATCCGAAAATTTTTGACTAATCCGAACGAATCCGAATCCGAAAATCTTCTGCCCAATCCGAACGAATCCGAATCCGAAAATTTGGAGCAAAATCCGAAAAAAATCCGAAAATTTGGCGATAATCCGAAAAAATCCAATTTTTTTTAGCTCAATCAGACATTAATTCAAAATTTTTTCCTCATTCCGATTTATATCTGATTATTTTGTTATTTTGGCATAAATTGGAAATCACAACACTACTTCAACTAGAAGTGCCCAGAACACAATCTTTTGATATAATATATTTTATTAATATTTCCACATTAAGTCTTAATTTTTTTAACATTTTGGCATTTTTCAGGAAAAAATAAGCATTTTCTTGTTTTTTATGCAAAATATTTCAGGACAATTAGAGCAAATTAATGAATGCTCTTTGCACAATAGAATTTCCCAAAATGAACCAAATATGTTAAAATGTTTACAAAAGGATATTAATTCAAAAAATCACAAGCATACCAGCAGTCAAATGCAGAAAAAACTGCGTAATTAAATAGGGTAAAAACATTTCTATCTTTAAGTCAGTTTGGTGTCAAGTGGGCTGATATTTACGCACTTAATTGTAATCCAGGGGTGAATACTTGGCAAAATCTTTACTTTTTCAAATAGGATGGTTTTGCTTTGAAGACGTTTTGTAACTTTTTGATGCTGTTTTTACTACAAAACCTTTCTATGATTCTCTTAATATAGAAATATTTGATCTGCAAATGCTATTATTTAATTGGTAAAATCTGAAACATTAAAATACCTTGTGGAGTCATTAAAAAATTCAGAGTTGAAGGCAGGAGATTGCATTTAAATCATCAAACAAAAAAGGTCTCATGATGAAAATATTGTGAATTGAATTAAAAAAGTAAAATGAAAAATTTGGATTGGTTTCGGATTATGTCGGATCCGAAAAATATTTTGCAAATCCGAATCCGAATCCGACAGGTTTTGGCGAATCCGAACGAATCCGAATCCGAAAATTCGCGCTAAAATCCGAACGAATCCGAATCCGAAAATTCGCGCTAAAATCCGAACGAATCCGAATCCGAAAATTCTTGCGTCAATCCGAACGAATCCGAATCCGATCGGATTCGGATCCGATCGGATCCGACTTTTCGGATCCGATGCACAGCTCTACTAGATATTAGTAGTATTTATGGCATATCAAGATGCCACCATGACTATATTTGATATGAATAATAGGAAAAGTAGAGATGATTGTTCGCCTTTTTTTACTTTTTTAGCTTTATCGAAGCAATTCAGTCAATAATAGGCTTTGCAATGTTCGGTCAAAGCCAGGATGATTTCTCGTCCTAGTGGATGAGAGGGAGTGGAGGAGTCATTCTTGAAAATAAAATCATAGCTTTATAACGAGTCAGTCAATTTCACCAAGGCATGTTAGAGTAAACCTTTAAATGTTTTCTTTAACTGATAGTCCTTCAATATTAGTGTGCCATTATTACCTATGGCGTAATTCTTTGTTTGGCATGGACATCAGAATTCTCTGTCGCGTCTCGTTGGAACTCTCTTTTACATCAAGGAATGGCTTCCTCATGATGATTCTTTGGTTCATTTACAAATATGCTTATCATTTTTAAGTATTTTACTTCGGCTAAGGTAGCTTGTGTTTATCTAAGCCTTCTTCAAGACGACTGTAGATACAATTTGTTCATCCTTTCGAATTTTAGAAACAAAACAACCCATGCTAGTTCGTCTTGATGTGTCGATTGTTGGTAAATAGGTCTCAAACGAAACGGTCAAAAGCAAGTAGGTCATGGTGAAAAATCACTTTTCCATGGGCATAATTTTATTCCACCCAAAATATCTTTGAGGTCCATGGCCAGATGTCGAAAGTAGGGCGCAATTTTTTACTCCAGAGGAGCGAGGGAACACCCTCCTCCATGGTCCGCCGGATCTGTGGCGGGTTGGGACCATTGACCAAAAAAAAGTTGGGAATAACTTCTTGTTGACTTTACTTATGAGACCTTTGCCTTGGCATAATTGTGTTCCCCCTGGGTAATTTTGGGGTCTCATGGGACAACCGTCGACCAAGGAACCTACCTGGTCCATGGGTTCATTCCCTTGCCTACCTTTGGAGCTGCACGGGTTTGTGACCTCTTTACTTTGATCTTTTTACGGTTACCTTTCTACTGTGACCTATTTACCGTGACCTTTTTACCTTATGACCTTTTGACCGTGCGCCTATGTGTTGAACGCACTTGTCCCGACAAAAGCCATAAGACGCCTGAATATCAAGTTGATTTTTGTCAATTAATTGGACAAATAGTGATTGAACAACATTTATTTTTCCTTTCTTAAATCTCAATAAAACATTCCACGAAGCGTAGTTCGTTTTCAAAGAGTTGAGGAAAATGATTTCTTTTATTTCCAATAAGTTAAAAATTACCTGATTTAGCTAGTTATATTGGTAAAATATCAGTTATTTGGGTGATTGAGGAAAATCAGTAAATTTTTATCGGTAATACCCTGGTTTGGGTCCTATGATTTCAGAAGTAATGACAATCGATTGGCAGGGAAGATTTCTTTGCCACTCTTTTGATATTGGTCGTTTTGGGAACTGCATTCATCTCCGTTGTTTTTTTACAATATTTTGAAGAAAGATCTTTGGACTGAATATCGCAATACAGTGCCTCAATTTCACGGAACCTCTAAATATGTGATTTGTATACCATCAGAAACACCGCCACGGTACGATGATAAGTGGAACAACTTTGATTTACAAATAGGTCATAAGTTATATCACTAAAAACCTATTCAGTTAACTAATTTTTGAAAACAATGTCAGTACATTTTTAGAGCACACCGAGAGGTACTTGTTGAATTGAAATTATGTTGCTCAGGTGCCGAATTGTTTAAGTTTAAATGGTCCATTTTGACCCCCAAAAGCGAAAAAAAATGCTCTGGGGACGCTAAAAACTCAAATTCCCAAGCAAAGCGATTTTAGATATCGTAAAGATATATAAAAAATCTTCATTCTTGTGTGTTTGTCGCAATGGATCAAAATAAAAATAATAAAAAGAAACTTACACTTACAAAAGACTTTTAAAAAGCAAGTGTTCCAATTACCATGACTACAGAATACCTGTATTTAAGAAACAGGCAAGAAGTTGGGTATTCATCTAAAAATTAAAGGAATGTACTGAACACATTTGTCTTTGGATTTTGTGCGCATTGGATTTGCTCGAAGGACCATGCTAAAATTGGACCGAAATCGATATCTTACAGAATTTTGCAAAATTCGAATTGAGCACGTACCAATATGCCCGTTTCAAGATGTAAAAATAATTTTTCAAAGCAATGTAATGCTTTGAAAAATGATTTAAAAATGTATCTCCATTTTGAACTGTTGTGACAAAACCTACAAAAATAAAGAATGTTTATACATTTGAATGATATCGAAAAGTTTACCTGGAGCGGTTTTTTTTTCGTTAGCGTCAAAGATGGACCATTTAAACTTATACAACTCGGCAGACGATCAACATGATTAAAATCCATTAATTTCAATTCAACAGGCATTTAAGCAGGCACTTAATATGTGCTGATTTTAATCTACACTTGACTTAGATAAAAAAGTAAAGTAAATCAAAGTTATTTCTCTTGATTTTTTGGGTAAGAAACATGTCTCAGTGTTCGGGAATTTCCATGCAAACCTTTTTTTGGCGGGGAATGGAGGTGTTTGTTGCGTTTTTTTTTTACTACAAGGAATGTGATTCCCCTTAAAAATAAGTCATAAATAGAATAATTTAGAGAATTAAGATTTATACGAAATTTGGTCTACCAACTAGTTACTATTGGCAGATCTACTGATATGATTTATCATAACCGTGACGTGTTAACGGTGATGCGAGTGAAAAAAGAACGACAAAAATCCTCCCCTGATTCTTCTTAAGGGCTTTAGGTCGTTGGACCCTCTAACTAAGGGTGATGCAGAGTGCTTGCAATTAGTTCTGTTGACTCTCTTGAATCCTTTCAGAAGGATAAAACTAGAAGAAATTTGCGTTATGAGTCCAGTAGAATATATAAAGTATGAATTTGACCACCTCTCTTCAGCCAGCGAGAGGTCGACTAATGATAGAGAACCACGAACAAGTCTTTTCACTCATTCCTCTCTTTTTTTTCAGCCCCCCTACGCATTTATCAGTTTAATACTGTACTACTTTTGCGCCGAGACCTGGTTTGCCATCCTCTTCACCGTTATTATTGAAGTCTGTCCACCCGAGGTGAAGTCTGGCATGATTGGCTTGTTTCTTTTTATCATGAACAATGTGGGAGGCAATCTACCCGTGATTGTGGACCCTCTGGCGAAAAGTATGGGCTACAGGGAAGCCATCTATTTCATTTGGCCCGGATGTGTCGCCCTCAGTTCTGTTATGTTCTTCTTGGCGAGTATTCCTCTTTGGCGTCAAGCCCGCCAATCGGAGTTGTGATTTCTTTGTATACGTATTAAATGTCAGGCCCCTGTCCATTCCCACCGAGCCTTTCATAGGTGAATTCTGATCTGAGTAAATAAAGTATGAAGTGCGACGTTTTGGCGTTTTATTAAATATACACGGGAATGGAGGCGTGGTTCCAAGCATATTGCAAGAGTTGTATCAAGAATCTCTGTATGTATTGCAACTAAAATCTAAGTTTTTGTTTTTCATTATTACATGTCATCATGGCACTGAAGAAAATGGACCACAGAGAGACATGATCCAGGCCGCATTAGGTCGCCCGTTTGCAGGGCGTCTCTGATTTTGCATTCAATATCTAGCTACTACTCTACCCTCGAGCGCGAAATTTATCATTCACTTCAAGCGTCACCCTGCGTCCGTCAGGCAACACAAACTTGTTCGTATTATAATCGTAATAGCCCACTTTCTTGACCTTCGAAGTGGTGGACTTGGACGACCTCCTGTTGAACACCTCTCGGGTCTCAGGATTGCAAGGTATTCCGTTTTGATATGAGAACTCTCGGATCTTGCCTTGAGGGTCAATGTAGCCGTATCTGCAAGCAAGGAAACAATATTCTGGGTGAGTGTATTTTTCAAAGTTGCGGATTTTTAACTACCGTGACAAGGAAATGGGAATCCCTGTATAAGAATGAGCCATAAATATGATTATTTAACTAACAATTATATGATTTTTGAGAAGAGAAAGCACCTAGCCATAATTTTAGGAAGAAAAACAAATCTCACCTTCCCCGTGTTACACAATCAGCGCCAATTGTTTCTTCCTTGAAGGATCCATCAGTGGATTTGTAGCCCCATGTGATGCTGCCATCGGGATTTTGATGTCTGTATCGATCTTCAACCGTCACTCTTTCGCCACTTGATTGAGCTGGTTTGGTCACTTGGAACTTATTGGGCAGAGCATTACTCCTTACAGTATTCTCTAAGAAGCTATTTGTTGGCACCACTTTGGTCACGTCTTGAGGTTCTTGACGGAAAGTGGTAGTCACAAATGGAGTTGATTGAGTTGGTTGAGCTGGCTGAGATGGTTGAGATGGTTGTTGCGATGACAAGGTTGTAGGCGGATCAATTTTCACCAAGGGCACCACGATTGAATCACGTAAAATGTCCCGAGCAATTTGAGCAGGATCCTGGAATCGTTGCTGGACGCCTGGTCTCACATTTGGAATGGTGATTTCATTAGGTAGCTTATTCTCGGTGAAGACGATTGAGTTTGGGAATGTCAGGGGCTGGAAACGAGAGGTTTGACGACTGGGTGCGGGTGAACTACCCGAGTTTGTGGGTTTTGTGGGATCAGAGAGAGGAGTTTGTCTCAGTGACTCTGTTGGTTCGGCTTGCAAGGTGAACAAGGGAACAAAAGGCTGAGGTCGAGAAGGTTGAGTTGACCGAGGTGCCTCCACCTCTACTACTTCCACTTCTTCATCATCTTCGGCGACGACTTGAGGGGTGACTTTGATTTGCCGAGGAATAAACTCGTTGACTTGCTTTATTTTGGGAATGTCAACGAAATCGCTGTCGGGATTGGTGAATTGGGCGCGACTGCCAGTCACCTCTGTGCGACCACTGGTGAACTCGGTGCGGCCACTTGTGAAATCAATTCGTCGCCTAGGAGCTGTACCAGTCAAAATCGTGTTGTCTTCTTCACTGGTAACTTCTGGTTCGGGCTTAGGAATTCTCCTAAGGCCAGTGCCTGGTAAGCGTCTTGGGTTGGTTCTGCCCGATGTTCGTCGAGGGGCAGTTTGGAACCGCCGTTGTGGAGGAGACGAAGGTTGAGGTTGGCTCGTAGTGGTTGATGGAAGTTCCTCTGTGGGTTGAGGCTCGATACTCTCCGGTTCGATTTCGATAACTTGCCGTGCAGTTGAAGGCACGACGGTTTGACTAGCAGTTGTGGTTGTTGTATCTGCGGTGGGTTGAGGTTCGGTAGCATCAGGTTGGATTCGAATAATTTGACGGGCAGTTGGAGGTAAGACTCGTTGATTAGTTGTGGTTTCTGGTGCTGCTGGCTCTGCTGTGGCTCGAACAGGTGTCTCGGGTTGCAGCCGTTGTCTCCCAGCATTAGGATTCCTTCGGCGGCTAACCACTCGTCTCCTGGGTGTTGTTGGCTCACTGGCAACCTGTTGAGGTTGAGGTTGGACACGGCGCCTCGGTGTTTCGGGAAGTCTGCGTCGTCCAAAAACTGGTCGGAAAGGTTGGGTAGGAGCAGGGGGAGGTGTGACAGCCTCTGGGGACTCTGTTTCAGTCTCGACAGTGACAAAGATGGAGGCCTCTGTAGTCATGACTTCAGGCACGTATTCCGTGGCTTCTTCAATCTCAGGCTCGGATGTTGTGGCCTCTGATGAACTAGTAACAAAGACAGAAGAAGATGTGGTTGGGGTGGTAGAACTGACTGATGCCACGGTGGTCGTAGTCGCAGCTGTGGTTGTTACTCTTGAACCTCTGCTTCGGAATCCCAAAACATTTGATGTGGGGCGAGGTCTTCTCAAAAAGGGCGATGTCCTTCTATTGTTAAAAAGAGGTCTTGCAGAGGGTGCCTGTGGAGGGGAAGTTGGAGATTCGTCGGTGCTTTTGGCTTCATCAGTAGGGAGAGCATCGGTAGGGTCAACGGTGGACCTCGTGGAAGGGCTTTCAGTAGAGGCAATTCTGGGCCTGGGACGGAATCTACGTCGAGGGGCAAACAATGACCGAGGAGTGGCGCTGGTAGCCTCGTCTGAAGTCTTGGCGTCACCCTCGTTGTCGTCAGAAATCTCATTTGATTCCTCTGGTTCTTCATCGTCATCGGGAACAATGTCAATAGTTATGGGTTTTCGTTCGGTAGCACTTTCTTCTGATTCCTCGCTTATATCAGATTCAGGCCCAGAAGCAGATGCAGATTCAGATTCGGTCTCAGTTTCGGTTTCAGTCTTGGATTCAGCCCGAGATCGGGGAGTAAAAACGCTTGGTCTAGCCCGAGGTTGGAATCGAGTCCTGAGCCTTTTTGGAGTGAAGAGGCCCGAACTCTCCTTCTCTTGGCCATCGTCCTCCTCTTTTTCCGTTTCATCCTCAGTCGATGACGACAAAATCGAAGGCCGGGTTCTAGGCAAGAACGCGGGTCGGTTAAGATTCCGCAAGCGGAATCTTTGACGCAATGGAACGGGCTCGGCTTCCGTGGTGGAAAGAGGAGGTGGTGGGGTCGTGGCCAAAACCTCAACTGGAGGTAAAGGGATATCTCTTTCCGATGTTTCCACAGTGGCGGCCTTAAGGAGTTCTTGGATCAATTCGGGGTCTTTGATGACCAATTCCTCCTCCACGGTTTGTTGAGCGCTGCTCAAGGTGCCAATGACCGCCAATAGAACCTGAAAGAGAAGATGTTTTTGAAAAGTGAGTGCTTTTGTATTTCTTTAATATGGATTATCTTTTCTTTCTGAAGGTCAGGATGAGATCTCCGAGACAATTATGACAAAGCTATGTCAGATCATGATGCGGTGTTTGCATTCATTCCTACTCTGAAAAGAACCTGTTTTTCATTGTGTGGCACATGGACCTTTGAGTGGTTGGGATCTACATTTACGAGTGAAAATACCCTGTCCTCTTGTCACGTCACTCTTTTGGCATGTGTGGAATTTCACGGCATCGAAAAACTTGTCGTTTACAGGTTAGTTGACCCTAATATTCAAAGCAAAAATAAAAGGAACAAAACCATCTCTATATGCAATGCTAGACAAAAAGAATCGACCGATCATCTTTACTACAAATAATGATTGGGGCACAGTTCGGTCTTTGCCTCATATTTCGATTCCATGTAGCTCAATATCAACGGGGGTGCCATGCTTTAACCTTTGTGTTCTAATATTTAGAATAGCTGTCCGTCACAATGGCCTAAACTTGACCCCATCCTGCCATCACTCTTTAATCATCCTCATATATTCGCTTCACCTCGTTGGCTTCACTTGGGCTGCTCATTAGCCCTGACACTCCATTATTTCATTTCAGGTCCTGGAGGGCAACCAGAACGGCCCGATAAAGAAGACGAAGAAAGAAACATGAACTTGGGACGGACGAATTGGACTTGTGTTGCCAAAGGTGAGCAACATTTTGTTTTAAGGTCAAATGGTTTGTGTTGAAATCCAGTTTAGAGCAAGACGTCGTCGAATGTTGCTCCATTTTTGGCCGTGAGGCATGAAGGCAACTCGGTCCTGTCCATGGTGGGTTCTTACAAGTCAGAACCCCTGCGTAACTGAATTGACCCTTCAAGCCATCTTCGCCGGTAGCGATACATTTTAAACGCGCAATGTTTACAGCCAAGACTGTCTGGAGTGTCTGAGAAGTCACCATTTTGTTCTCGTGCCTCCCTTCCCAATGCTGGGAATCATTCAATGAAGATTGCTTCCCTCTGGAGTTTTAATGACCCTCTAAGATCCTCTGGTCAAATCTAGAAAGGTGGTAATGTGCAGACAAGAGCCTCATTTGTCATGTCATTGAGATTGATTTATCATAAGATTCAGTCTTTTTTATCAAAGAGTCACAAACAACCGCTTTGGAGACCCACTAGTTTGCCTCAAGGTGAACCATATATTGACAGTGCATTTGTTTCAAAATCTATTGCAATGGCACCAAAACGTTGTCAACCCTACGCAAGGCTATCTGGCATCAAGCAAACAAGCAACAAAATCACAATTGGTGTTGTTTACACCATTATGATGCTCGTATTAAACTCGAGAATGTTGTTTGCATGTCGATTGCCAGTTAATGATTTTTTTTTTTGTTATGGGATCTTTCAAATAAGAAATGGCCTCTCCAAAAAGAGGTGCCACCAGAAAAAGAAACAATGCCTTCGGAAACCAAAATTAATAATTTAACAGACATCTTCAGTATCATTTCCCATTTGCACCTAAATTTGAATCAGGTCTTGGGTAGAGTATGAACAATGACAAGTCGAAAATATAGACTAACTTTGATAGTTTTATGTAACAAAACAAAATTGGGACGAATTATTTACTTGAAGAGAAATAACTGAAAGATAGTTCTTCAGCTTCAGCTTGAACTAAGTTGAAGGGCCAATTAGGTATTCACTTATACTCCACTCTCATAAACGCCGTGAATACGTCAATGGTTTGGAGTTTGTTTTCAAGGAGCATTGGCATTGTTGGCCAAGATTATCCACTTGGGCTAAGGCAATCTTATCCTCCCACGCTAATAGAGGTTTTCCAAGATTAGGTTCACTCCAACCCTATTTGGAGAACCCGAGTTATTAGTCATTGTTCAATTGTTTGTTCGAATGAACCAGGAAGTGCAAGTCGGAGATTTATCCTGTGAGAACGAGACGAACAAGGTGATGATTAGGGCTGAATATTTTAGGTTAACTTTTTGGGCAAATTATGACATAATTAGGTTGCCAAAAATTACGTTTTAGGTTTTTTTTAGGTTGTATAGATAACACCTTTTGAGAGGCTATTCAGACCAAATATAGCCTTTTATTAATTGCTCTACTGCAGTTTACTTTTTACAAGAGTAAAAGCAGTGGAGCAGAGACAGAGGCAGTGAAAACTTTATTTGGCAGTGGTGGGAAAGTGGTAGAAATGGCAGTATAGAAAATTTTGTGGTAGAGAAATTTCTGAAGTGGCAGAATATGGCAAAAAGTGGAAGGGC
The DNA here is from genome assembly GCA_010645155.1 of Tigriopus japonicus. NCBI lineage: Eukaryota > Metazoa > Arthropoda > Copepoda > Harpacticoida > Harpacticidae > Tigriopus > Tigriopus japonicus. The sequence goes on from CM021318.1 coordinate 5,308,285, forward strand.
AGGCAAAAAAATCGACCAAAAAACGATATCGAAAATTGTCGACCAAGAAAAGGAGATCAAAAAATTTTGACCTAAAAAACGAGATCTAAAATTTGAGCCCTAAAAAACGAGATGAAATGATTAAAAACGAGAAAAATTCGGCTCAAAGGTGACAGAATGTGGCGTTATGTGACTTCAAAAATGGCAGCGAGCACCTGTAATTGGCAGTATTTCAAACAAATTTTGGCAATGTCTGCCTGAAACCACCTGGTAACGCTGATTTGGCATGTTGATGGGATGAAAATCATTGTGGCTCCCACTCCTCTTCTCTCTTCCTTTGTTCTCGTGTTTTGTTTTTTTGAAGACACTGGGTTGAGGGACCTTATTGTGCAAATGACTTTAGGATAAGTAAAAAAATTAATATCAGGTTGAAAACTTAGTTTTAGGTAAAAATTGCCCTAAAAAGGCGAGAAAAAAGTGAATTTTTGACTGAAAACTTAATTTTAGGTAAAAATTGCCCGAATTAGGCGTTTTAGGTTAAAACCTAAGTTTTTATGTAAAACCTAAAATATTCAGCCCTAGTGATGATGAATGGGCCAGTTTCTCAGATGGATCAACTGTGACATGTCTCCTCGAGATAAAGCGACGCGTTCACATCACATGAGAAATCAAGACAAAACCCTGACAATGTTTTAAGATGGCTACATTCTATATCCTGGTTGTGTGATATTCCATTATTGGAGGGCTGGCTGTCAACTTATGGTTGATGAAGATGAGTTGGGCCTTTTGGTCTCATCTCTGCCTCTAGCTCGAAGAGCTTGCACATCCCCAATCAAAAAAAATCGGATGATTCGGTGAAACGAAAAGTGTCCTTCAGTGGCACACGTCAAAAGGGAATCAACCGACTTAGTTTGGATTCGTTAGGCTCAAATTAGAAGTCATTCAGGAAATGGAGCAAGTCCTTGGGTGTTGCTCTAGTAGTCATAGAAGTGGTTTGTGGGGCCGCCTAATCTGCATAACTGTCTGCCAATCAGGTCTCTCATCTTTCCCCGTCGCTCAACCAGTCCTTCAACCAACCAAGCAACCAACCAACTAACCACCCGCCCACTACTCGCCACTTTCAAGTGAGTGCAAATCGGAAGCTCACGACTAAAAGTGGACGATGATCATTGATGTTAATGGTATTCCAAAAACATTGTTTTGTTCCATTATTCCACGACCAATGTGGCTGGATCGACCTTGAGATCCCATTTTCTCCACCTGTTCGTTCTTCAAGGTTGCTACGTTCATTTGTGGTAGAACCGTTGGTGTTTCCTATGCCCTTAGGTTTCCATTCGTGCACTTTCTCGCCGTCATCTGACGCATTTTCCGCCTTAGACCCCATAACAAAAGGCAACAATAAGCCGAGGTCTGAACGTTTCAAGCGACTCGTCTCGTTTTGATCGAACTCTTTCCTTTCACTTGCATGAATTATACGACGAGTCAACTCCACAAATAGACGTGAAAATAAAACTTGAATATCAAAAGAAAACACCACCACAACTGCTTTGAAGTACATACTTCTACATTCATCGACTTGGCCAGAGTCTGACCAAGAATACAGGACAATAGATCGTCATGTTGAAGGAAACTCATGGGAACAGTGGCCATCTGTTGCTGGTGTTGGAATTAGAGTTGGTTTGCCGAACTTGAACTTGACCCACTTTCGGGAGAAGGGAGAAAACGTTCATTTTTCTGGCCAACAGACAAGGATAACATTTGTACAGCAAACTATTGTGTGTGTCTTGTCGAAAGGAAAACGTGATTGCCTTCTGTTTAAAGGAGGCTCGTGCTCGATTCCAGATTATCAAAGCCATGGACCTTCGACCAAAATCTCACCATTCCACCACAATGGCAATGAAGGTTTTGTTCTTTAATAAGTCAACATCATACGAAATCCAAATCATTTGTAATACGATTCCATTGCCCGTTCTATGTCCTTAAAATTTCGGCAAAACAAAGGCAGTTTGCATGTTACAGATCCGCGTAAAGAAGCGCAGATTCACTGGAGAGTTTCAAATATTTGCCTCGAGGGTTGGCAAGTTGATTCGTGTGAATGGCTTTTATGGTTTTGAGATTGGACCATATTTTAGTGCACGATAACTAATGATTCCACGCGGTGACTTATATCATATCTCATTACATAATCCACCCTAAATTCGCGTAAACCGTTGTGCATTCCAATTTAATTGGATTACCATTTCATACACACTTGAAGCCCAATGGTTTTGTCTTACTTCGTCCGTGTATTCAAATCGTGTACTGGAATAATTGAGCGTGTATGGCGGAACAATAACCTTCTCATTCCTTTTCGACGAGAAATCAAGGCCAAGGATGAACACCTGAATTCCAGAAAATCGACTTTTTCCTCAACATCTGTGCAAACATTCCCGCGTTGGTGTTTCTTTTTTACTTTAAGACTGTTTACTTTGGATGAACCGTTCATCTTTGATTGGCAAGGCAATCAAATCGCAATGGGTGGGATTGAATTAATGCACTTAGGATGAGGAGTTTGTTCGTACATTCTTAGGGCTAGACAACCACCACCACCACAGAGGGCAATAGAAATAATGGTAGCCCAGTGCATTTGGGAATCAAGACATTAAAATGGATCATTATGTAATCACCAATGAACTTTGAGGTCGAATAAATGTGGACGAAGGAGGACTTCAGACGTGAATGCGATATCCTCATCTCCAAAATCATTAATCATAATCCCTGTCATTACAGAACCAATCTCCCGTCTATAAAAAAACGGACCCGAGGGATTCAAAGTTGATTCCGACAAAATGAGAATAGTGACTGGCCAAAAAACTCTGTCTGACCTTTACATTATGATGTTGATTTAATAAATGAAGATGGCATTTCTGATTGGAATATGCATGTTTAAATACTGCTACTTACTACCTACCCATTCTCCTTGTGTGATGTGCCCAATTGGAGAATGATGGATGAAGGATAAAAGGATTCTCGTTATTCCATCGCAATTGATATTCATCCCCCGCAAAAGGCAATATTTCAGATTCCCATTATGAATAATGATAGTTTTGGCAGGTGTGTTTGAGTGGGGCCTTTTTTGCTATATTACTCATAGTCATTCCAAGAATCGCTTCTTGGATGGAATAAACGACCTCTTTGGCGTCAATCACCGTGCGTTGAAATCACCGCTCGTTGTTGAGCAAATGAATGCAAATCACACCTTTTAACCCCTGGAGTTGGTCATTCATTGTATGCAAATCCATGTGTGGTCGCACAAATGCGATTACTTGGGCAAGGCATCATTGTTCGTGACAAATGGGAGTCAATTGGCACCAATGGATCAAATCAATAGCTTTGGGGGTTAAATAAAAGAGTGGAGCTCCAATAATCTCTCATATCAAATATTTTCTTCCCTCTAAGGTGCTGGTTTAGGACAAGTCTTACCAGAAACAAATGGCTCTGCATGATGATGGAGATGACAAGTTTCCCAAGTCACTATGAATTTCACTGAGTTCGCGATGTGGTCTCCTTTTGATGTTGTTGTTCTTGTTTCTCTCGGATTTTACGCAAGTGTTTTGTCTTCCCCCTCGAGGAGAAGGATTGCCACCACTCGATCGAACAGCACTGGATAGCTCTTTCTTTCGTTTCTGAAGAGTTGACTCGTTGGTTGGTTGGTCGGTCTATCGGTTGGTCACCGTGGTTGGAGGGGCGATGGTGCTCCTCTTCGCCGTGCAAACACCAACGAGGAAATAAGGGTCGAGTGAGAAGCCACCCCAAAATTCAAGTTCAACCAAAAGTCCGACTCGAGCAGAAGCCGGCGCAGCAACCAACGAAAGACGAATGCTTCCAATAAGATCACAAGGAGGGAGATAGTAGGAAGATGACGATGAAGGAGAAGAAGAAGCCCCCGGGTCCAAGACGTACGGGACAGAGTCAAAGAGTGTTTACACGTAGTATACCCTCTCACCGTATGTGGGTGCGAGTCTTGGCCAAGAGCGGATCTCTCAGGAGAGACGGGAACAACCAAGGGAGAGCGGTTCAAAGTGGAGGTGCAGGGGAACCCTTCGGATGGCCAACCAACGAGATCACCTAACAACTACAACAACACAACAACCATCCATCCATGCGTGCGTGCGTGCCTGCAACACCACTTGCATTCTCGGTCTCGAGTGGATTTCAAGCCATCCGCAGGTCGTTCGTGAGGAAAATCCAAATTTGGCTCGGAAGCGGTGGCATTGTCAGCATAGGGTAAGAGGAATGAATATCCGAACGAATTGAACGTCTTCGAGTCGGGCTACTGATCATCCGACAGACCGACCGACCATCCATCCATCCACCGAGCGACGTCTCTGGGGTGCTAAGACGAGGGATCTGGCTTGAGCGATGATTGAATCCATCCGGTGATGGGGGCAGTTCGTACAGCGGGAGTTGTGGCAACGATCGGTCAAGATTTTGGTACAAGACGAGTCCTTCCCGAGTTCAATGGTGAATCTAATCCCGTCAAACGATCCCATGACAACGTCAATGGGGATGAACAACGTGGATTCCACGGTTAACACCTGCGTCCAAGGCGCCACTAGCTCCTGACTTCAAGTAAACTCGATGTTTTCGTATGTGGGAACGAACCTACGTCCTTTGGCTTGGTTGGCCGTGTCCTGGTTAAATCTAGATCAGGGCCGGCCACGTCGAGTGTCTCTTTGGTGATCATACCCGATGTGTTGGACAATGCATATTAAAATGTATGCACTTACTATTCACATATGATGGGGTGCTTCTCTAAAGATAGACAGACACAACTTGAAGTGAGCCTACTTACGTACGTAGAATGGACGAGGACCAGAACACAATGATGGGGCTGGTGGGAATGATATCTGAAAAGTTGAAGGCTGTTTTCTTGGGTCCGTCATGCTTTTGTGGTTTCAAAGTCAAGAGTGAGACGTCAACTGTGGTTTGTCCTCAAGTCAACAAAGTCATAAATATGCAAAATTTGAATAAAACAATTCACTCACTCTTCGTGTACATCAAAAACGAGAGCGTAATCAAGGAGGATTATTGTTCAATCTTGCAGATCAAAAATAGGCAAGTTGCAAACGTCCTCAAATCTTATATACGTACACTGTCATAACTTTCATTTTACCAATCGATCTTTGCAAAAAAATAATAGGGTTGACTGAATGATGATCTACTACCAACTAACCAAAGAAATTGCAAAAATGGAATTTGACAACAGTTCAAAACGAACTCTGTGCACTCGTTGAAGTCTCCAAGTTAATTTCAAACATTTTAACCCTTTTTACTATTCTATCAGTTTGAACAAATCAAGCTTTGTTATAGTATTTATTTAGAAGGGCTCAACGCACAATAAAAGAAGTCGAAAATATCGAAACACTTTTTGTGAGTAATGCTCTATCGAATTGCCTCTCTACCTAATCAATTGCTAAAGAAGGATGATCAGCACTTGATTGGGCTTAGGTCAGATGTTAATCCTGGCCACTCAATGACCTCTTATTTGCGAACGGGACCCTGATTTAGATGAAACTGAATGGGGCAAGCCTCTAAGCGATGTCGAGTTCTTGGACTAAGTAATGGGGCAACAATTTTGAGTCTCAGCCTATCATTAACCAAATGAGAGCATTCCCGAGTTATGTGAAGAACACGCTAAAGCTCAATCCCGCTCCCAATTATTCCAAGCATCCGACTAATGAGTATTAGGATATCAACACCCAGTCCGTTTGACACGACACTTATCCAAGGATACTACACATTTATTTTGCACATGCGTACTCGGAATGAGAGCACGGGAATACGAAGAATTCCCGCTATGATCTGTGACCGTTTGATTGACTCGCACCCTCGGTCGTTTTGGGATTTGGCACGTTGTACGGAGACCTCATCATTTGATAAGATGCCTCAAATAAGAACATGGCCACGATCTCGTTATTGATAGCGATTAAAGCAACTAGTCAGCCGAGTTACTCCAACTCTTGAAGGGGTCGCAATTGGCTTCTAGAGGTCAATTCCAGGAAATGAGATACCTTCAGAACTCCACGATAAAGAAAATCCCCAATATTGGTGCAAAAACATTTTGAAACTGGTTTATGGTCTATTTCAGGGCCAACACTGCCCGTCATCAGTCAAAGATAAAACGTCCCTCTGATAGCTTCTCTTGTCGTTTTCATCCTTATCGATGTGATATTTCTCCCCGTGAAGCACGCTATCTGGACAAATTGGAGCTCTACTTTACATCCCATTGATTTAATGGCAAATGTTTGAGCAGGCATGAGGTGTCAATCAATTGGGTGCCAGCAAACAAGGATCAATTTGATGAATTGGATGGGCAGATCAAGATGGAGGTGAGGACGAAATGCCCCAAAATGAGACAATTGGCTCCTGACAACATGAAGAAGAAGACGTGCGTTGGATGAGCCAAAGAATCAGAGTGAATGCTTCGAAGTGATGCAACGAATCTGCCATTTTCAACGCCAACCCAAAATATTATTGCCTCTTTGCGTTTCAAGAGCAATTGCTTTTAAAGATTGAATTAGTTGGCTTGTGACAATCAAGTTGTTGGTATCGTTGACTCTTTTAGTATGTTTAGTCTGTTTGACCAAATAGATGAAGGTGTCTGCCATTTTTAGCCATATTATCACCAACGACAAAGGGCAACACAATTTCAGTTCTCAGGGAATGCACAATTCAGTTATTGTTGAAATTGGACCCCTAGCCAAACAACCAAGAAGACAACCACAGCTCTAATCAGAGGAATTACATACGTCCCACCTACAAAAAATAAAGGCATGTGTATTGTGGGCCAATTGGGCTCAAGAACAGAGAGCCACACTACTACGTTGTCGAGCATGTACATCCGTACACTTAGTTAGTTGGCTTTAGGCAATATTCGTTGGATGGGTTCGATCGCTGGTCCAGATTACGCGAATGGACTCGGTAACTGGATTGTGCCCAAGGAGGATGCTCAATCAATGGTACACACGTGGAATTGTCATTTTTTGTCAGAGGTATTTCCAGCTGATAAAAGTACTCTTGATTACCTTGACCATGCCATGTTATATATATGTATGGATCGCTGTGTGTTTCCAGAGTTGATCTACGTTATGATTGTATACTTAAGGTACAAAAAACCAATATGAACGAACCACTGGATTTCGACAAGAATGCCAAACCGGACGCAAAGTTCATAGACATTGTGATACATGACCATTTTAAGACAAGTATGCTATGGAAAAATTTAAGGAAATAACAAAGATTAAAATAAGTTTCCATTAAAAGTTTGTTGTCATTTTAATAAAAAAGGCTAAATCTCGTTTACGATATTAGTTTTTTTTGGTTGGTCACAAATGCTAAGAGGCATGGATGGTATGGAAAAATTAGCTCTCTGCATTGTTGTATAATTGCACGTCTATTGTCTCGAAAGCAAAATAAATTACTCAAATCATAATGAAAACAAACAACGTAAAAAGGATGTCGACTCAAATGTGTTAAAGTCCATTTGGGATTTCAAAATCGGCTTTGTTTCACATCTGGGGCGGATCCATGTTAGGACTTAGCATAAATAGATACCGAATGAAGTAAATTGTAGGCCCTGAAGAACTTCATAATTAAGATATGGCGGTCACCTTGATTGTTTTTTTCGATTGTAAATGGAGCAAACTTCTTTTGAACCAATCTGACCCTGTTATACAACCCAGGCGCTGATGAATGAAGATAATATTGTGAGTCATTATGAGGCGTCTTGACCTTTGAATGTCCTAACAAATTAGGACTCTTACGTTTCGAGCTGCTGGCCTTTAACGGACAACTTGATATAGATCATATGTGTGGTATGCAGTACATGAGAAGAATAGGTGTAGAACAGCCGGGAATCAACCAGCGCCCGTAAGTCCTTGATTGCATCATAAATCGAAATATCCTCCTTACTACAAGGGCCCTGTGAAAAGTCTCCGTTATTTGACAATCTTTCCACGGCTTCTATGTGCATTTGGCTACTTCTCGATGAAAGATGAATAGATGAGCTTTCAACGTGAATGAGTAATCACGATCAATATTCCCTGATGAGAGGGACTCATATTTCAGGTGGCACTAAACAATGTCTGACCCCAACAAAGGTCTTGAACGGTTGACAACAATGGGTTGCCAAACCTCATCACGCCATTCGGCATCATCATCAACATCTTCTCGTTGCTCGAACGTCTTCATGGTCAGTGCACAATCAACCACGTTCTCAAACAGGACTTTCAAGAGCGTCTTGCGGCGATCTTGAACAGATTATTTGGACTTGGAAGCTGAACTTGAAACCCGATTTGTCGCTCGTCTCATAAAACGTCACGGAGTAGAAACAGTCGGCATCGAGTTTTCGGAAGGTCAAGCGACATGTTTTCACCTGGTCCAAGGCTGACCTTGAACAGTAGACAGATGGGAATAGCGTCAGTCAGTCAGGTAATCTCTCACCACCCAAATGAGGAGTACATTATTTAGAATAGCAAGGCACTTCTTGCCAATGAGAGTCAGGAATGTTGTCAAGGAGGGTCATCTTCGTTTCGAGGCAAGATCTAGAATCTATCCTGCCATGCAACACACATCTCCAATCCCTTCTTCCGTGATATTTGGGATACTCATTTCTTTGACCATTGTTGCCAATGTTGAGTTCAATGAAGTTTCCAAGGTTGACCCCCAAGTCCACGCACAATCCCAAGAAACCAGTTATTCTTTACCAACACTCGTTGATCAAGCTTGAACAAAATCCGAGGAAAAACTCGTCGGGTTAAGCTTAAGAAGTCGTTGGGAGCGGTTGTATTGGCTTGAACTAGATGATTGGACAACCCATTCGGGTAGTCACGGTTATTGTTGAAAGGTTTCCCTGGGTGGGGGAAACACGAACTTGATTCCAATGAAACAGGATTCAGCGTCGACGTAGGAAGGGCATTTGTCATCCATGGGTTTGGTTCATTTCCTTAGAAAAACAGTCGTCAATTACCGGATACTCGTATCGTTCGTCAGGTGGCTCTTATCGATTTTGAATATCAGGCCACTTTAAGTTAGAGATTGCTTGAAAAAAAATCTATTTGCTCTTGCTTGAGGACAAATGGAGAGGCACCATTCAAAAGTTTACCTTGTCATTACACCCCGTATCAAAATAAAGATCGAATGAAACGGAAACTACATCGAATTTATCAAAGCTTATTCGTCGCATAGCTCTGTCCCCTATTTTCTAATGTTGACTTTTAATTAGGTTGTTGTAAGATTTTAAGGTTTCTTTGTCTTTAAAGTTTTTAGACTGTCTCCCTGTTGATTTTGGTCTCAAATTGCTGCATTCTTTGACCCCCTGGCTATAGAATCCAATCAGATTCGAGAACGTCATGGTTTGTTGTGAAAAACGAGACTTGCATTAGTCATTTATCAGGCAGAGAATAAAGTGAAGTGGTCAATCAACCAGATAAAAATACTAAAATTCCCAGATGTCCATAAATGCACGCATCTTGTGAAATTTCCTAAACTTTAGGGGAAAGTGTGATCATAGCCATTTCAGGCAATCCACCTGAGTTGGTTAGATGTTTCCAGTAACTTGAACTTCGGTATTTTGCGTGGAATAGCCAAATGTCACTGATTGAGCATATGTGTAACTTACAAAATGATGGTGAACAGCCAAAAGATAAAGATTTACGGAAAGCAATATGGTCGTCATTTGCTTGTGGACGTGTAGCCATCACACCGTAAATCGAGACACTTTTTGGACTCGCAGCCGTCGACGACCAATTGCAGAACAATGGGGGATATTGACTTATTTTGCCAAAAAATAAGTATAATGCAAAATGCCGTTTCACTCTCAGACATAATGTTTCATGTAACCTTGTAAAAATGCAATGAATAAAGAACATAAATGTGTATTTCAAATAGTATGAACTGTAATCAATATATAATTTTGAATAACCCAATATAAATGACAACATATTCAACACTTTTACACTTGGTTGAAAGTATTTTTCAGAACAAAAGATTTTGTTTGTACATGTCGAGTCTTTAAGTCAAGCTTTTTAACAAGCACTCATTTCACTGTGCATGATTCAATAAAATCATTCCTTGGCTTTGAATCCTTCTTGTTGTGGGTTTCAGGGTAAAATTATTAAGCAAGCCTAGTCCGGTAACCAAAGCCAGCCATTGAATCATACAATTTTTCCGATCGGCAACCTTCTGTCCAGGATCGTAACACTTCTCCATCTTCGCAACGTCTAAAATTTTCTTTGAGAAAGATCAAGGAGGAGAAGCGAAAGGAACTCTTTCCCTGTTGGAGACTGTTAGAAATGACAACACATATCCTCACTTTTTCCCCACCATGACATCGAAGATGTTTCTTCAAGCCTCTTCTCTTGCTCGGACATTGAATGACTCAAAATTATAATTTAAGCATTCAAAGACAGCTGATGGTGAAACATCTCGACACATTTTCAGCCAAGATAAAAATCGAAATAGCACTGTGGATTATCTTCATCGTCATATTCACAAAAATATCAGACTGCATTTTGTCTGATTTGTTCGACAATGAATCAAAATTCTCTCGGTTTTTGTCTTCTTATTGGGATTCTTCTTTCTTCCTTTGAGTTCACTATTTGAAACTCATGTCATGTCACTCATGACAGCAGTTTTAAGTACCAAGCGCAATCGACATCAGATTTCCAATTTCAATGGGAAAGTCTTCTTTTCCTCAACACATTTCTAAAAGTGGATAACTCGTCTTGTTGGTTATTTACATGTGATGACGCTATTGATTCGGGTTCAGTGATTCTAGTACAAATAATACGAAAAGCGTAAGATTTCAATTTGTAACTTGGAAGAAGATTTAATATTTTTGTTCAATGATCTTTGCAATCACAGTTCAAAGTAATTTTCCTCAGCATTTTACCTTAAAGAACTTGTTGCAAATAATTCATTGCGCAAACGCCATGACTTTGCGCAACTTAGAAACCATATTGTAAGATATGGGAGCACTGAGGCATGAACGATTTAGAAAATAAGGGTGTCAAGAATTGTGATAATTCTGGAGCAAATTCGTCAGGGAGACAGTCTAAAAACTTTAATGACGAAGAAATCTTCAAATCTTACAACTACCTAATTAGTTTTTGCCGGTAAAAAATAGCAGAAAGGTTGATAAGACGATCGGGTTTTGAGAATTTTGATGTAGTTTCCATTTCATTTGGTATGCATTTTTATACGGGGTGATTAAGTAATGCAAGACAAACTTGCATGAGCTTTGATTTACCTTCACCACGGAAGAATGAACGCATCTTTGAGTTGTCAGCCCATTGAGGCCAAGCTAATTAAACCTCGTCCCCTCTTGGTCTGGATCCTGTCGCCTAGTTGCCATTTTATTTTCCGTGGGAGGTGTCATGCGTCCATCGTGAAGTCGGCAATAAAAGCCTGAAATTCTTTAGAGCTCATGTCGTAACTTAAGGGGAGTTGGAGATCGTGGAAAATGCCATTCACCATGTTTGTAATCTCGTGGGCACGTGCAACAGTGCTCTGGTCGGAATCAGCATCGGAATCAGCAGATGAAGATGCGTGCCGACCACTATTCATCAGACCCCTTTGGGAATGAGACTTAAATGCATCCATTAGATCCGGAAGGTCAAACTCGTGTATCTTACATTTCTCCAAGAGACTCGTAACGACTTGACCCCGGGAACAGATCTCGTTCGTGTTCACCAACTCATCGTACGTGAGCCACACATCTGCCAGCTCGCGTTTTTGAGCGAGACAAAGAATGGAGCCTCCGTAAGAAATGGCAAATATCTCGGGCAAAGACAAGGTCCACTTCTGCCCAAGGAAACGCTCGGCCAGATACCGATACCTCATGGGGGTGTATGGTAATGAGATGTGATTTAACACCGCTGGCCGGAGGCCAAACCGATAGAACATGGGTTGATCACGGTGCAAATTCACTGCAATTCGCAACCAAGATTCAATTGATCGGTTGGGTTGTCTTGACAGAAAGACATGTTTGCCTTGGGGTAAGGCCCGCTGGACCAAACTAATCTGAGGAGTGCATATTCGGGGAAATTTGATCACCAAGTGGCGCAGTCCACGATCACGTTCCTCCTCCATTTTGAGGGTGACCAGAAGTAGTGCTTTCACATAACGCTCCTCTTCTAGTAATGTCATTGTCCCGGCATTTCTCAAGCCCACCAGATAAGCCCAACAAAATGGCTCGGAGATGACTTTTGTGTTAGGAACACGAGCAAATATCTGGCCCAATAAAGTGGACCCAGCTCGAGCCGAGGTCCAAATAAAGATCACATTGACGCAGGGTTGGTAGTCAATCAAAATCCGTAGTTGGTCCATCCATTGCCAGAACGCATGGTGAGACAATTGCAGAATGTGAGTGGCAGTCGTGTTTTGTCCGTACCAAACGAATGGATATCGACGAATATCCTGGACATCTCGATCTGGAGGCGATCGAGAAAACCAGACCGATGTGGCATTCACTCCATGTGGTGTCCATTGAGGTTGGGTCCATATTTGGTTGGGATCGTCATATTGATCGGCGTGACCTGACAACGTCGGCCAAATCCGTGAAGGAATTAACAAGAAGTTGTTCAGGTCATGGTAATCTTGATCAAACCAGGCGGATCGCCACAAGATCCGATAGATTCGACCATTGACTTTGTTGCTTTTGGAGTCGATCCTTGAATCAGACACGAGGAAACCCCAGAGTAGCTCCCAAAGCCAATGCAAGATCCGATGAATGACAAAAAGCCTGCCATACAGGCTGAGCATTTTTGAATAAGTAAGTCATTATGAACATTGCATTTGCATGTTATCTCCTCTTACCCAAGGAAGTTGAAAATAATCTCCGATGGAGGATTTACGTTGGAGATGAAGTCAAAGTTGCCACAGGGTCTACGAATGAAATCTTTGTTGATAAGTAAATTGATTGCCATGAGCTCATTTCCGAGATTTTGGATAATGCACATTTCAATATTTACTTTTGAGTTCATTGCTATGTACTCTGCGCTGGACTAATGAAACTTCAACTGGAACCGTCAAAGGACACCAAAAAAACAAGAAAACATTGTTTGTTGTGGCTTGTGGCACATGTTCAAGCGAGAAACACTTCAAATTCCATCCCGAGGGTCAAGCATTCGTTACTGCTTATGGATTGGCAATGTTGTATCGATCATCAAATCGTGCACATGTGTGGCACACACATGGGGTTTAATACTCCATAGGTCAATCGTGGCCTCAAGGAAGTGATCCAATACGAAGAAAGAACCTTTTAGATGTTGCTAACTCAGAAATCTATTTTAAATCTACCAGAATGAGCGATCTCTACGTACGAAGTAGATCCCAACGCCTCGCTTCAAATGTGTGCCCCCATCGATTTTCATGCACTCATTTCCCTTCGAATCCAAATTGAACTTGGACAAAACATTTGTTTGAATGTGAGAGATTTGAGTGTTGGAAAAATATTTTCAATCATTTACGATGATATTATCTAATGCATAAAAATGGGACAGCTTCGTAAATCATGTACATAAATCCTAAAACGGACGTCCAAGAATCTATTCTTTCCTCTGTTAGAAGTCATCTACAGTCTATTTTCTTAATTACTACACACTTTAATACATTCCCAAGGCTGACTAAACAAGCAACGGCTGAACTTGAGCGATTTGTCCTCGACGAAGAAAAAGAGAAGCTGACACAAGATTCCAAAGGATGTAGCAAAGTAAAGCAAACATTTTTCTTTGGTATTTTGGAGTAAAGAAACAAAAACGTTCGTCTATTTAAAAGGACGGGTTTTGGGGTGCTCGAAATTTTTGTCTACTTTTCCAAAGAAATGAACAAACTTTGGCGAAGCATCTTATTAATAAAGTTTCAAAGTAATGCAGAGATGATTTACTGCCCTTGTTGAAGGTGATCAACAAAAAAAAAAAAGACCGCTTCGTTGAAAAGAAGGTTTGTTGGTCATTCAAACTCATCTTCGGGAATGAGTTCATAGAGGTGGAAATTGATATTGGTTTAAGGAACTATCACAAAGCATGACTTGCCAGAGAACCCAAATCACACACAACCCGTTGGAAATGCAACAAGTCGTGACTCGTTGTCGGAATAATACGCCATAGCACTATCAAAGTTCCATTCAGTCGTCGGGCCAAGTCGATCCACTTCTTCCTCTCAATGAGTAAATCATGTACAAGTACGGTGTGAGATTCATGCGGAGTTTTTTAAAGAGAGGAAAAAGGCTTCCACGTGGTTGACATTTTTGCCCTATGGAATTGATCTGATTCAACATCAAACAAACCCTCGTCTCAAAACAGGCCTCTATCAACCTGGTGTTATCGTTTGAAGACATCTCGACCCATAGAAAGGCTCAGCAGTGATCTGAAGACGTTGTTTCGACGTCAAAAAATCGATATCACAGGTTGAAGGGTAGGATCAATAAGTGTTAAAACCATTTCAGTTAGAACTTCAGGGGAAATCAATGCCCGAGGCATATTGAAGTTTTGGAGTCACATCGGAAGAAATGATCTGTTATTGATCTTTTATTTCTAGTCCGTGTTTTAACTTCCCACCCTCACAGCCCCGTTTAAGTGCTTAGACCAACATTGTGCCAAAAAAATGTTTTTTCCCATTGGAATGGCTTTTTCCACCAGCGATGAGATGGCTTTTTAGCCACTAAAATCCGGCTTTTTTTCTTTACTCTATGCTGTGTGCCATTATCATCCAGAATTAGTGGATTTGAAAACATGTTAAAACCATTTAGCAATGTTCATGAATATGAAAAACAGAAAACCCTTGTTACTTTTAAGTATATAACTGAGCTACATTGAAACAACCCGGGAACTAAAGAGCATGAAAAAAATGTTAAGCTAGATTTTGTGAAAGTTTCAAATGTTTTGATAAAAATCAAGAAAAGAGCTTGAGTGCCAAAAATCCCTAAGTGCCTAAAAACCTGGATTTTTTTTTGTTATAGCATCACTGATTTTTTTCCTTTCCTTGATCAACTTTTCAACAAAAATAGGTAAAGCTAACAAATCAACGGCACATTTGAAACCGCTTAACTTGGGACTTCCAAAAAACGTTGAACAGTTTTGGAAAAGTATTTTTTTTCAAAATTTGGGAACTCAGATCGTTTTTTTGGTCCGAAATTCAAAGAAATTTTCACAAGTTTGCTAATGAGATACTAACGTTTTCAAATGGTGAAATAAAAACTGAACCCTCTTCATTGGTGTAAGGCTCTCATCGTTGGGAAAGCAAGGTCTCAAACAATCAAACAAGACGAAAGAAAGCTGATCTTAACAAAATTGATCAAGATTCATTAAAAACCTGGACAAATCACTCTCACTAACTTTTAGAAAATAATGACATTCCGGTGAGTGGTAAGTAGATCTAATGGAATAATAGATTGTTACTCATGTCCCTAACTATTTTTCTTTCGGATCGAACGTACGATACGGAACGGCAACGAGGAAGTTGTACCTTGGCGAAGAGCCGAGTCATGGGTAAATCGGCTTCTGCTCGGTCCAATGCCTTCGTATGCATAAGCGGTATCTGTGTATATCTGTACTGGACCTTTATGTCCACTGTCCGTTAAATTATCGGTACAGCCTCCGGGGAAAATGCCTCATTGGTACAGACATTCATAACGAGAAGAACGTTCAAGTGACCCTAAATGGTTTTTGTTGACATTTTGCTCCTTAATCCAACGCAACGTGGGAGACGTTTTATCTACGTATTTTTGCCACGTGGTTATCGGTAACTTTGAATACTGATGTGGTATTTCCAATCTTTAGTACATAGGGTTGTGGCTAAATACCCGATTAAGGTTGTGTCAAACGAGTCCCTTACCTCCTTCAATGCCAGGGATGTACCCTGTGGGCACCCTCGTTATCATCTGATCTAGAGACCCTGACTGAATCCGATCCCCAAAGTTATTGGAAGCTTGCCAACTCATTCCACAAAAAAACTAAAGAGGTCCCGCCACTCTACTTAAGAATAAATTGATAACTGTGCCGCTAATTCTAGCAAGTTCAATGAATGAGATCTGCGTGGAAGGTTCTTTTCTAGTTGAAGAATGAAGAGTGATTCTTATAAAGACCTCATGTTTTGGGGGACTCTTTTTTTTCATCCGAACATTTCATAAAAGGAAATTGACTCGACTTAAATGAAAAGACATCTGACGCGTTTTGTTGGTATTTTGCCTCTACCAACTTTTGTTCGGGGATTTAACCCTGAAGTGAAATGACAGGGAAACCAGATTTAAGGATGGCCTTCCATCATGAATTTAAGATGACATTATCAAGTTGAACTTGGACTAATTTGAGTGGCCAAATCTGGTTTTGTTGATGAACTGCATATTTCATCCTCAAGAAGACGACGCACTTGAATTCCACTGGGGAAAAACCGAATGCCTCAGAGTAAGGGAATCACAAATCAAGAAAAATGGAGCCAGGATATATGAAGTGATAGACCATATTTCTTACTATTAGAGATAAACTGGCCTTGACGATCATGAAACAAACTCTCTTAAATTAGTAACTGGTTTATCACTCGCCCATGGGGAACTGGCCGGGTGTCCGGGTTTATTGTGGCATTTATTCTATTCTTTAGAAGAGCTGCTACACTTGTCCATTTTGTGGGCCCATCCAGCTCGTTAACGTTGGCCATGCCGCATTATGACGCCCCCGTTGGCATAATTTGATGGTACTGCTCGACGTTTTTGGACCATGATTCTTCAAGCTCATCCTGTTTTTTGCCAAATTTATCTCCACGTGAATCCATTAGAAGTTTGTATGCTTCTTCTTCAGTACATTCTGATACCTTGTAAGTGAGGGCATCGTCATCACTTGTCTCGAGGCATTTTGAGCTGCTACATTTCACGGTCAGGGTTGCCAGCTATTTTGAAGTCTATTTCTACCGTGTTGTTCTGGAGTTTTGTATTATGCTGATCCGGTTTCTGGTCCTCAAAAGAATTGTAGTGCAAATGGTGTTGAAAACAATGGATTTCAGACTAATTTGTCTTCTTGAGACTGAAGACAAAACCTATAGCTCTAACAGAACCCACTGACATCGTACAGTTTTAGTAGTTTTTGATCGAATTCGAGCTGAACTAAGTTTTGCCGGAGCCTTGCGTCCATCAATCTTCGATTATTCTTAGTGGATACCACACTAACCAACTAACTAACTAACTAACCATCCAACCAACGCTTCTGCCTTCAGGGATGCGCTCAAAGCCATAACGATCTGGACTCGACCAAGAAGTTCAAAGACATATTAGTGTCCGACCCGCAATCAGATCACACACCGTGTTATTTTTTCCCCCTCTCCTCATTCAACAGAACGCTTTCAAACCAGTTCAAAGCACCCAGATTCGTGAGATCGAAGAATGTTTGCTACCCAAATAGGTACAAGGGTCGAAGAGAGTAACATGATGACCTCACCAGTGGGTCGATGGACGGCCTTGAGGATTTTTAATAGAACCAATTCGATCACCTAGAAATATATCCATCCAGACTTACGTAGCTAGATTCTCCCCTCGAAACACCCCATCCAATGCTCGTGAAGTTAATGTGGGAGCTTTCCGATTTACTTCCCCGACAATGATGTGTGGTGTTTGGGGTGTTGCTCTTTGATCGGATTTTTTCGAGTTTCAAAACCTGTTAGTGTTAATGAAATACGCCACCACTTTGACCATTTGGTTTTGGGGATAGTTGGTTGTGAGTGGGAGAAAGGCTTTTCCTCGCTTGAACCACGCACGTTTCCCAAGATTGATATGGTCAGCCCGATTTCATGGTCAGCCATCAATTCCATTTCAGGATCAGTGCGTACGTGAGTGCATGCGTGTGCTCTATAGTGCTTAATTGACACTGACATTGTTGGCATTGGCATTGACATTGAACCTTCGATGGATGGGAGATTATTTCTGTCTAATTTAATACTCTTTCGCATACCATCAGATAAATCATGCCTTCTACCGACGCTGATGTCTAAAAGGGACAAGTGAGTCATTACTCATGCTGATGGTGTTGTATTTGATATCGAGGTAGAGCACACAAATTTGAAGTTGTCTCGGGAGAGATATTCCCAGTGTTTAATCAAATTTTCACGGAAAGGGGACAACGATTTCCGTGTCCATTTCTCGTAATTAGTAACTTTGGCCCCCCTGATGGTTGTGGACAATTGAACGAACGTCCGCAAGAAGTTTGCAATTAGCGATGTAAAGCACTTCTTCATCTTTATACTCGGAAGGATGGGAAGTAGCGCTTTCGGAAGAGACTACTTCAAAACCATAGGACCAAATATATGATCTCTAGGCTTAATACTACAACCAGCATCCTTGGACTTGAAGGATTATTTTGTCAAAAAGAAAGAAAATTCCTGGAAAAACGACCAATTCATATTGTTTTCATATTGAACCCGTTCCTAGATGTCCATCTCCACCGGGATTATGGCCAATCTTGAACTATGGTGGTAAATTTATGGCTTGCATTCACACTTAGTCATCGGTTGTGAGTGAGTGAGTGAGTGGCTGGCACCTCGAATTTCCTGGTGGATGTGGTGCCTCCTGGGAGGTAGACGAACTGCCTTCATGCTCCCAATTTGAAACGGTTTGGCCCCAACCAAAAACGCACTCACCACATACAATACGTACAGTATTTTCAGATGCCAGTACCGAGATGGACATTTTTTGCTTGTCTCTTCTCGGTGATGAAGTTGTACCGAGGAATCTATCTGGCTTAGACTGAACACATTGTCTAAATGTAAAAGGGTGCACAGGTTACTACATTCCATTGTCGAGATGAGATTCAAGACGACGGAATGCAAAGAGGTGCATGAAGACACAGACGACAAAACTTAAAAAATCGCTTTTGATCAAAATAACTCTCTAAGATAAACTCATGCAATCAATCCATCATTGTATTGTTTTTTGGACATGGGCCAAAACTAGATCCACTGGTCCTCTCTGCGATGGGTATTCAAACTGAAGTTGTACTGAGGGTACAGTTGGTCTACACCAGGGGTTCTCAACCTTTTTCCGGGGGATACCCATTTTGGCAAGGGAAATATCCGATTTACCCCCCTATGTAATGACCAATATTACAGCGTTTTTGTCTTTGTGGCCTTTTTGCTCACCGATGATCGGGTTGCGAGCAGAGGCTTAAGAGCCGTGAGAAATTCAAACGGAGAAAAACAATAAAAATGTCAAAATACGTGAAGAGAAAAACGTGCAATATTGGTCGAAAAACCCCAAGTTTTTTCCAATTTTTCCGGACACAAATTTACCCAACAGAAAGTCAAATTTACCCAATTTTGGGTAAATACCCATAGGTTGAGAACCCGTGGTCTACACGTACGCTTTTTGACCGTTCGGTCTTTGTCTGCAGGTGCTCTTCGTTAAAGTGGATGTACTTGTTCACTGTCATTCTAAAAATACAAAAGTTTTGTATAACAACCCTAAAACACAACAATTCATCATCTTAAATAATCAAATGCAGCAATCGATTTCTTTGTGGGGAATATCATTACGCTCACTGAGACTCACATTTCTCTCCCGAAACTTTCACCCAAAATGGGTAAACTCAAAGGGCCCATTGCTTTTTGATCCAAGTGGCCCGTGGTTTGTTCATGTCTTTTCCCAACGTACATGTGTAGGGGTCGTCCAACCAAATTTCCGTCCCAACAAAATTGCTTCGAACCGATTGACTGATTCTTGTCAACTAACGGACAAAAGGAAAGCAGTATGTACTGTAAAGATTGAGTTGTACTCTTGAAACCCGAAAATGTACGTACTAGGTACTTGTAGAAAGGATACAACCTCAGTCTCTCTTTGGTTTGGCTACCCCTCGTACTAAAGTAGATGGACAAGATGTAACTTTATGTGAACAAGCTCTCCGGCAGATGTATCTTAAGCTCGAGTAGTCAAGGAATGATTAGCAACTGAATGATAAATTTAAATGTCTGAACTTACAGTTAATTGGAAGATTTTGAAGGTTAGATAATCTACAACCAATAAAATTAGGGATAGTTAGGCATGAATTTGAACTTGTATTGTATCAGTATTAAAGTGGATAAGCACGCGTGATTCTTGCTGGTCTTGTTGATTGAGGAAAGGAAGCACGTTCCCATACACTCCATTGAACTCATAAAGTGTCGTACCTCAGGCAGTTTCAGGACTTGGGTTTGTCATGCCCAATCACCAGGTTAGATAACTTGATGGGATGGATTCGTTTTTGGGAACACTAACGAAATGATTACCCATCTGCCAATGTCTCGGATGTTCGGAAACGACCAGGCCAACCAAGGCATATTGGTTTCCTTACGGGCCTGACAAGGATTCCGATTAGCTTAGGACGACGGGATCATGGATGCAGCAGACCTGTGCCACTTACTTTCAAAGTGTCATGGATTTCAATTTCAATTACATTGGTCTCAAAAGGAGTGAAGAACAATTATTTACGGTACCTTCTTTGAAAGATTATTAATCAAATGAGAGACTAAAAGTAAAGTACATGAATGATAGAAGGTGCCTCAATAAAAAAAATTAAATTGATCCAACTATTTTTGACGACCAGAAAGCTATTTACATTCTATATGTAAAGTCATGAAATTGACTAAAATTTCTTTTTTGTCTTGCTTAGTCTTAAATTAACAATTACGAAAGAGGCTCTTCAAGGCAAAATAATATCGGCTATTGACTTTTATTGAAAAAGTTTGGAGTACTTAATTTTCTATCCCAATTCTTATTTCAAATCCTCATAAGGGGACCTCCAAAGGTTTAGTGCTCCTTGTCTGAAGTTGAGTGTATATTCTTCGATTAGGATGAAATTGCAGTTGTTCATGCGGCTAATTCATTTTTGGGTCCTCGTCTGAGTCCCTCGCCATGAGTTCATGAGTTCCCAAGACGAATTATTGCCTTTTTACACGGCCAACGTAATCCATAGTAGACCAACTGCCAAGAAATAGAACGGATCAAGGATGAGAATCTTCAGACCCCCAAAAAAACCGATCGACATCCAAGACAGACAAGACTATTGTCAAATACCTACGTAGCTACAGGATTTTTCGGCTTGGTTTGGAATTGGAACTTAGTCCTTTCTGACCACTAAAGGTAGGGATCAAAATATGTTAATGCCATTGCGAATGGATTTGGAATTGCGTGAATACCCTGGACTTCAAACAACGAAAAGAAGCTCTTTAGCGGCCCCATTTTGCATGTCAGCACATTTTCATAATATGAACAAATGGTAACTTGCAATCCTAAACGCCTTTAGTTTCAGCTTCAGCCAAAGAATCACAAGTCTTTCCAAAATCCATCTCTCTGTAAGAATATTTATTTCGGGATCAAAGTGAAGAAACGTCAACTTAAGAGTAAGAAAAGCTCTGATTTGTTGTCATCAAGGCACAAAGATGATACGGCTTGAGTTTTCATATGGTTGATATGTAGAATCATCCCCCGTCATAATCATCATTTCAATAATCATGATTGTGATTTCATTCGCATTATCGTCCTCCCATTGTCTTTTCAGATCTTTGAGATGATCGAAATGCCGCCGTTGTTGCATTCATGTTTTAGTACTGTATTTCTACGTATGCATTGGTCGAACATTCCAATGATCTCCATTCGGTTCACCGATTAATCCGTATCCCCTAGGGCCTAGGGTTTGTGTTCCAAATCAAACTAGATTAGATCAGCGGAAACAACGGTTTGAAGTGAGTGAGTCATCTCAGGGTTAGTTCTGATTTATAAAAAGCTTTACTCGGACGACGATTGCCCAGATCCAGATATTTCAACACGGATCAAAAAAGACCATTGCAAATACTTTGGATATCTCAGAGATCAATCAAGTGGTTGAAGATAATTTGTGGACAATTCGTTTGTACGTACTGTAGTAGGCAATTTCATGAGATTTTTTGGCTTTGAGACGGTGTCTGGGTTGGATTCACTTTTTATCGCCTCCGGTGAATAAGGTTGACGTAATAGGGCAAACCAGGAGGCTAAAACGCGATTTTTCCTCGTGCAGACCACCAAAGTGATCATGCGAGGTCGGTTAATTCTTGATTTTAAGAATGTCAACAGTCTTTTACACGCACGGTAAGAAATGTGGAACACTGTCCAATACATTTTATGTAACTCATATTTACCATTACCTAAGTCAAAATGTTGACCTTAGATATCAGATTAGATAGAGGGTGACAATACAATCCAAAGTCTGTTCTTGATGGATTGGACATAAAAATGAAGAAGTTTTTAAGTTGGAGAAGTCGTTCCCTATGGCTTTTGAAACAGTCTTGAAGTAGAAAAATATTGATGCATATTTACTGGAATTCTGTAAAACGGGAAAAAACACGATGCAATGTCACTTAAAACACATTTTGAGTATTTTCATAGGCTTGATCCTTTAATAGTCAAATAAATGTGTGTGTTCATCTAAAATATTTTTGAAAATCTCCTCATTTTGGGGTCTAATTCGATGTAAACAAAACTACCTATAATTGCGTCCTTTGTGAAGGCTATTCAAAAAGAAGGCCATGAAAAATTGATCGTCAGAACAGATTATTGACCTTAGTGCACCTGTCAATCATTTCAAACGTGCATGCGTATCAAATTTATCAAAGTACTGCTGCTGGTAGTAATAAGTGTGCCGTTTTTTTGCCAATCCTCACATCTTTTCCAATCAAAGCACAAATGAAAGTGTCTGTTTTAAGGCAAAATCTTGCTTGAAGAATTCCGCCAGTTTGGTCTCTATTTGAATGACGTTGTTGCACCATCGATCAATTCATCATGTTGCTCATTTCCAGACTCTTGATGGCCATGGCCAAAGCGCCTTCTTTGGTAGCATTGCCTCCGATGAATCCATTGGCGTGAACAAAGACGCACCCGGGGATGGCACTCTTGGCCGAGAGCTCCTCATCCCTCAAGGCCAACCAAGCTTGGGGCAATTTTAGACGAGACTCGAAAGGCTGATCCTTGACGGGCACGGCACTCACCCGCCAAGAGCCATTTGTATCCGCGAACACGGCGTACAAAATGTGGCCAGCGATCCCTTGTTCCTCTTCCAGATCAAATAAATGCTCTTTGTAGGGACAGCCTCCGTTCTGAAAGCAGATGATTCGTCCGCTCTTGTGCAGATTGAATCGTTCTTCTATGGCCGTGGC
Organism: Tigriopus japonicus; assembly: GCA_010645155.1. Taxonomy (NCBI): domain Eukaryota; kingdom Metazoa; phylum Arthropoda; class Copepoda; order Harpacticoida; family Harpacticidae; genus Tigriopus; species Tigriopus japonicus. The sequence continues at coordinate 5,331,448 of CM021318.1, forward strand.
CACGATGCCGCGAGCTGGCCACCAGACTTGAGCAAAGTAGTGGATCTTGTCCAGAAACTCGGGTCGAACCAGATCCATGGCGCGATGGAAACCCGCGTCAAAGTCCTGGGATTCGTCGTTCCACTTGGGTCTCAAATTACCCACACGAGCGCCCAAATGGGTCGAGATCTGATATCGGGCCTCTCCATCGTGAGTTGGAATCCCGTTGTCTTGAGCATCGATTTCCTCCATGAAATTGGCATATACCTAAAGTCACAGTAATTAGATTGTAAGTAATGGGTGGGATGTTTTTCCTTAAAATTGGCGAGAAACCCACAAACAACAAAAATCGGCTTAAGTTATTTTGGACCTTTTTTTCTTTTGGGATAAAAATAGTCCGAAAAAATGCAAACATGACTGCATTTTGAAAATTTAACTTAAAAAAACTTCTGTTGTCATTCCAAATCTTACCTATTCAAACGAACACTCTTACCTTGTCGAATATTTTTTCAACCAATTGCTCATCTTGTGTGTTCAGGACTTGACGAATGATCGGTTTGCCATAATGGACATAAATGAGTCCAGCCGAACTGAGCTTGGTCACCCATTTCTTGCCCTCTATTAGACTGGCCACGGATTCGTTGAAGGACTTTTGATGATGATCGAATCGTTTGGTTTCCGCATTGAATTCTCCACCCACATCCACGACGATATCGCACTCGGCCAAGATTTTCGGGTCTCGCGATCGAACAATTTCGGCGTTTTGGAATTCCGGCAACAATTTGAGCATGAAGCAAGCGAGAACTTCATCGCAATGGAATGTTCCGTTATGGGTTCCGATTTTGACCATCTTGGACAAGAGATTCTTCAACATGGAACTGCGAGCAGAGACTGAACAGAGAAAATGGATATAAAGTCATCGGATTATTAGGCGGATCAATAAATAAATGATGGACGCTCTGAGTAGGTAAGAAAGAACGATTTGAAAAGTTTTAATCATCTCATTTCATTTTGGTAAGTGTGCGTTGCTTTTCGGCGAACTCCACGATTTTCTCGTCAATCATTAGACCTTTCTTCTTGCGGACATCATTCATATATTGCCGGGCTTGGTTTTCCGAGTCGGCCTTCTCTCCATAATGAAGGATCTCCTCCTCACTCGATGGAACCCAAAACGGATCTACATCAATGAGCTCCCAATGACTAAAGACCAATTGTGGCATGGCCAAGCCAGAAGTTTGCCGAAGGATCTCGTGCGAGAATTGGAAGCTTTCGATCACAGGTAAATGAGCGGTGACAACAAAGGTCGACGAACCCGCCACCATATCTTCGTGGACAATCTTGCCATGGCGTTTACCCAAACTGGCAAAGAGTTTTCCCAGGACTTCTGCCTGGACTTGGATATCACACGAATACATAGCGGCCATCAGACGTTGTGGGTGGTTTTGGAAGGCCTTTCGACAGCCTTCTTTCATGGTCGACACGATTTGTCCGGAGAGCGGTCCATGAATACCCGATGATGAGGATATCTCCGGATTGCCTTCGATTTGAATGTCATGTATGATGAAGGCCACGCCCATCATGGGCTCTTCGCACAAAGGTCCGGCCATGGTGGCCAATTGGAAGCCGTTCAAGATGGACGAGTCATATTGACATACTGGTTGATTCGATTTCTTCCAAATCGAACCGTGCTCGTTGAATCCGTTGAGAAGCAAATTGGGTCCACAACGTTTGGGACCGAGGCACCAAATGCGATCCACGTCCAAGTCATTGACGATATCACGGAGAGCGGTTTCAAGTTGAGCTCGTACTTCATTTTTGACTTGGAGTATGGTTTCGGACAAGGATTCACTGGATTCTTGATCTAATGCTCGGAATAAATCCACATTCTTCTCCAGGATGGCAATCACTTCCGAGCTCAATGGGACAGCCTCTACTTCGATCTGACATCGTTTGTCCGGAGTGGACATCACCACGAGTTTCTCCATCACAGCAGCCTCTTCATTGGGATTAGGGTTGGCCACCATTTTATTGTCATCGTTGAATTGTTCATTGAGCATGTCATGCTTGGGCGGGACTACAATGGTCTCTCGAAACGGAACAATGGGCTCAGACACTGAAATGTCCACCCCAGCATAGGTCTCTTTCAGATCTCGAACACATCGCTCCAGATGGACTTCACCGGCAGTCACCAGAATATGTTCACCTTTGTCGGTAAGTTGGACTTGGACGTTGGCATCGGCCTGATTCAACAAGTGAAGGCCTTGAACGACCTTCTGCATGTCTGAAGACTTGGCCGGCTCAATAGCCACTCTGAGAATGGGCACGGCCGATTGAGTAACCTCGACAAAGGCCGGGCAAGCCGGTTCACTAGAGAGAGTGCCGGATTTGAGGATGAAATCTTCCAAACCACCAATTCCCACCACATTACCGCAAGGCACGCGATCCAAAGGCTCCAAATCACGACCAAGAAGAAGGTACAGACTACGTAGTTTGGTTTTGAACACGTGGCTTTTCGAGTTCTTTACGTTATCCTCATCGGAGCAGATGGCTTGCCCACTTTGAATGAGTTTCAAGGCTTCTTCCGGATCATATTTGGGACCGAGGACGTATACTTCCTGATCGGGCTTCAACTCCCCACTGAAAACACGGGCAAAGGCCAAGAAGGTCGTTTCGTCTTTCGGTTCAGCGGGCGTGTCATTCAATTGAAGGCTTTCAACGGCTAAGGGCGTGCCTTCGTCGGGCGACTTAATCCTGGCCTTGGCGCGTTCTCGGCGAGCGGCCATTTCCTCCGTGGTCAGTGCTTTGGGACGATTTTCCGGCAATTGCGAACGCATCACGGGAAACATTTTCGACACGAACACAATCACAGGAGCCTCGGGCTCATCCGAACAGGCCAAAAAGGCTTCCTTTAAGGCGCGAGTCGACTCGGGCAAGGTCTCGAACTTGCGGCCTTTAGAACACATAAGCTTCTTGACGCGCTCTTCACTCAGTTGATCGGGGGCGGGTAGTTGGGCGCACACCATGGACAAAACGGCCGCGGATAAAGGCAACCATTGTCCAAAGATGGCCCGAATGAGCTGATCCGGATCCTCGGACTTGAGATCGCGAGGGGCAATTTTCAAGCCCAGACTCTGAATGATTTTGGTCAGTTTGTCCTTGTCGTGTCGAGCCCGAACGGCTTCATAAGCGTTCCAAACATTGTCTAAGATTAGACTCACGAATAGCGGCTTTTTAGCTTGGCTCAAAGCACCCCGGAAGATTTTCTGGGCCTTGAGATTGACATAGTAATCGCCCCAAAGGGTACGTTTGAGGACACGCTCACTGAAACCCAATTTTTGGGCGTAGATGCGGGCAAAGGTGCCTAAATCAAAGCCCCAACCTTCGGCGGCGGACGCAAAAACCACATTGCCGCGTTCCGGCGAGAAATACAAATCCGAATCATCGGCCTCGTCCATGCCCGTACTCCAATCAAAGACCACTTCCTGGCCAGGGTCGGGCTCTTCGGCCGCGGGCTCTGAACACGCTTCCGGCGGCCGATCTTCGTCTTGTCGCATCACATCGGCGGCAAACAATTCGCCAATAACGGCGTTGACCCGTTCCAAGACTCGCGTCAAGTGGACATAGGCGTCCAGGGGCGCCATTTTCTTCTGCGTGATCAATCGGTCGATTTTGTTCAAGACCAACACGGGTTTAATGCCTTCGCGCCACGCTTGCGCCAACACGGTTTGCGTTTGCGGTTGCACGCCCTCGACCACGTCGACCACGAGGATGGCGCCATCGCAAAGACGCACGGCGGTCGACACCTCCGAGGAGAAATCTACGTGACCGGGCGAGTCGATCAGGTTGATGAGCGAGGCGCGTTGATCGTGGACGTGAACCAGGGACACGGCGCTGGATTTCATGGTGATGCCGCGCTCTTGCTCATCGGGACGCGAGTCTAAGTAGAGCAGTTTGCCGGCCATGCGGCTCGAGATGAGGCCGTTGGAGGCCACGAGAGCGTCGGCCAGCGTGGTTTTGCCGTGATCCACGTGGGCCAGGATGCACGCATTGCGAATTTGGGAGGGTCGGCCTTGAAGCTCTTGGATCTGAGGGAGGAACGGCGACGCGGGCATGATGATGATTATGATGATGCGATGACTCAAGTGGAGGAGGAGGAGGCTGGGATGCCAGGGGTCTTTATTCCTGTACCGGGAATTGCACCATGCGCGTTCACCGATCCTCAATCAAGCGATCGGTCGGTTCTCTTATGCCTGTCACGTGTCGGGTTTTACCTTCGTTTGAGCTTTTGTTGTTCTCAGTGTTGCGAGATTTTCGGAAAATTCCCAATTCTCGCGATTTTAAGGGTCAGATTGGATATTAAAGTTTCGCCATTGGGAATTCCCAAAAGTAAAAAAATGGGAATTTTGAATCGTGAGATAAATTTTCTTTCTTGTTCTTTGGGAAAAAATCGAGGAACGCACTCTCTCAAATATTTTGCAGTTTTGAGATCAAATACAAAAAGTAGCGAGAAATTGAATCACCTCCAGGAGTCTGATGGAGATAAATTCACACGCAAACAGGTATGACATGTAAAAATGTCCCACGATCATGATTAGTGATAACGTCATAAATGTTAAGTTAACGTGGACGCCAACAATATTTATAATATGAACATATTCTAGATGGGGTAGCATCGTGATCACAATTGCCAAGATTGATTTAATGTAAAGTTCTAGAGAGAGAAATACCACTCTGAAATGAATGGTAAAATGTTCTAATTACACTCAAATGACAACTCATTTCCTCATCAGGTCATCAATCACTATCACTGAAAAATCAACAAACTTAAACTTGGGTTGTCAGGCCGCTCTTCTTTTAGGAGAGTAAGATCACTTTACATGGATCCTCCCCTTCTCCATTCTGATGAAAGGGCCTTTGAACTGAACGAAAGTGACTGGCTGGGAGTCCTGATATTAATTGGGATTTTTGAGAGAATTTGGCACATTTTGGGGGGAATTTTGATGCCATTCATCGAGCAACACTGGTTATTCTGTAGGGCCGCTGATCGCCAAGTCGAAAACGGCCAAACCGGGAAATTAATTCCCGTTAGGGAGCTTTGATTCGAGAATTTTTGATGCGACCAATTAGCGTGCTACAAAGATAGGACAACGGATGCCGATAGAGTTCCCAAATAATTTAGCATAACTTGATAATGTTTATAGTTCAGGCCTAAAAAATGTTGCTATTTTTTGTTTGAAAGTAGCACTTTTGAGCCCAAAAGTTGCAATATTTTTTGTGAAAAGTTGCACTCAATTCGACGAAAGTTGCTGTCCTCTGGCCTATTGACTATTCTGACTTATTGACATAAAAACGTGAAGTTTGGTCAAATAATTGTCTCAATTCCGGGAGGAAGTTCTAGTCAATCTTTTGACCTTTGGCTTCCTTTGAAAACAGTTTGGCGCTCCGTACAAACTTTTCTCGAATTAAAGAAACTCAATTCTTAACACATATTCGGTGCGTGCGAAATTCATTACCTCAAAAAATTTCTGCCGGATTCGATTTGAGTGATCGAGAAAACAATGCATGAAAATATAGTTGTTGTTCGTGGCAAATATGATTAAAATGAATCCTAAATAAGATAAAGATTGAAAAAAAAACTACAATTTTAGGGACAAGTTGTTTTTGGCAACTTCTTCTCTCGTGGCCACACATCTTTGTTCCGCCTGTGATCCATTTCTCGGTAAAAACAACTACTTTTTCCCGCAACTTATATTCTTCGTCAAGGTTCAGCAGCACTTCGGAAACAGACTGACTGATTTTTTGGCTAATTTATGAGAACACCTTTGGGGAAAATATCAGCTATACTTGCTAGGATGATGGAGGTAGAGTTGTTACAAACGTAATGGTGACCTGTAATTTGACTCCTTGATCGCTTATTTTCAATCTCGCTCTCTCGGGAACCTTCAGCCTTTAGCCAATTTGGAAGGTTGCTGACCAGGGCCACTAGATAGTTGCAAATTACATTTTACAATGTAATTATCGAAATCTTGAGTTTTTGTCCAAAATTACAAAAATGGGGGAAATTTTACCAAAGTGGGAAAAGTGCTTGTTCTGTTAAAAAGAATTCTAGAAAAAGATTAGTTTGTCAATCAAAATCAAAGTTAGGAAACAACCCGACATGAAATATTATAGTTCCAACGAAAAATGTTTAGTTCATCTTCGGGGCCATCGGATACTTGAAAATAATTATTCACAATGTAATTACAAAAAATTGTGATTTTTCCAAAATTACAAAATTTGGAAAAATTCAATAAAGCCTAGAGAAATTGCTTGTTCCTTTCAAAAAGACGTAGAAAAAGATGGCAAAATAAAACATTGAAAAGACCCAGAGAGGATTCGTTTCAATTGCAACAAAGTGAAATTCATTTATCTGCTATGCCAAAGTTTGAAGAAAGACTTACAGATGATATGAGTATTCGAAAAGGTCAGTTCCTTCTGCAATTAATGAAAAAAGTGCTAAAAAATTACAAAAAAATCCGATTTCATTATATCATTTCTCAAAATAACTGCCAAAAATACATTTTTTTGCCAGTATTTTTAACCAAAATTTGGTAGCCCTGCTGATGACTTTTACTTCTTGATCGTGCGATCATAAAGCAAGTTGATTTCCGAAATCTCTAAAGGGTCGTGCGATGAAGTTTCATCTTGGCAAAAAAGTTATTTTGCTCGCCTTCACTAGTAGTTATTAGAGTATGTTTTCCATTTTTTAAAGTTTTTTTTGACGAAGGGGATAAAAATTGTAGGAAGAAGTCAAATGAAAAGAAAAAGGCAAGAAACTATAGAGCAGGGGTCTGCAACCGGTGGGCCGCGGCTCACATGTGAGCCCACGAGCAATGAGAAAAGTCCGTGATAATGGGCCCAAGCGACATCCATAGTACTGTACTTGTGAGCCCATTTTTCCATTGTTGCCCATAGGTCTTTGATCGTTAATTTGTGGGCCCATGAACCTACCACCAGCTGTGTGGTGGGCCCCGACTTCACCAAACCAAGTTTGGTGGGTCCTGACACAAAAAAGGTTGCCAACCCCAACTGTGGAGTAACCCAGCATGAGATAATCGAATTATTCCTCATATTGCGCCTTTTTGTTCCGTTTCGTTCGAAAGAGTTGAAGGACCTTTACTTTCAATTCAATGGATTTTTATGTCTGAATTATTATTTTTTTCGAATTTTCACCTCAGCTCTTTTATTTTCCTTTGAAATAAAACAGTAAGGGTCCTCCACATTTTGAATTATAAAAAGGTGAACTTTGTTTGAACTTCCGAGAGTACCAAGTTGCGACAATCTTACCTTCAAGAAGACCTTTTTGAAGGCTTTTTGAACGAGTGAGAATGATTTGTAAATTAATTAAGTTCACGTTCTGAAATTTCTAAATCTGAATCCCATATTTTAGTACAATACGATCTCCCCTCGTTCTTGTCCTTCATGACGGCCCCTAAATTTGCCCTGGGACTGACAACTTGGCGTTCAACCTCATGATTATGAAATGTGCTCATCCCCCATCCACCACGAATTCGGTCCACATCTTTCACATCATCATCATCTTCATCATGAAAATCTTCATCGGCGTCTGTCATCTCGCATCTGTTTTGGTACGTTGGTTCGAACGTAAGTACGTACGTACTTATGAGGGTCTGTTGGCGAATTTATTCGGAGCTCTGAAGGCGATGGCTTTTAAGGCTGGTTGCCGTCCTAAAAAGACTTACGAACACTTGCGAGTGAAGATTTTACAGACTGGGTCAAATTAAACAAGGACATCTGTATGTTTGAGGTTTTTGGACCTGGAATGATGCAACACATTTCCCTATGAAACTACACTTATATCCAACTAAAAAATACTTGGTTCATAATCTTTGATTGATGTTGGATATACTCTGTTGAATAAAAGCCATCAACTCGTTATTCAACAAGGATCGTGCAGAAAATTACCTCAGGCTCTAAGAAACCATTCACATTAATCAAGGACCGTTCAAAAAATGGACTTGTTTTCAAAAGTAAAAAAGTTTCTGGGGTATTTCGAAGAAAAGGAACAAGCACTTCATTGTTTAAGTCTCTCGTCAAAAAGAAAGGTTTTGGAATTTGTACTAATTTTTTATTGTCTCAGGACCGTATCATCAAGTACTTGCAGGTTTTCTTTAGTTGTTTCAGTTCTTTCACCATTGCCATTTGCAGAGGTCCTTCGTCATATGAACTTACAAACGAGGATGAGGAGTCTCTTGGCCGATAAAGATGTCAACTGAACTAGACGTGTTCAATTAATTTTATTCCGTTTTCATGGGCTCGATTACATCATGTGTAATTTCAGACACATTTCTGTCCTTTTTTGCTCTTGGCTTCTGCGGCGATGTTGTTTTTTTTATTTGCCTGGCTTGGCCTGTTTCTCATTTATCCATTTATCTCTGGTTATCTGGATGGCAATGAATCCCCGCGAGAGATTTCATATCTGCCAGAAGTGGATGAAATCATGTGGAAGCCTCACAATCTCGCACAAGTGCGCAATGGATTGGATGGAGTTAGTTAAACTACTGCAACAACAACGACAACAACTGACCTGCTCTCATACGTAGTACAAACATAGCTCGAAGCTTCGAATGATTTGAACAAAAATAAAACGTTTTTTCTCCAATCTTGAAGATCCTGAAGGCGATTGAAAGCTTCAAAATAATGATGATTGTCCATTGATGGGGGGGGCATGGCAATCAAAGATTGGATGTGTTGTGCACAAGGCTGCGAGAAGGTCGAACATCAAGACTTTCGAAGTGACCTCAGTCCAAGACAGAGTGAATTAAGGCCGGAATGAGTCGCTTAGTCACTTCTCAAGACTCTAGGGGAATCTATGTCGGTGAGACACAGGATCGACATTAATTAGATTTGAAGACATTTTTTCCATCTTCAATTTGTTTTGATCTTGTCTAACACAATAGACACAAAAATCTATCTTGGGATTCCGATAGAGTTCGATTGCTGTTCTGTCAATTCTTTGTGTTAAGCCCCCGGAACATAATTAGTCGCTTAAAAAAGTTGAAATCATTTTCTTTTCACTCGATCGTTGCTTGGCCCCAAAGAAAACACTTTCTACCGTTTTTTCCCAGGAAAGCGATACAATTTGGGTCATTAAGGTCACAGTTGATAGTCTGTGCACTCACGGACACACTGACAGACAGACAGACGGGTTTCCAGACACATGAATACACACACACGGATCCGTGGATGGACTTTGGACCCAAAATACCTTGAAATAGGCCACTCAAATAGAACTCAAAGGGCTTTCAAATCGACCGATGTCTTGGAGAGCGATGACATTCACTTTGTAGGAGGTGTGTTTGAGCGTACATGTTTTTCAATTTTTTGTTCCGGCAAATTCGGACAGTGCAGACACTTTTATTTTGGTCCAAGCAGTACATTTGCAATATCATCAGATTCAACTTTTTAGCTCATCAGATTGGGTTCAAGACTATTAAGCGTTTTGAGTTTCTGTGCTGGGTTGCCGTCGTTCGAACTATTGCAGGTCAGTCAATGGATGAGAGGAAGATTCTTTCGCCTTGTCGTCTATATCTACGAGGTTCTGCCACATTTTGCCAGGACCGCTCAAACCTATGGACTAACATTTTCCATACAATACATTCAGGATACTAAAGGTCTCAATCCAAACTCAAACCTAATGAAAGGAGTGTGCTTTTTGGTTTAACAAGACAGTCTTGCGCTTTTTTAGGTTGTTGTTATGCAATGACGTTTAGTATGTTGTTTAAGCCAAAATATTACAATTTCAATGTTAACTCGTGGAGAGACTGTCCAGGCATGGAGTAGTCCTTAGGTGACTGACTCTACCTGCCATCGTTGTCGTTTTCTTGTCTTGACGTGTTGGAAAAGCCATAAAACACAGTTTTTGTCGCTTTCCGGTTGAGCAATCGAAGAGAAAAAGGGAATTTTCGAGCGAACGAGATCAAGTTCGTTCTCGGAATAAATCCCGTCTCCTCGAACTTCATTGTCGAGTGACACGACGCCCAGAATTACTACAGTACAGTACATACGCCCTGGTTTTAAGATACACACCAAATGTATGTTCTGATCAGCCTACCTACATTCGATACTTTGGGGGTCCCTCTTTCTCTTCGTTTTCAGTTTGGGTGGGTGCCCAATGGTGTCCATTGAGGACTTAAAGGCTTGAATGAGGAATGAAATGTGGGATTGAGGAATGGCCTGAAGGGCAACAAGAATTCACTGGAAACGCATGCGAAGATTGTAGGATTGGCGTTCTTGGTCTCATGAAAGACAATTTATTGCCCAAGTCGCTTGGGCGCCCAACAATTTGGTACGTAATCCGTTTTATCTTGTTATTTACCCGACTCGAAGGGGTAACTAACGCTCAGCGGGCGAATTAGAGAATTGGACACAGGTTTTACTTTTGACACCTCAAACCATCAATCCCCCTTACATCAGGAAAAATGCCAAAGGTGTTGGTTGTCCTTTTAAAGGTGAAGAAACGTACCCATTAGCCATTACGAACGAAAGAATCTTTTTGAAATCTTTTGTGGACTTAGGAAAGAGCTCACAAAAAGTCTTTCCAAGTAAAGCTATTTTCTTTGTTCATTAGTGCAAATGTTTCTTTATCTCTTTGAAGCTTCTTGCAAGAGCGTGCAAATGGGTAAAAGAGGCCAAAAGTTCCATTTAAATGAATCAAATCGTCCTTCCCAGCTATCTTTTCCTTCTCCGTTGTTTCCAAGAATGTTATCATCCGTTTATTGTATTGTAATACGAAAACGCGGCGAGCGCTCGATTGGCTTCTTTCAGTAATTGAGGCTCCCGCTCTGACACAAGGCCCATGGGACTCATTTTGACTGCCAGAAAAGTCTCGAGCTGTCACAATTCCGCTATTTATGGTCTTCAGACAGAGATTCCTCGTTTGGAAGTCATCTTTGTTGTTGATCAATGATAACTTTAACCCAAAAAGCGAACTGTACAGCGTTCAATCGTTATTCGCTATTTATGATTCTCGCCTAGAGACATCCTATCCTTCTGTTAGTTCGTCTTATGAGTTTGTCTTTTCCTTTGCTTGGATTTGATCTTGGGATTGGGCCATTTGTTTTCGAAAAATAGCTCCAAGGCCATCGTGATCCCAAACTTCATGAGCGAAGAAGGAGGTACTTTGGTCAATTGCGTTGAACTCGCAGGCCTATAAAGACGTCAAAATAAATGAGAAATAATTAATATTTCTCGCCGAGACCCCTTTTTCTTGGCTCTCGGTGTATCTGCTCTCTCTCAGTGTGTGTGTCGTGTCTCTCTTGTCTGACTGTTGCTTTACGTACTGCATGGCATTCATTCCCCTCTGGAAAGTTATCTGTGGTGGCTGGCTGCTGCCTTGACTTGCTCTTAACTCGGATGACTGGCCATTCATTTAAGAAATAAATCAAGGGCGAACATTTTTGCCTTAATCTCTGTCATGGCTGCCTTCTCCATCCATTCCACATCTATTCCGTTTCTTCTCTTCTCATCTCGCTTCTCTTTCCATTCAACCAACGGACTGACTTGGTCTGGGTCGCCAAATTAAATGAACTGCTACCACTACTACATTCATAGTTCCACATGCAATACATACAGAGAAAGAGGAGAACCTCTTAAGAAACGAGTTAGAATTCAAGAGCTTTTCGTAATTCGGAATATCTTTTGGCTAAAGAGGAGGGATCTCTTGTGAAACACCACTCTCCCATTCATCCATGGGTATTGTGACAAAAATACGAACGAGTATTTGCATATTTTCAGACACTCTCTTTGTTTCCGTAATCTAAGGAGCTATGGGTCTCTTGAGTCGCAATATGACATAACGACTATTGCTATTGTTTTCGGAAATACATGCCAAAAACAGGAACCAGAAAGAGCGATTCATATCAACACTCTACTTGTTTTTGGATACAAGTTCAGGTTTGATGGAACGCATTGCGGTGGTTTTCCTTTTCCATAATTCGACATTGAACACCTGCTGAAAATCATGCTCTTTTTGAAAATTCACGTCTTGGTGGTATTAAGAAAGGCAGTGGGAACATAATAGTGACAGTGAGACAATCTTTCAATGATAGTTAGGGGATTAGAACGGTTCTGGGGTCGACTCATTGTGGCTTGGATCCTAAAACCAAGAGCCAAGAAACCAATGTCTCTCTTCGAACTCTCCAAAATTGAGTCCGAACGGTTTGGAACCACTCCTTGGTCATTCCTAGTTTCTTCCACTTGATAGGAAGAGGAAACTTCTTATTTTCTTTCTTTTTTCGGTGAATGATCGTGGAAACGTCATATGTAATGCAAGTGGTCCAAACAATATTCCTTCCTCCCCAACACAATCAATGGTTGGAATCCAACCAGGACCTTACCTGACTTGTCCCCTCTAGTAACAAATGATTCCGTCGCGATGTGTAGAGTGCCCGAAAGTTATAAACTTTAAAGGCGAAGTAATAAATGGTGAATTTTCTTTTGCTTTGGCAGAAAATGTTCCATTAACTTACATTTGCCCAAAATGGCGAAATCTTTTAAGTAATGTTTATTAATTTTAAGTAAGTATTTCCAACCCCTCTGGTGATGTGTGTGTTATTGCTTTAATGAGGCAATTTTTTTTAAGAGGTGCTCGAATTGATTGGAAATTTAACGCCTTCATGAACCAATCACGAAACTGATTTGTCACCGTCGAAGAATTACATAGTATCGTCCTTTGGAAAAGTGTCATAGCTGGTGGGACACATTTAATGATACATCGGGGATTCAAACCTGTCATTCTTCCAAAACCCATTAAAGTAGAGCTAAACACAGGTGTAGTGTTTGGAAGGGGACAATTTATTTTCCCTATCTCTATTGAAATAATCAGTACCAATGTCCAACCAGGATTTGAAGTGGAACGACTCATTTTGAGATGCATTTGAGAAAGGTAAGGTCTTTGAGACAAATGTACGCATAACAAGTGTCACTGAATGACGCCTAACCTGGTTAACAATAGCTTTAATTGCAGCTATTTCTAGTGACGTCATCATTTTTGGCGGGAAAAAAGTTCGGAAGACCTGTGTTTCTGATGAGCGTGCAAGGTAACTAAAACGAAGGTTTAGGCCTGGTAATTGCAACAATGACTTTCTTATCTGCACAACTTGAAGTTGAAATAGCAATTTTTGACGTTGTTTTTGCAAAAAATATGTTTTGTTGCTTTTATTTAAAATGTTTTACTACTTTAGCGCAGTTCCCTGTAGTGAGAGAGGTCCCAGGTTCGATTCTCCTCTCATACCTTTCTCAAGGAAACTTTTAGACGCTAAATCCACACTTACAGACGGAGAACCATTCTGATACTGGACTTGAAATTGCCTATCGGAAATATTTGGACGATGTGATGGCTGGCTTCGCTGGCCGGGCGAGGCTCAACCCTCC
>CM021318.1:5344963-5379810 GCA_010645155.1 Tigriopus japonicus
TACTTGTTTTCAAATTACTTTGCAATACTTCTCAACATACGTTAACCATGCCATTGCCCTTAAATGCAACATTTTTCGAAAATCTGACCCTTGAAAACTGAAATTTTTTGGCAAGCCTACACTGCTAACGGCAGCAAGTACTAAAAATGATACGGTAATCACTCCCATTCAACCTGCACGCATTATACAAGACTTCTCATAAAAATATACTTCGTCTCATTAATATACATCACAGTTTGTTCGCCCTTCACTCTACTGGGTCAAACTCTTGATTCAATTCTGACACTTTGTAGAATCAAAAACATGCTCATACTAACAGACCTAAATTTGCCCACGGTGAAAAGATCAATTTGTCGATGGTTTCTACAATCAATCTTGAGAATCTATTTTGTTGTGTTTTAAGAGCTCCTTTTTAAAACATTTCATTCGATTTTTGTTTGATAAATTTGGAATCGTGGTGGGTTCTGCTCTTGCTCCATGTTTTTGATATAGCTCTTTATTTATTCAATAGTTGAGAGCTCTCTCTCTCTCGAAATTCATTAGGATCCCGCACCATCACCACGAGCGAAAAAGTCGTTCAAGCACGACGACGACACAGCAGAAGATCTTGTTCCCCGTGTGTGATCCATCACAAAGTAATCTAACATACTATCTCACACGCCTTGAGAGCTTAAGTGTCAAGACAACAACTCATTTATTTGGCCCCTTGAGTCTGTTTGTCTGTCTGTCTCCTTGTCTGGCACCACAGTACAAGTGTGTAATGTAATAGCTCGTATAGGTACAGTGCCCACTGTACGTAGTACATGTACTGAACTTGAAGACGAACTCGCAGATTAGTTCAGGTTCATGCTTTCCAAAGGAAAATGAGTCGAGTGAATTAGGAGCAGGCCTTGGCCAGGCCTCAAAATAGGCTTGAATGATTCAGCAACTCTCTAAGTTTATGCTTGTGCTAAAAGTCAGTGCCAGCATATTCTACGAGGTGCGAGGTATGTCGTTTTTTGTAGTTTCGAGTGAGCACTTGGGAGACACCTTTGAGCCTTTTCTTGCTCAATGAAAAGTAAAAAAAAGCTCCATTTCGGTGACGACCAAGCCTTTGTGTTCGCAACTGAATTCACTCACATTCATTCTTGAGCTGATCCCTAGATTTTTCGCAAAAGACCATCAAACTTTTGGCCATTCTTTCCATCATTAACATCGTACGAAAGCAAGTGGATAAGTAAATGCCGCATTCGTAGAACATTCAAGTAAGATATCGCTCAGGATTGATCTCAGTTGCGTGTTTTGGCGGAAAGATGTTTGTTCAATGTTACATAAAGTTTTTGTATTAAAATATTGTGGTTCTTTCATATGCCCCTGTTCCAAAGCTGAATAAAAATAGTTCCCTCATACTGTGCTTTGTTGTAAATGCGAGTTCGACTTAGAAAGTAAAAACAAGAGTCACAAGATACGGTACAAGAGTACCGTATCTGGGAATTAGTTTGAGTGTCTGCAAAACCAATTCCGATTTTCTTGGCCGTCAGTAAAATTCAAATGAAAAATATTCATTCGACCGTTTTAATGCAAAACGAGCTTATGTCAATTCAAATTCTTTCAGATCGAAAGGAACGGACGCCGTTGCAAAACACACTCTGATTGCCAGAGAGACTTCGAGGGTTAGTTAGACTGGCTGACTGACTGCTTGTTTAGTAGACAGAGAACAACAGATTCCAAATTACAACAAATGTCTTCTTGGTTCGTTGTTCTCGACTGAGGAAGTAGAGATTCCATTCTGTCGAGAACGCCTTATTCTTTTTTCCCTCCTCCTTTTCCTCTCTCTCTCTTTCTCTCTTTTGGCTTGTTTCGTTGACGTTCCTCTAAAACAAAGGGAAGTTCCAAGGAAAAGGAATTTCGCTCCGAATTTCCCACAAAATGGCAAGTTCTCCATTTCTCCTGGTTCCTCGAAACGACCATCTCTCCCCCATCTTTCGTTCTTTCTCTTTCTTTCTTTCTCTCTCTCTCACTCACTCACTCACTTGTACACATGTACTGTGCGAACACCCGAAATTCCCCATTATCCCCTTCTTCATTTAACGGGAACATCATGGGTGCTTGTAAAATAAGACGTGCCAATAATGTTCCTCAAAGTTTTGTTCCAAGAGTCTACGAAATCAAACATCTTTCGAGCTTTGTACATTAGTTTGGAAACCAGATCTCAGCTGGTTCAACCACTCAAGGAAGGAATAAATGTACTACAAGCCAAAAAGAGAATTTGCTCGATAGTAGACTCATCTTCAACGTAAATATAAGATGATGCTATTTTCTCGCCCGTGTGCTCACCTTCTCAATTACCTTGGAGCTGATCTGTCGAGAATGAGTCGTCAAGCAAGTGTTATCAGGCCCGGTTGTTGTCTAAAGGAATCCCATTTAGCAGTATCATTAGTAGCAGATCTTCCAATTCCTCGTCTTCAATTTAAAGCCAAGTCAGACTTTGAAGACCAGCAGGTGCCCTTTCTACGTACTGGCCGGGATTGTTACCCCCGTTCCAGCCCTCTCGCCTTCCCATGTGTTCCTCGACCCTTTGCCTTTAGCCCTCTACTGCAAAGACACGACAAAATGAGCCGGAGACGATCTAGGACAAAGTAGCGTATGTAGCCCACTACTGAGGCAACGGAGAGAAGCCGTGGAAGATCTCCCGAGGGAGTACTAAATTATCATCAAGAAAATGCTGTTCTTTGGAGCAATGAAAACTTCCTTGCACCAACTCGAGTCTTTGTTCTGGGTTATTGTACTTACGTCCGTGGGTACGAACTACTATTACTACTACTACTACAACAACAACAACGATAACTACGCACGAGCATGTTGCACTATTTGAATAAACTCCAAATTGCTGAAAGTGTTGTTCTCGAGAAGGGGGTCCAACTTCCGCTTTTTTTCCAGGGACTTTTGGTAGAACGATTAAGGACATAAAAATGGCACGAAGGTCGTACGTCACTTGCAAGGAATGGTTCTTGATTCATTCACTCAATGTTCTTGTCCTTAGATCAACTATTTGCGAACTTTTGCCTTCTGTTTTATCTCACGATTGTCAATAGAACTTGAATAATACAAGTACCGTATCTGGGGATTAGTTTGAGTCTTGTGGTTCTTTCCATAGGTTGTGCTTCAATTTACAGTACTAGTTTGGTTTGTTCCGTGGACCATGGACCCCTCGCCATGTTTTTGTTGAAACTGGATGCATTCGAGATATGGAAGATAAATTCAAAACGAGCCTCGACTTTGCCAGGCAAACTTTTCCAATTCAACCCCAGTCTAATTCAGAGGAGGGTGGTGGAACAACAGGACACGAGACTCGAAATACAGTAAATACTAGAAAGGGGGGAAATGTGTTTGGAAATTATAGAGCAATTTCTCCGTCGGATGTCGGCATCTGGTCAATGTTGTGTTCCCACATGTTTCCTCGCCACTAACCCATTGATCTTTGGGGCCCATCATGTCCGCCGAATGGCTGGTCCAGAACAATCCAAACGCAAACTGTTGGGGATGAATTCAGCAGAGTGGCGAATTACTCGACGTGTTTGGAACCGTGGTCGTCGTGCAACAATTGACACTGAAGGCCATTTTTCTCTAGAATAAATGTTGGAAGGAGTGTCCCGGTGTTCTTTCCCTCAGTGTTATTGGATGTGGGCTGTTGTGTGAGTATCTGTGATTCATTCTGTCTCGCTTTGAGTGTTGCGTGTGGTTTGTGGCCGGTTTGAACGAAAAGGATGGATGGAGGGTCCAAGTTTGAGTGAGAACAAATTAGATTTCTTAACTTTTCCTCACTCACTCACTCACTCGCTTGCTGGCATCATCATCATCATCATCACCACGATGCCGCATGCCTTACTAGTTTGGGGAAAGAAATGGAATTTGGGGAGGGCCAAGAAGAGAGTACAACACTACTGTGATGCAACTTTGCTCCACATATTTACTTCATATTATCTTTTCTACAGAGCAATTTCTTTACGATTTGACCACTGTTGCCAAACTTGTGTGTATCGCTCTTACATTCGTATCGTTTGAGTGGAGTTTTCGGGCCAAGGAACCAAGGAAACCCAAAGAATAGAAGGTCTCTCTTTTTCTAGAGGAAGCCAGAAAAAACACCTCTGTGGATCCTCATCCTTTTGGAAGGTCTTAAAGGAATTCTCCGCTGGCCAAGACCAAACAGAAGCCAAGACCAGAATCCAAACTTTGAAAGCAGAATGAAAGAGAAGAAAGAAAGCGAAGAAAGAAAGAAGGAACGAACGAATGAAAGAAAGAAGACTCTCTCTGATGAACTGAAAAGGTCCCGCAATTAGCTTGATACTCGAGCTGCATTCTGGGACGAAAAGTGGCTTAAGTACTCGAGAATTGTGGACCAAGCAAGTCCTGCCTGTCTTACTGGAAGAAGCAACTTCAAAGATTCTCTTTCCTCACGATCGTGACCCCCTAATTAGAGGCTGGTGGAGGTAGTTGGTTGGCTGGTTAGTAAGTATATAGTAGACTGGCTGGCAGGCTGGTTAGTAAGTACAGGGTGCGGACGGTATTTATACGCCCTTTTTTAAGTGGCTCTAATTCCAAGATGCGAAAAGGTATCGCCCTGAAATTTTGTACAAGCACAGCTCAAACACTTGTTGAGACTTGGACGAAAAATGAAGGACATCGGTTGATTTATGCCTCTACAATTGTAGAAAAAGCAAGGGCACTGACTTGGAGTTCGCACCGGCCACTTACGTTTTTTGGGTAGATTTTGAGAGGCAACTGAAGAAAAATCCTTAATCTGTCCCCATTTTTGGCCCCCAAACTCCCCAGACTTCGATTATTTAAACTATTTGGCCTGGCGAAGTCTGTAAGCACACCAGTAAGACGACCTGTAGCACCAAAGACGAGTTAGTTGCGAGGATAAAGTCAGAATTTTTATTCTTGCCAAGGGACCTTGTCCAACAAGACTGCTCTCAGTTCCGTCGACGTGGTGAATTATTTATTGAGAATTTCGGCAGCTTTAGTATAAAAAATATTGCCAAGTGTCTAAGTTTGCCATAACTGGTCTTATTTTGCTAATCAGATCATTGGTTTAGGAGTTATGGCCAAAAAAAAAAGAATCGCGGGAGCGAATAAATACCGTCCGCACCCTGTATACAGCAGACTGGCTGGCAGGCTGGATGCTTTAGGACAAGCGAGGTTTGACATCCATTCTAGCCTTGGAGCTGTCTCATCACAAAAACGAGACATGACTGACGTGGCCAATGTCCATTCCATCCACCACTGGGACTGAGGCTGAGTGAAGACTAATTTTAGGATATCCGAGTTCCTCGTTCTGTTGCTGTCTTCTTAATTGCACACTGACCAACAAGTCAGCCATCTCAGACCATCCCCATTGGTATCATGCGCTTGGTATGCGTTTAGCATCCAATCATCTGAGATAAAGATTTTCGTGTCTTGATGAAGACTGGCCCATTGAGGTAGGGTCAGACGTATCTTACAGCAATCAGGATACACCCCTCTACAATAGGCAATGTCGGTACGTAGCCACAAATACTCACACATCCATGGCTTAATGCTCGCTCGCTTATTCCTCGGATAAGAATATCGAGCAACTTTTCCGAAACCACAGATGTGACTTGTTGAGGCCAGACAGACACACCCGCCACCGCCTCGGAATGGTAATTGAACGACGATTACTTTTGGAGGGAGGCTAGAAAGGGGTATGGATAAGAAGGATCGGAATTAGGTCAAAGTTTTTCAATTTCAAGCCGGGAAAGTTCATCGAATGGTTCGCTCGACACAACGTCCCTCTTTCGCGGCACACACCATCCTACTTACTTCCCTTTACCGTACTTTCCAAATTGTTCTTAGGGAACATTTGAGACAGACGACAACGATTGGACCCCTGGCAGTGATGACCCATCGCAAATACGTACTGTACATAGAACATACAGCGAGTCTCCCTCTTCCTTCATTGAAGATTTGGAGGCTCACGGCTTGATGTTGGCCATCTCTCCTTCCAACCAAGACGAGAAATCATCCAGGGAATAGTTGGAGTCTAGGAGTACTGTACTGTACGTACCGTATGTAGTTCAGTTACTGGATCTGTGGAGGATCAGAGGAACCCAGATAGGGGGATGAATGGATGGATGAAACAAGAAAGAGAGAAAGAAAGAAACAGGGAGGAGGAACAGGGGAGCCAAGAAAGACGCGAGGGTGGGTTGGAGGAGTCTTGGAAAACTTTGTTGGAGCTCAAATTGACGTCGCCATCGTTGTTCATTCATGTCCATCAGATGGTTACTTGTCAACTTGGACGGAATGTCATTAAATCATGGAAACTTGCCAAATTGACTTTTTTCCAGACCAGAGAAAAAGCGAGCGATTCTCCCGTTAAGGCAGTCAAGTTCGTTCGTTATGGTAACAAGTCTCTGGACCTCCGTTTCACCACAAAGAACATGGGTTGTTCTCTTTGAAATATGTCACTGCCAAAAGTAAATGAGCTTCAAGATGACGAAATTTGCAAACACTTAACATTCAAGAGGAACCCCGAAAAGCAATCAGAGCGAAGGAAGAAAATAAAATGAGGAGTCATTCATTGGGTCTCAAAAGAGCAACACCAGCGCCCCAGATGAGATGGGAGAAGAACAAAAAGAAGATGACGCAAACCACGACGACATGGAGAGCTCCATAATCTTACGGCAATTAAGTGCTTCATCATGTCGATCGCTTTGTATCAGATCCCCGTTTTGGCACCCGGCACATTCCGAGTCCAACTCCAACTCGGCCATCCATCCATCCGTTTTTTTTCGTTCGTCTAAAGAGAGAGAGAGAGGTTTCAAGGAGCTAATCCCCACTCCCCCTTGATTTTCGTTGAACTTTGATGGGCTGAAATTGTATCAGCTCGGAATTCTCAGCACGTTGAAACCTCGACAACCCAATGGAGGAGTGAGTAGTCAGCATGCACCTTGAAAACTCGCTTGGAACAGCAACAGTTACAACAACTGCCCGCAGCCGAAGACGATCCCTCTGCCCACAGAAGACCCACGAAAGGGCAAATCAAAGGGTTAGCTGTCTATCCAAATTCGTCCACGAATCTCATATATTCCGTGCCTCTCTCTCTCTTTCTCCTCACCCCTCGTTACTGGCCTCGAAAAAGTTGCCAACGAATCAAAGACTTCGACACTTGACGAACCAGAGGCCACATGGAACATCCCAAGAGATCGATGCCCACCCACCCCAAACCCAACGTGGACCAAAGAAGGCGAAAGAGCGAGTGATGAACCCCTGGCTCACCCGAAGCTCGAGGATTTTTAGTCAAGGCAGATCCCCAACCAACCGAGCCTCGGCCGACAACTTCTTTCTTATTCTAAGTGAGTGGACGCTGGAGAACGGGTCCTAAGATTGAGACGAGGAGGATTTGACTCGCTTCTTGTCCTTATCCCCTTGAACAAACTCGCCTGATAAAGTTTTGACTGAGCTGAAAACATGAGTTGACCGATGAACTTGATTTGATTTGTGATACCCTTGATCGAGAATGGGGCAGTCAGGGGAAGGAAGCTCGGTCAATGGTTGAACGGTCTTTTTCGGAAGATGAAACGTAGAAGCTCCCTCGTTGTTCTTCCTCTTCAGCGATTCAACCAGGCGCTCGTAATTTAGTTCGAATGTGCTGAATCACGATTCAACACTCTCATTAAGAAGCACATCTGATTTATTTCGTGCGCATGAAAGTTCGTTGGAAGAGTTTCAGTTGAAACCTGTTGCCAGCCTTCAAGGCTCTACAAGGATTAGCTGTGTGCACGAGGAGGCTCAATATTGTAAATAAAAGTTTCTCTAGCAATGCAGGCAGAGAGGCTGGCGCCAATACGCATTGCAGCGAGCAGTCTGTCCGCCAACGTCGATGATGGCCTTGACCTCATTGTGGCGAGCTAGGTTGCGCCAGGATAGAGCCTCACGCCAAATTGGCCTTCTTGGGAAAATGCATTGGAGCTCAAGGCTCAAGATAAACAGCGGAGGTTGCCAAATTCGGGGAAATTCGGCCTTAGACTGGGCAAGGTGCAGTCATCACTTCACTTCAAATACGGGACTAACTCGAACTTTTACTGAACGATGATCGCACGTCTTCGTCGTTGTCGTCGTTGATTCCAAGGCTGGGAAATCCGAACAATACGAACAACTTGAGAAAGTGCATTTCCAAGAAAAATGGAAATGCACCGTTCAATGTGGAGAGTTGAAAGACAATATTTTGTTTTTCTGCTTGAAAGGCCGTGGTTGTCTTGCATATCACAAGGCCGTTTGGGGACAATTCTTTCCGTCTCTCGATGCAACATTGGCCTCATTGGAACATCATTGGAGTCTCCACATCCGTTCCTTGCTCTGGAAAGATGAATGGATCCAAGCCAAACCGAGGCGCCAAATTCAAATTTATGGAGCTTGACTTTTTTTCCGGTTGGTCGGTCCATTGCACTTTTGATGCCGATGCGACGGCACAACACAGAACCTGATGATATCTGCGAGATAAGTTTCGCGTTGCACTTCTTCCCTCCGCCAACCCAACTTTGAGTTGGCGAGAAAGGCCGAAGTGCTCATTTGCGGGATAAGCCCAATGAGATGCTTCTTATTGTTATTAGTTAAGAGCTCCTCTAGCGATCCACATGTTTATCCCTCCCCCGTCTTATCCAATCATGAACTCTGGAATGGCTTCACGCTTGAACTTAAATTACGAAAATACCTGGGCTAAACGAGTGGGCGTTGATTTAAAGCGATGTTTTGAAATTGATGAGTTGTTTTGGCACACTTGGAGGGAGTATTTTTTGGGCAATGCTTACTAAACTCGTCTCATCATCATCATCGTCGTCATCATCATGGATTGGGCTGTAGGCCCTCGTTAATCGACCTGACTATTACTTTTATTCTCGGGATAACATTAAACATCCAGGTCAGGGCTTTGCATTTGGGATCGCTCTACGAGTATGCAAAGCCATTTATAAAGTGCTTAGATTGCAATCAAAATGGACACTTTTTTCCAAAGCAGTCCCTAAGCCCTAGGGGGCGAAGAAGAAGAAGAAAAAGAGGAGGACGATGTCGTTGAAGATAGTAATAATGATGATGATTATACTGGAAATGACGCTCAATTTTCATTTCAGATCGCCTGGAAACTTTGAATCCCCGTGGGTTTGGCTCCCAAATACGATCGTTCGTACGTAGTTTGGGGACAGAGATCCGAATTTAATGTTAGTCTGTGTGTCGAGTGAGCATGTGGGTACGTACTTACTTGCTTGCTCTGACGACCCCGACGATCCCGATTTGAATTCCTGAAGCATCATTCTTCCACGAATTCCAATGAGGCCAAGGAACTTCCAATCCTCCACCACCACTGCTACTCTCATCATCAGGCAAGCACTGGCTCATCGTACTATTTCTCTCGAATGCTTCGTCATTGTTCGTCCACAAATCATTACTATGCTGCTTCTGCTTCTTCTCCTTGATTCTCCAGCGTTGAGTCTCGAAAAAAAATGTCTCCACGACAGGATCTTGGTGCTCTTTTAAGACCACGTCTTGGATTTCCCCATATTTTCAATGGCCCCTTTTTATTGTGGCCATTTCATGCTTTAATCGCGGTCGCCTTCAACCCTTTGAAAGTTGTGCTTGGGCATGAAGAATAGAATGGGTCAAGTGCATCAAGAACCAAGATGAAGGATCAGCAGGCCCTCTTTCATTTTCTTCATTCCCTCTCTCTCTCTTTCTCAGTCACACATACTCCCATATAGGTATTGTATTATCCACGCACCACTTTGCGAGGTTCTCTCTTCTTCGTGTTTTCCTTTTCCACTTGATTCTGGTGTTTCTGATGCACGCACGGTACACAGTGGTCGTCAAAGTTCTCTTAGAGAGAGTGTGGGAGATGCAGTTTCGTCTCGAAATTCCTCCTTTCGGTGACAAAGAAGAACGAGAAGAGGAAAAATGATTCCTTTTAGGAGTGCTAAAAGTAGGAGTACCTAAAAGGAAGCAGCAGGTAGAGTAACTTCTAACACCACCACTAAGACAACCGCCTCAACTAGTGCCACACATTATTGTTCTCAGAGTGCTCACTCGCTGTTTCTTCTTATTCTTTCTTCTTCTTCTTTATTTTTTTCAGCTGGTCTTGTCCTGACGATGTGCGTGCGTGTATGTTTCTTGGCACGAATTCCATCAATGTTGTTGAAAGTCGTGAAACGCAACCACTGCCGGTAGTTATTCCACCAACTCGCACTTTTTCCGGTTCGTTTTTCCTCTTCAGGGGAA
Source organism: Tigriopus japonicus (assembly GCA_010645155.1). Classification (NCBI taxonomy): domain Eukaryota; kingdom Metazoa; phylum Arthropoda; class Copepoda; order Harpacticoida; family Harpacticidae; genus Tigriopus; species Tigriopus japonicus. Next base: position 5,355,230 of record CM021318.1, read on the forward strand.
ACTTGAAACTCGAAGAAATGGGACGGTCAACCAAAGCGATACCACTATGCCACTGGTTTTCCAAGCAAAGAGTTCGCATAACTCAACCAGGAAGAAATCGTCATTCAAAGTTTTTATATGCGTTGGCTCAAGGAACTTGCACAAATGAGAAAAATAGTTTGGCTTTTGAATTGCTTAACATTAGGTTTTAAATATGGTCCTGGATATTTTTTGATTTAACTTAGAGGAACATGAATTATGAAATGTCATTGCGACTGATTGGCAGAGATAGATAAATATTGGTCCTAGACCTCAGAAAATGTCCAAAATATCATTTATTTTGGCCATTTCCGCCCTAATATCTACGAAACAGAAAAAAACTGAATTTTCGGTATTCCCATCAAATTCCGGGTAAGCGGTAAAAAGAGCCACCTCGACATTCCGAACATCTCTTGGCGTGAGTTGAGTGAGTGAGTGAGTCTAGGGACCCATTCTCATCTCCTCCTTGACGTTCTTATCCTCTGGCATCTGTTTTGACTTGATCATCACCAATGTCATTCTTTTGTACGGATTGGAGTGTGTCTGTCTGGGTTTCCCTTCATCTCTCGATGCATCCCATGAACTGTCCCGAATCGGATGTCCAGGCTGGATTTTCTATGGTGAGTGTCGCATCCTCACCCATCTTTTCACAGGAGAAAAGGAACAAGAAGACCAAATAGAAGATTAAGAAAGACGACCACGATGGCTAACCAACCACATTCCGGAAGGAGAAAGTGTTAAACGTGTTTTCTTGCAGGGGGTTCGTGAAAAAATGCACTCTTACGTCATCAATACTCGTTCATCACGTACTACTCAGTGCTCACTTCATTTGCCAAGGATGGACGGACGGACTCCACCTATTGAGGGCCCCTGTTGTTCAGGATGGGGCCTTCAGGGTTGCCAAACCAAACACCGCCAACCCCCATAGTGCTTCCTGACGGCCTTGTTGCCTTGATTTGAGCGCTTTATTTCCGCGTTACGACCAACTGTCAGAGTGCGTCAGAAACACCATACCTCCCTCGTTGATGGGGTCTTTTTATGTCCCGAATTTCGAAAAGTCGACCAACCGTCGACACCAACACCACCAAGGATTGATTGACCCTGTCAAGAGTTGACTTTGCTGAAAAGGCAGAAATACGAAGAAGTCCATGCATGATGTATGGCGCATTTCCCGCTGCGATCCGATCAAGGGTGGGTGCATTGGTATTCCGCGTTTTCCTCTCGAAATCTCGTTACTTTCCGGACGAAACGTGCCGTTGAATCGTATTCCTCAATTCCACGTTCGAGCTAGCCACTCACTCACTCACTCACTCACGCAGTGGCTTGACGAACCAAGTGAAGAGCTGTGTCTGTGAGTCTAGAGGTGCTCACTGGGTGGGAGAGCTGCCTTGGTGGGCGGTCTTAGGCTTATTTCTCGTCCGGCCAGAGGTCTCGGTACTTTTTCGCCTCTGCCACCACTCGTCATCACAATGGGTACTCTTCATGATGATGGATGGATCACCGAAACGTAATCATGTAAAATAAGGCCCCTGACTTGGTTCGCCACACTTGAGACATTGTAATAAGAGGAACGAGAAAGAGTGAAAGAACATTTTTCCCCAAAGGAAAGGATGGATTTCCACCGTGAGATAGCAGCCATCGGAATACAAAACTGAGAGTAAGAGGGAACATATATTATTGTATATTTACTCAGGAGGTGAGGAGGGCTCGCACGAACGGCAAAACCTGCCGATAATTACATATGCAAATACCCATGATAAATCTTGACAAACCTGGCAAAACTCGCCTTCTTCGTTTTTTGCCCGGTTATGAATGGTTTGAACCCAAAGTCGAGGGAGAGAGTAAACTCAAAGGTATTCCGAACGGTATTTGTGTGTTTAAGATGGTTCTGGCGATTATTATGAATAAAATTGAGGGGTTGAAAACCATCGGGGGCGAGAAGGCGGCAAAAAACAATAAATGTCTGCTCAATCATTTCCCCATTTCAGGAATTTATGGACACCTTTTCAGGCACCATTCCCTCTCTCTCTCTCTCATCTCGTTTTTTTCTATTTGGGTCGTAGGTATTCGTGTCTGTTTAGCAGGCATGATGATAATGATAATAACGTCGGACTAACGAGTCCCTCACTAAGTAATTCAACGAGAGCCAAAACTTTCCTCTTGGAGGGTGAAAATAATGCGTGTTGTCTTTGGGACGAACTTGGCCATTCTCATCCCCCTCTTACTCTTCCCTCGTTTTGGGTCCCTTTACATCGTGCGGATCTTCAATGTAAATGTCATCTTGCTTGGGCCGGTCACTTTGAGGCCGAAGGGCCGTGAAGTGTAGATGTCCATTGGAAGAGGGGGTATTTTCTTCTTGTGTCCAAAGTGTAACCATCATTGACGATGCAGATTGAACGAAAACCCACCACCCAAACAGCTAAAAGGTCCTCCTCGATCGGCGTGATACGTCGTACATCGTGAACGTCAGTTGGAACTCTCGGCTGAGTGTTGTTCTGGCCAATTTGCATATTCATGGGGGTTCTAAGAGGAGTTCTTCTGCACCCACTGCCTACGAATCTCTGGCTCGACGATCACCCCGAAACGAAGATCCTAGGAATACGACTCTCTTTACCTTCTCGATCGACGAACGTCTGTATTCCAAGTACTGAAGCCAGTCAGATAGCTTGGTAGATGGGTAGGTATCTAACAGCATCGTTTTGAACCGGGTGGAACTTGTTACGTACTATGACCAAACTGAGCGAAGAAAAGGGATGATTTTGATCACAATGGCATTGGTAATTGGACGACACCTTCAACGTCACCCCAGGTTCTATTTACTGTCAGAAGATTGGGGGAGCTCGCCTGTCAAGTTAAGAATCGGAAAATCGTCGAACGGATTAACATGTTTGGAAGACACGTTCGAAACATTCCCGAAGGGCAGGCTTAAACGGTTCGGAAAACCCGTAACAAGTCAACCCATCATGGAATTCACTCAAGCCAACGATGAAAACGGCGATGTTTTACCCAAACGGCCAGAAGACATTCCTCAACTGGATTGCCACATCTCAAATGCCTAATGCAATGGTTCTACGTTCTACTGTACTATCTCCAACGAGAGGCTAGCCATGAAAGTGGCTCTTACCAACGGTCAATTTATGAGTGAAGTGCCTTTAAGGAACTGGCTTCTTAACTCCATCAGAGTGGGAACTTTCTTGTGGACAGATATCGGTGTGAACTGGACTTGAGAATCTCACATAGAACTTGCTGTTTTGCCTTTCATGTCTACTGCAATGTGGGCCAACTATTGGCCCGTGGTCAATCCATTCGGAGAATGTTCAGAGCCTTTCTTAAACGATTGTTCGTTGAGAGAAGATCGGGTCTGATTAGGCCAGTTGTTTGGGATCGTTGTTTCTTTTGTGATAATGGCCCAAGTGCTTATTTTGAGCCAAGATAAATACACTTGAGATTTCCCCTCCACTCAAAATGACTGGCTCTTACCCGGGAACGATGAAAGGCGGGCTCAATTTCTCAAGCACCAATGAAGGGTAAATAAAAAATATGTCTATTCTATGGCATGGTTCACCCAAGGCTTGGTTCCCCGTGATTGGAATGGTGGCCCTGGTCGTCCTGCACTACAATAGTACAACAAATGACAATCGAACACTCTCAAAGGGACCACAACGAACAAGATAAATATGTACAAAAAATGCAAATTTCTGACATTGTGTGGTACTTGAATTTGAAGATAAAGAGACGTAGTGTTGCATCCACAGGAGGAATGCAAGGTGAATTTTGAGGCTGGAGCTCCTTTGACTTTTGGGATTGACCACTTGCAAACAAACAAATAAATAGTTGGGAGAATTTGCGAACGTTCGCCGGAATCAATGGACAGGTTGTCCAGTCAGTTCCCTGAATTAAGGAAAGGTAAAGGAATTTGTCCGCACCTCAAAACAAAGGCGAATTCAAAGCTGGCTTTTATGTTCTTGCTCCTTGGGAATTGGATAACATTTGAACTTTTTTTAGAAAGCTTACTGTACGTTCCACTATGTCAGCGGTCGGCAACCAGTGGGCCCAAGGGTGTTTTTGGGGGACCAGGAGCTATGGCAAAGGAGCAAAATAGTGGGCCAAGAACATCGCTTGTACTATATTCGTGGGCCCAAGCTCTTCCATCGTTGATTTGTGGGCCCATGAAGCTATCAGTATCATAAAGGTCTATAGAGTGGAGATACTAGAGCAGGCCGGTCGTGAAATTTCATTGTGGGCAGCAAGGGCCGTTTTTCATCAGCGACTAGTTGAAACTTGCCCAAACAAACGTATTCGTAGAAGGCAAAATTTTGAAAAACATGAAAATATTTGGCCATGTGGCCTCCTGTCTACGCTTTGCTTCTCCCTAATTACAGAGTGGGGCAGAAGTATCCGGACAAAACTTTGAACATAATTTACAGCATCAAGAGCTATTTTTAGCCAATTGTGTATTTAACAAAAAAAGTTTGGACAACAATAAAGAACATTTTTATTCAACATGGTCACCGTTGGCCTTAATGACGGCGGCCAAGCGGCTGACAAAGGCCGAGCAAACTTTGGCGACCTCGGCCGTGGAGAAGGAGGCCATGCTACGCTTCACCGACGACTTCAGAGACGCCAGGCTGTTGTGGGGCATCTTGTTGACCTTCCTCCTCAGCTCGGACCACAACTAGAAGTCGCTTGGGTTGAGGTCAGGGCTGTTTGAAGGCCACTCGTCTCTCTTGACCACCACATCAAATTTGCTGTTCAAAAAGTTCATGGAAACATTGGACACATGACACGGAGCAGAGTCCTGGGTCCACATGAATTTGGTTCCTGGTGGGTACGAGGTTGCCAGCCAGGGCATCACGACCTTCCTTAGAAGCTCCACGTACCTGGCGGCGTTGAGCCTGAATTTGGGAGGGAAGACATGGGCTGGCATCACCTTCCCGTCGCTGCTGATGAGGCCAAAGACCATAATCTTGGCAGGATTCTTTGTCTTCATGATGGGAGGCACAACGGTTCTGCTCTCGGCAAGCCACCGGTTGTTCTGGGGGTTGTACGCGCCATCCACCGTGAAGATTGACTCATCTGAGAAAAGTCTGACCGTCCTCAGATTGACCTTGCAGATTCTGCTCAACTTCTTGCCCCTCTCAAGCCTGGTGGCCTTCATCTTCTCGGTAAGAAGGTGGCGTCTGCCTCTGACGTAGGAGGTCAAGTTCAGGTCCTCCTTGACGGCCCTGGCCACAGTCCTCTTGCTCACGGACTGCCTGGCTGCGTGGGCCGATATGGACACAGCTGGGTTGGCCTCGATGGACCTCCTCAGGCCCGCCAAGAACCTGGGGGTCCGGTTTTTTGCCCTGTGTGAGCCGCAGGGGGCGTGGCCTGTCCCCCGGACATACTGCAGCCTCTTCACGACCTCGTAGACGGTGGCCCTGGGGTACTTGGTTGACTTGATTATGGCTCTGGCGTCGTTGCCGGCCGAGAGCAATTCAGCAATCACTTTACGCTTTTGTTCCTAGGGCTTCATATTTCCGGATTTAAACAAAAAAAATTAACAAACATGCAAAACCGGTTTTTGGTCAAACCAGAAAAACGCGGGAAATAAAAATATTCCTCTTGCTTCAAGAGATATACGTCATCCAAGTTTTGTCTGGATACTTTTGCCCCTCCCCGTATACTAATGTGCTCAATGAAGATGATAATTTGATTTACAGGCATTAGTTCACGCAATTATAGGATTTGGCATTGAAAATACGTCTTGCGCACTTTCATTTGTACTATGATCTTCCCTTAGATCAGTTATAATCACTAGATAGCGTGCAAGCTTTAGTCTGGCTGATTTGGCAAGCGGGGTGGAATGCGTTGAATTCATGAGAAAAATCTCGCCATCACAACTGTTGAGCGGGCAGTTAGTGTGACCAAACATGCGAATCAAGACCAAAACTTTTTCAAAACTTGTTCTTGAAGCTGCAAGTCAGTTTTGTCCATATATGCATTGGATTAACCCTATATAACGCAAAAGCTTAAATTTCTGTTCTTCCTACCCATGACTTATTCAATGCATTGGCAAAAAAGTTCCTAGTTGTAGTATTCAAATCCATGGCATGGTCACCTAGCGACGTCTTCGGTTCTTTCAAGAAAGTGACCACTAGCAGTAACAAAAAATGACCCAAAAACATTACTGAATTCCACATTTGACTCATCACTTGCATGGTTGACTTTTGCCTGGTAACACATTTCAAATGTTCCCGCACTTTCGCCCGCTCAACAGTTGGCGACTGGAGACACATTTTTAGGTTCACACTCGGTCTAGTATTAATGGAAGTCAATGGATCTTCCTCTTGTTTGGGCATGTATTTCACAATATTCTTCTGAAATATTTGCCTTTTCACGCAACTTATGGGCAACTTTGGTCAGTATCAGATACAAACAAGGCAGACAAAATGACGACTATGGCCTCTCTATACTCCTCTAAGGTCAGTATCTGCTTTAGAGAGCCACTGACATCGAAAAGTCAGATTAGCCCAAAAATTGTTGCCAACCCCTGCACTATATGGTTGAGTACATGATAGAGTTGTATATGTGCTTAGCTTTGATTTGGCTAGATACGGATCCAGTATTAATGGCTTCATTTGAAGGTATGTTGTTCCTTCGTCGACTCTTCATTTCGTTTTTGCCAGCTTTTTTCCAGTTCTCAAATGTGTTTTTCTCCCCTTCCAAAGTTAATGTACGAAGTACGCGTACATTTAACTTAACCTTGAAGTTTCATCGGTCCCCAACTGTATTCTGGGGAAAATCCAAGGTCACTGCTCATCGTGGAAAAGTTGATTCCATTCGCTTTTTTTAACCCTTACAAGTTAGTAGTTTGCCGATCTTTCATGCTTGATTTGCTCCCAGATCAATCAAGTATCTGAACACGAGATGATAATCACGGAGAAAACGACCGATCAAAACTATTTTGACACAGTTGCCTACACTTAGAAATTTGACAAAATTTTCCATTAAAATTCAAGTATTTACAAAATCACGTAGGCTGAATAGTCAAAATATTCTTCATTAGTTCAATATCATTATCTACGAATTGGATCAAACCCCATTAGCACTGTTATCAAAGTGTTTCCCAAAAACAACACCTTGTTTTGGTGCTCAACATGTAATGCAATTGCACTGATTCTTTTTCTTGGGTCAATCCATTGGTTTTTTTTTTAAATTCAGAGCCATGAAACTAACGAAAACAACCATTCATCTTAGCCAACCGTCCCCTAGACTTTCAATCGATCAAAAATACTTTATGGTTTAGTGAAGACCCTCGTGTTAATTGGCAATGTGCTTCGTTACGAAACCACATAAAATCTAATCAAGAGATCCCTATGCCGCAACTGGACAAAATAGATCGCCTATATATGGAAGTAAATAGCCTTTGCCTACTTCAGCCGTAAAAAACGAATTACATTTCTGATCATTCTTGTTGGGCAAATTGGCACTATTTAAGGATGGAAATGCGTGGCTAGCGAATTCAAAGCGTCTCATGTTTCTCCGTTTTTTTTGAAGAACTTTCCAGTCCCAAAGCTTTTCAATTTGCTCACATGCACAGCCACTACAATTTGGCATACCTTCCACCGTATGTGGTGTCAAAACTAAAAGACTCGTCAACATTTGTTGTCGATTCGGACTTCCCGAGACAAGCAGAAACATTGAAAATGAAGTCACACCTAGGTAGCCTCAGTCAATCTGAAGGGAGAGGTTCATTTGGGGTAAATCATTCAGAGCCCAGTATGTGCCTTTAATGGGGAGAGTGAGGATCAACAAGACGAGGCACGAGGCTCGTTCGCAGCGGGATTGGTTCAGGCATGGATCAGTGAGAACCGACGGACGGACCAACAGCCACGATGGGGTGGGGGATTTACATATTTTCTACATTCACCAGAATTGATGATCGCCGAAAAGCAATTGTTTTATGCAATTTTCCACGAATGAATGGGACACACATGGCATGCTACACACATGACTCCTCAGATGGACGATGCCAGAGATGCTACGTGTATCAGGACATCGAGAGAGAAGGAGACGGACAAACTAAAAGAAAGAGACTCGCTCACTTATCCCACAACGATCTTTTCTATCGTACGTAGTGCTCGTGCCTCATAGTATGTACTCGTACCTCTTTGGAAATGGTTGTCCATTGGCAACTGCCGCCTGCTTTTTGGCTGATTGGCTGAAGGGATGAATACGTTGATAGAAAAGATGGTGTGTGTATGTGCATGTGTATGGAATCTCTTTCCATGGATGGAGCTGCAAAGAGGGATTCTGAGTTTTGTACATGGTTCTTTTCTGCGACGTGGGATTGAGTGGGGTGATAAATGGACATTTCCACAGATTATTCGTATTTTTTCATGAGGGAGAACCATTCAAGCAAGACAATTACCCACAACACAAGTCTCATATTTATCCACGCCACGCATAATAGCACGAGAAGTGGCGGTGTCAATTTTGCATAGTTGATTGAAAACAATGGACGAAGAGCCCACCACACATTTTGCCCATCTTTAACCACATCTGTTGCGATCCATTATTTTTCTAGAGGGAGAACAGACCCAAGACTTGTAGAAGGAGACGATAAGCCTCAATTGTGGCCCAATAACCGTTAGTTTGTCATCTGAAATCGCAGTGTTTTGATTGTGGGCCGCCCAATTATCGGTGGAAAAGTGGTTTGTGTAAACGCGGTCTCAGGTTGACAAGCCATTAGACAATGAGTGTTTGGTGTCGCCCCTTGATGTGACTTGACATTTGGACAAGAGTGAAGTAAACCGATAAATAAGGGCAAATCGCCTTCATCACTATCATCATCGTCACCTTCAGGCAAGATGGCCTGTTATCTCCTCGGCACTTTCAAAGTTCTTTCAAAACAAGCATGGCCAAGCTCACGAAAAAAATAATTCGATGAGTCCAAACACATGAAACTCTCCGAGAGACGGAGCATGCATGATTCAGGGTAAGCATTGTGTTGATGTCACATTTGTTTGGGATGAGCCTGGCCGAGAACTTAGCTTCCAGCTCAGCTTTGAAGTTTAATTGCCGAATGAGCAGCAAATACTTGAGATTCCGGTATCATTTCGAGGATGAATAGTACAAACACGCATTGCAGCTAATTGAAGGTCGGGATGCCTCAAGCCCAATGACATTCTTGGCGTGTGATTTAGTGCCAGACGACAAGTCCTGTCCAAACAATCAAGTTGAGTAGCTCCAAAACACGCTCGGCTCAGACTTAACATACCCTCATTCAAACAAAAATGTATTTTTTGCCGCAGTAACAACGGCAAAAATGATAATACTAACAGAAGCAACAGATTCTTATGTATATCCGTAGGTTCGTTCACATCAGAATTCATCTCTGTTGGCAAATTTGTGTCAATGACTGGCAAATATGGTGAATATGGAATTGCAAAATTTCCGAGTGGGAGCCCAAAAATAATTAAGGAAATGTTGAAAATGAGACGTGATTAAACTTCCAAAAGTGCATATGAAAACTGCACTTTTCCCATAAATGTTACAACGATGACACTATTAAAAACCTTGACTATTTGACCAATTGCCATCATGCATTTACAAGAATTTTGCCCAACATTTGAAATCATGTTCATCGGACAAGTAGTTTTTTTCTTGTGCGTTGAAATTTAAGGCCGTGTCTTCAAATGGGGAAAATTCCTTCCCTTTTAAAAATTATACGCCGGATTTCCCAAAAAAAAGATGCAAGAAAGGGGTCCATGCAAAACGGCATTTATTTCAAAGTTACCAAACATCGTTTTCGCTTCTTACCGTTCGAGTAATTGTACAGTTACCATTACTCAAAGTTCAAATGTGACCAATCAAAGTTTAGTTATTGAGGTTTCAGATCCAATTAATAATAATGACAATCAATTAAAAACAAGAATGCAATAACAGTTATGTCACAGATCCGGTCATCGGTCGAGGGCTTTGATGTTGAGCAGCAGTATGCACTCGCCATCTCACTCAATAGCTTACGTACTGACTATCATGCTCCCTCAGTTTTATAGTCCAAGAATTGCCGGAAAGGAATTTCCAACACTCGTTCCAAGAACGCCAATGACATCGTTTGTGTTTCGTTTCTCACTACCTTCCAGGATTGGAATGCCTTTTCAACAAAAACAGACCTTTGTACTCGGGCGCTTCATCTGTTGTCCATCAAACTCTCGTGAATATATTTACGACCAGAAGCTACTTTGAAAGACTTCTGTGTACTATTCCCGGCATTTGGAACTTAAAGTTACTAGTTCCCAGAAATCGAATCTTTTGTTGTTCATCGGTAACGTGATCAGCTGTCATGTAAAACAATGAGCAACTCTAAGAGCTCAAAACGATTCTAACTTCTCAACAGATAAGTTTGCCGGGCATTCACCTGAAACAATATTGAACCAAGATCAGCGGAGGCGGAAAAAGAATTTGAAAAAAGGTTTATAAAAGAAGGGCTAACAAGTTTCTCATCCTTTTCTTTTCTTCCAAAAATGCTATGGCCATCTTTTCAATTCATCCCTGGATACAAAATGGTCAAATTGTCGTTCGAAATACATAACATTAACATGGAAAGGCCAGTCAACGAGTAAAGGCCTTTCCTTCTTTATTCCTACATTGAACAAGTTTCCCTCCAGTTGTTTCAAGGTGTCCACTGGACCTCAACCAATTTCTAAACCAAATTGGATCAAACGCCACCTTGATTCTTGGACAATCCGGGACTACGATTACTCAATTCATGGTTCATTGAACTGAAACCCAATCCTTTACGCATCGGCATGCACCCAAAACCTGAAAGAATCAAACTTTGCCATTCACCCAGAAGCAAACGCAGACACATTCCAAAAAAGGAAATACTGGGAACGGAACATAAAAAAGGCCAAAAAAAGTTGTTTTTGGAAATCAAATAGTAACCACCTCAAGGTCAAGAAGACATTGGAAGGCAAAGTTCAAGTTCAATTTCTTTTCTCGAACATAAAACTAACCTTGGCATCTTTTGTTTGATTTTCTCCTCCGTGTTGTCATAAGGGGTGGTTCGAATCTAAAGAAATTGTTGCACTTGCCAAAACGAAAGTGACGTGAATGGATTAAGATTGACATTAAGTTGTAGAAATGGCAGTGTTGATGCAATTTGACATTGGGTAATTTTCCTCTGCATCGTAATATTCAGTACTGTATGGAACGAGGCTGAGCATTTCGAATGAAGCACGCTATTGCACGAGACGTACGTTAGCATTGCAGAACATTCCCTCTTCTGCAATGACCTCAGCACGAACTCAAGACCAACTGGTTGGGATTCCTTCCTCTGATAAAGCAGGGAACTTGGCAAAACGAGAGAACCACGCGAAATTAAATCGAATTACTTACTATAGACGAAGTCAGAAGAGAATGGCCCAGTCTGATCCGACCCACTGAAGTTGCATTTCGGGTCTCCTCCTCTCTTTCTGTCTCGGGTAATGCAGTCTATTTATAATTTTATGGGAACATGTAGGAAAACGGATGGTTCCCTTTAAGTCCGTCGCCCGTTGGGGGCGAAAAATTCAATTTCCTCTTTCACATATCCACGTGGGTCGTTCCACTTGTTCTTCATGTTCCCCGAGCTGGCCTTTCCTCGTCCGAAATGGGTTTGTGATGTTGTTGGTGTTGCTCGGGAATGAAGGAAATAAATTCATGACGCCGACAGCCAACCATCCCATCAGCTCTTGGGACCGACCAACTATCTTCTGTATATCGAGTAAACATCCCTTTAGGCTCACGGGGTGGTGAGAGGGTTAAACCAGTTTCGGAATTGATCAGGATCCTCAACAACACCAACAACATCTTCTACACTGTATCACTACTTTTACTACTGCCACTAGTGGTGTTGAATAGCAAGCAATTTCAGCCTTAAGGGGGCACGATCGTGTTTTGAAAGAAAATGTGCGATAGATGTCCCGATTCAGCTAGGGGGAAAATACGGGCTTGAAACGAGCTTAAAGTGAGGATTCTGACAATAACAACATCAACAAAAAATGATAATAATAGGAGCACAAAACATCTATAACAAGTTCCCAAATGTTCCATAAACCTGTTCCATTGAATATTGTTGTCTGGACCTTTCTTTTTATGGGGTCCCTCGGGAGGCAATCAGAACCAGGAGGGCTGTTCGTCCTGATATCTAAGGTCGTGATCAAAGCCAGTGGGGAAAAACAACAAAAATCGAAAAGATTCCCCCCCAATCATGGGTCATGATCTAAACCAGGGATTGGCAACCCGGGTCCTTAGACCGGGCCTACATGTGGGCCCAAGGGTGGTTGTTGGTGGGCCCAGTAGCTATGGGGAATGTCCAAATAGTGGGCACGCGAGCCATCCATAGTTTTATGTTCGTGGGCCCAAAGCTTTTCGATCGTTCATTTGTGGGCCCATGGTAGCCTGACCAACTTTTGAAAATTCAAATAGCCTTAAACATCCAATTGTGAGGACCAGTTTTTGGGGGTTTGTTGCGGATTTAGGAGCTAAGAGAGACAAACTGTCACTGAGGAAATGCTTAAAGCAAGCTTGACCTAATGCTGCCAATGTCACTCATGGTTTCGCAGATCTGACTTTAAAATTCACCTCTAAAGAGCTAAATTTGGTCAGGCTGGCCTCAGAACCATCCTACGTCTGTTTGGTGGGCCCCTAAATACACGTAATCAAAAATGATGGCCCTTCCTCAAAAGCAGTTTCCAAATCCTGATTTAAACTCGGTCAACTTCAAATCAATTGCGAGCCTTACAAACCAATCGAGTGAGTGATTGAGTCGACCACACGTTCTATTGAAGTTGTTGCAACGATTTGAAGTTTGGTCCAAAATGAGGTGTTTTCTCAATAGATAAGAACTGATCAGGGTACATCTTCTTTGGGAACCCTGACCCAGGAAAAACAGAAAGAAAGGAAATTCGACCGAATTAGAGCTTCTGCAGAGTGGAATACGCAGTGGCCAACTTGTTTCTTTTCTTTCTCCCTCTCGTTCTTTGTTGTAATTTGGTCTCATTGTCGCTGGTCTATTGGTTGGTCTGGTGTCCGTTATGTTATTTCTCGCCTTCCCTCATTTTATTTCAAGTCTGTGTCTCTTCGTCTCTTTTTTATTGCCCAGAGGGATTGTCTTGAAAATATGATTTGGGATTTGGTTCCAGATCGTTGGCCAAAGAGTTCTCCGTCCCAAATCCCTCCCAGTCACAAACGGGGGTTCCAAATAAAAGAGGGTATGATTGCCCAAGCAAGATCTCTCACTATTACGACACGAATCTGCTGCCTCCTTCTACTTGTCGGTTGTCCCCACGAAAACCTCTCGTCCGACTCTTTTGCCTTCAAAGTAATATGTCCTCGTATACCAAGGCCAAGAAAGGCCACCCAATTTTGGGGCGAGATTTTGCCAAATGGTCAATTTTCCAAAGCTCCCCCTCCCTTTACTTTTCCCTTCTGGCCGTTCGTTCTTTTTATATTGTGTGCTCCTCATAGGATTCCACTTTTTGAGCTGAAACTTGGGAATTGAGTTGGGCCATTACTTGACATTGTACTACTCCTACCACGTAAGAGAACTCACTGAATGCACCAAAGCCAAAGGAAAAAAAGAAACATTTGATTCTCTCCAAATCCGCCAACACGGGTTGTATTCTTAGGTTCAGATTTACGAGTTCGGCTGGGCACACTAAAGTAGAAAGTGGCAAACTTGGTACCCAAAACTTCCCACGAAAACGAGGAAAACCCCGACCTCAGAGCCAGGGTATTTATAAGCGAACCTCATTTGGGGTGGTGGGAACTCGGACATAGACTTACTCACAATTGTTGGTTGGGTATTTGCAAATTCGGCATGCCAAAGCTCTCTCCCTATACCATGTGTGCGTAAGCGCCAAAATAGGGGAATCGAATCCAAGTAAAGCAAAGTGAGAGAGTTAAAGAGCCACTCGATGTTCGTATGGCTTTGTATACCACATACAGTACGTACACTGAGTGTGTCTGTTCTCTTCAGTGGAACGAAGGTTAAAGAGAGCCTCCATCAGTCTCACGCCTCATCCGTTCTTGTATTGGTCTTATCTCATCAAATGGCTGAGCATGGCCACAACGAGAAAGAAAGGCCATTGGAACCTAAACGTTGGCGTGTCAAAGGAACGCGGAGCGATCTCCCAAGCTCTCTTTGGCGGCGACGGCGGCGGCTCAGCTTGTTTCGTCATGTGTTCGGGTTTGAAAAGAGAAATAAAAGAATGCTTTACGTCCTAAAGTTTTCCATGAACTTCCAAAGGGAACTCAAAAACACACAAAGAAAAGACCTTTAGAGTTCCGAACACGAAGGGAAACGAAAGATGCGGCAGCCAAAACGCGCGGAAGAAGCTGAACACGGGGCAAACCAAAGAAAGGGGGGAAAAGAATGGGCGAATCTTTCTCGTCCTCCCCCCTCCTCCTGGCTTGATGTTTTAACAATGTCCAATGGGGATGACTTACCCTCCCCTTAAACGCACCCACTCACTTGTCAATATTCGTTAGAGAGGAAGGATCCTTTACTGGAAAAGGCCAGCATGACTCGAACCAAAAAAGAGGAAGAAAGAAAAGGCCGACGCAAGTTGTTGGCCTTTGGGCCATAAATTACGTCTGGTTCGAGCGACTCATTTGGGAGGACCATTCGAGTGCCTCGACTCTAATCTTGACACTCGCTCAAATGCAAAGAAAAGAAAGAAGATTTGAATCGACCGACCAACGTTTCAAATAAATTCTCCCGGAACATGATTTGATCCACGCAAATTCAAGCTTTTGTTTCGGGCAAAAAAAACAACTCGGCAAGAGAACAAACCATTGATAAGCCTAATTTTATCCAAGTTTCCTCCAAACCATTCTTTTCCAGGGTTGAGATAGCTTTATCAAAAAAGGCACTCCTGGCTGGCTCATTGAGAGAGAACGAGCAAAAATGGAGGAACAAAGGGGATCCAATAACAACCCCTCCATTCATCCGGGTGCTTAAAAGTCGGTTCGACTTGCCTGTTGATTGGGCTGCGAGACACTGGGAAAGATTTAGTGCCATTTCTTTGCAGCTTTCTCCTCCTGCTCTCGCTAGGTCTTCTCGCGCAAGTCTGGTTGCCCAAACGTTAACCTACTAGATACTTGCCTCGTTGGATCCTTCGTAGTTCGTTCCCAAACCTCTTCTCCTCGTTCCTCTCTTCACACCAAACACTGGTAGTAAAGTGCTATTAGGTGGATAGAGAGAAGAGTGAACGGCGTTTTCGGCGATACCCTCTTGAAAATAAACTCGTTAGACGAGGAATTGGACGAAAGTGCATCGTTGTACTGGTACTATAGTCTATGAACCACACGGAGAACGAACAAGATCCAAAGAATCGACCCAATGGATATCTCCGAGTACGTAGAGGGAAAGCAAAGGAGAGAGGAGAGAAGGGAAAACAAGACGAGATCCAAGGTGAGTGAGCTCGTTGGTTAGTCCCCTCTGGTCTGTGTTCCACCTCTACCACGACGACCCTCTTTTTGGCTGGAGGGACTGGGAGAACCATTACTTTTCATTACATTGATCCCACGACCCGAAAGGCACCATGTTCCTCATGTCCACGTGGAAACGGTTTTGGTGGTTGAAGCGATAGAGGAAAATAACAAGTCCTTCGAGAAGGCTTCAAAACAAGCTCCTCCTCCATCGAATTCTTGGCAATGTGGCAATGTAGCCAACGGGCATATGATGAAACAGCTTCGGAAAGGTCTGACGATGTGAATTTGTGGGTTTACATACAACCACGCAATGGTCAGAAAATCGAAAATGCCGAGGTCGAAAGAAAGTGCCTTCCTCTTTCTTCACCAAATAGTAATGGAAAGAACATAACGAAACCGGTAACATGTGTAAGTGAACATGTCACCTCAATAACCAATGTTCTGATTCAGGCCCTTTAATCATGCTTTCATATGTGAAAATGCAAATTCTGTATTTCAAGCCCCTGTCATGACTCAGGAGACAGCTATTATTATTGGAGTGCTCTCTGATGCTTCCCTATGTCCAATCGAAAATTGAGATTATTTGATCAGTCAATGTCGTGGGCAGGAGAACACAGTATGTATACCTAGCCTGTAGTACTATAGTAACCGAGCAAAACACATGTTCTGGTGAATATGAAGTGTACATTACACCTTGGTACTCGGGAACGAAATTGCCCGTGTGTTTGTGTCTACTCGTTTGTGTATGTTTGTAATGGTGAGTGTACTTACAGTACATACGTTCAGTAGTTTGGCGAGGGGAGGCCGAGCAATTGGGGGAGAGATTCTTAGCTCAGTTCATTGAGAGGGGAAACTTAATGGATCTCGGACCAGAGGACTGTTCCAAAAGTATCCGACTGGAGATCCAGATTCACAACTCTTGCCTGGACTCGAAAACCCGGTGGTTGCATCTGCTCGGTTGTTCCACATGTAGATAGCTCTCAGGGACTTAGAATCACGTGTGCTTTATGAAGGGAAGGGGTTGATGGCACATTTATGGGAGATGGACAAAGTTTAGGAATGGAAAAACACATCACCAGGTGAAATGGCGTCTGTCTACTCTACATACATTACATAACTTGGCTGTCAGGTCGTGTTAATCAAGAACGATGAAACCCAGGTCCAGCTGTCGAACTCTAAACATTTCGATTCTCGCAATGTGTGTTGCAGACAGTGCTGAACTTGGGCGTATTTCCAATGGCGTAAATACCTCGGTGATAACCGGGAATAAACTTGAGTGAGTGCATGCACATGGGATTTCGTCAGTCATCAGAACTTTGACGGCGATGATGCGGAAGAAGTAGTCGAAGAAGAAGTACGTACCAAGATAATGATGACGAAGGTGAGTATTGTGTTTACTGAAGTTGGATCTCGGTCTCAAGGGGCATTAGTGAGTGCGCCATGTTTGTATTTATTCGGGGACGAAGTGCACTTTTCGGGATGCAAGGTGTAATACTGAGTAAGGGCCATGTGGGCCATTTCCTATTTTCCATCACAGCCCAATCATGACTCTCTCGGTTCTGCTAATCGTGTAGATAACCTTGGAAATCCCGCGCTTGACATACTATGTGTTGTACACATATTACACACGACCATGGGAGATCCTATCCCCTCGTTCCTTGATAGAGCCATTGGTTTGGACGAAGGCCGTCTTAGTCGTTTCCTGCTGGCTTGCTTGATCTTCCTTGTATCTATCGATATTCTTACGTACTATGTTCACCTAATCGTCCAGTGGTCTTTGGGACCGTTGTCGTAGCTGAGTGGGTGGATGGATGCAGAGATGGAAAGATGAAGGAAGGGCAGCGAGGTAGAAGAGATCCAGCACGATCAAGATCATCAATGCTTCTAATCCCAACACCCAGAACCAAACGAAAGCAATCCCAATTGCAACAACAACAACAGCAACACGAGCAAGCAAATCAGATGCATTACGGACGGACGCACTGTACAGTACGTACGTAATGTTCGAGACTTTCCTTGATAGTCGTGATAGGAAGCAATCTAGGAAACTGGAACTATGACCAAAACAACCTCAAGAGAGTGAATTAATGTCGTGATATTCTCAGAAAGTGAAACGTTTTGATGCCCAAGCGAAGAGGAATGTCATAGCATGTGTGACCAAAAATACGTAATGTGTGCTGAACAAGTCCATGTGCTTATGAGTTTAGAAGGGGGTGCATTTGCTTTCTACTTTTGAACATAAATAAATTATAAACAAATCATGCGTAATATCATGGCCCTGGCTCGTTCGTAAACATAGAGATTGACAATCGATCAATCAATTGCAGTTCGTGAAAGGAAATGCTTTCCAGTTCCGTCTGCATCAAGTCTGGACAAAGATTCTGTAGTGAAAGGTTGAAATTACTAAGATAAGTTGAAACTGATGCTGGCTCAGTTTTTGTCGAAGTCCTCAATCGTTATTGCGATCCATTCAAAGAGAATACCTTTCCTACACAACAACAAATGAAAAGCAAAGTCTTCTGGGTTTCACTTTCCCTCAGGTCATTAAAACTATAACGTGGGGGGGCAATCTTGTCTGGATTACTTTTGTATTATGAATCATTATTTCTAGTCTGAAGTGCCTTTACACAATCAATCAAAATCTGTGAGCCTTTGGATGGATTTCCTCGAGCTTTACAAGGTTCACAGACGCATTATTCAATATTATAGGTACTTACAGTATGTCCTGGAACGCTTGTCGGTTTCATTTGTCTAGCAACAAAGAGAATTAGAATCGAAGAGAGCTTAATGATTTTTAAGCCTGCACATCTCAAGGGTCTATAGAACACAGCTGGAACACAGTACTCAGTACTACTGGCCAGCCAGATTTATCGTCCCCTAAATGGTGGCGATGAAAGAAGCACCGACGAGCAATCACTTTTTGTTCGGATTACTCGAACATGTGTTCATGTTTACTAGTTCTATGACAAGTGTTTTGGTTGAGTTAAGCAACCCTTTGGGTTGAGGAAGCTGTGGTTTTACTCTGCACAGTCTCAATGTTCATGTTACTTCAGGTGGAGTAAAGTAAACAGTTTCTCCGAAGAAAAGGTGGGTAAATGGATGGATTTGTGTGAAGGATTCCGCTCCATCGTCCATTTGACAAAGGCAGACGTCGTTATCACCTTGATGATTCACCGGATATTTTTGGCTCCTTTTCCTCTTTGACTTCCGGCCATCCATCCAACCCACTCGCTGTCCTACAAGTTTTCATAGCGAATGAAGACTTGCCAAGTGAAAGAAGAAGGTACCACACGAGAGGTTTTTTTCCGCCTTCCTAAGCGTCGAATCAAGCCAGATCATCATCAGTTTCGTTCATCGTCCGTTCTTGTTGTCCTGAGAAATCACTTTCCTGTCTTATTGAGCCTGCCATTGCTTTGGAATGATCCTAATCTTGGCACCAGTTGAAAGCTGGGACCCACTAGTAAAGCAAAGAGGACGGCGAAAGGGAGAATGGATTACCGATCCAACTACCGATACGAAAATACAGATAAACAAGGCTCACAACATACATTGGAATGCAATGGAACCGATCATTTCAGCCAGTTTCTTTCGTGCGTCCTACAAACAGGATTCAATGTTTACCCGAGGGTTTGATGAAATATGATGGAGAGAACGGAATTGAAGCTTTCCTTCGCAACGACCCATAATCATCAGAGACCGCGACATTTGCACCTACGTTAGTTACCCTGAAGTAGTAGTAGTAGTAGTAGTAGTAGTAGTAGTAGTAGTAGTAGTAGTAGTAGTAGTAGTAGTAGTTGAGTACCCTGTATTTTTGGGGCACGACGTCTTCAGGCAGTTTGAGGCCGACCGATCCGTTGAATTGTGAATAAACGTTTCACTTTTATTGATGTCCCACTTCTCGTCCGTTCCAGGTGAGAGACATTCATTTTCAATTTGCATTTTGCCCTTTTTCCTTCGTCAATGCTCACTCGAGGGGAAAAGGTGAGCAGGAACAGGAGAAGGATTGGCCAAATCGGATCAAAAATTTTGCTTTTTCATGCCCTTGAACGGAGTGCCCAAAATTTGGGGTCCAACCTACCGCATTCTAGATGAGGATGGCCTTCTTTTCTTCTTTTTCTTCCTTCTTTTCCCTCCTTTGGGGTTCTGTCGTGATCCACTTGGATTAGGATCGATTTGAGGTCCTTGCTGATTGAGAGCCTTTGTTCCCATGAACGCCAGATTGGAGTAATCCCTGGATTCGATCATTCTTTATTGTTTTTGCCCAGGATTGTTGCAATTGAACAACCCACGTCGTTGCCGTTGTCGTTGTTGTCGTCAATGTTGTTTGACTGGCTGGTCCAATTTTCGCGGATTAATAACGTGCTTGTTACGGGTATTGCACACGATCTCAACCGAAGGTGAAAATTGCCTCAAAAACAACCCGAAAGACGAGGAGATGCCTGCTTGCCTGTTGTTCACCAGCTTTCTATCGTCCTATTTTCCTAACCTCATTCTCGCTCGGTCCCTCGAGTTGGTCTTTTATTTGAGTACTGCATATGTAGGTACTAGTCACTAATGGGCGATTTTGAGCGCAAGATTACGGGAAGGTGAACTTGTTCAAGGTCAAGTATGCAGCGTTGTTTTTCTTTCGATCGGCTTGCTTTCCAAGCAAAAATATTATGTTTTTGCTGCTAAGCCGACACAATTGGGGGGAAAAAGAAGAACTCGAGAACTCGAGAGCCACACTGTGCAGCCAAGAAGATTCGAAAAAAAAAAAGATGAAAAGGAGGATGAGGATTTTTACCTCAATTCTCCCCTGGAAACTCCTCGACTCGTGACTGGCCTTCTGCCTTGAACAGCAATCGTCGGCACCACTTCACTTTACCGACTTTACCCCATTTATTGGGATTAGTCTTTCACTTCCTCACTCTTTGGTTGGGGCTTTCCCTCTCATCTCTCGAATGCCACTTGAGATCTTCAAGTGCGACGAATCCAGAGACGAAATGTATGACTGGTTTTACGGGAAAGAAGAATGCCACATCGTTTCAGCAAAGTGCCGAAGAAAACAGAGACAAAGCTGAGAGATGGACGACAACAACAACGACAACAGCAGCTTAGGTTTTGCACCTTCAATCTTAAGGAGGTAAATGGGAAGAAAATACTCGTCTTTCTCGTCCCAGAGCAAAAACGTGTCAAGGCTGAGCAAATTCCCCCTTTTGGCTTGTCCCTCTTCCCCCTTTGGGAGATGGCTCGTAAAGCTCTGTTTGGCCTTCTTCTTGTTGCTCCAGGTGCTCATTAAATCACCCACAATTGTCAACAAAACCATAAGCGCACCTGCTCTCTCTTCAGCTCGTCTCATGGCACATTACAAACACTCATGCTACATTCAAGGCCTTGGAAAAAAGCTTGATACTTTGGATTTGGGAGTATGCGCGTCGTTGCAAAAGGAAACTAGGTGAGACTAAGGCAAATCTGCCAAACCAAAGCTAGCCAAGCCTTCTGATACAAATCAAATCATGTTCGAGGTAGATGGGGGAGGGTCTCCAGAGATGCTCGCATCTACCCATACACAGATCCTTTGTTCCTCTTCTAGCAGTGTTCTTTACTTTCAAAGGCCGCAATTCGCAGGCTTCGAATGAATGTACAGTTGTTGTTGTTGTTATTGTTGTTGTTGTAGTCGTTGCAGAACTCGAAAGACGACGACGACAAAGGAGGAAATCGAGAAAGCGATGAAAGTTCCTCTCTTCGGTGAAGATATCGAGTGGAACAGACTCTTTTTTTACGTGGAATTGGTTCCTTTTGATTGGATTGGCGGGAGGATTGGAAAAGAGCCAAACTCGATTGGAAGCCAACAACTGCCAAGTGAAGCCTTCACCCACCACCACCGACGGTACATACACGCAGTACGTACAACAGCCTTATCGGCCTTGACTCCGTTGGAGGAATGAGCGTAAACCAAACAGCGACCTTGTTGGCCCAAACCTCTTCCATCCCGGGAACTGCAATTTCGGCTCCGTATTTCTGGCTCACTTTGCGATGGCATGGTGATGGGATGCTCTGACAGGGTCCAATTTGGTGGCGACTTCGTACCACATACACCATGCGACCTTCAACTCAGACTGTCAATATTGACGTGGAGAAACATGCACAGTGTCCTTGATCCGTCACTTGTTCCCAATGTCTGTGGATCAAGGTAATCGAAGCTAGAAGCCAGGGTCGTCGAGTTTCCAATTGCTGGGCAAATACGAGGAGTAGAGTGCACCCACCGACCGACCATGGTGGGACTGAGTGATCACGGGCTTCCTTCACCTATTTCCAGAGCATAACAATGGATATTCGATATTGACCAAAGATGTTTTCAACGAAATCATAATCAGAAGAACTCTTCTGTTTTGGAGGTTTCCTCCTCAAAAGAAATGATCCGGTCTATTTCTATGCTACTAGACATGGATCCATTTTAAAGGCTTGTGTGTTCAGCCATTTCACTTAAGAGCATGTTGAAGAGGCCATCCATCAATTTCAATGCTAGCTTTCCCGTTCGTTCATGGGGGACTGAAAGAATTACCCCCATCACTATCGTCGTTCTCCCCTATGAAAATTGTATTTCTCTTTTATTTCTGACGAACGGGATGATCTGAAGGGTGAATGAGGATGGATCTGAAGTTCCTTGACACTCGCGATAAGGAGAGCGAAGGAACGAACCTCTTCACATGAACGAAGACATCAACATTGACGATTATGACGGAAACAGAGACCAAGTCAAGTGTGATGGCAAGAGAAGGGATGGAAATGGTGATCACGATGTCCAGACATGAGCAGCAGGCAACTTTTCCCATTTTCCCTACGCCCACTCACCCACCGTTCCAACGGGAGAGCAGTTCTACACCCGTACGTACTGTACGTGCACTAAATGCGGCTGTGAGAGGAAAAGAACTTGGGACGTTCTAGACCTTCGAGGCTGAATTTGCAGACAAAACCTGTCAACATGTGAGTATATCAGCCTCTCAAAGTCAGACAGGGGAAACACAAGAATACACCAACGATCGGAGAAGCCAACGAACGAACGAACGAACGAAGCGAACACGAAGCGAGTCAAAAGTGATCTTCTTCTGCCTTTCTCTCCTAGTAAAAGTTCCGCTCACACTCGCTCACTCAAGAAAAAAAGGGATCGCTTGTCTCCTTTGCCTTCGGGCGGAATAATGGGAATGTCCTGTATTTGCATTGAGCAGTTCCCCTAAAAAATCACCCCGTTGGAGAAATGATTTCGAGGAAGTCAAATGAATGATCCAAGTCACGTTTGAGTGGTCACCTAAAGGTGGTCTCGTATTTTCATTTCCATGAACCCATTCATTCCAGGCCCGGAGGAATATGATCGTCCTCGTCTTTGGCGTCTTCTTCTGGCTGCTTGCTTGCTTCTCAGGAGACTATACTAAGAGCAGTGGGAGCTCTTAATGACCCCCTTTCTCGTCTAAACGAGGAACAATCTCGTTGGATTTCCCTTCTCATTCGCTTTTCATCTTCACGGTGTTCGCTCCATTCTCTAACACGTTTTATGCTCTTCTCATTCTCACTATGCTACACTATCCCCTCTCAATCCCGCTCTCTCTTTAGGTGTTTGGCCTTTATGATCAGATTGGACACAGGACTTCGAGATTACTGGTTTCATAACCAGTTCATAACAAGCTAAAAAGGCCATTTTATTTTGCTTTTGTTTGTGCCTGAAAGTCTGTGGTTTACAACGTAAACTTGTGGGTAGATGGACAAAGACAAACTTTCAGAGTTGCAACACCAATATTTCAAAAGAAGAATGAAGGCGTTTTAATATACGCTCCAGACAGGTTTGAGTGTTCTTTTGTTAAAAATTCAGCAACATGATCGGGTTCATCATTGATCTCGAAGTCCGAGTCATCAAGTTGTCCTTGATCAGGCCCATGGGCATAGCAATGACAACATTAAATCTGGCACCCCATGCAAAGTCATGCCTTGGGCGCTTGTCGCCAACTTCGAACGAACGGCGCGAGAATCTCATTTTCATGCACTGGGATCCAAGTTTTTTAGTCGTCGTCTGTAGTGTCTACAGAAGTAGCATTCTGTGTAACCCAAGAATGGAGGCGGGTTTCTATGCAGTGTGAGAATGTCTACCGTCCTGAGCGGCCTTCAAGGTCAGCCCGTTGGATGGTGGGTGTCCTTGGATTCTTGGCAAGGTTCTCCGTTTCATGGGAGTTCTTTCTTTCTTTCTCTCTCTCTTTCGATCATTCGTGGCTGAGGATGGTGGGTTCTCATCAGACGAAGCAAATGGTTATGCTCTTCCTTCCTTCCTTATATCTTTCCTTCCTCATCGCCGTCCTTGACGAAGAAGAAGAAGAAGGCCATCCAAAGACACCCATGGTATCCAAGGCCCTTACTTACATACTCACTCACACACATACTACACACGCATGCCCCTACCGAGTCTGGAATGGAATGAACTGGAAAGAGGGGATTTGTTACATTTATGCCCTCTCATCGACAGAAGTCGTTCATTCCGAACGAGAAAGGGTTACCGACAAACTTGACTATGTACGTCCTAGGTACTCGATGGGACGGCAGAACGGCAGAGGGCCTGTCTGGTCATGGTCTTATATGCACTCCCACTTCTTTTTCCTCTTCTTTTCCCATCCTCTTTGTTCCGCAAAGTCCATTTGTCAAATTGAAATCCTTCTTGGACCAAGACACATGTGAGCAATGAGCTCTATAAAGTAGTACTACTGGCTATCAACGAGTTCACTAACCCACCCACTCATCCAGCCAGCCACGAAACAAGGAACATTGTGTTTGTTGAGGTTGACAGTCTTGAATGCAATTGAGTCATCATCAACAACTCGATAACAAAGGCAACAAACAGTCCTCTCATACCCGCT
This sequence comes from Tigriopus japonicus, assembly GCA_010645155.1. Taxonomy (NCBI): domain Eukaryota; kingdom Metazoa; phylum Arthropoda; class Copepoda; order Harpacticoida; family Harpacticidae; genus Tigriopus; species Tigriopus japonicus. The sequence continues at coordinate 5,379,592 of CM021318.1, forward strand.
ATGATCATTGGTGTGAAGCGTTAAGCCGTCTTTTGTACGTACATGGATAACTGGCAAGTCCGAAATCTCATTCAAGTGGGGCCAAGGAATGGCTCGATGGAAATCCAGTCGAGAAAAAAAGGAACGCATGAGACAAACATTCATTTATTCGACACAAACTTTGGACTTCTTTCATCCCCAATGTACGTGAGTAGTATATATTGCACCCGCTTTTCGCAA
>CM021318.1:5380007-5407702 GCA_010645155.1 Tigriopus japonicus
TTGCGAAAAGCGGGTGCAATATATACTACTTACGTGGTACATGAGAGGCTGATCTCAGCCTCACCACACAGCACGACCGACTCGAGTTCAAGTTTTTTCTAGATGGGGATAAATGACCGAGTTCATTTGTCAGAGTTTAGTCAAGAACTGTCAGAGTGCGTAAGTGTCGACTGCTTCTCCATACCACTTCTACGTACAACGACACTTTGGGACGGGGGGTTGCGTTGTAATGAGAAGAGTGCTTGAATTCTCATGAGATGGCCTACGTTACTAAATAAAGATAGATTAAAGCACTCTTTGTTCAACCCAAAAATAAGTCCAAGGCTGTCGTTCTCTTCTGCTCCCTGAATTTCTTGCGAAATCAAGGTTCACTCACTCCGTTTGCGGTGCTCGTTGTTTTGCTTGCAATGACTTCTTCAGCTTCATCTATCAAGGGGCGCATTGGTGTAAGAACGGTTGCACCAAAGAATGCAGGTCCTGATTTCGAAATTTCGAATTGATTCACATTCTTGCTTGATTCGAGCATCCTTTGAATAGTCTCCAAACAAATTGTCCCCATATTTCAAATCAGATTAGGATCTCGTACATTGGGTCAGACTTCTGAACAATTTGAACCTGACCTTAAAGAGGCTAAATTCAGACGGAATTCTACTTTGTATGATGGCACGATTTACTTTAATGAAAAAAGTTATCATTAGTCTAAACTGTGTGTTTATCAATCCCGTGGTTTTAAATCGATCAAACCAAATGCTACCATGGTCCTGAAACAGGGATCTTGGGTGAAATTTCCATTTATTGCAATCGGTCGTCGCTTGCGGTCGAGACAATGAATCGAGGGAGCGGAATCGTAAAATATGACCTGCCCGATAAGAAGACAGATGAAGTTCGTTTTCCGGGAGTTTTCCCAAATTGGCCCTCGGTTCTCTCTTTGTGTGTTCTGTGGGGTAGCATTGCATCCTTATCCTTATCCTCTTCTTCCTGTTGTTCCTCCGGGTTTTCCTTCTTCTTTGGTCGTCGTTTTCTTCCTCCTCTCCCTCATTCCTCTTCGTTAGTAGGTTGGATGGAATGGATGGACAGCTTGAAGCAGTGACTGCCAAATGGCAATGGACGATCCACAAGTCTCTGGTTCCCGGTGCAATCTATTCGGCGGATTTGATCAATGATGACAAAATGAGCCCATTTGGGAAAGTGCAAGTGGACCCCAATTCACCTTCGATGACCCTCCCTACTCTAATCTACTTTATTCTTCAAGAGAGAGGAACGGGTCCTCCTGCGTTGGTTCAGGAAAACGGTGCACGACTGTAAGTGCTTACTTACCGTCCATCAGAGTCTGTATTCTTTTGATTAGTCCATCTTTCTCTGGAGTGTGTACATACATGTACATACCAATGTATGTGGGTATGTATGTGTGTTCGCATCCATTTGAGTACGTACTGTGTATGTCGTCCCTTTTAGATGTCACGGTCAAGCTCTCGGATTGAAGCAGCTACACCGCCAAAGTTGGGTTCACCCTTGCGTACGACCAGCAAGCAATGCTTACTTACTTACTGCCTCTTTCTCACACACGCGTCCGTCTCTTGAGTGCCTGCAGGAAGTTTTACTAGGGAAAGATAATCTCGGCCATCGATCACCAACCTCAAACGAGCTTGATTATGGTCAGTGGAGGACCTTTCCCTCCCACTGCCAACCCACCAACCCTCGGCCCCTCTGCAAAGTTCCAAAGTTCCAACGCTACACTGAAAGACGCACACACACACACACAAGTGCACACTAACTGACTCACATGCAAACACAAGGACCAACCACCACTCCTAATACCACGACCATTGGTGGTGGCGTCTTTATTGGAACCCACAAACACGAGGGCGATTCCCAACAGCCTCTCGTTTAAAGCCCCATTCCGTGTTCGTTGCCTCCATCTGAGGGAACAATCAGACTGAACCTTGGCACGCGGTTGTCCGTCGACAACTTTGGAACCTGTCCAGTAAATTAGCCCTTCGTTTACCTCTGACGTTAGCGTCAACTCCACGTCGTACATACATATGCATAGGAAAAGCAGGTGTTCCAAATGGGACTCTGAAATGAGCTGATTGTGTCGTGGTGCAAATGCCAAGTTTGTGAAGGCACACGAAAGAAGGTATTTTTGCCAAACATTGGAGACTTGATTTCAAACCGCAAGTTGTGTTGGCAGGCACTTCATACCTCTTGAACTGTGCGTAGTACGTACACGACGGCGAAGGAACTCGTCTAATTGCTAGAAGAAGCCAATGAATTTTGCAATGAGATGGCTTTATAACTCGATTATTTATCAATGATCACACGGCATCTGTTCGATTCAGTGAGGTACTCTCTTGTGGAATCGTGGAATTGGATGGATGATGGAACGTATCGACGCACTCTACGTACTACAGTATGTATCCACCCAACCAAGCGTGAGGGTTCCCACCAGAACGAAAACAAGATGATAAGTCGAAGAATGAAGAAGGCGCTGATGACCAACCAAAAATCAACCACATCATCATCAACGTCCCCCTAAACACCCTCAAGAAGGATGTACTGTACGTTCGTTCGTAGCTAGAAGTATTGTGTATTGTTATGGGCTTCCAGATCATCGCCGACCATCTTTTTTGAACATGTGCAAATCCGAACGACACGATTGCACATCTGTTGAACGTTGTGGGACTGATTCCGATCTCATTCCCCTCTGTCAATCATAGTCCCGGCTGACTTACCATATACGGCTTATTTAGTTTTTCGAGCTTGTGGAAATACGTACGTACCTAGTGGTGTAAGTACTGTATTCTGTGCGTCCCTTGATCAACAGACTAGTCGAGAATAACAATCAGAAGAGACACAAGAGACTTGTCATTTGTCCGCCAAAGCATCATCTTTCTGATGACATGTGGAATTGGCATCGACATCCAGCCGTCTCATCTTTGAACAAACTCTTTTGTAGGTATGTACACGACTGGCCATGGCCAATGACGAAGAACAATGGCTTATGACACGGCCACTTTGGTCGATGTCACTTGTCAGTTGTCACACAAACACACATTCACCCACTCACATAGTACATAATACGTACACGGAGCACGATGATCGTTAGTTCGTTCGTTCCGTTTGTCATGAGCATGCATGACGAGCACCTCACCTGCGGGCTAACAACGTTGAACAGGCCGTGATTAAATCACGATAGAAATCAATTTTCTTGTCACATTCAATTAAACCCAAACTTCTGAGCGATCGTCAGCCCACTTGGTGTTCCAAAGGCAAAGAATAATTTTGGCAACAACGGTAGTTTAGTGTGTCGAAGCAAACCTACAAAAGCAAGAAAAAGAAAGTAAAACATTGACTGCCCGTTTCAGCGATCGAGTTGCAGCAAGTTGCTTTTCTGATACCAAACCCGATCGTTGGCCGGACGAGTTCAATGACATGCCTCAAGAATTTACCCAAAAATTCAACTCAGTACTTGGATTCGTCGATTCCCTAATTACCTTTTGTGTCTGACGTCGTAAGTACAATAAAATAGGGATTCTTTATCTGGACCCGTGGACATTAATTCGTATGTGTTGTACATCTGATCGCCAATGGAGGTGACGCTCTGATGGATTTTGCTTGTCCCCACGTCTAACTGTGTGAGTGATGCGATCCGTAGTGACATCACATCTGAATCGGAGGCTGGGCCACAACAAGCACAAACAAGGCCAACCAAGACATTCGGAATTCTTTCCAACGTATGTTTGTCCTCAATCATTACCATTAAGCCCGGCTCTATTCATTCTACAACCACACTTGCACTTGCATTATAATCGTTCCCATGGATGCAACAAGAACCCTTTCCAGGCGACCCATTGTGATGGTCCCGTGGTGTTTTATGACCCGACTACTCTCCACCAACTCTGAGTGTTCAATCATCAAAAGAAACCATGGCCGACCTCGTCATCGCCATTATGATCTAAAGCATAATGATGTGGCGCCAAAGCCAGTCTGGCCATTGGCCATGACAAAGACTGTAGAGGCCTCTTTGGACGCTGACCAAAAGGCGATTTGTCCACCCGAGAACAGAGTACTTACTCACAGTCTGAATAAAAGCCTCCCAGTGAACAATAGTTTTCTTTAAGTGTGTCTGGGAAAGAAATGGCCCAAGCTTAGGCCAAAGTCAAGGAAAAGGCTGGCTTTCGTACTATTGGAGCCGACCACGGACCGAAACCGATTATGGACCATCGGGGAGAGTCGTGTCACATCTCTTTAGGTCTGGCCAGTCAAGTTTCTGGGTCGAGTTGGCCACATCTCAGTGTCAATGCTTCTGACACAATATTGCTCATTCTAATGGTTGGGCTGCATGCAGTTACTCCCGGAGATGCATGATTTGGATCCAATGTGGATGCTTCGTGCTTGGCTTGAATGATTCCGTAGAACTGGGAAGATGAGGCCATCTTGCCTGAAAATCCAATTCCGTGATGTTTTTCCCCAAAACCTGCGAGTCTGCCAACGTAGAGGACGATTCACGAGAGAGAGCGAAAGTTTTCTATTTTCGTTTAACCAGCATAAAGATGTCATAAAAGAACTATATCTTCCGGTCATTTGAATATTCCCCCGGGATATTTCACGCGTGAAATGGCCTCCTACGCCATATATGAGCATATCTTGTGGCAAAGTTTCCGCGCTTCGTCATTCTGATTGGCCAAGAAGGCATTGAGAGAATGTCATTCTCGGGAATGATCCTTCATCCATCCATCCATTCATCTTCATTCTGATTTCCATCCACCTGCACTCGCCTGCCTTCTGGCATCATGATTTCCTCTGCTTCTTATTAGTTTGGGAATGGAACTTTTGGAATTTTTCCCACCATGAGAGCATCAAGTTCAAATTGAAAAGGTCCCATAAAACACCGAAGCCCCTGAAATTGAAAAAAGAGACGGAACAACAGACGGAACTGACGAAGGTCCCAGTTGATCCTATATCTGGATCATGGTTTCATGGACCTCGTTTTGAAGGCAACAACCCATTGGCCACTTAGACTCGCCAACCAACCAGTTCTGGCCATGCTCTAGAGACTCTTTTTCGTGGCAGAAGGAGAGAAGATATATTATAGGGACCTTCAAAGTACACCCCCTACCACTTGTAAGGACACAGATGCATTCAACATACGTTTTTTCCTCTTTTTTCGACAATCGATTTACTGGAAGTTGCATACAGACCTGACATTGTAGATGTGAGGAAAAGAAAGTACAGGGTGTGGTGAAAGCCTCCCAACCCCAATTCCAACTTGTCTTGCACAATGGAGTCCCAAGAGAATTGCAAATTGCAATAAGCTCACTGAATTAGTCCCTTTTCAGCCCTCTGGCCGTAACCCGAAGTCATACTACGACCTACTGGAGACTCATGGAACATCATGTTCCAAAGCTCGAGGTGCAACAACGGGCATTGTCAGACCACTTTATAAACGGACATATTCCTCCTTCCACTTTTTTTGATATGCCTAGACAGAGAAGCCTAGCAAACTTCCTGTGTCCGTTCCCTCTTTCCGCGTGCGTGGATGAATTTATGATAGCCTCGAAATTTCCATATTTGCAAAATGAAGGAGCCCTCCGAAATTTGGACTGCGTTTGCCATTGAACTTGCTCGACCAAGCAGTCTGTAGACTCACTTCCTCACGTTTTCCGTTTCCTGACCGAATTCCTCAAGATCATCTCGATCTCTCTAAGAGCGTTCCTGAATGATGAACGGACTCACAAACGAGCAACAAAGCCTTTCGACTACGTGAAAGTGGTTTTGGGCTCGTTGGAGACAGCGAGAGAATCAGGAAGGAGGAAATGAAACCAGGCAACCAATAACGGATATTTCTCATGCAACATGTGTTGTTGTGCTCTCGATTGAAAAGAATCCCCCCAAAAGTGGCTCTTGTCATGGGATGAGAGTAAGATTGCGCTCAAGCAATTGGAGTAGCATGATTATTTCCCCGCTAAAAAGCAAGAAAAAACACAATGAGTCACGGGTTGCATTTTCTGGGAAATTTATTTTGGTCATACCAAAGACTGTTGATTTCGTGTTTGTTGTGCGTATGTGGTTGGGAAAAGGGGCGATTTCGGGATTCGTCTCTGTTTTGAATTGGTTCTCAACCACGGTCTAAAGTGCGTTTCCCATCAAAAAATGACGATTTCCTGTGGATCGATCCTCCTCCTTCTGCTTCAAAACCAGCCAACTTCACTTGCTTAACGCTCGTATTCTTTTCATATCGGACAAACCCCCCACGCCTCAAAGGAATTGAAAAGAGAAAAAAGAGCGACAGGTTCATTGGTTCTTCCACGAAAGAACCAAAGAGTCTCTTTCTTTCTTTCTTCTTAATACCACTGACACTCTGTCTTTCTTGCGCATACACACACACACACTCTTGCACTGAACTCTCGGAACAGAAACAGTCGGACACAGCACACTCACCAATACGTACTTGTGGTTGGTGGAGAATGATAATATGAACTCCTTTTTTCCCCGCGATCTCAGACATGGATATGAAGCGCCGAAACACTCACTGGAAATGACAAAAACCGCACTTTTTGTGGGGCCAAAGCAATCTTAATGACACCTCCGTGGGGGTTTCAATTGATTCTGCCATCGGATTTTGAAGCCTTCTCAATAATTGGTTTTGTGGTTAGCTGTCACTGTTTTTTGCCCATAAACAAAAGCAATCCCAAATAGATCTCGTGGATTCGTTGTTTTTTCCAAGTCAAGTGGACAACCATAATCTACGTTGAAGAGGAAGAGGCTTTATCAATTTTCACATGTTTTTGAGGTAGCATGATGATCTAATAGCAACAAGCAGGATTCAAGCATCCATGATGTTGCTTTCTTACATCTTCAACTGTGATTTAGAGAAGATCAGATGTCAAATCATGGAAAGAATTGCCTCACTTGAAGGTCAATAATTTTGATACAAAAACATAAGTTACACATTTCCATATGATCAGATTTTGCCTTGTCAAACCCGACGTTTGAGAGTTGAGGGGATGAGTTTTGCGGAGGAACGAAGCATTCATTCATCCGGAAAGAAAAAGCCAACAAAGGAAGGCATCTTGGACGGATTCACAAAATGAGCATTCGATTGGGTGTCAAGATAATTTGACCATGCCTGACTTGTCGTATGTATTTGAACACAACTTGGCGCCCACAGCACAAACCGGGATTGGAAAATCAAGGAGAGAAGTGCGATTTTAAAAGCCCTTCATCTCCCTGGAATGTTTGGGGGGGAAATGAGGGTAATAACCATTCTCGCACCTGGGATGGCAGAGAGTGCATAAATGAGATTGGCCATTTCTTGGGTGAGAAGTGGCATCAATTTTAGTGGGGTGCAAATTGGATTCCAACGTGTTCCCACTGTTTTAGCTCGTGCATTGTTCCTGTCAACCAACCCCTACAAAATTTGTACCGTACTATACGTAGACACGGATGTATACTGTACGTATGTAGAGGAGGCATGATGGCTTGACTCGTCCTCGTTGGGTGAAATGATTATGGCATGAGACTGCCTCTAAAACTCGGGTGCATTTTATGATTAAAAACTTTTTCGCGGTAATCAAGTTTTGTCGTAAAACACCCAAACGAGAGAGAAACAGGGAGCAGACCCGGTGACTCAACGAAGCCAGCAAACTCAGCCAATGGAACCGAGAGAAAGGAGCTCCTTCAACCTGGTGCGTTCTTCCTGTATCATTCCGACCTCTTCTCACTGGTCTTTCTTTTCATTTTTCACTCCTCTGCCTCTTTGTCTAGTCCTTGTTCCTCGTGGAACGAAAACTTTGCGAGACAGATTTCCACTCAATTTCATAATTTGACAGAAACTTGTCGTGGCAAGTTCCAACGCTGAACGTGCTTCGTGGGTTCTTGCAATTTTGGGGAATATCATGGCGCTCGCAGTAAATCACCCATGAGATGGTGCAAGAAAATGAAGAACATGCATACGCTGGGCACAATCAAATTCAAACCAACCCTTCTTCTGGATGCTCATCTTTTTGTGGCGATGGTTTCGTGGCCGCCTCAAATCTTATCTCAGATCATCCATTCACAATCAATTGTTATGATAAAAAACAGGTTCCAACTAATGGAAAAGATTACATTCTCCCCAATGCTCTAATTTTTTTTTTGTCCAAGCCTAGTCTAATTCGTTCTCAAGAAATCTTCTCACTCTTAGCAACTCGTCCACTCGACTCGAAACTTGGTGCATCATGTCTTTCTTGGATTACACTAAATGAGAATGAAAAGGCCACTCGTAAAAGCGTTATCTTGTCTTTTCCTGCTTTTTTCAAAAAGACTTTATAATTGTAAAAAGATTACAGCTGTCAGTATAAGATACAGGGGAACCCTTGAAAACAACACACCCATAAGGCCGGAAGAAAGTGAGCAAGAAGTGCTTGTAGCATTTTTTCCCCTGAGAAGCATCCCTCATCCCTTCCTCCTCCCCCAAAAAGAAGAGCCATCTCTTTCTTTCTTTCTCTCTCTTTCTCTTTCTCAGCTCAGTCAGTCACTGCGTGAAAAACATAATGGTGCCACATCGTTTATCATATTTGGAATTGCTCATCATTTTAACCCCATTCGCTCTGTCACAGCATGGCTGACTCGAATGCGCCATGTTCCGTGGCTCACACAGTTTTGAGGGCCATTGACTGACTGACTGACTGACTGACTGAGTTGGTCCATGCCCTGAAACTGTTGCTCTCCATTTCCCTTCCTCACTTGACTTCCTTTTTTATACATATAAATACAGCATACTGTATATACAACATGGCTATACACTCACACTCGTTCGCACATAGTACGCACTCAGCGTGATATATCTGTATTCTCCACATATTTTTTGCCTTAAGCATTCAGAGGATTCCATTGTGGGTGGATGGGTGGGAATCGGGACGGGCTTGGAACCCTTGGATTGGCTGACTGACTGACTGACGGACTGGCTGAATATCCCTTTGTTTGGGGAAGGGCCGAGAAAAGGGAAGAAAATTGAGGATGAGCAAAAAACCAAGGTATAGCACTCATTCACACATCATCATCCTCAACTCTATCATGGTCAGGGAGAGAGGCTCAATCGACCTCACTGAGAGGGTTTCTTGGTCAACCTTTATCTAGGTCGAATCCATTGGACACGGAGAGGGATAACAATATTTCGGGTCCATCATCTTGATTTCACGCTTTCAAAGAGGGATTAGAGCCAGAAATATTCTACCCTTAATTAGCGGGAAAAATGACTAAAAAATACCCCCTCATCTTCATTTGATTTCCTTGGCACACCAAGAAGACCGAAAAAGGGAGAGAAAAAGAGAGAAAGAAAGATGAGGGAGGAGAAAAGTGAGTGGAAGGGCGGCTCGGGGAGATTTTTCTAATCTTCCAAAAGCCCGAGCCAAATATTTTTCCGAACAAAAACTGATTGCCAGTTCAATGGATGGATGGACGAACGGACGAATGGATCATCAACATCGTCTCTTTCCTTGGGGAGAACTTTGTTGTGGGTCTTTTTTTGCGTTCCGCTTGAAATCTATTCATATTGTAGCAAGGGCCCGTCATCCCACAATCCATTTATTTGAATGTACTACTAGTTAATGATGCTCTTCGTCCTCATCGACGTCGTAGCCATCTTTTTCATTTTCTTCTCCAGCTTGTTTTCGTTCATCAAAAACGACTTCTCTGTGTGTGTGTGTGTGTGCGTTTTTGCTGGTCCCTCTCCATTCCATTTCTAGTGTATTCCATTGCCTTCCTTGACTTCCAGTTTTTCGCTCTTTCCTAGATTCAATTTGAGGGGGAAAAACACCCTCGTTGACTTGGCCGAGTGGTGAATACGAGCAGAAGCCAAGGGCGGTTCCGATTCAGAAGGCTAATGTGTGCTGTTTCATATTTGGGGTGGAGGGTTGAGGGAGGCTGGTTGGTGGTCTGCTAATATTCAGTCGCAATTGGCCAGACAGATGAGATCCCTTTGGTTTGCCGTGGTGGTTTCAGGCCGACCATTTCGCTGAGTGTGTTGTATGTTTTGTAGCAAAATCAGAAAGGGGTTCCAATCTTTCACTTTGACAATCTTCTTGTCAAGACTGGAATGAAACTGAGGCACTTAAAATCCCATTATTTTGTACAGCTCTCCAAACAAATCATTGCGTAAGAAAATAAGCGCTCAGGGCAATATTCCTTGGTTGACTTGGCCCAATCAGGATTGGATTGGGAGGAGCTTTACTTTCCTTGAAAGGTGTTTACTCTTTCCCCGTAAAAGCTCAAAAACAACAACACCTGTGCCGAAAAATGCACGGCCCCATTTAGTCCAAGTTTCCAAGTCACGGTGTATTTTAGAATTTCAAGTGTCAATGGGCGTTCATTGTTGGAGGTAAAATCAGGCTCCTTTACCGAGACACGTGCGGAGAACGTAAGTTGAGTTGTGGCTTGACGCTAAATCCCGTGTCGTGATTCATTGGAACCCACACAAGGGCGGGACCTTCAAGGAATGGGACTTTTCTTGTCTCCATTTTGATACTGTTTTCGACGAGGGCAAGCTAAAACTTGGCCCTTATATTAGCTCGGATGTTAGATGCACTAATTCAAATGGCTCAAGTATACCAAAGCATAGTATAAATAACGCTGCTTGAGTTTAGTCTCTGTACATCAGCTGACTTTCAAGCGCAGGTTATGAAGAGAGACTATACTTGAGCAGAGTTATTTAAACTCTACTTCGGTATGCTTGAGCCATTTGAATTAGTGCATCTAACATTCGGGCTATTAGCGGGTACATCAACGTTCAGGTACAGGAGGAGTATAGGGCAAACAGCCTTATAGTGTAACCTTTACTACCCTTTTCTTTTGGCCTTGATTTTCCAAATATGTGCAATATTTCTCGCCTGATATCAATCGGCACACTGGCCTAATTGTATTTATGACAACGAGAATCGAGATTGAAACGTCCATTGTGGGTTGGTTAAGTCGGGCGCAACCAGATATTCTGCACCACCGCAACAGACCACCTCACAATCATAATAACATGCAAAATTCACGCTCCACAACTCTTGGCTGTCAGTCAGTCAGTTGATCGGTGGCCAGGTTTGCATGATGGCGGTCGATGTCGATTTCCTGACGAATTGCCTTCCGGCGGCCTCTCAATATCCAAGCAGCTATTTTTTTGTATATTCTTTATGGCCTTTTGAGGTGGATAGGATTAGCGCAAGGCAGTCTGCTACGTTGTTGTGGGTGGACAAGTCGGAAACGGACATTTTGTTGGCTGGCTGGCTGGCTGGCTGGCTTGGCGGCTTCGATCGCGTTAGTTGGTCACGATCATGAATTATGAAGGCGGAATTCGAGCAAAGACTTGAAAACGTCAACCAATTGACAATAGAACCAGATGGCTTAACATAATCCACTTCGGCTGAATTGTTGTCAATTTTAGTAATGTGGGCCAGAAAACATATCAATTGAGAGTGTCAATTCTGTTTTGGGGTAATTGGGGTTACTTTTGAGGATCGATATTCGAATACCGGAAAATAACTACATACCATTGAGTGAAACTAGGGACGTCATTAAATCTATGAAACACCCTCCGCCATCCGTTTTTAAAGGTTTCTTGTGGCTCCCGTTCACGATTCTAGGATTCACGGTTCATCGGTGAAAACCCGACGTCTTTGAGGAAGGCATTTGAACCTAACCAGCTTGATGAATTTGAACCGTAATGACCATAATAGGAAGGAAAGAAGAAAAAAAGAATGCCCGCTGCAAATATCTTCACGTTCATGTGATGAAGAAATTCATTCTCGTTCCATTTTCTTTTCCTGCTCGTCCTCTCTCTCTCTCTCCCTCTTTGAACTGGACCCCAGAGCCATTTTGTTGTACTGATGGACGTGCACGTAATGCACGTAAGGCTCGTTTTCACCAACTGAATAGCTATTATTAACTCTCCTAGAATTGCTGCCAATAGATTGATTATTTTGAAAGAGGATGAGGCCCGAGTCATTCATTCTGAGGGCCCAACCACCGCGCAGAGGGAACCCAGAAACCATTTGGACGCCAACTTGCACTCACTCGCTCTCAGACCATCAACAGATGTTTTTGCACATCAGCAGTACTAGTACAAGTCAGAGGACTTTGAGATGGTGAGGAGAACGAACGACCAAGAAAAGGAGCTCTTGAGTTTCCATCGACGGTTCACGCTCCGCCTTCAAATTGAATATTATCCCAATCGTCCTCTCTCTTGTGCATGTCGCTATGGTGAACGTGCGGCTTTGAAATTCAGGCTCGATTCAGAACGGGTTTTGGTCCGTAGATCCAGCTTCCTTTGGAATGAGGTTCGGTCACTTGTACAATCATTGTACATAAGAGGATAAACCAAGTTTACCTGCTTAACTGGATGGTAAACTCGACTCTCAAAACAGCCGGTCGCTTGGATTTCTATTCATGAATTTCAATCGGGCTATACGATCATAAAAAGGGGACTCGCTCTCGGTAGCTCAACGTACATGTGTACAAAGTGGGTACCAAACCGGCTAGTAAGTCAACAACGATCAAATGCATTCATGGGCTTTGAATCTCTAGAGACGGACCTGAACTCGCATTTGGACGGTAATCGCCAAAGTTATGTTGAAACCGAGGCAGGACACGCCAAACAATCGGCCATTGAATTGATATTAATGAACCCTCAAATGGTTCGGTCGAGGCATTTCGAGGCACAGAGTTCCCAGAGTGGAGATACCACAGCAGGCCGGCCGTGACTTTTTGTAGCGAGCAGCAAGGGTGAATCTGCAACAGCAACTAGTTGAAACTTGCCCAAATAAGTCCTACGCACCGGCATTTGTACTATGATCTTCCACTTGCTTGGGCAAGGTTTTACGATATTCTTCGGAAATATCTGCTTTTTCACGCAACTTATGGGCAACTTTGGCTTCAGTATCAGCTGAAAACAAGGCAGACAAAATGACAGCAATGGCCCCTCTATACTACTCTAAGTTTCGAGGCAGTCAGGGTGTCCAATCGAAGAAGGCAGAGAACGAGGACCGATCGGCGAGCAGGAGGTGCTTGATTTCTAGTTCTCGGGATGGAAATGATACGAAGTAAGCCTTGAGTCATGCTCACAAGTTGGAGCCAAATCCAGATATTGAGCCAATAATCCTCGTTGGGTGGCTTTGGGTAATAGTCTGGAGAAGAAAGAGGAATGCAAATCATTCGTCAAGTAATGTGTGGTACTGCGACGACGTGGCTCAATCGGCGTCTCTTTTCTTCATATGAATATCTGAGAAGTTGATTCTTTGCATGGAACGAGAAGAACAAAAGGTGCTGGCAGCCAGCTAGGGCATGACAAATTGGCGACAATATAGTTGAGGATTGAATTTCATTAACGCTCGCCTCATGAAAGGACGAATTGACTTTGACTGTGAATTATTCTCACAGTTCTCTACGCAAAATATCAAATGATGATTGCTCGTCGCTGTCGATATTTTAAGCCTTAAGTCCCTCATTTAGAGTGAGGATCAGGGGCATGGATTTGAACAATTGACCTTTTGGCGATATCGTTGGATCTCAATGTCCCAGTTCGTAGGAGTCCAATCTTATATCCCGAACGAATCAGAGCCATAAAAAGATTGGAAATTTCATTGATCGTCTCCGTGCAGGCTGATGTAATCATGACTGAAAGGGGATTTATTTGGCCCTTCTTGTGATGCCGAAGACGGAAAAAAAGTGTAGAGACAGGAGGGATTCTTTTTTTTCTTGCCCCTCGAGTACTTGAATGCGTGTGTGCTTGTGAGTCCAATTTCGGACTCTGGTCACGTTTTCCGACGCGACTTCAGATCAATGGATTGAACGGCCCTTCTTCTTACACCCAACCTAAACGAACCTAACCAAACGAAGGTCCAAGAAAGCTAAAGACGAGTCCGAGCACCACTAGCAATACCAATGGCAATGGCAATACCATCGGCAGCGGCTTAACTGAAACGAGTCGCCAGGGCCGTTCTGACAACGAAAAACGGCGGCCACCAACAAGCATTTCGCATTTTGTGCAGAATGGCAAAAACCAGACGAGCCAGCCTTCCAATTTGAGGACCAAAGTGAGTGGAACGAGGGAAAGAAGACTGGAACAAGAATATATGCGCTACGTCAAGGTTCGTGATGGTCGTTCGGACCTCGGGATGGATCGGGGTGGTAGACAGACACCGCACCATCCAAAGAGGCGACCGAACCAATGAGACGGTTGGTCGTCTTGGGTCTCCGGGGAAATTTAATCATTCTTTCCCTTGGCTGAGCATGTCATTCTCACCCTTCAATCCGTCCGTGCATTCTTTGGCACCTGGGAGACTCTCTATCCATCCATCCATCCGTCCATCCATCCACTTTATCCACGACCTGATGGCGAGCATGGTTGCTGACATGACCAAGTTCCAAGTTGATGTTTCATGGTGATGATCACGATGGTCATAGGAGAAGACCTGCTCGGGCTGGAACCTCGCAAGCGAGCGTGTCATCGCCGGACATTCACCTTTACGACCGAAGTAATTTGTCATTTGACTTGACAGTAAAAACAAATTGTCCGTCCGTTCGTCCAGTAAGGGCCGTCCTTCCTTTTCTCCTTGCTCATTTTACGACTACATGGGAGACCTTCAAGACCTACAGGCTAACAACTACTTTCCTTCTCATTCTCGGAAAATGGAGAAATGAGTTTGTTGAAAGCAAAAGGGATCACGTACAAAGCTGACTTGTCTCCACAAAACGTAGACGAGGAGAGAAGGACGCATCATCATTAACGGAAAAGTGCGTGTTTGGAAATGAAACAGATATTTTGAATAATTAATTCGTTGGCCATCAAGTGTTCAAGTTTGACAAGACTGTCGGCATTTCAATTGACGTGAACATTTGAATGAATTGGATTTTTCCAGGCCACGGCGTACAACAGGCGTGCGATCATTTTCAAAAATATCATTTCAAAATCATCCTCTTAAGAGGCCAACCGTTGAAAAAAACGGTCTCTCGAAGCTAATGGAGTGCCAAGGTACAATAATTTGCTGGCAATAATCCAGCGAATTTCCATATTTGACTCAAGTCTCCATCCATGTAAGAGATGACGGTTCGACGTTACTCTCATCTCATTGGGGTCATTCATTTGACAGTGTACGAATATGTGTTCAATGGTGTGCCTGATTTTCGCAAAATGAGGAGCAGATGGAAAACTCTTCATTTTGGTCGATTGGCAAGCTTTGTGAACGCTCTCCAACCATTCTTGATTGCCTATTACCCCGAAGCTATATAAAGACTATCGTTGCCGCCTGAAATTGGCAATTTGGCAGGATATGCTCGAATATGGCAATAATAGTGGTTAGTTGTGGGTTCATCTATTTGGGAAGGAGGTGCTCGACAACTGAAATTACTCACTTTGAGCGCCTAACGCCTATAGATGTACCATTTGCTTAGTCCAACTCCCATTAGAGGGAACGGGAAAACACCTTACTAAAACCGTGACTTTTTCTTGAGCTCATGACTTTGGAGGAGGAAATTGGTGCGTTTCGCAGTAGTAGCTTGAAGCCAGGCAACCTCTTCTTGTGTCTGTCAGAGCGCGGGAAAAAATGGCGACGTACGTTGGTTGCAGGCAGAAAATGAGCGGGAGTCAGGATTGGCAAGTTTTTGGCTCCTCTTTTCGCTCTCTAGTCCCATATCGAGATCAAGGAGCACGCACTCACACACGCACACACACACTCCCTCAGGCCAAACAATAATTCACAAAGCGTTATAAAAGTCAAAGCCAATCCCATTGAGAGCTCTTTTTTTCACCGGCTGACATTGACTGGGAAATGTTGACGGATACATATTACAATTGTTTATTTGGGAAGATCATCTTCCCATCAACTTAACGTCTGAAATTTGTCGGTGACATGAAAATAGAAGCCAATGAATTCAATGGGCAACAAGGTATTTCCTGTTGGCATTTCTTAGTGACGTCCATGGAATGGCAAAAAATAATCACGCTAAGAATGGAGATAGGTATTTTAGAATAACTATTTTGCCTGAACGGATGCACCGACCGAAAGGAACGAGTCAATCGACAAAAATGAAGACTGATACTTCATTTGAAAAGAACTTTTTGGACAAGATGAGAAACTAGTACATTCGACAATCGCATGGAAAATAGACGCTGTTTTGCACCTCAAAAACAACTCACAAGTGTCAACACCTGTTTAGCAGGTAGGAGGCCCTATAATTTGTATCGCAATCGTTGGAGTTACATGGAATGGAGTGCATTTCCAGAGCCTTTTTTGCTTCTCTTTCATTGAAGTGAAGTCCTCTTTTCAAATCTTATCACTTTGATCAACAAAGTGTCATCCAAAGGACGGGAACATGGTTTATTTTGTCAGATTCGCGACTAAAGCACATTTTTACCTTTCAGGGATGCACTTTTCTCCACGACCATTATGAGAATTCCTTGGAATGCATGAGCCAGGACCGAGCTACTGCATGATGTTAGACAAGCCATTAAAGGGCTCTCAGAAATGGATTCTTTTACTACCTTGCGGCGAGAAATTTGGTTGTGAATTTTTGATTAGTATTGGTATGCCGAGGTCCAACACACCGAAAATATGACCAGGAGGGAAAAAATAGAGCCACGATAGGAAAAGAGAGGGAAATAAAGAGTGAGTGAGGGAGAGGGCCACTGAAGTGAATATTCAAGCACCAGAGGCAGGCAGATCCGCTCTTTTTCCTGCCTCCCCTTCTCCTTTTTTTGGCAAGTCAAAAGAGAGAGAGAGCGAGAGTAAAGGGGGTTTATTTATGCCCTCGACAAGGCACTCCATCCACACCCAGAGGGATCAGTTTTATTCCCTATGGTGTTGGGTAAAAACCATTAAAGGTAAAAATAACTGACAGGACCTCGCTCACTAGTGGTCCACTCCTTGGTAGTGATGTGTGCGAGTGTGAGCTACCAGGTCTAGCTCCTGAAGTGGACTCATTCCATCTCTTTGTGAGGACTCATAACAACTAAGTACGCTGCACATTCGCGTTTCCTTTTGAGAGTCACCTAAGCCTCGAATGGCAAAGCTAAGCTCAATAATCCATTCGGTCTGCCAACAGAATTGCGATCCTGGCAAGCCTAGCCTTTGATATTTCAAATGATTTGCGAGACACCTTGTAAGATACTATTCCTGGCCATGTTCAACGCCCTAAAGACATGTTCCAAGCTCCAAAGGGTGGAGATGAAATTCACTTTTCTACCAGGTTTGATCAGCCCATCAATTGTCCCGATGGGAAATCTTCGGGATGGAAGCATGGCTCTGCCAGTCGAACACGAATACGAATGGAACCACTACCACGTACTTGAGAAGTTCCATAGACTGGCTTGGTGGGCTTAGCTTGGCTCTACTAGTACCTACTCTCCCATTTCAAAGTGAGAACATCATGCAGGAAATAAAATGTGCGGACATACCCTTTTCAGTGAACTGAACATCCTGCGTACGTCCAAAGGAGGAAGGGATATCTCTCCGCACAACAAGTCACCCTCCCTCCCTCCATCCTACCCTCCCCTTTTTAGACGGTTTTTACTGGGGAAGGGAGCGATGTAAGTGGGTAGTATCTCTCAAGCCTTGAGCACTCAGTCCATCGACCCTCGGGATCGCGGTCGTAAACGAAGAAAAACATATATCAATGCAAGAAACCCTCGCACTCATTCCAATATTCAATCGAAAGATTCGAGAACCCTTCGACTTCATCTTCCAAGAAGTCTGTCTTTACATTGGCAATCGGAATCCGGCGACAAGACGCACCCAAGCACGCACGCAACACAAAGAGAACGAAAGGAGCCCTTGATGATCGTTTGTGTACTAGTTTTCGCACATGTCTCATTTGACTTGGAAAATGGGTCTCCCCCCTTCTTCATTCTCCTCCTCGTTCTCATTCAATTTGCAATGTCTTGTGGCCTTGCCGAAAGCCCACTGCGTAAGGCAAGCAAGCAAGCAAGCAAGCAAGCAGTCAGCTTGTCGAAATTGATTGTAATTGACACCAATTTTCCACTTAACGCTATTGTACCCCCAATGCATTGCGGGCTGAGAATAACGACAAAAATACCCACGCTTCTTCTTCTTCTTCGGTTTCTTCTAGAGTCGTGCCTGATTATCAATTGCATTCATTCATTCATCCATCCATCCATGATGTGAACCACGTGCCGTGAAACCTCTCGGAATTCGGACATCAAAGGGTTTTTGCCTCGGGCTTTGTTCAAAGAGGCACAAAAAAATCTAATTGCTTTGTCAATCAATTTATGTTCCCCCAATCTGGATTGTCCGCATATCCAAGACCAGAAAATGAAGACTGAGAGTGGCAAATTTCCCTCAAGGACAAATCCCGACTCTTTTCGTTTGTCTCCAATGCGTGTTCAATTCATTGCCTCAGTTCGTTCCTTGAATGCATAATCGGCCAACATTAGGCACAACTGGCAAGCGCAATTTTCGGTGTCATTGCCGAACATTTGCGTTTGTTAAGGAAGGGTGCCTGTATCGTTGCTCTTCGTCCCTTCAAGGATCTCCATTTTTGAAGTGAAGCCTCGACCACCAAATTTGTCCGCCTACTATAATACCCTTCTAATAGTATTTGGGAGCTTTCCGTACTTCCTCTTCGAGGGATGAATGACTCACTGGAATTCTTCCCCATGACTCTCACTTTAAGTCCAAAATAACGACTCTCGTTCATGACTTGGGTAGAAAGAAGGCTGGGATGAGAAGAGCTTGAATTGAGCTGGTGTTGAACATATAATCATACTTCGCACTTGGGCTTGTTCGAGGTAAAATGACTAGAGACTACTTTGTACTGTTTCTCGATTCGAGTCGGGTTTGACGAAGAACCGCGTATGTTAGTCTTCAAAATTGAGGTAGTTGAGTACCCAAAGAGCCAACGAGAGTGAGAACTCAAGAGCTGTACCAAAGAAAATCAACATCGGTTCCTTGGAAAACAAAGTAGCGTGAATTGCAAGTTGTGCCCTCAAAAGGTTAGAATGACTGACCAACGATTTTCCAAAAAATGGGCCACACATGGAAATCTTGTTAACCGACATAACATGTGGAATGCAACCACAAACATTTCATCGGAAAGCAAGAAAATCAGCCTGTTTTCTAAATGGGGGATGGTACGCGTGGTCTTGGCACTTGACCGATCGCTTCCTTCGTGAACGCTGTCCCAGAAAATGGCCGCCAGACTCTGGTTCTGCTTTGCCATTAATTAACGCTTTGACCGAGTGAGGAAGTGCTTTCCCTGTATGCATCCTCTCTCTCTCTTTCTCTGGTATTTCTGGACTCGACTATCTTCCCGTTCACGACATTCGACCATGAGAGAACGAAAAAAAGTGGGAACAAACGGGACGGAATGAGGAACAATGGACGTTTCCCTAATTCCCATGTTAGTTCTCCTCAGATTGCCCTGGATCAACCATTCATCATCGCTACCACCTCGACTACTCTTTCATCTCCTTCTTGTTCGCCTCTTGTTATATGTCGATCCAGCCATTCTAATCTCGTGCACTTTCTCTGTTCCCGAACTGCAGACCACCATCGATTCATTATGGACTCCGTTCGTCCCTGGTGGGTTGGTTTCTGCAAGGGCAGACATATAGACATACAGACAAACAGACAGACAGACAAGCCAACAGACGAACCAACAGACAGATGTGCAATTAGTACATACGAGTACAACGAGCCAACATGGTCATGCAACATCACAGTTGCCAAACGTCGATATTTTTTCCTCACGGTGGCACAGGAGTGATTCGGGATGGAAGAGAGGCTGGCTCTGATATCTTCTTGACAGGAATATGTTTGTTGGAGTCTTCAATCGAAAAAAGGAGATCATACGATTTAAGGAAAAAGAACGGTTGGGTCGGAAGAGAATGTAAGGTGCTCAGGTTCAATAAGTGTCGGAAGTCTTCAAAGTCTTCATGTTTTTTATGCCTCAAATCGCGACGGGGCCGCTAAAAACTCGCCCAAGCCTTGAAAAATCGGATAAGTACAAACTTAGATCCGAGAGAGAGAGACGGGTTAGGTTTGATGGATACGAGATTGAGCGGGTGAATGACTGAAAGAATGAGTGAGTGAGTGAGTGAGTGGGATGAAGAGCAAAAAAGGCGATCTTGTTGGCTGACTTCTGCCACTGTCAATGTCTGATAATTAGCCTTTGGCTGAGTCCACCTCCAGACTTGATGTTGAGATAACAGCTTTACGAGGCATGGAATGCAGGATTAAAAGCATACACCCGCGATCGTCATCCGCATTCACGCCTCCTCATTTGCACCAGGGAGGTACGATCAGCCCAGTATAGAGCATTTGTAGCAGGAAACCCTTCCTCAGAGAGAGAGATAGACGAGGAACAAAAAAGCCGGGTGTATCATCTACCTTTACCAATGAATGCTTGATCATGGATATACTCCAACCAATCCTTTTTTTCTCGGAGATTCTACAGTCTCATTGTCGGCAATAGGGAACCAAACTCGTCTTGCTTTCAAGTATACACCTAGTAAGTTGGAAGTACACGAACATACACCTGGTGTTCCATCGGTGGATTCTAAATTCTATAATCCAAATCATGATGATCATCAACTCGGAAACGAACTTCAGGTGAGCAAAAAAACAGGAAGATTGGTGTATGTTAAGCGGCAAAGGCCAAATCTGTTTAACTAGTAATGAAGGCCAAATCCCGCTTGTGCCAGGAATCGACGTGGTCGACGTCTTTATTCGTCGTGCTGATCTCTCGAGGGCACCGCCCGACTTGACGGCCATAAAATGTCCGTTTCTTAGTTGGTTGTTGGCTCCAAACCCCGACTACTACAGTAAGGTTAGTGTACTACTATGTACGGTAGAGTAGAATAGAGTCGAGTAGGGGCCGCGGCTGGTTTTCCAGCTTCGTAGCCTTGGTTTATGACCGCCGCATGACTGGCTGGCCTACGTAAAATTGGTTTGTTGCCATGCCAGAAATTGGGAAAGCAGTCAAAGAGTCACGAAAACAACGAGCAAGGTGAAATCCAGACGGGATCCATAATAAATTCAATGGAACTGAACTTTCAAGCTCCAAGATACTCTTTAGATGAAAAGATCCATCGGGCCTGCAGGGTTCAAAATACAGGGTCATCCGTGTGTAGTGTCCCATGCCTGATAAAGAACTACACTCGGAACACAGGGTCAGCACACTGATATTGAAGAAATATTGATAATAAAGGAATGTGTAAGGAATAAATATGTTTTGTCATAAATTTCTGTAAAAGTCTCAGGGACGTGAATTATGGACTACCCTGTAGAGTGCAATGACCGCAGAGTCTGGCTTAGTCTTCGGATGCAAGGTCTCTTTCGATAGCAAAAGCTTAAATGTGGAATGAAAAGGAGAGCACTTTTTACGCCAATGAAAAGTGATTGGTTTACCAATGGTTGCAAGTTCCTAGTGACGTTTTCGCTTCTTTTTACATCCTAATTGAATAGGTCATACAGTGTTGTTAGGGTTAAAAACTTTGGTTGCTCTTGCTTTTAGCGTCCATATCTGATAAACTTGGCTATGGTTCATTAGCTACTGTATGTATATAAAAGGTAATTGGTTGCCAAGTGAACGTCTTGAATTCTTGTGGCAGATTGCTTTGATTTTCAATTGTTCCAAGGCTGGCCCGACGATTTTTTCATGATTTCTGTGACACTTTTAGACTTTCGTCTTGGTAACACAAAAAGAACTTTCATTGGTCGGATCAAAAGAACTATTTTCAAAATGGAGCAACAAAGAACTTCAAGCACTCTTGAGCCCAATTATTATTTTTAGCTCTTCGTTACGTCGATTTTGAAAGCGCTACTGTTTGACTGGTTCTCTTGTTGTGATTGTCGAGAACCCAATTTTGGTCGTTTTCTGAACGCTGGCAAATTCGGATGTTCCATATTGAAGTGGTTTTTTTCCCTACCTGGAATGGTTTTGGTCTTAAGGGGCAGAATAAGTTTCTCTTGAGCCTTTAGTCTCGGTGTTCTGTGCCATTACCTCTAATACTCTGCCATGCACGAGAAGGGTAATCATAAAAGATGTACAAAAATAACCACCCAGCCGTGCAGACAATGAAAAAGATCATAAAACAAGTCGCAAGGGCAATCTAATTGAGTTGCTAGCGAACTCGTCGGCCGGTTGGTTGGTTGGTTGGTTGGTCTGTGGGTCGATTGGTCGGTAGATGGGCTGACTAGCAAGACAGGCAAGAGCAAGCAAGGAGGGCAATAGCCTTTGCTCGTTTGACACGGACAGGGTGGAACAAACGAAATCGGAACCCAGTACAGAACTCCAAACAACAAACGACAGCCTTTGAACACCACGAGGTCGTCGTTGGTTGTTCCATGGTTTGCGGAAAATTGGAACAAGCCATGCAGTTTTCATCGCGCTAGTCTTGCCGACCAACGCTACTACACTTCAAGCTGGAAGAAAACACAAGGGGGACTGATTTCGCTCTACTGCAAAGCCTTTCACCAAACGGAAAACCATGCATGGGTGGAAACGCACTTGAAAATGCACTCACTAGTTCTCCGCTCGTTCGAGATAAACTTGTCGGGACACGGGGTTGGGTCCCGGGTCATAAAACGAAAGTTAGTCTCCAGCAGACATATAAAATCTGCCATGAAACTGAAAGCAAAAGGGGGCTTTTAATGGCTCTCGTTCAAGTCATACCACCACTGAACATACAACTTGTTCCAACTCGATTCAAGTGAAATCCCTCTTCACTCCCCCAGGCACATCACATTGCTGCTGATGATGATTATTATCATGTTGATGATGATTACAGGCATCATCATCGTCGTCATCATCATGACTTTGTTGGTAGATTCACCCTCTAGCTACCTGATCCTCGACGAGGAAATATCATATTCGCTAGCAGGGGTGCAAGGATCTACACTATGATCATGTTCCACGTGTGGACCATACTACAGTTGGAACAAAGCTCGCAGTGTTGGCGAGGTTGTTACCGTTTTACTAGCAAAGTTGGCACTTGTGTTCTGCACACTCACACACATCCCCACGAAAGGTTCGTCAACGTAGTTGTGCTAGTGGTGCTGCTGTTGCAGCAGCTGGCCTTCGTTATCTCTCCACAAGACTGTTTGCAGTTCTGGCGTTTTTTGCGATCCAATTGCCGCTGAGGCTGTAGGGGCTGCTGGGGTTATTTCATTGCGAAAAGGAACCTTTTTACGACCCTCAGTCACGAGTCGGGTTGCAAAAATGGCCAAATGAACGAAAATTTGCCCTCTTTGCTTTCGTCGACGCCGTCCAAAACGGCTCTTCGTCTTCTTATTCGTCTTTGTCCTTTTATAGGACTGTTCCAGCTGTTTGCTTCGTTGAAGAAATACAAAGACAGGAACTGCCCAAGTTCCTCCAGTCATTGTTTTTTTACGACTATTATTATCATCTAGGGTGGGTTAAGTTCGTTCCCAACCATGCAAAAACACTCATGAATGAAAGGGTCCAGTTTGATATTATTGATCCATTTTATTGTGAATAGGCAAGGAACATGGAAACGAAACGGCTCGTCGTGAAATTGAAGGAAATAACAAATATGAAAGAGGCATAGTCTGTGTTATTTCTACCGTGCCCTGAATGGTGATTTTGTGGTAATTAGGTTCAGCCCTCGACAGCGGCTTAAAATTGCGTACATACATTAGGCATTTTGGAAGACGACATCTAAACTCAAATGAAATTTGCACAAACTTTGCATTTTTTCGATCAAATTCAATCCCAACTAACACTATCACATGCCTTGTAGCCTGTTGGCTTAAAAATTGCCCTATTTATAAATTCGCGGAATTTTTTTTTAAAGAATTTGGGGAAACATACTTTTTAACAGCAATTTTGATTATGATCCGATAACTTTTGTTGGCACCCTGATTAGCATAAAACACGGCAGCCCTATTTCTATTTTAATCAAATATGACGCCAAATTCGGAATAAGAAATAATTGCGTTAAACACGAACTAATGTTGGTTCCATCACACTTTTACTTCTACACTTTCTAACATACGATATTTCTAAGCTCAAAATATTTTTACAAAATTGTTTCAAATTTGAAACAAAGGCTTAAAATCAAATTCCTCTCTTTCAAAATTCTTGCGTGGTATTTTTTAAAATTTTCTGTAAATGTTTACCCCTGAAACCACTGTGCCGAAGACATTCGTAACAGATCGCCCACTCGGAGGGATTAGTTCCTTTGTTCCCTCAGATTGGTTCCACTAATTCCTGTCGAGTTCTCTTCAATAATAAATGAGCTTGAAGGGAGAATCTGGACTACATTTGTTCTCTGATTTTAGGCGCATGGACATGGTTAGAACATGGAACACTTTGCGAAATAAAAGTGAAAACTTGTGCACTTTCCTTCTCCCCCTGTTAAGCGAACAAATTCAGCTCAATCGCCCCTTAAAAATTCACCCAATCGACGTTGTAGGAATCAGTTAAACAGAGGAGGAAGCCATGTGCTGCTCCCTTATCCTTCCTTCCTCTCGTCCTCGGAATTGATCCCATTGGAAGAATAGATCATCTTTGGATGTCGACGTGATCTCTTCAAGAGATCGAGAGATCTCTCTCGGGATCGAAAATCCCGGGAAAAACCGAGATTCTTGGGATAAAGCTTCAAAACATGCCATTCGTTGTCTTTGTTTTTTATTTGCAATCATTTCTTGGATATTTCGTGTTCACTCTTAGTCTCTGCATTGGCAATGTTGAGAATATTAGAGCAACAAAAGTAGTAAAGTACCTTACACAACATGTAGTTAAAACAATTGAAAACTGGCTCAAATAGCCAGATGAGCACCCGACCTGAAGTGTGAACCCACATCCATCTACTGAACGCCGGAATTCCTTTGTCATGAAGGCTCTAATCTTAAAAACAGCACTGAAAGTTAATGTTGATCAAACTTTTGCATGTTGGTATAAATGAAGTTTCAAGAATAAAAATAATCCTTAAAATAATTTTGTTTCAATTATGACGTGCTGTTTTTAACGTGGCACTCAATGGCCATACAATTGCAATAAATTGAAAGAGTAATTGAATTGAGTAGGTACATCGGAATTCTTGTTACTACTCATTGAAAAACCGTGTGCGTGAATGAAAGTGATGCTTAAGTGCTCCGTTTTCCAAGAGCAAATAAATCATGCCATTCAGGGAGGTTTGAACGAGCGTAGGTGTTGGAAGCGGTTCCACCCAAGGACCTAACAATGTTCCAATCACTGATTGATTTCCACGTTTTCCAGCGTGACCAATCAGAAAAACGACAATTCCCCCATCCCTTGAGAATTGGTCAGGATGCGAAGCCAGCCGTGCACACACCATCACTTACTACGGATTTATATACAGTATTTCCCTTTCGTTGATCCACCGATTCGGTCAGAGAAACCAACCAACTCTGGAAGCAAACTGAGGACTTGATGTTGGTTGTCGCGAATTGGGAGTGAGTGCGAATAAAACGCAATGAAGTGGAACCGCTGGATCCAATCTCGTTGAGATCCATCCTCAAACTTACCCCCAATAAACTACGATCTCACTGCATAAGAGGAGTGCCGTGGCCGATATGGATCCAATACGAGTGCGAGCGAAAAAGAGCTCTTCTGATTTATGGTCACGCGTACTCGACCTCACCAATAACCATTCATCCACCCACCCAACCACCTCCCAACCAACACACCCACCCACATACCCATTGGCTCACTCACTCACTCACTCACTCATGGTGGGAGAACCCGGGAATGAACGGCTGGGCTCATAAAATTGATATTGGTTTCATTAGGCTAATGGAATTCTCCAAGAATTGGAACAAAACCAACGCCGCGCGTTTTTGGCATAGAGCTGCTTTGGGATCAGATCTGGTATTGCCCTACATATAATAGAATTGAGTTCCATCCGAGTCAAGCCAAACAGTGGCACTTTAAAAGGCACTTTAAGCCGGGACAAGAATCGGATGGATGGCGTTCGTTGTTTCGTTATTCCACATGGGTTGCTGACTGGCTGGCGGCTGGCTTCCTTGCTCCAAATGGAACAGCCCCAAATACTACCAGTACTATGTATGTAGTATGGACAAGAACAGCTAGCAAGAAATAAGCAAGCAAGCAAGTACGGCAACCTTCTTCTTCCGGAGAGGACTACGTACTAACATGAGAAGCCGGGAGAATTGCTTTTCTTGTTTCCAAGTACTCCCATTTTTTTTGCACTCGGGTGGGAAACTCGACATATGTTAAAAATCATAAAGTATTGTGCCAGGGCAAAGAGCGCACTCTCGTGTTACCACATTAACTATCAAATACAATAATGTCCTGACAAATTGAACAAAGCGTAGTTCAAACCACAAGTAAAGAGTCGTTGATTATTTTGGGCAAACGAAGAGACGCTTTGGAAAGAGTATTTCTAATGACGTGAGTTCTTGTCCAAAATCTGATTGGAAAAGCTCGTTTTGATTCGAAAAAGGTGTTTGATCCATCTGAATATTTTGCAATTGTCTGTCTTTCAAATGACCAATCTCCGATGAGGAAAACCGGCCGCAGAAGGGCCAACAACTGTTCGCTCATCAAGAAACCCTCAAAGCATACCAAGAGAAACAGGAGAAGGAAGAACAAGAAGAAGATGGTTGATGTCGTGAGGGTGAGTCATTCTTTGCTTGGGTAGTAGATTCCTCCCCACAACCAGTTCAACACCATCAACAACCCACCACCACAACTACTACTGCTTCTTATACAACAACACCAACTTCGTCTCCTTCTCCTTCTCGTTCTTCTTCTTCGCAGCCTTCGTTCGTCATGATCGTGTTCTCGCCAGTGTTTGCTACTACAGTACAGCGGCCCAAGTCCGGAGTGATCTAATACCATTCAACAAGAGGATCCCTCCTAGAGTCCCATCTTTTTCCTTTCGCCCTTCTTTGATGTCCCCCTCGTTTTCTCTGGCTCGGCTCCTTCCTTCGATTTTACTACCACCATTTTGTAGTCCATGTATTTCTGCGCGTTCCATGGGACCAAGTGGGATACCAACCAGCTCGTATGAGTAAAGAAATGTATGTAGAAACGCTTCTTGGAACCAGCTTCACTCCCTTTCGTCTTTGCTTTTTGCCCGAAAAGAGAAGTTCCTCAACTGGATTGGACGTCCTCTTGGATCATCATGGATCCAAAGAAAAATACAACTTGGAATAAAATGGAAACGAGAAATCTCTCGAGCTGACGAAAATGCTTTCATTCTTTCCTTCAGAAACGTGAAATAATTTTGGTGAATGTGGGAAAAGAACAGCGTGCCACGTTCGTATTTTGGCATATGCCTGTGTTGTGTGCCAGGCAGTCTCCAATTTTGGTATCGGAACGAAGGGGGGTTTAGGGGAGGAGGGAAACCGAGGGACCCGTTGTGGTCCATACATTACCATTTTCCATCCACTCATCATAGCGTGTGTCACATGGTCGATCATGGTGGGCTGGGATTCCAAGAGTAAATGGATCATCATTGACAGGGTCTCCTTTAACCCAGCACGCATATTTCGTTTCTTTTTAAAAGTCATGTAGACTGGCTTCAGGTACTCGTACTTACACGCGTAACCCCCAAACAAACCACACGAATGTCAACGAATCTCAGTGCATCACGATGGACTTTGCAAATTGTTTCCAAGTCGGAAGAGGGCAGTCAGTTAGCATGCATGGGTACACTTGACTAAGAATGACATACCTGGGAAACAGGTAAGCCAGGCATTTAAGGT
>CM021318.1:5407791-5450520 GCA_010645155.1 Tigriopus japonicus
CTCCAACGATCCAAGGAGGGAAGCACTCCGAACTATTAAGTTGGCTTTTTAATTTCCTCTTGTGCAACGTAGATAAGTCACAACACGGGACAAAAAAGGGGAGGAGGTTGAGGATCGTGTGGGTGGGTGTGGATGGATGGTTGATTCGGAGGGTGGGACGACGCCTGGGTTTTCGGGTTGGTAGACATACAGTACGTACGTACGAACAGAAATATAACGTGGAGAGGAAGCTCGGAAGGATTAGCCACCCTATGGTAATCTCGAAATTCCATCTCCGCGTTCGTTCCCAGGCAGCGAGTGGATTGTTCCAGCCGCTTCGCTGGATCGAGTTAGCTCGCCAAGTGCATGTTTGCATGTGTGTATTGAGCCACGGTGATGGTTGAAGCCAAACAGACCCTATTTACGTACAAGAATGTGTACGATGTACTAGAGAGCATTTCGTAATGATATTAGTTTCGTCCGCTTCCATTTTTTTGTGTTGTAGGGCTGGATAGGGCAAGATTTTGTCTGGAAGATAGCTCTGAAGTTCGTTTTTGGATTGTCCCAGATGAATTTGGGATCGGCCCTAACCAACAATGTTCCAATTTCAGCCCCTACCCTCGAAGAAGGTCGGATCGTCAGTCAGTTTTGTCCATATATTTTTTGGAGTGAATTTTTGCTATACCCTGGGGATTCCCTCGAGAGTTTTATGGCACATCCAATTTCCTAAGACCCGAACGCCGTCTGGCATTTGTCAGTCGTATTCCATGAATAATTGTGCCTAGGCTTAACGACTTTTCTGCTCCCAAAGAGAAAAATCGCTTTTCGCCTCGGGAACATCGACTCTGGAGCCAAGAAGAAGGAAGCAACTTCGACGACAGCAACTCAGAGTTGGAAAATGAAGTCTAAGACAACCATTACGAGAAATGCTCGCACTCTATACACATGGTTTCCCTGGATAGGCTAGGTTTATACTACACACTCACGCCCAATGCATTCAATAAGACAGACCGGGAGTGTGCCTACAAGAGCGAGTGAGTGTTGTGGAACGCGTGTGGATGTTCCAAGAAAGACTCAAATCACGAATAGAACCAACACTACAGCGGGAATCCAATCTTCCATGAAATAAAAAAAGCCCCGGGGATGATGCAGATTTCCCCCATTTGAGGCTCCATCATTCCATTCACATTCCACATTCTCGCTGTCTCTCTCTCTCTCTCCTTCTTTTTCTCATTCTGAGGATCTTGAGGGGCTTAAATGGAACCATCATTCTCATTATTACTGGGACTATTATGTTCGTCATCGTGACTCATGGAAAAGTTCCTCTCAAAGTCAGAAAAGGCGACGACTACTTACGTTCTTCTGCTTCTTCTTTCACTGTGCCTTACTGATCCAAACGTGGAACAGGCCGACTGCCTTGCTACAGCCAACAAGGCTTGCTCGGATTTTTACGACATTGGCATATTCGTACAAACTCGTAAACGACGAGTTACAACGGCCCTATCATCAAACAGCCCTGTGGGCCGCCGAATTGCTAATATGAGAGGGGTAATTACCGGCCTTCGACACGGCCACAACTCATTTCGTCGTTCGTTCTTAAGAACCTTTCAACACGGACATTTCGCTTTGATCCGTCGTATTTGTGCAATTCTTGTCTCATATAAAACAAGCGGGTTGTAGTACTACAAGTACAATTGAACAATGTAGTACAGTCGATGAAGTTAATGCGGTTGTAAAAGTCCCTGGCTTATGATGACTCATGGGGAACAAAATTGGAACCCCAATCCCAGGATATTCCGAGCCAACTCAAACAGAGACACAAGGACAAGCCAGAACCATGACACTGTACACTCTGTGCATTCCCGAATGCGCCTGGGGTTGACTAAAACATGGGTACACAAAATAATAAACCAATGGCGATCAAATATCACGTTCTAAGCTTAGAACCAAAATTCATCTTCTTAACCCGATTCGTTTGCAAGTGTGAACGAATATGCTGTTCATTCCTAGTCAAAGCTCGAATGACCAACAGAACGAGAACATATTAGGGCTCAATGAGAAGTGTGGTGAGCTTTACGAAATGGCCAAACTCAGGGCCATATTTTTTGATTGGGATGGTTCTCGTTCTGGTCGGTCTGGACGAATCCTCCTCATCCCGAGACCGCCAACGGATGGCGTTCCAGGGTGGATTGTTGCCATTCCACTGCGCCAGTTTGCGGTTGAATAGAACAAGCTGTAATCCAGTAAGCTTACATATCCCCACTTTCGTTGTCGTATTTGTTCTCAAATAGTACTCTAATACGAACTGGTATGTTCATTAAATGGGGCAACCAAATCCGCGGTCAACCTTACTCGCCCGGACTTAAGAAAAAAGGCCCACAAGAAGTGGAATGAGCGTTGTAAAATGTGCCCAAAATAAAGCTGGCCGTGGGTGGCCAATTCGACTCATTCACATCCAATGTGCAATGCAGATGGTTTGTGGCTGGGCAAAGGCACTGGATTGGTTGGTTGGTTGGTTGGATGGATGCAATGACTGTCCGACTACTTCAAGAGAATTATGGCATCGGGCCATTGGCTTTGGATATTAAATAACAACAGTGAGTGGTAGCCACAGTTTCGTCCTTAAGAAGGCCACAAGTCAGCTTACAAGGGATTACGGGCTCACTTTTAGAGGGGGATATGAATGGATTTGGGGATTGGAACTCGCCGCAATTTATGGCTTGGGGAAATCTTGGAACATAATGTCCCCACTGAGGGAGGCCCCAATGGCTCCTGAGACGGGTGATAAATTGAGTTCACAGTCTGATTGGACACGATCTTAATGTACGACTGGCAAACGGATTTGGAAATCCCACTTCTAATTCCGGCATCATGTATCGCTCGCTAGTGTTAACAAACCATTGCCATTGAGACGTAAACTTCAGCTATTTGCCTCGTGGTAAAATGAATGTTATGGACTTTCACAAGAATGATTGGTTAGATTTGCTAAAGCGTCGAAGATAAAGTGGGCCCGCCAGTTAATTCACCTCAAAGTTTTCCTTTTGAAAATATGTGAATTTTGCATGCAAGCAATAGTCACAAGTTTCTTTTTGATAGCACCGTAAACAAATAAGAAAATATGAACTTGAAAAATATATTTGATGATGGACCAAGGGAAAACAGTCTTTGGGTGAGGGCTCTCTTTCTAATGATTTGAATGCCGCCTTCAATATTCCTTCAAAGTGAAATGAGATGTAAAGTCAACCATTGATTACAATTGCATGTTTATGGTCGAGTTAGTTTCAGTTTACCCTATGAAACTTGTAAACTTCGATTCAAAAGTGAAATATGCTTTCAGGTTTGACACCAAGAATTCTTTAGAGTATTTGCGTTTGAAGAGCACTCTTTCGACGTCGACAAGTCTTTGTTCCTAGAACGACACGTTGCTTTTCAAATTGGTTTGGATGGATAAATAGAGCCAAGCCACCAACTTGAGCTTGAGAACCCTTTGGAACCTCATGTCGAGAAGGTAAAGTTTCCATTCTTTGCCCTGAGTCTGAGGTTCTTCCAAGGTTAGTGCTTGAGTTTGTGGAACGCACCCAGTACATGCGATGGTTCCGCTACTCAGTTGATTTGGCTATGTTCTAGGGAACAAGACTGAGCACCAACCTATATCGACCGAATTCTCCACAGTTCGTCAACAAAAGCCATGGATCTGGCTACAACAGTGGGCTGGCTGTTTTCGGTTTTCTTGAAAACCATTTTCCAAGTGCAGGTAATGATCCACGAGGCACAAGTAATTGGATCGGAGAGCAACTTATCAAGGTGGGACAAAGTCCTTTGGGGTCGTTTGACAATGACATAGCAGACTAGGAACACTAGTTATGGCTCATTCACATATGATTGATGCACAAAGTCCCTAGCTTCTTTTGGTGAGGGCTGAGAAACCTTACCTAAAACATACAGTTGATTGAATCCTTGAAGGTTAAAATTAGCAGATTCATTAAATCGTGTCTGCTTTCCCTAACTCAAGATTGAGTTGCAAAGAAGTTTATTTTTACAAACCCCGCACTTCTGCTGTTATGTTTTTTAGATTAGTACGACTTTAGCACTGAATAATAAGTCGACCCCCACCAAAGAAACGTCGGGGACAAAAACGTAGCTCCCATTCGGAATCATTTTGCCCTGGTCATGTGGACCACTGAAGAGAAGAAGAAAAACTCTGCTCCGTGTTTCTTAGCGCCATGACATTCGATCTGCGCCACAAGCATCTCGGGAAAACTTTAACCCTGAATAGGACAAGTTGGAAGAAAAGTTTTGGGAATTGGAATACAACAAGCCACCTCGAATCGTCCTTTGTTTCTCTCGCGCGATTGATCTCGATTCAAATCCATTGGAACATGTGGAACCACCAAGTTGCTTATCTGCCTATCTAGGTTTTCTTTGCTGTGGTTGGGAGGTATTTGGATTGGAATGAGAGCTAGGCTCTAGATTAAAAGTGTTCTAAGCAGATATTTCTAAATGGATGGTAGAGCCTCGGGTGGTTCCACAAAAAAGTGGTCCAACAAAAAATGAGGGCAATAATGAAATTACAAAGCACGTTCCTTCGTTCGTTTTTTTCTCTCTCTCTGTCGGCTATTCTTTGGCTCTTGGGAGAGCTCTGAAGTTCGTTCCAAAGCCAGCTATTGGATATATCCTTCTACTTTTACACCAAGACACCGTGAACAAAGTGAGCGAGGTGGTAAAACCAAGCAGCCTCTAGTCTCTAGATGAGTGAATGAGTGTGCGTGTGTGGCAAGTGGAACAAGCTTGGAACTAACCCGGTTATTGACTTGTAGCTAACCATATTGAACCACCACCCTCGCTGGGGTCGAATGTTCATCAGGAACAACTCATAGAAAGATAGAAAGTGCACTTTAGAGATCGAGAAACGAGAATGGAATATCTCGAAGCAACGTTTTGAACTAGAGAAAGAGTTGTGTTGGATTGCGTCAAAACTGAAACCATCTCCCGAAACCGATGATCTCGATGGGATTTGATAGGTTTTGGCGAAGGCAAAGAGAATGCTTGCCAAGATGAACAATCGAATCGAGAATAAGGCTCCCTTTTCAGGGTTCATTTAATTTGACTCATCCCCGGATTTGTTGCCTTGGGAGACTGAGCACATGCAATAGTGGCATCTTGGGTGGCCGATGTAAATTGTTCCAACCCAATAACAGTTCCAAGGCTCAATGCACACAATTGGGTAGCCAGGCCATTAATCCGACCTTGGAGATGAGTTGAATGGATCAGTTCATAAATCAAGCATAACTTGTAGAAAAAGGGTTTCCCTAAGCGATTTGCACCCTTAAAAGGGGCTGCTCATTTCTAAAAGATCAGTTTTGATATCTGGGAATCACAAAAAAGTTTAAAATAAACAAGAATTGTCCTTGCCCAGTTCCTTCCCACTGAAAAATAATCCAATGAAGTTGATCCACGCACCATAACTCAATCTTCAATGAACGGGCTTTGCTCCTCGGAAATGATTCATTTCTGCTGGGAAAGGTTTCACTCCTCGTTGAACCGTTTGAGACGGCATACAAGTACATAAGTGAACGAGTGAGTTGTCGAAGCTCAAAGATTGATAACCACATTGCGTGCTGTCATCCAAGTTAAAAAGGACGTTCCCTAGCCTTGCCTACCTACCTACATATGTATGTACGCACATGCACACTCTTCGATCGTCTTTCTACCGATTTCGGTACTGTATAACAGTACTACACACAAAAACAAGCTAATGCACTGCAGAAAAGCCGCGTCGTTTTGACAATAAGTTAGTTGATTATCGCAGCCGGTGCGAGTACGACATGACGATCGAGCCAATGCACTGATGTGCGTTTAATGAAGCCTTTTTCCTCGTCGTGATTCAATGTGAGAGTCGAAGACAACATACTGCGGTAGGGAGTTTTTTTTTGGCATGGCCCAGACTGTTTGCATTGTTTATGCATGATATGTAATGTGTACCTACATACAGTACATATGTAGGTACTCGTGTACGGAACGTATCTAGCAGTAGTTTATTCCTGTCAAATGAATATGAGAGATTGTCGGTGGTAAAACACCACTCGGCAGATCATTCATGAGTGCGAGAATTTACCCATGAGGTAATTTGAGGGGACTGATCATGTTCGCATCAGAAATTGGATCAACAAGCGAATTACAAAATGCTCCTACCCCTCTTAGAACTAACTGTAGTATTCTACGTACCTTCTAGGTACGAGTACCTAACCCCACTCAGATGATACGCTACGGAGACTTCCTATGGGAAAATGGAGGATTTTCGAATGATTTGTCAAGAACCTACATGAATATGATGGATGTCGTTCTAGTATGCGCTTTGGTCAGGGCTCGAGTTGAGAATGATTACTCGTAATGATTATGAAGAAGAAGAAGAACACCAACACCAACAATAATAAGTAAAGCAACAATAACCTCGAAGAGGATTTGACAGGAAGTGGCTCACCCTATCGACTCAATGACGTTTAGGGGGAAAAACGAATCGACTTGAACAGTGGTGGCTTCTTTGTCATCATCAACATTGTTGTTATTGATGTCGTCATCATGATTACGGTTGGGAAAAAGAAACATCTAGAGCAGAAAACTCACCCACAAAACCTAGTTGATGAGCCTGGTATTAGGTTTAGTGGTGGGAGCAAGACAAAGAACCAAACCCAGTCCCAAAGCGAGGGTTCGTTCGTATTTTTTCAACGCTTTTTTTCTTTCTTCTTCCTCCCACGCAATTACGACAATTTCAGTCCAATGGAAGGAACTCATCTGACATTGAGCAATCGAGAGATACTACAGTATTACATACGTAGTCCGCCGTTTTGGAGAAGGAAGCCATGAAAAATTGTACTGGACCCAATGGAGGAGACCTTCTCAGGACCCAATTTTCCGAGACTGAGGGGATAAAATCAGCAATCAAACGAGGGATTCAACGTCGCCTTTCTTGCCTTCTCATCAATCCATGAATAGCTCACATTTCTGTTTATATTTATGGCTCCATTTCAAGCTTTGCCGTTAATTGTCATATTCCTAGGTTTAAAATATATCATGATAATGGTTTCTGAATCTGTCTAGACTTCATAGAAGCTTCAGCGTTAAACAGATATGAAATCTTTTCCGTCTTGTGCACTTCGATCAGTCTGGAATTTTGAGAGGCGTGAAAAGATTACACTTCATCAATTCTACGTAGTCGTAGATATTCTCATTTCCACCGAGTGTCTTTTTAATAGTCCGTATGTTTGGCTGGAAACTCAAGTTTTATTTTCGCCAATTTCTCCTCTCTGTCTGTTGAAATTGCATCAGCTTCAAAGGCGAATGTCTCGTAGAGTAAATTACCGAACACTCCGTCATAAACTCCTTTCCCTAACCATGTGATAAAACTTTAATTAGGCGAAAACCGCAAAAATTGGAAATATTTTCCACAGAAGGCGGAAACGAGAAGCACAATCGCCATTTCTTTTCACTTACGAAAATGCGGTCTCAAAAATAAAATCTCACTGAACTCTTTTCCACGCATAAAAGCTACCTTCCGTTGTAGATTTATGGATGCAGAGGCCTTGAAATTTTGAACAATATACATATGAAGCCTTGTCCAGACTCGAGACGAATTGCGACCGAGACATGCAATGCAAAAATCATTTTAAAAATGGGACACATTTTGAAGTGTTGCAAAAACTTTCACGTCTTTGCCCCTTCGTTATTTCTTGACCGCGTTTTTTCCTCCAAGTGTCCATTTCTTTGCCTGTGTGTTATTGAATGTGTCGATGCTGTTGACAAACAACGACCTCAGAAAACCTAAGGAAAGCCCAGGACAAATTATCACCCATTAAGGACGAGATTCTGTCCGTTAGTTGAAACAACTTTTTCGCTAAAAACATAAGTTCAACGAAGACTGAGTTTTAGGGGTTAGGTTGGGTTAGGTTAGGTTAGGTTTAGTCGGTTAGCTCCCTTCATACGGTTTGGATGGACAAGGCAATTGCATAATAAAAAGAACTGAGATTCGTCCTATGTAAGGATGCAGAGATGAATAGCCTCCTTGACAGAGCCAAAAAAGGGTCCAACACTCGTCTTCACACATCAACCACTTTTGGCTGAGGATTATTACATATTTTTGAATTGCAAAATAGTGCCTTTCAACGAATATATTTTGGTTTTAAGTCGGGGCACCATTCCTCTTCAATTCCTTTCCACTCAGGCCTCGCCTTGTTTGCTCCAGAATTATAAGACTCACAATTGAAATTCTCAAAACCAGAGGAGAGGTCGGCTACTTCTTAGCCAAGGCTCCTTTCATTGTATCCCGTTAGTTAGTAGTCTGCTAAGATGCCTTTCTCCCCGTCAAGACAGCCAAGCTCTCGAGAAATTGGGGGCACGTTGGTGCATATTTGTCCTCATTTCAATTTTGGGGACGGCCGCAATCAGCTCCCCTCGAAAGGGATAAATCCAGTTAAGGACACACTCGGCACTCCTTGCATTCTCTTCTAACCTTGGATAGAACAAGAAAAGGGTGGAAAGAGGTGCAATTCCGGGGCATTGTGCCATTTCATTTCCCCACTTTTGGTGGAGGGTTCCACGGGTGCCTCTCTCCATGGTGGTACTAGCAATGCCAACTATCCCCCAACACCATCTTGGTGAAATCCCGTCAAAGGGAGGAGAGCAAAAGGGTTTCCGTTCGGCACAATGAATGATAATATCAGGATGTGAGAGAAGCGAACGGCTGAAAACGAGGCTTTTAAGAATCATCTTTTTGTCATGCAAATACACTCGGCCGGGAGGGAGTTTTTCTTGACAAGAGAACTTCTTTTGAAGGCTCTAAAAATTTATCCGGGGTCCTAAAAGGTCGGAGTTGAAATCAATATTCGGGTTTTGACTTGGGGGTTTCATCGGTTGTCCGTCTTTCCACGGAAAGGTTCCATGACTTTTATTGCACTTGTCCAATAATTGACGCTGGGCGAAAACCATCGCTCGAAGTTGGACCAAGAATGTGGGCAAAGTGCAAAGCATCGTTCAATCTTCAGCCACTGTCCAAAGTGCAAGAGCCACTAAAGAAGAAGACCTCCACATAACAACAACAACGACGACCGAGCTCCGAACAACGTCATTTATGAAGTAGACGACAGACAACAAGGAAGACGTGGGTAACGCGAAGAATTGGTGCCATTCTTGGGCAAAGCGAAGAGAGAAAGAGAATGGAAGAGAAAAGAGGGAACCAGTCGAATGCCAAGGAAGGGTGACATTCTGTTCGGGTCTCCGGGTCATGTGTTGCATACCAAATGATCCAAGTTTGAAAGGAAGGAAGAACGATAGATAGAAAGAAGGAAGGAAGGGGAGGCCGCTTGAGGATGCGACTCACAAATAAAGGACCTACGATGAGCTGGAGGGGTTGGGACCCCTACACTAGTACTACTACTACTGCTACTACGTCCGTTGTGTGCGTCGTGTCCATCCACCTGATCCACTGGCTCTCTCGTAGTCCTCTCCACACAACAGTTAAAAGTAAGCATGCACCTTGAGCATCCACAAAAGTCGTCGGTCTTCTGATCTGCCAGTGCTAAACTTGTTTGGTCGGTCGATGGTTCCCCAAAGTTTACCTTCTTTGAAGACTGGCACTCAAAGTTGTTCATTCTCCAATGCGTTGGAGCAAGCCAAACGCCTGGAAGAAAGATAATTTGGAGCCAACTTTCGCTCCCTGTTTTACATATGCACACAACAGACACCCAAATATCAGCCAGCTAGCCAACTAGCCCATTGGCCTGGGGGAAATTTGCCCTTTCCGTTTTCAATTCTGCTTATCAGTAGACGGACCTCTCCAATGCCTCCCTCTTGACTTCTTGCTGGCCAATGGGCGGTCCAGAGAACTGCTGCTGCACCAAGAGTACGAGAGAAATGATCCCATTCAACGTCTGTTGCTGCCCTCCAGAGACGATGATGGGTTATTCATGCACTCGTCTGTTTACAAGATCGATGACCGTATGTCGTAAATATTTGTCCCTTGCTCATTGCCATTGGCCTTGCTTTCCACAGAGATTTCACCAGACGTCACTTCTTTTCGCCATTTCACATCTTTGGTATGTCAAAAGTACGGCAAGCATTCTCTATGCTCATTACCGTCTTCCAACATACAGACACTGTATGCTCACACTAACTGCAGTTGAAGGTTTCAAACCTGGAAATAGAATGTGTGATTACAGAAAGCCCAATTCTGGCACATGGCACACTTTGGGACGACATCTAATCGTTTTTTTTTGTTTCGAGAAAATGAAATTCCCAGTCGGCCAATCGGCTTAGGGATGGCAAAATGCTTTTTTATTCACTTTTCCCCCAGTTTTTCTGACGTCCTTCAAGCGCAAGTCTGCAATTTACTCGGCCGCTTATTATTGTTTCCTTATTTGGTAACTCCACAGAGCTTGGGCGCCTCATTCAGCCGCAGGTGGTTTTATCGGCTTTCTTCACAAGCAATTACTCAGTGTGACAGCCAATTGTCACGGGTAATACCCAACAAGCCCAAAGGCCACCACTACCTCCAAGTTCGTTCGTGCCATTTTAACCCGCTCTTCATTTCAGAGTGGCTAGTTGGTTCTCGGTAGCGCCTGATTAGGTGATCAAGTGAATGGATCAAGTTTCCATTGAGACTCGAACAACAAAAAGGCCGTCGTCGACATACATCGACAACAAATGGCCTCTCTGGTTAGCTGACTGACTCAGCAGTCAAAGTTGGTTCGTGCTTAGGAAGGTCTCATGGGTAAAATTACTGGAAATGAAGAAAACGATCCTTCTGACAAATGTCAATATGGGTGGGCCGGCCTATCGTTCTATCTATCTATCTGTTGGGATATCTATTCATCCATGTATTAGTGCAAACCACCCTCGGCCAAATATTGAAGTTATCTCGCAAACAAGAACGAGCCAGCCATAACTTAATGGTCCACGATAACAGATCTTTTAGGAAAGGATCCAATTTAGAGCCAAAGCTCGAATCACTTTTCCATTTTGCATGCTCTCCCAATCCTGACATCGAGATGATAGAAACAAGAACACTTTACCAAATGAGACAGGTACTTCTTGAGGCCATTGTGAGTAAAGACCAATTGGGTGTTCGTCATCACAATAATTTCTTGGGTTCCATCCATTCTCCTGCTTTTCCATCTATCCTAAATGGATCTGTTCAGACACAAAGAGGGGTGACGATGAGATTTTTGAGCTCTCTCTTCTTCTCTCTGAGTTCTTATCGACACTCATGCGTTCACTAAAAGCATACATATGGATTTCTGCCGGAGTGAGTGCATTGAGCTCATGGCACAATGACAAATTTTAACCCGTCCACTACCTTTTTCACCTTGTCAATGAAATTGGTGGCCATACACTTGAAGATACCTACCTACACCCAAGACAAATAAATCTCGGGTCATCAATTTTTTGTACCGTCTACATCAGGGGTTGGCAACCACTTTTTGGTCAAAGCCCACCCAATTTGACTTTGTGTAGTCTGCGGCCCACCAAACAGATACTGGGAGGTTCATGGACCCACAATTCGATGATCAAAAAGCTCTGGGCTCACGATTATGTATTACGAATGGCTCTTGGGGCCTACTATTTTGGACTTTCATCATAACCCCAGGGCCCACCCAAAACCACCCTTGGGCCCCCTGGTTGCCAAACCTTGGTCTACATCGAACTTGAGAATCCGATGTCCGATCTCGCATTCTAATCAACGTTTCAATTTTGGAAAATGACCCTGAGCTCAAATAAAAGCTCTCACACACAACTGTCTGTATATGAAAAGAGCATTTGGGCTTAGATGGAGCTCTTAGGGTGAACACGAGGGAGCACGATGCTTGATCGATGCCGTTTCAAAATGGTCACTCGAGTGCCATTTATTAGCAGATCGGGTCAAAGCGCCAATGGTTTGGCTGTTAAAATCATGGGCCCGTTCAATGACCAGAACCATCGTCTCGCATCTCGGTGTGATCTTCTCTCGGGTTCAGGAATTCGAAAGGGTTTACATTCGAGTGGGTTTTTTTCCTTTGCTTCTTCTCCTTCTTCTTCTTCTTTTCGGTGCGTTTGGGTGAATGCATGCCAAATGCCACATGAGCAAAGGCTCGTTTGTCGAGAGAAGAATGAATACACGAGGTAAAGGGGACGGACTCACAAATGTAGTAGTACAGTACAATCAATTCGCATTCTTCGTGCTCCTTCTCTGACCTGTCGGGAAGTCTCGGAATGCAGATCGGACGTCCTTATGTGGAAAGGTAGTTTCTAAATTCTACTCTAATCCCGTCACCGATCTCTAATCTGGAGCTCTTAAAGAATGGCAGACAAACGCGTCAGGAACGAACAAATGAATGAATGCATGAATGGATGGACGAATGTCACGTTGTAAAACGACCTTGATTGTTCATCGTTAATGGCATCGTTTTAATTACGATTGCCACCATCGCTAACTCGGTGGGTGTTTCAGGTTCATCACTTTACGACGTGGTGTTTGAATGAGAGAGATCATAAAAATAACGTAGTATGCTCTGCTATTCAATGCAAAACTACATAAGATTTGTTCAGAGCAAATTTAGCAAATATGACCTCCAGTAGCATCGAACCTTTGCTCCGAAGTAATAGATTGCTTTCCTCCACCATTTCGATTTTGTAGATCGCCTTTCAACGTGTTTTGGTCAAAGGAAAATGCTAATCGCACACCCTTAAATTTAAGGGGCAGCAACAATTACTGACTGGCATTACAATTTCTTCATCTCGACAGGCGATTAGTTTTGTTCAAGGGCCTGCGCAAAAGAACAAAATACCGGGCGATGAACAGAAGATCATTTTTTGATAAGACATCTCTATCTGTCCGCCAAATGATTCGGAAAAGAAGCTGGTTCTCAAAAAAATATCAACGACTCCTCATGCCACAGAGGGCTCAATATTAATCATTGTGCGAGGTATTTAAAAAGCCCTTGGGCGTCAATGGTTCACAACTTACGTAGCTTTCCCGACAATGGTCTATGTATGATGGCCATCCAAAGGAGAAACCATTTCAGATTTTATCTTTCAGGGTACACTTCTTCTGTATTGGTCATTTGGCCAAGTGTTGAGTGTTGGCCTCGCATGCTTCGTTGGGTGGGAAATCAGCCACATCAAGCAAGTCTTGTTGGCTCGCCTTAGATTGGCGAGATTCAAAAGATGAAGATCAAGAAGATGATTAGCATCCTCGTCATCATGCCCTTCTGATTAATCAGCAGGCTCGATGGCGTCTTTTCTCGCTCATGTTGGCCTTTCATGGTCAGCCGGGCATTACGAAAACAAGGTGGGTCTCACTCAATTCGGGCCGGATTATCATCCTGACGTTCTGTTTACTTTTCATCGGAAGTGGTTTTTTAACCGACCCTTTTTTCGTTGTCGAATTTACTTGAGTGAAGTTCCTCTCTCTCTCATTTGGATAATCGTATAAAATGTCTGCCAGGGGAAACAGATCGAAGTAAAGGAGAGTACCAAAGCACATACATACAAAGAGGTTTTGATAGGCAGGTACAACATACACAACGACTCTCCTCTCAATTTGAGAGTTCTGTCCCCACTGACTCGTACTTCTTCTATCATGGTACTATGGCCACAACCAACGCTCCCAACAACAACAACAACAACAACAACAACAACGACAATAATAATGATGATGACGACGATGATCATAGTCACGAGCATGGCTTGATTTGTCCTAGGGAATTAATGGTTGGCACTCTCACGTAAGTCCTGTTGGCTCTCAAGAATATTCCATTCCTGTCATGAGCGCGAACTTGAATCTCAAAATACAATTCAACTCTTTTCGGCAAAATGAACGATTGCTTCTGCGGAAAGTTGAACAACTCCTCGAATAGGTTTCATGCGAAAACATTTTAAGTTTGGTTTGAATACTGCTATGCTCACTTGATTCTCATCAAGCAGATCTCATCATCGTCATGACGAGGGATCTCCTCAGTTTTAATCCTCTGGTTTGGCTCAGTCACTCGTCAATGGTTGGAACAATACGTCACGAAGGGCCCTCGTCTTTCAAGGGTTTCAATTACCCTTATTAAGAGGAATTATACATTTCCATTCATATTTAGAAAGGATGAGACTAGTGCTTGGCTGAGGACTGAGATGTTTTCAAATAACGGATTTCAATGAATTATCATGTTTGTCAGGCGTTTTGGTTTCCTGTTGGCATGAGCGTAGTAACGATACTAGTAGTTGTTGTAGTAGTAGTAGTAGTTGTGGTAAGTGATGGCCATTGTGATGTTTCCGCGAGCAATGTATGAAGGTAAATACACGTACTGTAGGTATCGGAGTACGAACGTGCATTCAATTCAAGAGACAGATCAGTGAGGCCAGTCGGTTGGTCGAGAACTTGAACAGGTGCTCAAGGGGAAACTGACAAGACGACTCACTCGTGGTAGATCCATCCTAAAGCACATCCAACTTCTGAACTACCACAACAACAACAACAATAATGATGATACATGATTTCCCTTCGATTCACTGCGTTCTAGGAGGTTGTAGGTAGACTAGCCGAGCTGTCTGAGTGGCTCAGTTTTTGGCATGATTTTTGCCAGCCTAACGAACCACCTCTGACTCATCCACTATTTGTTGCACTCTCCATGAGTGAGAATTTCGTTCTTCCACAAAAGCTGCCGGCTGAACAAGAAGAAGAAGTGAATAGGCCATTATTGACCAGAGGCAGTCTCGAGATTTTTTTCCCAAAGTTCTCCCGTCAAAACATGGACCTCAACAGGGGGTTTGCACAACGTAAAAGCTGGACGATCGGAACAGCTAGCTTGTCAAGATGGTTGATCGAAGGAATTACTTTGGCCTGCCTCAGAGAAACGGACTAGGCTAAAAATCTGGTAAGAAGCTCTGACATCAATAGTAGAGAAGAAATGAAAAGGGAGGCAGAGTAAGGCAGAAATGGTCTCTTGATCATAGTCCATGTCAAAGCCTGGCCAAAGTTCGAGCATTTCGATTCGAAACGTTCATGGTCAAACTCGCTCGCTGGCACTTTTGTCATTCTGCATTCCCATTAAGCTTTAGTTCGAAGTTCGAAGTTTCTGTGACTGTCTCTTGCTCCTTTGGTCTGACACTCTTTGACTGGTTTTTATTGTCTTTGGGAGTGAAGCGAGTTCGGGCTCGACACGAAACACATTGGAGGGTCCTTTTAGCACCTTCATGAACCTCCACTATTGCCATTAACCGAACAAGGAACCAAATCAACGTGCTGGCCAAGAAGTTTATAACCCACCGGCAAATCGTGCCGTTGTCATTGGGAACTGAAAAGACCTGCAAACCGAATTGAACTCGGATGACCCACACTCACTGCTCGTGACAGATTGCTCCACGACATCGAATGGGATGCAGCGAGTATTACTCTCACCATTGAAGAATTCGAATTGGCGGGGGCAGTTCAGCTTCGAGGCTATTTGAAGATCATCGAACCTTTCTTGACGAACTTGATCGATCCGAACAGATTTCGAATTGTCCACTCTGTTCAAATGTATCTCGTATGAATGTTGTCATTGAGCGTTCAAGAAAGGTCATTATCATCCTCATCGTCTTTCTGTTCCGTTGTAAGTAGTACTGTATGTTGACTCTCTGTCCATCTGCTTTGAAGTGAACTTGGACAAATACAATTCTCGGCAAGTTTTTTCGTGCCTGATGCGTTTTTCGAGCAGTAGCCCGTCGTCGTCGATCCATCAGAGAATCGGTCGCTGTGGATGTGTTTATTTGTTCAAAAGTCTTGAGTCATTGGCACTCACTTCATTCACTTCCATTCACACAATCGTCCATGTAGTCATTCACGCACGCACTCACCCACCAAGGATCTGGAGAGCACATTCGTCGAACTCGTAAAACAAGGCGAACCCCTCCAAAATAAATCTGCCAGATGGCACTCATCGGCTAAAATCTTGAATCAATCGCGCTTCAATTTTACCATGTACACACCATTGAAGACCAATGATCAACCAAAAACCATCATTGCCCCTGATCTTGTTATTTTCGTCATCGAGCGCTTCCGTGGCGTTGACTGGCATTCCGATCGAGGGTTAATTCTCAAGTCGTCATCATCTTGATCATCATCATTATCATCACCGTCGTCGTTTCCAGCCATGTCAAGGAGATCATCAAGGGCAGTTCAAGTGTAGCCGATCCCTGAGAGTAGTGAGTTCAAGGAGGAAAAAGCAAGCAGGAAGGAGGCTCTTGACGAGGGCTTTTAGTCTGTCACCATTACGATGTAGTAACGTAATGTGATAATACTCTTCTATCGGGAACTCAGATCTAAATTGGCACTCACAATTTGTCTGGGAAACAACAACAAGGAGACGTGCTCTCTCATGGCCAGGCCTACATATAGTTGCTTCGA
This sequence comes from Tigriopus japonicus, assembly GCA_010645155.1. NCBI lineage: Eukaryota > Metazoa > Arthropoda > Copepoda > Harpacticoida > Harpacticidae > Tigriopus > Tigriopus japonicus. Next base: position 5,424,173 of record CM021318.1, read on the forward strand.
AATGATGAACCCGAAACCAGTCCAATTCAGCTCCATCATTATCGTCTAAACTCGGTTGGCTCGGAAAAGATAGATTTAATATAGGACTCTTCGCACAGATTTCTGCCCCGAGAAAGACCAAATGCTGCCAATGTCATGGACTATTTTTTTTTCTTCAAATTCTCAGACAATTGAGCGATGGATGGATGATCGTGGCATTTGAGTCCAATTGATGTTGCCTTGAGGCTCTTTTTCAAAGTCAAAATTATTTGTTGACCAGCTCATCGTTATCCCATGACTACTTTTGCCTGGCCGTGTCCGAGGGTTGATAGGGACAGTTTGGTTTGAGTTGAGGGATCACGAGTCCTAGCGTGCACTTGATATTCGTGTTCAAGTCTTCTTATTTTCCTTCTTCTTTCTCGATCATGAGGTTTGTCGATGCCGTTGGTCGTGTATTCCCAAGGAGGTTTGTTTCTCGGCCATCTTACCTAGGTACGTACGTATGTGGAGAGATATTTTGTTCGTACTTGAATCCAGGCGTCGCGGTTCTTGGCCTGGACCAGCACGTTGAAATTGTTGCGGGTGATTTGTGGACACCAAGTATCAGCCACGAAAAATACGACAATCTTCCCTGATAGAGAGAGAAAGAAAAGGAAGAAAGAGAGAGAGAAAGAGAGGGGGGGGGGGAGACTGAGGATTGCCAGAACATTGTCCATCTTCTTTTGCTTCGTGCTTGAAGAATCTTCTACCGATCTTTTGGGCCCATTGGTGGTCGGTCGGATCTGTGGAAGTGAGTGCAAGAGATTTTGTTGAGCCTGCGTCGGTGGATTGCTGCTGTAAGTAGCTCTTGAGTGCCATCCAACTGCCAAGACAACAATCACAACAACTCATCTAATATAACGACTGAAGGTTGGAGGGAGGTAAGTGAGGATTGAGCAGCTCTTGGAAATGCTCACAAACGCAGTGGAAATGACTCAACGTATGGCACTTTTTAGTTCTTCGCCCATTCAAATTGACCGGGCTTAAAGAAAGGAACTGTATCATCATTCACAACCAAACAAAAATTTCATGTCGTCGTTTGGACTGTGCATGTTTGAGGCAAGCCTGGGATTCGTTGATGCATCATCATCATCTCTTACGCTCTTCCAGAAGATCGTGGCGCACTCGGTACGAAAGGGTTTTACGGTGAGTCATCCGAAACCAGCATTCCTTCTCTACCTTATCGGGCTGGATGGCATGTTGTGTTCATGGCCCGCTCGAATGCGAAAGAGCTTTTATGAAAGATAGGTTCACGACTGTGGTTTTGACCACCGTCCATATTTTTGACGCCACATCTGTTGCGGGAAAAAGACCCGGCTTGCCAAAGTCATTGTGAATGTGTGACATTCTCGAGCGGTTCTCGAAGTCTTCTTTAGATCGAAGGCCTCCAATTTCAGGTTCTCTGTCCAAGGGCCAAAGGAGAGCCAGATCTTGAGAAAGTGAAGGGAGATGGGACCGAAATAAGAGTTGTAAAAGAGTCACTCGGATTCTGCGTGAAGAGAGAAAAGGACCTGAACGGAAAGAGGACGACAGTCGAGGATCGAGGATTTGGCTAAGGAGGATAACACGCCAGCCAGCGAGGCGAGCTGTTGCAAAAAGCATGTTACACATGTTGTGGGTGCAAAACGCACTCGTTCCATTTTCGTTCAGTCCAGTAGGACATGCGTACATGCCTTGGAGATCGATCTGTTTCGCGGGCTGGCCGTGTTCCCTCTTCTCTCTACCCTCTCTCGCTCGTTGTCTCCTTTTTGGAAAGATATATGTGATGGCCGCCCATATTCGCCTCTCATGGAGTTCCTTCTTGTCCAGGCCCGAATACTCTTAAGCCCTTTCCCGTAAGAGCAAGAGCAGAAAGGGGAGGAATAACAACAACAACAGAAATACTTGACAACGACAACACATTTTCCACCGTTGTCTCTCCGTTATCTCCTTCTTCTCCGTCTCGTCCGTCGTCGTCGTCAAAATCATCTTTCCACCACCACGTTCTTTTCTACCCCTAGAATCGGTACTTCTTCTGCATCTTCCAAAGTTGTGCATGAACAAGAAAATTCAGTCTGCCTTCCACATGAACCGTGGGCTTCTCCAAGTCCAACGAAGAACGACTTTTTGGAAGACTCGATTACTGATTCAGTGAGTGAGTGAGTGAGTGAGTGAGTGAGTGAGTGAGTGAGTCAGCACTCAAAAGAAGAGGAGCCAAACAGCCAACGAACAGAGGAACGAACATGGAAAAGACGACATTCCTTGTGGCACAGAGTAGGAGCATCGCGACGAGTGCATGAGAGGTACAACCAACTACAAACGCACTCCTTCCATATCCCATGTGTACGGGCAGTTCAGTTCCAGCACTGTTGAATCGGTTGGGCAAAAAATGTATACGATTTCCACCAGACCAAGCTTGCATTTGGTGGAGCGCTTTCTGCGCTTCCAAGCCCCAAACTCACATGGAACACTCCGTAAATTCAAGAGAGAGCGGGCGGGCGGCGCACTCGAGCTCGGAAGAGCGAATGTGCGCACACAAGGGAACACTAAGGCGGTCGTCGGTTGGTTAACTTTCAGCTCCCTGTACATAGTGTTTCGCGTTCTCTCGCTCTTTGCCTTGTACCCGAAGAGCAGTACTTTACAAGGGGCATGAAAACCTAAGATCATCACACAGACTAACGGACTTTTGCTGAGCGGAAGGCGGTTGAAAGGAAGTTATCCCTGTGAAGGGGGGGACTCGAACACGAGCCGCAGACGAAAGAGAACTTGGATCTCAGTTTGAGTTTTGACACGGTTAGGAGAGATCAGTGCATTTCCAGTTGGCCCGTGGCTCTGTTTGTTAATGCGAATTCAAGGGTTTCAGGGGTGTCGTGTTTTGCCGAACCAGTGATTGGCTTTCTGCGAAATCGTCTTGCATATTCCTGCATTGTGAGATGGTGAGGTCAAATGCACCCATGCAATCAAACCTCACTTCTGTCGATTAAATTCCATTCTGTGCGGTGTGATTCGACTATTTTAGCGACTCTATCGAGGCTGTGCAAAATTTTACATCCCAATCCGTCTCCACTTGGGCTCGAAGTGTATATTCAACGCTGGAGCACACAGAAAAGTGTTTCTCCCGAAGAGACCCGATCCGAACCCGCCATCATGGACTGTGCTCCCAATGTGAATATTTTTCGGGAGCTACAGGTTGTCCATGACACTGGCTATTTCAGTTCACAAGTGTCTCCTGAAGAGGACTGGCAACAAGTAAGTACCAGCACCAGGGAAGAGAAAATCATAGGCTTATCCACATTGGACTGAATGATGTTCATAACGACGTCTCCAAAGAGAGTACCGGAGAAAAAAAATGTTTCCAATATTAGGTATACATACTACTGGCACTTCGCTTCACACCCTCCCAAATTAAGTGACTGAGTTGGAGAATGGATGGATGGGCGAGTGAGTGAGTGAGTGAGAATTGAAGAGTGTTGGAGATGTGTACAAGACGATCCAAGGGGAAATTGTGTAGTTTGTAGGGAGGGGGAAATGGCACACGGGGAGCACCGCATCGTCTTGTAAATATTTACATTACAGTACTCCCACATCATGGCCTCCCTTTGACTTTCTTTCAGAACTGTTATGAAATGGAAAAGTACCTCAAAGATGAGCCCAGGGTCAATACGTCAAACAATGGGCTGAAGAAATACCCTTCAGAGTTGGATATCCCTTGGGACCGGTTCAACCCGCCTTCGTCCTCGTCCAATTCGTCGTTAGATAGCTCGGGTATGAAGACTGAGCATTCCGATCAGGATGACACCGATTCGGAAGATCGTCTCAGCCTGGATGATCTCAGCCTTTGGGATCTCAACAATGGAAACCATCTTGGATCTCATCATGGACCCAAATACTCTAGTTCAAAATTCACACTTCCCACGTCCAATAGCTTGGAACGGGTTGTACCCTCGTCCTTCGTGAATACAACGAGTATAGGCAATGGGTTTCTCTCGTTGAAAGACTCCGTGTCGGCGGCGGTGAATTCGATCATCAAGCGTGAGGCTCCGGTGTTCACCAACGATATGGGCGGGTTGGGCACGGGCAGCAAGTTCGCCAATCGCCCCTCATTGGGTGGTCCCACCTCGATTCAAACCATGACACCGCCGTCCTCGCCCGAGTCCTCTCCCCTGCCAGTCACCACCAACCTGACGTCCTTGACTCCGGCCACCAACGTGGTCCGAGTCACCAGCCACGGAGGTGGTACCACCCCTCGAACGGGCACCCTCGTCAGAGTGACCCAACGAGCTGGAGGCTCAGTTCCGCCCTTCATATCCTTCGCCCCCGTGCAACTCGCATTGGACAAGAGCATGTCAGCCTCGACGACCTCCATTGCTAGTGTGACTTCTTCGCAAGTGAGTTCGCCGGGTCTCATCAGCACGACTGTCACTCGTTCCCCACTGTCAGCCGCCACATCTCCCAATGGTCTCACCAATAGTTCAAGTACGCCCAACATCATGCAAACAGGCGTGTCCAAGTCCAAACGTCAACGGTCTGACATTTCTCCGGAGGAGGACAGCAAAAAGAGAACTCACAAGTGCAATTTCCCTGGATGTCACAAGGTCTATACCAAAAGCTCTCATTTGAAAGCCCACCAGAGAACACACACAGGTTAGTAAATCCGATTGACCGTTTTGACTTACATCTGATGTTCCCGACGGGACATTCACTTTCTGTCTGAGCAACTTGGTGGTAGTTATAGAAAAAACGTAGAGATGGACGACTGGAAACTTACTACATGCACGTATTCGTCATGTAAGAATGCGTAGGTTCAGCTGGCTCGTCTGCTCATTTAATCATTTGTCTGGGAAGCACGTGTGTGTCTTGGTGAGTATGAATGTACATGTGTTTTGACGGAAAGGCGAGAACGACGAAGACGAAAATCATCAATTGGAAGGCTCAGTTTTCAGTTCGCCCCAAGGGTTGATGAAGTGGCCAACTAGCTCTCTAGCTGGTATTCTAGCCATCAAGCTAGATAGTAGTTGCCTGTGGTGAGCTGAACAAGCAAGTCAACGAAGCAACGCTTCATTGGCAATGTCAACTCCATCGTGCGTCTTCTTTGCCTTTTCCCCATCTGACTTGGCCTCTCCACGGGGCGTTCCGCGTAATACGACGATGTCTTTGGGATTAGCCAGCTCTTCCTTCGCTTTTTCTCCACCCTCGATTTTGAAGTAAGAAACTATCTGTCTTTTCCCCTTCCCTTCTGGCGTGGAAAGGGCGTACTATTCGGATTTCTGAAGGGAATCGAGTTTCGACTCCCTCCTCACCTGTGCAGAGCCAGGCGACTTTTTCCTCGCTCATGAACGGAACCTGAGTGTTTGAGTATAACTTCTACCTCTACCGCTTTGCGTACAGACGAATGAACACACATACATACGGGCAACGTAAACCTTAATACTTTAGATGGCTTGGGGAAGATTATAGAGCAAGGATTGAATTACCCTCTCATCCACTTGACTTGATGTACGCGATTGTGCCTGGACTATCTCTCTCTCCACCGTTATGGTGGTGTATTATAAGCCGATGCCTCTTTTAAATCCAGCCTTCTTGTTCCAGGTGAGAAGCCTTATCGGTGCTCGTGGGAAGGCTGTGAATGGCGGTTTGCCCGTTCCGACGAGCTCACTCGGCATCTTCGCAAACACACCGGGGTCAAACCGTTTAAATGTGCCCAATGTGATCGGAGTTTTTCGAGGTCGGATCATCTGGCTCTTCACATGAAGAGACATCAGTAACCACCGCTCGTTGGTTGGGCGGATTGGTCGAGAATCCGAGCCTCTCTGATCTGTCAAAGGCGAATGAGCGGCGACGGACCAAAATGCCTAACCGTGAACACGATCAAAATGGCTCCAGCCAGGCTGTGATAACAACTCTCTTCGATTCTCCATTCATTCATCCATTCATTCGTCTATGAATTAAATCTAATATCTACGTGGTCCATAGTTTGCTTTGAATTCTTAAGAAGCGCAGAGCACAACCTCGTCGGCACCATGTTCTCCTTCCTTCATCTGGAATCGACACGTTCTAAAGAAGCCTTGTGATTGTCGTGGTCCTCGTCGTGTTGTCGTTATTGCCACTCATTAACCTACCCACTTGGTGAGCCTTTTTTGAAAATAAAACCAACTGCCCCAATATGATCTCAAGAAAGTCAACCGAAGAGGGAAGAACACACCAACATGATCAACCAAAGCAAAGAGGCTGTTCGTTCCTTTCTGTCTAGGACCTGCAAGTGAACCATAAAGGCCCCAAAAGGGTTGATTGGCAGTGCTCAGTTGTCATTGTTGACTTGGCTGGCGAAGGCTTCCCCGCAAAAATAGCATCTTCAACAACACAAATGTCAAGCTGAAAATCAGCTGAGGCCAAGAGCAAGAACAACAGACTAAGTAAGGCCTAGACTCCATGGGTGACTTCAGCTCGGTCTTCTGTGAACTGTTTCCAACCTTCTTACTCTTCCGTGCTTCATTCATATCCTGCCAAGACGGGTAAACTCGATTAAACGAGACTAGTCTGGTGTCCTTTGGCCATGTTTGAAAGGAGAGGGGTCCACTCACTCTCTTTCTCGGGGATCTTTTCTCCAGGCGGAAAATCGAGGACGAAGATCAGTGAGGCCCTTTTGACCACCGATTACTCTCACGAATTTGATAAATTTGATCTCAAAAAAGGAAGACGAAGGGGACGAAGATGAAAAAAAAACGCAAAGAAAACGAACTTTGGTGCCATTGACCGACCCTGAGAAAACGATCTGGAGCAGTTCTTGTAAATTTCCTCGAGTGGCAGTGGCACAGCCGCACAACGGTGACCGCGAGGCTGCGGATTGTTTGTCCCTGATTGGCTGTGAATACAAATCAACAAACTTTAAATTCATAATAATTATCATTAATACTATTATTATTATTATCATTACTATTACTACAACAACAACTATTGTTGTAAAATCAACCACAACAACATGGTCTTCAAGAGGATTGAAGTTCAATATGTTCAGAGCCACCATTGCCCAATCAAACGGGTGGGCCTTTAACCGTACGTGAATGCCCACCTCCTAAGTAAGTGCTCTTCGGTCCTCGAGCAAAAGAAAACGCCACCTTGACGCTCGTCCCCTTGTGCCCCTGTTTACTTGTATTTAAACCAAATAGATCCAACTATTTTCCTCTCAAAACGTTTGCCCGGCTGTTGATTCCACCATTCAATGCAATGCAATGTGCATCCGCACCCGTCGTTCTCCACCTCATCATCCTCAACCGCGGATTGATGAGTTGATCGATTCAAAGATAGATATGGAGATGGATAGATAGATGGGCGGAAGTAGTACCTGAGTGTGTGACTTTTGGAGAGCGAGAAAGAGTGACCATGGTGGTAGGATTTTCAAACACACACACGTATGGATGGATCAATCAATCGGAGAGAATGAGTGGCTAGTTCTCATTGTTGAAAGCCAAGCAGTGACGACAAAGCAAGAACAACAACAACTCGCAATTTTAAACGCATCAAACTTCAATCACTTCGTCCTCATCGTCCATCACAAACTAGATGAGGTTGCATCTCTCCAGACAAACCAAAGAAAAAGAAAAAAAGATCACTCTTCACTGGATAACAACTGTTCTTCAACAATAGAACTAACGGTGGCCCATAGTCCCACAACAACCTATAGAATCAAAACATAATAATCCATTCATTCACTTTGTCACCCACTTCTCCACGTCAGTCCAATTTCTTTTCCCTATTTGTATTTCTATTGTGCTTTCACTATTGTCGGGTTCATCGCATTCATTGGTTGTTGTTGTTTTGCCTGTTTCTGTATGTTCAATCGGTTGCATTACATTTCCTCTTTGGAGGGCCCAATATCATCATTTCCAGCTAACTCATGGGGCCTCTCAACCGTTTCAACATCAACCTACCCTGAATATAATTTACAGGACAAGAATCTAGTTTTTAAAAAGACAAGCCTTAACCAGATGGTGAATTAACTACCTTCTTGTCAAACTTGCTTTTGTATCTTGTTAGGCTGTTTTCGATCCACTTCCGTTCAACTTTCATTTCATTTTTGTATTTCATTGTCTGAGTTGGACTGTTGAGTGGTAAAATCTTGGCTCTGATTTACTCAATTGTAATTGTCATGAATAAATGAACGAACGAAAGCTAAAGTACCCAATACAACGGCAACAACATCGTCATCGTCATCATTAACGACAAAAGTAACAGGAACAACAACTACGATGATTGATGATAATGATAATAGTGATGATGTCATGATTGAACGAACCAAAAAAACCGCACACACATTCACACCCACACACCCATGAAGAGTATTCAAAAATCCGAAATAAGTGTCTTCGACTCGTCATAATGAAAACAAGAAATCAGAATAAAAACACTCTCGATAACCAATGTCACGTGTGTCCGTTTGATTTTTGATGATTAATCCTTGAACTTACGAGACATAATGAGAGCGGATTAACTTTTCGGGCATCCAAAAAATCTCTGAAGAAGAGTACCTAACTCTGAATCAAAGCAAGCTGAAAGCTAACACATAAAAAATACGTGGGGTATGCAGACTAGAGGTAGACTGGGCCTGTAACTCGTTAACAAATGCGATTTTTAGATGCTTGATGAGTAATCAAAATTAAAAAATATATATAATAAAAATTATAAAAAAATCAAGATATGTATGTTTTTAGGAAATGATATAACACATGATTTGTTGTCAGGTAATCCACTTCATAGTGATGATTTATTTAGAAAAGGTATGTTGTGCGACCCCTGCACGTTTTTGAACATCGATGTCAAGAGCAAGAAACACGTTAAAATGCATTATGCTGGAAAGTTAAGACGTTGTTCAACCACTCATACCAATATTTGATGAATATTTGGGGCAAAAATGTGGAAGCTTTTTATTTGAAACGTTTTGGTTATGCAGTGTAATTGATTTTTGACTTGTTGCTCGCTTTTGAGGCTTATTTTTTATGTATACAGGGGTCGCTCAATATACTTTGTCTAATTAAATCATAAGTTCGAACATGATTGCCTTACAACAAATCATGAAAAATAACATCTGCTCATAAGAGACAAATCTTGATTTCGATTCTATATCAAGCATCCAAAAATCGCACTTGCTGACGAGTTATAGTCCCAGTCTCCCTCTAGTCTGGATACCCCTCGTATTTACTGTATCCCAGCATGCGAAAATTAGATTATTTTCCTGAGGTTATCTTTGTATACCATGCATAAGAATTCAGGAATTTCAATTTTTTAGGAGTGCCTCAGTGAAGGACTTGTTTGGCACGTACGTACATACGTCAGTCAGCCAGCGAACGCGAGTGGAATACGGGTGGTCTTTGCGATCAAGTTTGGAACATTCCGCCGGAAACTGGCTTGAGTGTAATGCTAATTCCAGGTTAACCCGTGACCGAGAAAATGACGAGTTTCTCGTTTCATGCCCATCAAAAGAATTTCATATTCATCCATTCTCCACTCAGAGGTGGGTGTTTTTCTTTTACGGAGAAGTAAAGGCCCCTTTTTGAACATCACGAGGATGAATTAATCACTGCTTTGTAGAAAACCCCAAGACCTACGTACGTTGAGACGTTGGGGCGGAGGAAGGTTGAAATTAATAACTAAATCTACTGAAATGTGATAAAGTCCTACATGACTCTATTATCGCATTTAATAGACTTGTCAATAAAACACCAGTTTGACTTTGTCCTCAAACTTTGATTTCGAGCCTTTTAAGTATGTTAAACCGGCACCAGTTGTCCATTCAATACAAGACGGAATTTGCTCGAAACAAGGCGAACTCTTTGAATCAACAACAGCAGCAACAACAACAACAACAATAATAACTGTATAGCACTATGATGGCCAAAGCAACACAGGAATTCAATGAGCACTGCAACTTTATGAAACAACCTGGAAGGCCGTGATTAATGGTCTGAAAGTGTTGAACTACCCCCCGCTCTCCTAGCCTGCCTGCCTGGCTGTTTTACTTTTGTAGCTCGAGCTACATAGCTCTACTACCTCGTATATTAAGGGAGATTCGCTTTCAAACACAAGCAAGGCAACTTGAGTACCAAGAGACCCGGAAAGAAATTCATCTTTGTCGCCACCCTAAAATTGAAAGTTGACTGGTAATAATGGAACACACTTAGCTTTTCGAAACGAAAGTTCTTGAACTAAGTGAAATACCTGATGCGGAGGATTGTTTCCTAATCTTTCTTCTAACGTATTTTCTAAAAATCGACAAATCATTAATTCTTTTTTCGTTAACGATAAATGCGTAGAAACGTTTAAACATTGTCTTGGGATAAATAAATGGGATGGATTAAACCAAGCAATTCAATTGAATAATAATCAATTCAGAATTGAATTGAATTATAATCAATTAAATTAAATTATAAATTAAATTATATTATAATTAAATTATAAATATTATATAAATTAAATTATAATCAATTTAAATTATAATCAATTCAATTATTATTGAATAATAATTCAATTCAATAATCAATTCAGTTGAATAAATCTAACAACGATGATGTCATTAATGTAGTATAAGCTGATAAACCAATGTAACTCAGAGAATCTGATCGATATGATATTTTACTTTCGTAATAGGTAACATGGCCGGAAAAGGCAACCATTAAAACATCAAATGTTACTAAAACTGAACAAAACACAAATAGTCGAGAATTTGAAAATGAATGACCAAAAAATGTTAATTGAAAATTAAAAAAGGGACGACATAATTGTCAAATTGTCGAATCAAATTGTTCATAATTCATAAACCGCAAATGTGCAAAAGAATGGGGAAGACGTCAGGTTGTTTGAAACTTATAAATTTTAAGTGTATTTTACGTGCATGAAATTGTTTTTGTTCCTGTTGCTTTTTGAAGCCATTTGGCCCCATAGAAAGAATAAACTCACAAAGCCAAGAGCCTTTGTGAATCACCAAATGATCTTTCCCATTTTTGTTATTGATTTGCCGACGTTTAAGAAATTTGAAAATGAACTCAAATTCATTGATTTTGGCATTTTTGGCGCAAACGAACGACGAATTCAAAAGAGGGGTTACTTGTTACTATTCGAAAGTTTGAACTTTAACGCAAATTTTCGATAATTTCCAACAAAATTCTAAAAATAGTGAAAACTGCAAAATAACGCAAATAAAGGCAAAAAATATAAATTTGCCTTTTTGTTACCACTGAACTCGTAAAATAATCCAAAAATGTTCTTATCTTCCAAAAGACGTTAAATGTTGAGACTTAAAAGTATTCTTTGAGTGAGAAGAATTGATTGGATGTTTACATAGCAAAGGTGAAGGTCACGAGATTTTTCCTCTCCATTGCTGCTCTTTGTAGAAAAACAGAGTCGTTAAAAATCACCCCATTTTATCTTAAACTCTGTGTTACGTACTTACGTACGTACGATAATGGAACGGGGCGTATTCCTACCCAAAGACAAATATGGGAATGGTTCAATGATCCCCGAGGTCGTTGTTTTCGTTGTTTTGGGCTCATTTCATTAATGACTTTGACTTTGTCACTCTTGGATCATGGGGACAACACACTCAGTCAGAGATAGAGCGTGTGACGAGAGTGACTTACTCGAATGAGTTCATGCCCAGAGTTTGTCGGTGGGGATTGGATTTAATTACATGGTCGGGTAGGCAACGTCCCTCTCTCGGAACCTGACGTTCCTCCCTAGACGTTCCCCCATATTAAAACATATTGTCCTTCTACCCTGCTAGCTAACTGTGCCGTTTGAAGTCCAAGGAATGGGGGTCTGCCAGTGTGAATCCCATGTAATCACCCTTAAAATAGGGGAAACGAAGAGGAATTTGGCCATTCTTACTTCCTTCCTTCAGGAGCATCATGTTCTTCGAGTGCTTGCCCTCGTTCTGTTGTTCAAATCATTTCAACCCCATTGGCAGACGAAGAATTCCCTTGTGGGATTCTGAGAACTAATGACTCCATTAATTCATTTCAAGCCTTTGAGTTTCCGACGAGTTTCCGAATGGACAAGCAGGCACGGTATGCAGCACGTCCCCTATTTCCTACCTTTTAAGGGTAGAGAGTACAGTATGTACGAACTATAACAAAGAGGAACACGGATTGAGAGCGTGTCGTGTTCCGGATCTCTTTGAACTCGATTCCGGAAAGATAGCAGAGAGCAATCCAATTGGACAAAGACCAGCGAAGGGTAAGATGCGTCTATGTATCCATGATAAATCAAACGTGGTGCTCGGCAAAGATGAACACAACCTTCATCCTGTATTCCTCAAAGCTAGATTAGTTTACTGTTGTTATTGAACACATCATCGGACAATTAAAGTAAGAAAAGATGTTTGATATTCGTGGTAATAATTCCGCTGAGCGAAATGTTTGTTTGCCATTCAGCAATCATCTGCTTTTCTCTGAGAACTTTGGATAAAACCATTGAAGTGCGGTATTGAAGGTCATTTTTTCATATAAATCATTCTTTTTTCATTATGTATCTTTATTTATTGAAAGGTTGCCTAGACACTTTTTTGTTGGTTTTAAAAAGTGCGTCTTGCCTGATACTTAAGCAGCGCTAAGAATTAACAGAGTCCAAAGGATTGTAATATGAAGCAACGGCTTCGATGTCCTCATGCAATGCTTTCTATAGAAACTGCTATAGAAATGGCTGCATTTTGAGAACTTATTTGCAATTTTTAGAACCAATGCTATGGGTTTTTTCAAGTAAACGCAAACATTGCTGCCGCTCACCAAGAGTTCATGAACCTTCTATCTGGCTTGGTTGAGAGCCAGCTACTGCAAGCCCGAGATCTACCAATAAACGGATGCGGACATCTATCGGTTGATTAAGTATCATTTTTGGACTTGGGTTGGTGAGGCAGTTCCAATGGTACCCGAACTATTACTGTAAAAGCAAGTTGAAGGTTTCGAGATCAAAGTTTTACCAAATGTTAGCTTAACCATTTGTGGACCTTAGACAAGCATAGCGTGCTTTAAGTATGAGCAAAATCATGCCGAACTTTTAAAAAGCCTACTTTTAGCGAAATGATCCATTTGAATGGTAAATGAAGTAAGTGTAAATAAGATTTAAAAGTTCGAAACCAGTTTGTGACGTAAATTTGAAAAAAAAACATTCAGATATGATATTTTGTCAAGTAGCGATTGCCTGTTTCGTAGAGCATGCTTAGACGGATTAGTTGAAGAAATTGCTTGCAATTGTGGAAGAACTTATGAAAGCAAGATTCTTCTGCCTCGATTTGTGGTCTTAACTGTTTCTTGTGGTTAACTCGCTCGAGTTGGTTGAAGGTTTCGAGTCAGAAGACGGGGCAGACAGACAGACAGACACCTTTCAATCCTCCATCCATTTCAACCAAGCCCAGGGATCTCCGGATGTATGTGGCCGCAATTTTGGTCGAGTTGCAAGAAACAACACGTCTCTACGTACGTAAATACGTACATTTGTGAAGCTGGCAACACGTGGTCTACTGAGATAATATGGCAAGACTTCATTTTCATTTTTGAAAACGGCCTCCAAGTGAGGTTCTGTTGCCATCGAAATTTGAATCCAGGTCTTCCGCAAAGAAAAAATTCAACTCGATAAGAAATGCCTAGCTGTTGGGGAGGGCTGTATCGTTTTAAAAAAATATTGGCAGATATTGCTCAATTTTAGGTGCAGTGGTGGTGTGATCACAAGTGGCATACTTGCGTTTTGGTCTATTCATGAGCTCCTTCACAAACTTCAAAGTGTCCTGATATGGTTTCAAAAAGCGATCGGATGTCTTCTGATCTTCGATTCTTGTTTGGCTAAAAGCCCACAGGCCTGCCAAACCCAACGTCAGAGTGCTTCAAGTTTTATCGATAAAATGGACAGATACTCCCATGGGCCAAAAACACGTCCTGTGGCGGTTGGTCCAAGTAAAATGAAGTTGGAAACTTAGCTTTGGTCGCTCGGAGACAGTTTTCTGATTCGATGAAACCGAAAGAAAATGTACCCTTAAATCGAAGACCCGTTGTAGATTGCTATTTTTTGACCAAAAGTTGGGATTCTCCCCACTTTGAACTACTGATTGGACTATTTCGTCCTAGAATCAGGTTGAACTAGATGATTTACTTTGGAGCTCCATGTGTTTCAATTTTGCTCTTGAACTGCCCGGCGGTTTTCAAGTGGGCGGATCGAAGGACAAGGAGTTTCAAGATTTCTTAGGACAGGGTTCAGTCCACTCTGGCACATCCACATATGCACAAACACGTACAGTACACAAGAGCATACAAAGAATGGCAATGGGAAGCACACATGGACATTGCAAGGACAAGTGCAAATCGAGAGAAACAAGTGGGATAGGACTAATGCAGAAAATCCACGTAGGGAGAGAGGGTTGGCTCATCGTGGGTAGGTAGATGGTGGATGGTTGGGTGGTTGAGTGAGTGGGTGGGTGGATTGTATGAACGTCTCTACGTACGTACGAATGAGTATCTGGGGAATGCAAAGAGGAAATGAACTCTGCCCATTTCTTTGCCAAAAGCCACGGCTTCAAAGTGGGCAATTGCTCGTACTTGAGAGAAATACTCCCACCACAATATAGTATCATTCCTTGTTTTGCACCCGGCCAATTTCATTGCAATGACAATTGTGGCTAGCTGTCAGCATACCGTCCATGCTTGGGGGAAAGTGTCTTGTAAGGATTTGGAAGTGGTATAACTTGAATGTTCACAAGGTAAGTACTCAATCCGATCATTTATCTATCCTGCAACTCGAACAATTTGTTTGTATTGGTTTTGAATTTTGTGTGTTCCATCATGTGATTAGTTTTTTATTACGATTCCATAGTGTGATTGATTTTAATGTCAAATGAGTTTTCCCATTCATATCTGGCTCCTCGTGGTTCGTTTTGAGAGGTTTATTGAAAGGGAACGGCGGTGATATCTAATCCTTGATTCAACACAATTCCAACTCTCCATCCCTATCTTAATCCTGGCCATTGCCTTCGATAGCTCTCAAACACCTCGATCCATGGCTTTTGTTTTGCCGATTGGAAGAATCTCTAGAAGTGCAAATCAAAATCTACCCTCACTAAAACATCACGATAAGAAGTTGAAAATCTTTCAATCAACACTGTTGATTTCCCGTTCGGTGATTCGCATCTGTTTGTCATTAAGCCAGTCAATACTGGCTGCATGCACATACGTATTCAAGAAACGTAATACATAGCCCCCTCCCCTTCCCTCTAATACACGGTAATGACAGGCCATCCAAAAATCCGGCAACATAAATTTCTCCCTCTATCGAAAATCAGATTTATGCAAAAAAAGTCCAATTCGACGAGCACGATGAGTTTTATCGAGAGGGAGGTTTTTCAATGAAGACCGATGAGGCGTAAAATTGTCTCAACCAAATTCTCAAGCCAATCGACCAAGGCCAGCAGCACACACGGCATCATTCTTGGCCTCACATCTTCGACCATCGTGGGTAGTTTGTACATACAGTGGTTTACCGACACCACCACGCACATTTCATTACCAGGGTGGTTGTTCCACATGAACATGGAAAACTACGTGAGTACAGGTGCATAGCGCTTTGTAAGACGTTTCTCCTCGGGTATGGTTATTGGAAGTTCTTTGTGATGGCATAAAATGGAAAATGTTAAGAGTACGAGAGGCCAGAAGTCCAAGTCCATGCGAAAACAGCATCTTTGGATTAACTTGTGTATGCTACGGACTACAATACGGAATATTTTAGCTCAGATTATGGGTGGCTCTCGGAATGCGACTGTTTCCCCGTCTCTCCTGAACCCGAAGTGGATTAAATACGTAAATGAACGGACGGACGGATGGATGGATGGATGGATGGATACATAGTTGTGGTATGTTGTGTGAGCTCTGCGCTTGTAACATCTCTCTCCATCCACCTTGAAACATCTGTTGTACCTGAAAATGTGGATGATGGCCAACGAGGAAAAGGCCAGCCACCGCATAAGAGCGCTTGTTTTCATCATCAGGGGAACCCACAAACAACAATAACACGAGCATTTTCTATTCGACATCTCCATCTGTGTGTTTCAGGGGATGAACCGGCCACAACTGCCCCTGCACACCTGAGATAATTTCTCACTCTCTCACTTAATCTGTTCTATGGCCCCAGTCACAGGGGCTGAATTACCCTGATGTGCCCAAGCAATGCACACCTCGAACGAATAGTACGAGTGCCTGATTGGCAACAAATGTCGGTAGTTAGTGAATATTTGGTCAGTTCAATGCACATGCATGTATTTGAGCTTTTATTGTGTACATCCACTCAGCGTTCACGCATGCTTGAGAACTCGTAGCTTGTGCATGCAAATCAGAGATGAGCAATGCATTTGCAACATGGCTTTCTGCACCATGAATAATCATTGGATGTTAGACAAACCAAGCTTATTGCTCAGGCTCGAGTATTGATTTCTCTCCGTCTTTGAATGTCGTCGCCAAATGTAACAGAATATGCAGGCACCAAGTTGCATTCCTCGTGGCCAAGAAGTCTGCACGGTTTGGTTGAGAAAGGCTCTAGCCAAACGAATGCACCAGGGCTCGCGAATGATGTGAGTGAGACCTCTGGTTGAAAATATTCACACCATCAAATTCGGGTTGCGTCCTCGAATCCATTTATGTTTCGAATCGATTGAAATGGCAGAGAGCCGCTCCTTGATTCGCAGCCGGTTCATTGTGTTGAAAGTAGGTCAGACAAAGGTCTCGAGAGAAGAAAGGTCGTTCCTTCAACCTTGAATAATATTCCGCGACGATTGCCAAAATGAGAAGCTTTGACTGAAACTCGAGTACTGTAAGTAATCTGACATGCAAGGACGGTTTTGGCCTTCGTGACCTTGGTCGATGCGAACCTTTTCGTTCAAGTGCATGTTTGGTGCGGAGCCGTGGGATTATTTCTGGGATTGGCTGGGCGTGACCGGCTGTGCATGCTTGTCCGTCAATGTCAGCCGTCATAAGCGAACCAGTTACGTACCCCGATGGACAATAACACCACCACCAAAAGGGATTTGGCAACCCGACATTTCTGGCACCCCAACCAGCCAGCCAACCATCAGGCAAGCCCATGAACAAGCGGGCGATGATCAAGCAAGGCTATATTTCTAGCCAGAAATGACGAAGTTAGCCAGGGCGGCTTCTCAATGGTTCCACCCTTCAAGATGAAAACGCACCGATTGCAAAACAAATTGCGAATCAAGGGAGCATGGCCTGACTGCCTGAGCAGAGAAGAAAGGATCGTGTTGAACATGCAAACTCGTCCTCGAGTAGGGCTTCTTTACCAAGAAACCGGACCGTTTCGCGGAGAGCACTACTTCCTGGGATTTCATACTTTTTTCCTCTTTGTCAAATCCTTGGTGCTTTGATACGTTTCTGGTCCTTGCGGAAATCTACATTTCTGTTCAACATTTTATAAATCTTCAAAGTTGCTTGGTTTTTAAAGTAATCTAATGTTTTTAACAAATGAAAATTTTATGAAGGAAAACTGATCAAGATTACTCGCGAGTTTTTGTTAGCCCATTCAAGATATCTGAGCTCTGTTGGAGAAATGCAACAACCATATCGATGGTAAAACTTTGGACAGAATGCTCCCCAGATAATTACAACGTTCGAAAAATGTTCAAATCTAGCATGAAAGACTATCCAAAGATCATCGCCGACAGGTTTTGACATTGATGGGAGAAGGGACAAGTCAAGAGATCCGAAAAAGAGCACCTCAAAAAACAAGGCTTGATACACAAAGTCAAAGTTATGCTCCAATTTAAACGAATAACTCTCCGAACACTGTAGATATTGCATAACGTTAGCCGAGCTCCTTCCACCGACGTTGAATTTTATGTATTGCAAATAAAGTCATTCCGTTTCGTGTTTTTGAACTTTTTTGTATGAACTCGGCATATTCAAGGCAGCTTATTCACAAGTTGCTTTTGTTCAAAAAGTGGTCCCTTCGTTAGGGAGAAACTATCCAGTTGGCGAATATTTGACATTCGTTTGGGATTCTTGTTTTGGTTGATCACTAACTACTCCGGACCAACTTCCAACAACTTCCAACCTACCCAACTCGCGTGAACATGCAACCATCAAAATCTGGTGTCATTATCATGCACCACCGCAAAATATTGAGCCTCGAGGAAAACAACAACGAAGCCAAAAACGGAGATTAAAAGCGCCCATCAGCATGTCCTCTTCCATTGGGGATGAAAGTCATCATATTCATCATTCCCAAGCTTGAAAACAACGGTACTTAAAATGTACCCTCTTTCTGTTGTTTGACTGTCTGACCAGACAGCAATCGATAAATACGTTAATAAAGCCATAACTACACGTAGTAGGAGATAAGAGAGGGATCGAGGAAGTGAATCTGTGAGATGGTGACTTGACAATTCAAGACTTTCGGTTGATGTGATGAGATCTTTTTAAAATTTAGTCTTTACGGTGATCACGGTGAAAACTACACAACGCCAACAAAATAAACATGAAAACAACAAAAATGGTTGGGCATATGCATGCTCTCAAAGTTGACTTTTCAAATCTTTTTTTTTTTTGTTCTTATTGACACTTTCCAAGGATGATCAGGTCGGGTGAAGGATTTGATTTATACTTTTATGCCAACCTCATGGTTGAGAAACTCATCATTGTCTAAGAGGCAGCAGTTATTCCCTATTCCTGCAATATTCAAAAATGTATGCTTGGAAAATTTAATGCTGCGGTAAACGAACAGACCACTAAATTCTAGAGTTCCATTATTAGCAAGCAATTGAACCAAAGAATATCATTGGTTTAGGAGCAAAGTTCCATCAGCCAAGACCGACTCTATCGAAGGTTATAGAATAAAAAGAATGGGCATTAGAACTATTGATGGAGTTCAATCTGGTTTTCAATCTGCACAATCATATTTGCGCGCCCTACTTCATTGTGACTGCCAATTCACGCAAAACCGTACAAGTGTCTAGTCAATGAAAATTGCGGTCAGTCATAGAGCACGGCATTGAAAAATTCATATTATAGTTTTAATGGAAATTCCCAAACACTGACATATGTTCCAGACTCAGTTAACCAAGGGAAATAACTTTGATTTAGAGGGTTTCTCAATATTAGGTCTAGATTAAAATTTATACACCTAAAAACTTATGTCATAAACTGTTTTTTTTTAAATCTAGTCAGTACAATGTTAGAGCAGATTAAGATACCTTTTGAATCGAAATTGCTTAAAATATGTTGGCATGTGGCTGAGTTATTTCTGTTTAGCCGGTTCATATTCGGCCCGAAAAAGCGAAAAGAAACGCTCCGGGTGTATGAAAACTCAAATTCATTAACAAATAACATCGATTTTTGATGTCATAATATGAAAAAAAGTTATTATTTTTTCCTTGTCTTACAAAAGTTTTGCTCCAACGCCAAAATTAGGGCCGAATCAGTAATATCTTGACTCGAGTTGACCAAGTCTTAACAATGGCTCGTTGCATCCATAATTGCACTAATCGGTTTTTACTCCCCGTGATGACGTGGCATTTGAGTGCGAATGCCAAAAATTCAAATTTCATTATTTAAAAAAAAATCTGCAATAATTTTGCGGCCTAAATGACCAGAGAAGTTGGACTTTAAACTCAAGCTTGGATTGTAGGAGCGACTTGACAAATAAAGGTTGCACTGACTCCCTCTCCGTATCTTCCGTACCTCTAGAACTCAAATTTCTGTCCAGAAGTAGCATTTTTAACTCAGGGTCGGCAACCAGTGGGCCCCAGAGAGTTTTTGGTTGACCCAGGAGAAAAAGTTCAAAAAGTAAGCTCCATTAGTGGGCCCGAACCTATGTGATCCTTTATTTGTTCGTCTTTGAGCCCACTAGCTTCTTTTTAATGGGCCCCTGATTCCGTAAAGTCTTATTTGTTGGACTTGACTACTTTGAACCCAAAGGCGTTGCCGACTTCAACCAATCTCGAATGGACAATACGTACTTGAATTGAGAGCGTCTGTTCTCGAACTTGCTTCAAAAATATTTCAAGTGAAGTGGTAACAAAAAAAGCTCTGTTTTTTTAGATTTCAAAACTCTGAACTCAATTACGGTTCAAAACGCTAAATTTTTGTCAAACAATATGAAGAAAGGTAATGAGTTTAATGGAGGTTTAATTAGAAACAGACAAAAATAACTCTGCAATGTCTGCTCGATGGTTTTAAGGATGGTGTTGTTATTTCTATGGGGCAAGCAAGCACTTTCCTATCACAATTAATGTATGTCCCTGATTCGCAAAACCACCTCCTTTCAGCTAAAATATAACTTAATTCTTTAATTAAACTCCATAAAATATAATCAAATGTATGGTAAGAAAATTAAAAAATGAAGTACAACCCTTTCATTAAGCCCTTTTTAGCCTGCCATAGTGCTTTCATCTTGTTTAAACAATGTAATTGTAGGTGTCTACCTACAAAATTAAGAATAACTGTTAGCAAATATATACGCAAAGGAAACCCATTCTTTCACAATGTTGAAATCAAGTGATTTGAAATTCAACATTGATATTTGGCGTTGAGCTCTATTTTTTGCATTTAAAACATTAAAAACATCACGATTTCACACATCCAACAAAATGAAAAATCTGAAATTTTCCAAGTATTGAAACTTGATGAGCAAGATGATACTTTCAACGAATTTCCCCCTGCCAGCGCTACAAATCAAACCTAGGGCTAAGTCTAATATGCTTAGTTGGCTTTGTTTAAAGTTATACCGAAAAAGTTAAGGGATTACTGTAAGACATGCTTAGAAGAAACTGAATCGGACCGCCATGAGCCCAGCCAAGTACTGTACGTAGAAAGACAGAAGAGCAAAATGAAGGAGAAAGAGCAATGTTCCGAATGGAGTCGAAATTGAATGAAGATGAGGGGACGATGGAACTGGAAAAGGGGAAGGAGGAAAAGCCAGAACGGCACGAGCGAAAGAGAAAGAGAGATGAAAGTCGGTTCACAAGAAGACCAAGGGGAATATCGAAAAAGCCATTGATGAAAGCGACACGTGCGAGATGAGGTCTCTTTTCTTGTCGTCCCGGGATTCTTTTAATTACACATCAGAATAATCCCTCCATTCATTTTGACATGAGAGAAAGAAAGGAATGAGGAGAAGCGTGACTGGGCAAGGGAAGGAAAAAAGTGGCCTTCCTCCCAGCCTACCTACGGGTACAATGTCAAATTGTGGGCTTTGCGACTCATCGGTCAACGAAATCAGTGACAATTTCTTTCTACCAATCAATATTCGTTCACAGATTTTTCAAAGCACCACCAATACATACATACAGAGACCTCAAATTGAATTTGTCATCCATTGGAAGCCTTTCCTAGTTTTTGGAACATTGAAACACATCAGACCCGCTCATAAAATGGGATGTTGGCTTGAGCCTGCCTTATTGGTAGGAAGGGTGGTACGAAGGAAGTGTTCGTTCCTCTAGTTTCATCGTCTTGTTCAATTCCCATGGGGCTCAGCCGAAAGACAGCAGCACCTCTACCGAGAAAGGCACATCGGTTGGTAGTTCCGCTCGTAGATCGTGGAGCTGGCGAATGTGAAGGGTTCGGTTGGAACAGCAGCCCTCTAATATCGTCTTCGCAAGTGTGGCTCGCCTCAGTTCCTTAGGGGATCAATCCCGAGGTGATCCATGGGCTAACGCTTGGAGCTCCCCGCCAACAACCCATACCTATCTTGGTTCCACCTCAGAGAGGTTATTCTTATTTCCGCTCCTCTTTTTCTCATTCCATTCGCTCGCTCACCATGTTTAAAACACGAATCTTTGACACAAATTGAGCAAATCACGTCGCAAATTTAGGCCTGCGGATAACTAACGTGAAATCCAGAGCTCTCAAAGTGTTGTTTGTAGAGAGGTACTATAGTTTGAAATCCAATAGATTGCAATTCATTTAAATTATATTTCACTTTTGATTTCCACCTTTGTAGCAAATCTTATTTGGAAGTGAAGTGCAAAAGGGTTAGTCTTGACACTCGAAGAACAACATTGAAGAATCTTGTAAACTATGTTTTCATTTTTTTTTATTTTGGTTCCAAATTTAACTAATTAGGTGAACATGATAATGTAATGTGTTATTTAATCATCCATGACATTGGCAGAAAATGAAAAGTTACAATTAACCCGAGTTCAAACGCCAATTATAAGAACTGCAAAGGATTGAGAAATATAATTGCAAGCACTTGAAAGTGTATGGTAAAAATTGGATTGTTATGGTTCAAATTCAAAGCGAAAACAATGAGATGAGGCCACATTGAAAAGACACAAGAACTCAATGCAACGGTCGTCGGCTCTAAAGTCTAATACTATAATAATTGTTGATATTATTGGCACAGCCGGTAGTTCCCGTCATGTCTACGGAAGAACCTCGTCCCTCTCCTTCCCCCTTGGTCGGGAAGATGCCGGTCCGTGGTGCATGCGGGATGGCCATGGATGCAGCCTACGTCATGGTGGTGCAACGGAAGGCCCGTGGATGCAGCAGACGATCCGTCAGAAGGCCTGGCCAAGGCATGGGACAGGCGACTTACGGACGACATGGATTATGGATGGAGATGTTGGTGCCCTCTAGTCAAATTATTCGTTTTAGTCAAAATCTGTGCTATATTATGTTTCAGATATGTTTTTTTCTTCCTGCCCCCCCGGGGAAGGGGGGAGATGTACCGTAGTATTCCCGCGTGCTCTCCAATATTAGCTCCTGCTCACTTCTAGTCATATATACATGTAAATCCCTCTCAAAGTGAAAAAAGTATCTAGTCAGCAACCACTCTCCAACCATGAAACAAGGCCGCATGGCCATTTTTCGCATTGTGTTTTTAGAGTGGCTTAAACAATAAACAATTATAGTCTTCAATCGGCTCTTGGTCGGCATTTTCTCAAAATAATTGCTTCCCTCTACGTTGACATGAACTTTTTCACACCGTTTGTTTGCATCCTTATTCATAAGCCCAACCTCCCAAAGGCTACATGTTCTGTAGGTTCGAGAGGGTGAGAGTACCTCAGTGATGTATTGCAATCTTCCCATGCATTATTGTACAGTAGATAAAGCGATTCTCTCTAAGCTCAACCAGGAACAGCTTTTAAGTACTGGTCACGTCGTGAAAGCGTCCCTCTCAACACTTCTTTGAAAATCTGATCAATTCAATTGCCTCCATCCACCGACTTAAAGTCACATCTTGGCATTCAGTAATCAAATTGTTCCAAACCATTGAAAAAATTTAAGGGGTCTTTCTCACAGCTTTCTGAACGCATTACATTGACCATTTCCTCTTGCATTTCATCCAGTACTAGATTTGAATTGGGACGGGAAAGTCGCTTTGGTCTTGCTTATCTAAACCTCTCTTAATTTGAATCAATTTCAAGGGAGTTCAAAGCCAAGATAAGATACATCGTGGCGACCCATTGGGGGCAATGAGCTTCTCTATGAGCTTCGTCATAAAGCACTGTATTTAAGAATAAGTCTATCTATCTAGGTAATCCATTCCAGACGATGCTTTTGGGTGCCGTCAAAATTGAGAAATCTTTGATGATTTTTTCTATGCCTTTACTTACCCTTTTGTTATAAACTCAACACCATGTTGTGACAGCCAAATTTGACGTGCACTTTTGACTTCGCCATAAATTTGTATCACCAAGCAAAAGCGTTGAATGCCATTTTGAAAAGAGACACACAATTTAGAGTTTCAAAAAACAAGCAAGCGCAAATTTGTAACCAGAAAGTAGAAATGGATGAATTTTAACCAAAGTCGTTTTGTTCAGCAATTATGTAAAACTTTGACATTTTTCTGCGATAAGCAGATTCTATGCTTGATGGCCGCTTACAGTTCTCCACCTTTTTGCGAAACAGTATTTCAGGGTATAATTTTGGCAGGAGTCTCTTAAGGTTAGTTTTCTTGAAAACTTAACGCTTTCAAGTAACTTACCTCTAGAGACTCTGTCCAATCTCTAATTTAAGTCTCTAATCTAAATCTAAAATCTAAATTAAGTCTAATTCAGTCTCTTCTCGTCTGTCGACGTGTACACACGTCTTTTGCGTTGCTCATGAATAGAGTGCGAGGAAAAGTTTACTGATTTTCACAAAAATAAATAAATTTAATTTACTCCAAAAAGGCCAAAAAAAATTTTTAAAAAATATATATCCCAACCATATAAAAAATGGTAATATTGAATCTAAAGATGCCTTTAGTCATTCTGGAAATCATTCTTTGTAATTCAGCTACAATTCAGCACATTTAGTTATTTCTGGCTAAATATTAAGGCTTTATTTTTTGGCATAAAAGAAATTTGAACTGAAGACGTGTCCAATTGTTTAAGATCAAAAAGAGCTAAATACCTCAGTTTAGGGGCAAATTTTCGAGCTAAAAGAGCTATTTTTTTGGGGGAAAAAGAGGTAAACAAGAGCTTATTTTAAAAAGGCTAAAAACACTAATATGATCATAGTTTTGGGCTTTGCGTAATTGGCAGTGTATTTAAAACATGGAAAAATTGCTTTTTGTAGTTTTTTCTTACTGTATTAAAAACGGCCAAGAAGAAAAGGAAAAAGGTTGTTCTGCAAAGTGATGTTGGCTTTTTGAATGTTTTAGATAGAGCAACGATATTGCACAGATCACTAGAAGATAGTGATCCGTGGATAATGAAAGACCTTTATGCCTCGGTTATTGGCAAGAGTTTTGGTTTTTCATTTCGGGGCCGACCAGAGAAAAATCTAATTTAACCCATTCTTTGGCCCCTAATTCAAAGCTCTTACTTATAAATCTACCACTTCGTGTACGAGGTTGCTTGAGTGAAAAGGACAACATTGCGCACAAAATTCTTGCTTTCCATTAATTCCAAATTTCCTTGAGTATGAAAACTTAACTTCTTGAATGATTTTGCATGTTGAAGTGAGATGAACAATGTCAAGAGGGTTAAGATCATTAGCGAATGAATCAAGAATTTAAGAAAAAATACTCATACTACATATAAATATCAGGCAAGAATAGAGTGAACTTAAATGATTGTTAAGGTAATGCAAAATCAAGGATCATGAATTGGTGTATTTTGAAGTGCCGAGGGTAACTAAGCATACAGTTGGATCTAAATTTAAGGGATTATTTCCTTGGGGGCGGATTTGTCATTACATAAATGGTCACCAAATTAAAATGACTTGAATCAAAGGATTTTTGATTGAATAATTATGACAACACTGAATGTTTTCATGAGGATGAACCTGATGAGAGTGAGCAGGAGATGAACCAAGAGATCAAGATTACC
The DNA here is from genome assembly GCA_010645155.1 of Tigriopus japonicus. Classification (NCBI taxonomy): domain Eukaryota; kingdom Metazoa; phylum Arthropoda; class Copepoda; order Harpacticoida; family Harpacticidae; genus Tigriopus; species Tigriopus japonicus. The sequence continues at coordinate 5,449,464 of CM021318.1, forward strand.
AACAAGGAGGGCGTGGCAAAGCTATGGAAGCATGTACTATTGCAAGGATCTCGGAAGACCTGGATGCTTTGCCATTGTCAAAAGCAGCTTTTTGAACTCTGAGCCAATTTCAACAAAGTCTATTCAAACCAGTTGTCCAAGTCGTCATTCAAGTTCACATGCTTTAATTTCAACTTGATCAACTGAAATATATGTCAATGAGAGTAACTTGAAACCTAGAGCAATGGGCGCTCTTCCAACCAAACAAATATGGGTCAATTTGTCTCTTGCTTCTGTGCATAAGTACTGCGAATGTTACACATTCTAAAACGTTGTTTCTAGCAAGTGGATGAATGAATGATTCAGCCAACGACATCCTGAAGTGCTGTCTTATCAATTTTATCAAAACAAAACCATATACTTGAATGGGATTCAGTTTATGAAAAAAATTGATCGCTCGAGGAGAGGCTCCCATGTCTTACGTTTTCCTTGGTACAATGTATTTATAGAATCGCAATTCATAGACATGTGAAGAAAAATAAAACAGAACAGAAAGAAGAAAGAACAAATGGGCCTTGGAGGCTTGATTTTTTTCATTTTTCGGAGGACAATAGGAAATTTTTCTTAAGAGTGCATGAAAAAGGAACAAAAAGGGCCCTCCACATATGCTCCAAATCTAACTTTTGATGGGAAGTAAGTGGTTTGAAATTTTGAAGTTCAATTGAAATGGACAGGATTATTACGATTTCATAACTGTTACAAACAAGTTTGCTTCATGATAGAGTATGAAAATAAATATGTAGCTGTGCAAGTATTTGATTTAGTTCAGTTTTCCTTCCTTTTTCAAAGTGTAATCTTGAATGATTAAATTTACATTGACACTAGTTTATTCATATACCTGCTTCAACATGTTACAATGCACGTGTTTGTTTGATTTTCAATACTCTAAAATTGAGACAAATCCTTCTTTGTAATTTTGGATGACATATTTATGAAATAACTTGATTGGTGTTATTTGAGACACAATAAAGTTAGGAAAGGAATCCCCTTTTTTGTGTGCTTATAAAGAAAATTTTCT
>CM021318.1:5450842-5510533 GCA_010645155.1 Tigriopus japonicus
AAATAAAATAACAACCACCAAAGGCAAGCAAGTTCTGTCTGTTGTCTGATTTTTGACAGCAATATTTATTATGAGAAGTTTTTTTTAATACTTCGACGTAATTTCAGCCCTATAAGTGGAATCCTTTTCACTGATGCCTTTTCATATGAAGAGCCAAATGGTCTGATCTAGAGAAACTGCGACCACATAAACCACATTTGAAGGGTTTGACTCCCGTGTGTTTCCGAAGATGCCTAGTCAGTTCGTCGGAGCGAGCAAATCGCCATTCACAACCAACCCAATTGCAGGAATATGGTTTTTCTCCTAAAAACAAAATCCAAGGAAACATGTTAAGGCCCAATTCAGTTGTTCCCTATCGTCACAAACAAGTTCTGTGTTGTAATGTGGATGCATGATTTCATTAACTTACCAGTATGTGTTCGCTGGTGAGCTTTGAGATGAGAGCTTTTGGTGTACACCTTGTCACAATCAGGGTAAATGCAGAAATGAATTCGTCTCTTGTCAGTCAAAGAAGAGTCATTCGAAGCGTCTGATTCTCGTTTCACACAGTTCCGATGGCGTGAGCGATTGTCTAGGCTTTGTCGACGCTGTTGATGCTCATAGTTATGATAATTATTAAGGGCATCATGACGTGGCGAGGAAGAAATAGATCTGACAACTTTGAGAGAATGGGTATCGACGAAGGAAGAGATTGTGGAGCATTCAACATTGGAGGTCGAATAATGCGATGGCTTGTCAGTATCACATTTAAACAGCAAATGTGATTGGTTGACTTCAGGGGAGTAAAAATTTCCCTGACAGTTCGAGTAATCATTCTGCATTGACGGAGCTGAAGTAATTAAGGAGGAATTTGGTCTCATATTGCCACTGGCCATTGAAAATAATGGCGATGTATGCTCAGGCGAAGAAGGCGGTGTTAAGAACATTGACCCAGCTACACCGATGGGTGTTCGTTTAACGGGCATGTCACAATTTGAAGGCTCAGGTAACAGGGATTCGTCGAATGTGGCGATTGAATACTGAGTGGGTGACATTGGCATCGAGTGATATTGACCTGAGCTTGGCGTCATTGCCGATGGAGGGAAAGATTCATGACTGATAGGTTGAGCAACGCAAGGCTTCGAAGAGAGCTCTTGTAAAACAAGCCCATCGAGACTTGTTAAGTCGAACATGTCCCCATCGAACACGCCCATTTCTGCCACCCCTGTTTGATTGGCTGGAGCATTCTTTGCATCTCCAAATATTGGGTCTGGTGTGTAAAATGAGAGCTGACTTGGTGAGCTTTCCAAGTTGGAAGAAATTGAATCGTTGCTTGATCGCCGACTTTGAATAGATGTTTCCCAAGAAGTTGAGCATCCAGAAATAAAAGAAGACGATGTAGGAACGTTGACAGGGTTAGTCTGTAAGAAATAGAAATTCAATTTATTATAGGTTTGATTGTGCCTCTCCGTTAATTATTAAAGAGAAGGTGTAGTTAGACTTGATTAGACGATTCTAATCTTCACCAATTGGGCTCAAGATGCAAGATAATTATTTGAGGTTAAATACTGAAGATACCCAACTTGAGCACGTATCCAACTGATTACCTTCTTATCTACATCAAAACTGGTGTTCTTATGTAATTTGTACGTGGCTCCTTTATCATTACTTTGAATTTTGAATCTCATCTTTAGATGCAATGAAACGCCAAGATTCATTTCAATGTCACCTCTGACGACACCCTCTGCGCCCTTCTTTCTTTAGAGATGCCCAAAGTGGGAGTTCTAAGCCAAAGGCATTAAAACATCTTCATAAACGGCAAGCTTTGAGCTAAAAACAGTTATGCAACATTTCTTTTTATTTTTTTATTGTTCGCAGAAAGCTATAGAAAAGAATTTGCACGAGTGCCATGTTGGGGAGACCATTGGAACAAAGTATCAAAAGTACATGTATATCATGATCTATGATGTGTGTAAAGACATGTGAAATTTTCAAGCCATTATCCCTTTCTATTCCTTATGGCTCAGATATTGTTTTATGAAGGAAATTTTCATTGAAAATTTTTTCATTGAGCTCAATAAAACTGTGAGGCAAATTAAAAAGAAACTGAAAATAATTATTGTAACATATTTCATCAAACAAATCATTCAATGATTGCTTTTAGGAACTAGATAAAAATCGCCGCACTATTCTAGGAGACACGTAATCGCTTTCGATTGGCGACAACCGGAGACCAGAATGGATCCCGAGCGCATTGTTCACACATGTGTGAACTAACAAATTGAAGGATTGAATATTCAATGAGACGGTTCTCACAGTAGAAATGCGTATTTTTCTCCCTCCTTATTTTAAAACATTTTTTCATCAAAAACATCATGGTCAATCATTTACATACAGATTGTAAGTGCCCTTGTTGCTTGAGTGATATTTCTGATCCAACTGATTCACAATCCAAATGCCAAATTAGAATTTAATGTGCTAACAGTAACAAGTCAGGTAAGATATTGAACGGAAGAACTCATTTGCCCCTATAGAGCGTACCACCAACGGCGTTCGGCTCTAGTGTTCTTTTGAGGGGGAAAAAGGTTGATTCCCTGAGCACTCGTTTTTTCCCTCCGAGTTGTGGATGGGTTTTAAAGGAACTACTTGGAAAAAGATCGAATTGTTTTTTTTTTTTCCATGGTCATTCATTTTTGGTTGAATACACTAGCCTTCTTAACCTTCTAAGTGAAAGTGCATTTTGGTGTGTGCATTTTGTCTGTGTGCTGCACACGACTCGTCAAGTTGCTTTTTCCGTCAATGACTAAGTTTCCCTTGGGAAAATTCCGAAAGAGGAAAGGACGGAAAGAAAGTACGTAATACTTTTGAATTGAAGTCATTCTTCTCCAGCATGGATCGCAATCACATTTCCGTTACACTTTCAAGTGATTTATGAATGAAATAGGGTTAGCTATGGTGTACCTCTGAATTACCAGTACCGTGATTGCCCTTTCTAAGTTAACATTATTTCTCATGGTAAAATATATCAACTATCTATTGTGGTGCATGCAGGGTGTGCAAGTCCATTTTTGTAGGTTTGAAAAAGAAATTTGCGCATAAGTACAACCGAAAATAAACAAGCGTGAATGAAAACAGCCCAACAATTTCCAAGATCAGATTTTCAAGTCTTTGAGTAAATTGTTTACTTTCTTTTTCAATCGTAGATCGCTAGCATCAATATTAGTTGAATATTCAGGTCAACTTTCTCTGTTAAAAACGTATTTTGAGTTTTGAGGATCAAAAGAATGTTTCGGATCCTTCAAATGTTTTTTTGTTTTTGCAATATCTTTTTTTCTTTTCAATGTGACTTCAAGTTTTTTCCGGTGAATTATTTTGAGATCTTACCTTAAGAGGCAAATCAAAGGTTGTCCACATTGAATTGGTACCATTTGCGCTTCGGTGTGTTGGAACTGTTTGGAAATCTTCCATCGCCATAAATCCCACCTCCATTTCAATTTCGGAATCCAATCTCGGCAACGGACGGAGTTGAACAGCCTCAAGTGTAGCACTTTGGCACTTCTGGATGACCAATTTGTCGAAACCCGTTGGCACGTTCGTTTGTAAATGTGAAATTATCGGATTGTCGCTGGAGTCTAGATTTTTTCGTGATGATCCGTCGCGGAAAGTGTCGCAAGGAATCTGATCATATTCGAGCCCATTCAAAGGTTTTTATAATGATACCTGGGGTGTTGATGATAGGACTCAAGTTGGGGACAATGTCTCTCGTCTTGACCGGCTGGCTCCCGTCAAAGTCAATCTGATCAACCGTTACCCCGGTGAACAAACGAACGTTCAATGCGTCGCATCCTGTGTATGTGTGCGTGAAAGAAGCTTTTCTCCCACTGGGCCTTCCCGACCCATCCAGTCTTTCCCTTTCTCTTGAGCCTCCCGTGTTTTATCAGTTCGAGCATATCAATTGTCCTTCACACTCGTATCAAGAAGGAAGGGAAACGAACATATGTGCACACGTACATACAGGCACCTCTAAGGTCAGCCGCCTCAATTTGTTCCGATCATGCCAGTCGCTGCACAAGTACTTAGTGGACCTATTGCACGATTTGTTTGTGGGAACGCTTTTCTATTTGGAACGAAAGGTTATGTTATGCTTAAAATTAAGGTTTTACTTTAACGAATACAATTGAGACAGCACGTCTGTTCACTTTTTTATTCAATTCCATTCCTCCAATCGATGGTGAAAAGTCGAAAGTCGGCAATAGTAGAGCCCTTGTTCTAAGGTGAAAACATCTGCTTTTTCATGTTTCATTTCGCACTAGAGACGCTTTATTTCGCACAACAGGCTTAAATTGGGTAATTATAAAATACATCAGCCAAATAGAGTAACCTGATAAGAAAGAAAACGAAAGGAAGAGCGGCATGGTTGGAATTATTCCAGAGTTGGAGGTGTTCTCAGTGTGCAAGAACAACCTCTCAGACAACAGTGGACTTAATATTTTGTATTAGATGGGGCCAATGAATGCTTTAAAGGCTTGCTCATGTTCCCTGTCCTAACTCAGAGTTTAGTAATTATAAAACATTAAAGGTCAGTCGCACAAAAACGAATGTTGAACATTAAAACTACATATTGATCATTATTTCTTCAACTTCTTTTAAACTTGCAAGTGCAGATTAATGGCTCTACACGTGACTTTGAATCTGTCAAGCCTTTATTCAGTAAAAAAATCTTCTTCCCTAAATCGTTACATTATGAGCACTAAAATTACAACAGTTCGCTCATGAAATTGCATGGTGCCAAATTAAATCAGTACCTCCACAGAATTCGAGAGGAACAAGCTGAGCTAGAGGAAAAGTGCCAGAGTTTATTACCAAAATTGTGTATGCAAAACTATCACACTAGCAAGTCCTAAGGATGTTCCGGAAATGAGCATGCATTGCCTTGCTTTTGTTCGAAGCATCGCACTTTTACAACCTTTGCTTTCCTTTTTTTCTTCTCTAATCCCGATCTAGTAGAGACTCTGATCCTATTTTGGACTCTCTAATCTCATGCAGATACTCTTATGGTTAAAGTGCTCTAGTTCCATGCGTTTGGAAGTGTTCTGAGTATGTTGAGATGAAGGTTTCACATGGAGTAGTACGAAGGAATATTTTGTACATAAAGGATATGTAATCAAATATGTTTTGAGGGAAAATTGTTTCAGTTTAAAACGCGTATGTTTTATGAAAGCAAAGCAATTTGCTAATCTTAAAACAATTAGTGGCTGGCTGGCGGATCAAGAGATAGTCGTAGCACAAAAAGAGTGGTCTTGTAGCCTGAAACGAAGCTTCTTGACGTGGGTTTTCCCTGACGCAAGTTGATTATCAGATGGGTAAATGTGTTTGCTTTAGAGATAGTGTCATACAAAGCAATTAAAATACTTACATATTCAAATTGTGAAAATGCAACATCTAGGTGTTAGCGATATCATGCAGAAGTGAAAAAAATGAAAAAGATCTTTTAACATAATTTGTCGGCAACAAGATGGATTTTGAATAAAAATGCTCAAAGTAGTTATTTGGTCTTGCGGCTTGGTTGCTAAACTGGGGCTCCTGGATTTCTGGGGAGGCCCTGAAGGATTTCGGCATGGAACAAGAAAGTCTCAATTATCACGATTTCAAATCATTTTGTACATGTGTTCAATCGTCCATTCTTAGACCGCACAAACGAATATTAGGTTCCATGGTCGTAGCTTTGATCTTAAGCATTCCACATACTTAATTAAGGATCCCACTTCCGGAATGAATGTCTTGAGTTCTCAATGTTATTGATAAATAGGGCTGAATATTTTAGGTTTTACATAAAAACTTAGGTTTTAACCTAAAACGCCTAATTCGGGCAATTTTTACCTAAAATTAAGTTTTCAGTCAAAAATTTACTTTTTTCTCGCCTTTTTAGGGCAATTTTTACCTAAAACTAAGTTTTCAACCTGATATTAATTTTTTTACTTATCCTAAAGTCATTTGCACAATAAGGTCCCTCAACCCAGTGTCTTCAAAAAAACAAAACACGAGAACAAAGGAAGAGAGAAGAGGAGTGGGAGCCACAATGATTTTCATCCCATCAACATGCCAAATCAGCGTTACCAGGTGGTTTCAGGCAGACATTGCCAAAATTTGTTTGAAATACTGCCAATTACAGGCGCTCGCTGCCATTTTTGAAGTCACATAACGCCACATTCTGTCACCTTTGAGCCGAATTTTTCTTGTTTTTAATCATTTCATCTCGTTTTTAGGGCTCAAATTTTCGATCTCGTTTTTTAGGTCAAAATTTTTTGATCTCCTTTTCTTGGTCGACAATTTTCGATATCGTTTTTTGGTCGATATTTTTGCCTGCCCTTCCACTTTTTGCTATATTCTGCCACTTCAGAAATTTCTCTACCACAAAATTTTCTATACTGCCATTTCTACCACTTTCCCACCACTGCCAAATAAAGTTTTCACTGCCTCTGTCTCTGCTCCACTGCTTTTACTCTTGTAAAAAGTAAACTGCAGTAGAGCAATTAATAAAAGGCTATATTTGGTCTGAATAGCCTCTCAAAAGGTGTTATCTATACAACCTAAAAAAAACCTAAAACGTAATTTTTGGCAACCTAATTATGTCATAATTTGCCCAAAAAGTTAACCTAAAATATTCAGCCCTACTGATAACTAATAACGTTTATTGCGAGAATCATCGTCTCACTGAATATAATATATGTACAGTTTATATCAAATATCCTCCGTCAAAGTAAAGGTGAAAAGGATGTTCATTCAGCTCCCATTCAAGAGAATGTGTTATTATTTTATTTGTTTATAAGGATTCAATGAGTAATCATTTAATGGCCCAATGGGGCATACTTGAAGGTTGCTTCAAGTGAGCGTTTTAAATCATACCGTTAGCGGCCAAACAGGGCCGTTGTCTTTGCTGAGTTGCCCAGCCCATTTTGGCGAATCCAATTTTTTCCCATTTAAGTGTTAATTTGATGATTCTAGGTCCCTGGAGACGATCGATATTTCACGTAAAGATGCCTAGGCTGGAATTGGGGTCAATAATGCGCAAAATTTATTTGCTAAAAAATGAAATACATAAAATCATATACATTACCCAAAAGAAACAGTAAAACTATTTCATTTCTCTGTATGGGCAACATTTTGAAATATTACTTTGATCCTTTGGAATCCACTGAACATATCAGCATCTTTGACTTTTTGTTTGGTTCAATGTTAAGTCCTCTTTTGCAATAACTCAAGGCTTGCTTCATTGCTTTTAATTAAAGCACCCTAAAAATAAATTTTGCGTACTGTTGACCCAAATCCAGCCTAGGCATCTTTATGTGAAATATCGATCGTCTCCAGGGACCTAGAATCATCAGATTGACACTTAAATGGGAAAAAACTTGGATTCGCCAAAACGGGCTGGGCAACTCAGCAAAGACAACGGCCCTGTTTTGCCGCTAACGGTATGATTTAAAACGCTCACTTGAAGCAACCTTTGTCATGTCCCATTGATGTCTCTCAAAGAACTGAAGCTGTGTTGCTTGATTGCGTTAAGCAAGATATATTCAAACTCCTGATCTATTGACTTGCTTTGTGATAATGATTGTCCATCTTTTGTTGAAGGCAATATGGTGTTTATCATTGGCATTGTTCAAGCAAGGGCATTCTTCACTTCGTAGAATGATATAAATTTTCTTCTCTTTTCCTTTTTTTACACTTCTCAGTCTTCTTTGTCTTAAGAACCCCCAGTTAGAATTTTTCTTCTTTGTCTCTGTTTTCAATACTTAATTCCAATACGTGTTCTCCATTCGTCGTCCATATTTATACACAGTCTCTGCTCATTAATGATTGAACGACTCTTGATTTTCCGGAGTGAAAAGGCCAAATAATAACTTCGGTTGCATCCATTGTTTTTTTCTGACTTTCTTGGACACTTACGCATTCATATTGAGATGTACAGAAAAACTTTCGCGGTAGACGTGGAGTTCTTCTTGAAGTTGAAGCAAGGCATAATACCAGCAATACAGGGTTGGTTCGGTTTTTGGGACAAATAATCAACTGAGAAGTTATTGCCACAAAAACTTTTACTCTATAGGTTATTCCTGAGTAATGATGAATGAAAAGAAACCGTATTTCAAATTGAATTTGAATTAATTTTAGGCTTAAATGTGGTAAAAACAGATGATAATGATTTATGTCAAATTGCATGTAAATGAAAATCAATTGAAAAAAATGAAATTACTGTGTTTTGATTCATGAAAAACATTTTAAGCTCAAATGATCAAAAAATCGCAGGACTGATTCGGGAGTTGCTCTATTGACAATTTCGCCTCAAATTATGTGGAAATCCCTGTGTTAGTAACGTTCTCATATCAAAATACGAGCAACAGGTTACTTAAACCAATAGCAAGCTTCCAATCTTTTATTTTCCTCAACAGGAAACTAATACGGCATATCCTTCTTTTGGGAGAGAACATTTCCTTGCACTGGAAATCACCGATGAGTTTTCGTTGTTGTCACGTCAGGCAGGAACCACTGTAAGTCAGGACGAATTTCAAAAATACACACTGGGTCCGATCATTGCACTAAAATGTGAGGTTTTTGCACCAAAGTATTGTTCCGTTGAATTTTCATTGTGCTAATCGGACCCAGTGTGTATTTTGAAAGTAATCCTGGCTTGAGCCATCCTTGTGTCAGGTGTATTTTGCATGGTATCTTTGCAATGTGGTTGCCTCTTGGTAATGATCAAGGACCATCTCAAGGTCCTTTAACGAAACGCTGACTGGGAGGTTGATGTATTAATACAGCTTCTAAAATTGAACCCTGACTCAAAAGTTTGACCTATTTCCGATCTCCTCAACACGTAAGAACTGAAACTTTGTGTCTCAAAGCTCAAAGGTTGCACATATTTCCTATTTCATTGGTTGCGCTTAAAGGCCTCCTATAGACGCAAAGTCTCATATTTTAGGGCTGTCCTCATCCTCAAATTGCTGCCAAAATTGTGGCTTAGATCATTGAATTCAAAATGCAAACAATTTGCGAAGGAGTATGAAAATTGCCTTGCTGAAAATTTAACCCAAACATAAAAACCCCAAGAAAGGTCTCAAACCAGGACTCTCTCCACAATATTCTTTGAACTGATTTCACCGGTTTCTTTACTTGTTATAATTACCTTTCCTCTTAACCTCCCATCCATTGATGATAGTATTACTCACCACTAATAGAGTATATTACTTAAAACTAGGAAAACTCATTCCATCAATTCCCATTCAACAAATCCGTTGGCCGGTTTCTAAGACAGACTCGTTCGTATTTCCCTTAGGACGGATGATACCTTGGTTTTGCGGATTAGTCCCAAAGAACGAGGTCATCTGGTTCTCCAGATCGGCACGAGTGATCCCACACGAGCAGTCAAGGTGGCCAAGATGGTGGAACAAGACGTGGACGGGATCGACGTGAACATGGGTTGTCCCAAGGCTTTCTCGCTCAAAGGCGGCATGGGGGCAGCCTTACTCAGTCATCCCGACAAGATCAAGGCCATTCTCACGGCCTTGGTGGCCAGTGTGAGCATTCCAGTGACGTGTAAAATCAGGATTAAGGATACGGTGGAGAAGACCATGGAGATTGTTAAGGTAAGCCAAGAAGCACTGAATTTCTGGAGTGGGAGGTTAACGATGAGAATTATGATTTCTTGAAGGATTAATTCAAATATTTTCTTCTGCAAACGAGACCTGTGTTGTATTCAGTAGACTACGTTTTTCAAATTTCAGCTCAATCGAATGCCGGAGTGAAAAGTTATGCCTTCTCAAACTTATGTACTGAAGAGAGCATTGAATGAATGAGTTTGCCCTTTTTGTGGTAAAACAATTACCACAAAAGGGCTAGTTCGTTCATCCTCGCTAGGATTTGCACTGAACTTTGAGTGAGCATAACTTTTGACTCCGACGTTCGATTGAGCTGAAAATTGAAATACGTATTCTTGTCAACATCAGCAAGGTCTCATTTGCAGAAGACCGTAGTTGACTTGTTCCTACTGGAAATCATGATTCCTCTAGTTAGCCTTCCAGTCCAGAGAAATTCAGTGGTTCTTGGGTAAGCGAATCGAATGACTGAGTGGATGGAACAATTGGAGTGTGAAATCGGGTAATACGCTTTGGCTTGGCTTAGTTGGTCTCGCAAGATTAGGCTTTGATTGTTTGAAAAAAGAAAAAAAAAACACAAAGCCAAATGTGGGTGAAAGCCATTTTGGTCTTTGTTTGAGTACATTGACATTAGTCGTAAGCTTTTTACAGAAACAGCACGTGGTATGCGCTGTTGTTAAGTAATCGAATGGAACTTTTTTGAGGCATCGAAACAGAAACGTGGGCTGAGGTGACACAAAATTTAATGAGAATAGAAATGCAGTATCACACAAATGTTAACTCAGGGATAAACACGTCGATTGAGACAAGAAACCCAACTTGTACAGATTATTTGCCAAGGAAAATACAATAGCCAAAACTTCCCAAAACAATGTTCTTTTTTTTTGGCAGCATGGGGGAATTAGTCAGGATTCATTAAAAGGATTTTAATGAAAAAGAACGTTTAGGATGGGACTATATGATAATAGCGCGGATCAAAAGAGAGTGGGTGCAAAATAGAGCCAATCAAAATAGTGCCACTTCAAAATAGAGCCAAATCAAAAAAGAGCCAAATCATAAGAGAGCGTGACATTTTAGAGCCAATCATAATAGAGTGAATCTATAAAAATTCTTTCAACTATGTATTTCCTGAGGCTAGAGTCAACAATGTAGCTTTCTAAGTATTTGAAAGGCAGAAAAATTTCTTCATGAAGGTCATTTTCCATAAAAAGATTAGTGCCAACTGTCTCAATTATCTCATCAATGCCAATAGCCCCTTCAAAAAGAAAATGTGAAAAGATCAACTTCTGTTCATTAACACCTTAGGATTTTGAAACTGTAAGTTGAAAAACTTTCAAAAATTGTACTATTTCTGATAGTCTTACAGCGTCTACACTATGGCTGCGGACCCTGTTCGTTGGGATTTTCTATCATAAAAAGAAGCCTTGGTAAAAAAAGCTTTCCCTTGTCCTTTTGGGTCTTTTTGAACTCCTTCAACATTGTTAGCTAATTTATTTGATTTGTCATTTGCATATTTCTCCTCAAGTTAAAATTGAGTAATTGAACGAACGGTATTTTCGCTCTAATTCCTCTCTTTTGACCTGGCTCTAATTTGATTCACTCTCTTATGAAGTGGCTCTATTTTGAACCGGCACTATTTTGAACCGGCACTATTTTGATTCGCTCTATTTTGTACACATTCTCTTTTGATCTGCTCTAATTTCATAGGAACTCGTTTAGGATATGGGCCAAAAAAAACCTTTCTATTTAGCTGCCTGTGGTTTTGGTTGACCAACTTTTCATTTTAAGGTTTTCTATTTAGAGGCTTCAACTGTGGAAACCTAAATCGTCATTGACATTTGGGCTTTCTGATGTGCATTTTTTGTTGGCTCAGTCTTGCATGTAGGAACTCTATTAACTTCATTTTAATCCTTCATTAATGCGAGTGCTTGTGAGTACTCTATAAATTACAGCAATTATTATGAACCCAATCATAACAAATAAGGAGTATAAGTTTAAGACGTTTAAAGAAAACGGTCGTTATTGCTCAATTGGATAAAAATGTATTTGACTCGATTGTATCCAGGTTAAATATATTCGCAAATTTTTCACATTTTTGAAATGACTTTTTGCATGTAAACAAACTTCGTCTCAAAAAAGTTCATAAACACATATATCTTATTCTACCTTAGAAGAGTAGTGAAATCAAATTAAATGATTGCGAATTCTGAGCTTCATTGACTTTAAAAGCGTGAACTTGAAAGTGTCTTTGTCTTGTTTGGTTCCTCTACAAGGGCATAAATTAATCCCCCAACACCCATTGACCACCGTTTTCAGCCTTCAACCAACAACACCGATCAACCAGGAAAACCTCACAAGAAAGGTTCCACTCACAAGTAAACAGACGTCGTAAATAACATTTAGGGCTTTGATGCCTAGGCAGGCTCGAAAAGCTGATAAAGGCGGAAAAAGAACTTCGAACAAGGCCTTATCGAGTTAAGGCTCGTTCTCCTCACGAAAAAAACTTTGAGAGCGCTATTGGGCCTTGACAAATGTGTCTTCATTTGTATGCACAACGGGACATTGGAAAAATCCACCAAGGTTAAAGATTGCAGACACGTGCAAGTAGAGCCTTGCACAATCACGATTGACTAGACCCAGATTCAAGGTCAATCAATCTTTATCAAGGAAACTTTGGGGGGGCGATTGAAATAATTTAATGGGGCAGGCTATAGGTGGCCTTATGTTTTTTGACGAATGAATACTGTAATTTCCACGCGTTGGCCCTTTGTCCATGAAATAAATGAAACAATCATTCTTTGCCTAACCGTCAAGTATCACAAAAATGGTGCTTAAATTCCAACACCAATTCTCTAGTTTTCATACAGAACGGGGTGGTTAAATTTATGAGAGGAATTACTGCATTTTTTCATCAATCTTTTTTCATTTTCCCTTTTTTAATTTGCAATATTTTATATTTCTTGCAAAAAAATGGTGTGAAAGGATTTACATCAACCATTGAAGAACAAAAACCTATTCTCAAGCGCTTTCTTTTTTCTGTTCATATTTACTTCACAGGTGTGAACCTAATTTGAGATTTTACCTTAAAAATCTTCGTTCATAACCTTTAACTTTAACGAAAATAAGATAAAAGAATGCTTTACAAAAAGCGAATCTACTTGTAAATCTGCTTTTATCTTTAGTTTCACGCTGACGCAAAAATTTGAACGTCAAACTTGGCCTCGTGGTTTCTTTTGCCCTAGCATAAATAATTAAACTTGATTTTCAGTGGTTTTTTGGTCGAGGTCCCTTCCTTTGAATGCTTGGTAGTTCCTTGCTTTGAATGGGCTATGTCAACCATAAAAAGCACACATCCTGCGTATAAACACATGAATAAATTAGAATGTTTGAATAGTCTTCAGAAACCTACTGACCGTGTAGGGTTTATGGGTATTTAGGAAGTATTTGATGTTTAAATTAGAAACATTAATGTAGCACAAAGTCAAACCACTGCTCTTGATGAACAAATGGACAAAGCAACTAGGTTTAAAATTAATAACCATTCAGTTCCGATTTCAATTTTTCGAGGTAAAATTTGAAAGAGAAAAACCGCCAACGGCTTTTTTATATTCCGGTTTGAAGGATTTTATTAGCCCTCACGTGTTTTTATAAAACGTTTTTGTCAGCTCCGTAATGTGGCTTCCAATTCAATTAAAATATTTTGATCTAATCTGGAGATATTGGCTTGACTGTCATTCCATTTCAATTTTTAATACCGCTACAAGGAATGGGATTCCCTGTAAAGAGAGTTAATGATTAATATTGTTTGAACATTACCATGTATATGAAATTTGATCTACCAATGAGTTACTGTTGGCAGATCTGTACAACCCTTGAATAGTGGGTTGGTCAGGAGTAGTAATTAAAAATTTGTCCAATCCTGCTTTAAATGCTGTTAGAGGATCAGCTCCTACATATTCCCGACGAAGGCTAATGGGTAGGGACGGGCAAATAGTGCAAATCAAAAGAAGCTTTTGGTTACCAAAAGTTGCCCAATAATCAGCCCAAAATCGTATTAAAAAGTGCAGAAAAAGGTCAAAAGCGCAAATAAAAACCAAAAAAGCGCAAATAAAATTTAAAAATTTCGCAAAAAATCTGACATTTCTGAAACAAAAGGTTCAGATACTTTCTTGTCATCGGTTTGTTATTTTTCAATCTTGAAGAGGAAAATCTAGATTTTGAAGTAGTAGTAATCAAAACTATGCTAGCCTACGCTGGGAGCCGTAAAATCAGGTTTAGTTTTCAAATATGAAAAAAAACCTTCCAAAAGTAAACATTTTCAAAGAAGAAGTAGAAAACTCTCGACAATTTGTTCATTTTAGGCTGTATTCGTAAATAAATCGTGCAAATAAAGGCGAAAAGTGCAAAAAGGCAAATAAATGGGTTTATGTTACCACACATCTTTTTACACTTTTTGCCCGTTCCTACTAATGGGTAACAAATTGAACGATGAAGGAGCCCGATAAAGAAGAGAGGAGGATTTCATTGATCGAACTAGCCTCGATTCCCTAAGATTTGGAGGTGCTCTCAGAACGCACGTAAAACCTCTACGATCGCTACAACTGATCTCAAAGCCTGGGTTAGGACAGAGCCCATGAACGTTCATATTGGTGGTCATTATTGTATTTTCTGGACAGTTTTATAGGTTATCAATAATAATATAAACAATATTCTTAGCATCTCAAATGGACTACAGGGAAATCTCGATTTAACGACATTGTCCGTCACCCCAAAATATATCGTTAAATCGGGATTTATCGTTAAATCGAGTCGTTGTCGTAAGAGTCGTAGTAAACGGTAAAACGGTAACCCCAAAAATTATCGTTAAATCGGAGATCGTTAAATCGAGATTTCACTGTAATTCCTTCGTAGGTCATCGAATCAACGGGTGTGAGGGCGTTTGCGGTTCATGGCCGCACCAAAGACGAGCGTCCAAATCATTCGGTTCACTTAGACGCCATTCAAGCGGTTGTTAAGCAAGCCAATCTGCCCGTGATCGCCAATGGAGGTTCCAGTAACAATCGCAATAGCTCAGACAACACCTACGAGGGAATCCAGGCCTTTTGGAAAGAAACCGGTGCGGCTAGTGTGATGGTGGCCAGAGCGGCTGAATGGAACCCTTCCGTGTTCAGACCTGAGGGCAAGGCACCCGTGATGGAGGTAATTATTGTTCTCCAGATCAAGAACCACCTAATTTGTATGGATTGGAAGGCGAGCGATAAGAATCATGATATTTAGTAGAAAAATGAATTGCATTCTTACGAACATAAGGCTTTGCCAATGTTAACGAGAATACGCCTTTCAGTTTTCAACTCAATGGAACGGTGGAGTCAAATTGTTTGCTCACTCAAGCCTTAGTGAGACATTATACACGGAAATTACTTCTGAGGTGTGTTCAGTACAGAACTTTAATAAGGTACAACTTTGGACTCAGGCATTCGATTGAGCTGAAAATTTAATTACTTAATCTAGTCCGTACAAGCAAAGTCTCAATTGCAAAAGAGCACCATTGATTTGAGCCTACTAGAAATCATAATTCTCATCGCATGCCTTCGCATCCAGAAAATTCGGTGGTTCTTTTATAGATTATGTAGGCTTCAAAAAAGCCCTTGCGCGATGTTCTATGTGAGGCTAAGAAACTGTCTTTTGCCAAAAATCAGTTCACATATTTTATAGAACTCTGAAAACGGTTTTGCTACAAAGCTGGAAGTCTTGAGATAAACGAAACGAAGTGTTGGGCAGAGAGTGGTTCCTATTTCATAATATATTTTGATGAGAAATTATTTTCATCTAGTTTCATTCGAATTTACTTTCGGTTACGGGTCATTAATATTGCCGTCTATGGTAAGGACTTCACCGTAAAGGGGAAAACACAATCTCATGAAAGCGAAAATTCCATGCACGTAATGTAGTTATACGGATTGTGCAAATTTTATATCAGTATTAATGGGGCTGGAAAAGGTTCCAGCTCCTTATAATCTGTTCCGTGTGGTTGAATCAGAGATGTATTTTGGCCCTGCCAGTATGACAATTCTGTTCATCGTAAATAATCACTCTAAATATATCCATACCATTTTGTACTTTACTTCGCGTTTTTAACATTTTTCTATGCATAGAATAACTATTTTCACTTGTTTGAATCAACGATGCTGGAAATCATGGCATTTGTATCATGAATTAGTATGATAGACTAAACGTGCTCTCTTTGGTCATTTTAGGTCGTGCACAAATACCTTGATTATGCCATTCACTATAATTATACGTTTGTGATCGTCAAGTACACAGTTCAACAGATCTTGGGAAGTGAGCAAGAATCGGAAATGGGCAAGAGGTTTCTTCAATCAGCCACAATGAGGGATCTATGTGCCGTTTTTGGGCGAGAGAAAGAGCTTGTGGAACGTCAGGTGAGTGATGATTGATGAATAGGGACCGGCAAATAGTGTAAAAAGATTTTTGGTAACATAAAACCATTTTTCTGCACTTTTGCACTTTTCACCTTTATTTGCACTTTTTATTTACGTTTTTGGCCAAAATTGACAAATTGTTAAGAAAATGTAGTGGCTTTTGAAATTTTTTTTAGTTTCAAGATCAAATTTTGAACTATTCAAAAAAGCTTGCATTTGCAATCAACCATTCTTAGCACCTTGAAGAAATATGTGCATTTCAGACGCAAACCTCACACTTTATTCACCATCTTGCTTTAACTATAACATCCTGTTTACTAACCTAAACATTAGACAAAAGAATCTCATTGCATTCAACCAACAAATAGCAAACCTAAAGAAACTCATGCTTTGGTAATGGAAGTATCTACTAACAATATAGATTGCAGAATTAGGTTTGCTGCCTACAAAGATCGCTATTTCTAAAAAAGGCCGTTATAAACTTAAAATCATCAATCTAAGGATACATCAATGTAACAGTACACATTGTTTAATTGACTTGAAGATATTACTTTTAAGTTCCAAAAGTATTTGAGAACAGTTTTGATGTGATGAGACAATGAATGCCACATTTGAAATTGAGTTCTAGTAATTAGGCCATGGGCCAAATATTGAAGTAATGCCACTAAAAGCATGCTTAAAACACATTTATGACTATTTTCTTTGATGTAATTGTTAGGCACACGTGGGTATTTTTCTGTTCAATTTTCAATGTCTATTTTTGAACAACTTGAAGGACAAAAACGGAGTGATGTAAAGCCATATAAAACAATTGCTAAATATATTTCGACAATATTTTAGGTACATACATCCACGAGACCACCTTAGGAATGAAAAATTCAGAAGATTGTTGACTAGAGTATTTTTCATGACTTTACATCCTTTTTGCTAGTGACCTAATTAATAGAACTCTATTACTTGTGCGGCATTGTCTCTTCACCTCAAACTGGTCTCAAATGTCTTTAGAACTTGTAAATGACTTCTCCTGCTCAATTAGGAGCCGTGGGTACTCCATGAATGACGTTTTAAGTCCAAATGCAAGTTATTTGCTCTTTTTGACATTAATTTACACTTTTTTGACACTTATTTGCTCTTTTTTGACACTTATTTGCTCTTTTTTGACACTTATTTGCTCTTTTTTCGACATTTATTTGCTCTTTTTTGACATTTATTTGCACTTTCAACATTTTTATGCACTTTGTTTTGCACTTTTGGGCACATTTTTTGCAACTTTTGGTAACTAAAAGGGTAAGATTATTTGCACTTTCTGCCCGTCCCTATTGATGAATAACTACACTACTTTCGATACGTAGTAGGGAAAGCTAACGAGTTGCTTTCTCGAAGGGCTAAAAACACTATTTGCTTGGTTCCGAAAACAGGCTTTCGTGGTTAGCCTCATAATTTTTGCACGTGGGTTGACACATTTCTAGATAAGTGGCACATCCTGGGATTTTAGAGTCGTTTTATGAGGTTTCTCAGTTTTAGACCTGTCTCCACGGTCCCACAAATTTAGGTGAAGCGATGATCTTTTTTAACATGCCACGGTTTCCCATGCAAAGAAAGTGCAAATATACTTCATTTTCTTGGCTGCTGTTGTGGGTATGTGAGGGAGAGAATTTATAATTAGCCAAAGAAATTGAGTTTCATTGAGCGGTTTTGAGATTGAAAAAGGAGGCTAGATTTGGCGCCACGCTAACAAAGTAATTTCTCATCTGAGTAAGAAATAATGTGCCTCAGTAAGTCATTTAGTTTCTTTTCGGAACTGACTAGCTCGATGAAGGCGCTACTTGGACAGGGTTGCATTCATTTTGTACTAAAAGTATTTTCGCCAAATAAGACAAAAATGGTGCCCAATGTCTGTATTTGTAATGAATACAAAAAGCACGCGATAAGCAATTGAAAAAAGTGCATTTTTGTTGTCAAGTTTTGCTTCAAAACATCACTTGGTTGGCCAACATTGTTTGTCATTTCTGACTACAAATATAAGTTGCACCCTCTTGACAATAAACCTTAATGTGCACCGTCCAAACGTAAGACAGTGGCTCCCCCTATAATCACAATATGCCCTAGGATCATGATTCGATTGATGCAAAAACATCTTGCGAACCGACTTGATGCAGTAATTTTGAATTTATTAACACTTTTAGGAATGGATCCGCCACAAATCCAAAGATCTCGACATAACCTCAACCACGTTTCGATTCTGCCGTGATGCTAAAATATTACCCAAGAAACGAAAGCTCTCCGAACCCGAGATTCACGACTATCGAGCCAAATTTCAAGCTCTAGACAATTTAGAGAAACGCGAATCCTCAAAAGACGATGCGAACGAGGAAGCCGATGAAGTGACATCCATGTTTTGTCCCTTTGTTCGCAACCATTATCGTGACACTGGTGATATCCCGAAATGTCTGTTACTCACCTGGACATTGGAAAATGGTTTGGAAAAGCCCAAATATGTGACTGAGCAGACGGACAAGACATTTCGCTCGGTGGTGAGAGTGAATGGTCGATTGTTTGAATCTGAATCTTGGGAAAAGAATAAGAAGTATGCCGAGCAAGCCAGTGCTATCGTGGCTTTGCATTGTCTTGGAATTAGACCCGTGAACCCGGAACATCTACAAAATCCGAATCAATCTTGACAGCGCGTCGTTTAATCTTTGATTCAATAAAGTTATTGCTGCGAAACCTTTGAAGGTGCTCAATGAATTAGTAATCGTATCATACCGGAACTGTGGATGCGTGCCAAGTGGCGAGAGTGTTCATTTTTTTTTCTTGGACTCACCGGTTGCGAGGAAATGTTGGGAACATCTGTTGTGTAGAGTGTAATTGGACTTTTTGACCATTTTAATGTTGGTTATGACTGAAGGGAGGGAAATTACTTGTTTTTGCCGTGAATCAGAATCGTTTTAGACGTTTCAAGGAATAAGGTCAGCTGACGAAAACGTTCGACAACCTTCACTTGACCATCATTTGGAAACGTCTGGGATTTCTGCTCTATTGAAAACCTACCCTCCTAATTAATTATAGTTTATTAATAATAATTAATTAATAATAACCTCCTAGTTAATTGCAGTTACAAACGGGCAAAAAGTGAAACTAGAAATACACTTAGTGACACAAAAATTGCGAGAAAATGTACACAAAAAATAATCAGAGACTGGGCTTGATGTTTTTAAGTAAGGGCATTCTTTTAAAAATAGGGATCTTGGTAAGCAATCAAACATTACCCTAAATTTACATTATTCATCAGATCTTTCCATTGGCATTACTTGAATATGTTGGTTGCATGCAATGAGATTCTTTGGTCAAGAGATGGGATGATCTTTTTAGAAAAAAGATTGAAAATACACTTTGAGGTTTGTGCCTGAAAGGCAAATTTTGCATCAAGGTGCTAAGAATGTTTGATTGCAAATGGAAACTTTTTTGATAAGTTCAAAAATTGACCTTGAAACTAAAAATTCTTGCAAAAGTTCATCGATTTTCAAAACCTAAAATGTTCTTTGCAATTTGCCAATTTTGGCCAAATTTGTATATAAGAGTACTAATAATAGATGAAAAGTGCAATGGGGCAGATAAATGTGTTTACGCTACCAAAAATTATACATCATTTTCCCATCCCTTTTTGTAGCACAAACGGGTCCGTAATCAAAAGGCTAAACGCATCCCATATCATAGTGTTGGGTTCACGGACTGTGAATTCGACGAAATGACTTTTCAAGATCTCCAACATTTGACAAAAATGGCTTATTGCATTCCCTTGAAAAATTGTCCCTAATATTTCTAGGTACCCGGTAGAAACTTCCCTCACTTTATTTATGAGCTCAGAGGGTTAAAGTTAGTTTCATTTGAGTGCACCACGAGGTGAAAACTCATAGGCGTAGAATACCACCTAATTAATGATGGCAACTTTTCCATTCATGTACGAACTACAAATGAAAGAAACCACGCTTCCACTGGAAACCGTTTGCCATGCCTTTTTTTTCATCAAGACAGGCACAAGAACATTTGGAAGACTGATTAATAAATACCCACCAAAGCAGTTTTTCATAAATTTATGGAATAGTGATCTTAGATCCTGAAAGTAAAATGTTTCTAAAATAACGGTAAAATATATTTTTTTAATCTTTGAAATTCAAAAGATTTTTATAAGAAGCAAGATAAGGGAGTCCCCAGAAATGATTGATCACTAGAGTGAGTAGAAAAATTTAATTAAATCGTAAATTTTCTTTAAATTTTTTGCCCCTTTTTGTTCCAATTTTAATTTTTTTGGCCCTTTTCGTGGGCCAATTTTTGGTCAAGTCATAATTGGCGCCAAAAGACAGGTGCTAACACATCCAGCCTGACCAATTTTAGCTCTTCTTCCTGATATTTTGGAAATTTGGCTCCAAATTTGAGCATTTAGCTCTTTTGGCTCTTTTAGCTCCTTTTGAAATATTTGGCCATTTTTAGCTCTTTTTCTGAGAATTTTAGTCATTTTTGGCTCCTTTTTACAATTTTTGAAGTTGCCGGATTTTCTACCTCAACAAAATGAGGCCTGTTTAAAAATGGTTATTCTTTTTACAAATACGGTAGATTTTCAGGACAATCGACTCCAAACTATGGCTCTTCCTGCTGAAGCAAAAAAATAGCAGCTTTGTGATAGTTTTGATCTCCATTAACGTGGTGGTACCGACTAAAACCTTGACTTAGTTTGCTCTTTGATTCTAACTACTCTACTCTAACTGACAAAAAGTTCATTTGATGTGGTTGAAATTTAGCTTGTGAGCTTTGAATTACGGGCCAAACAATGGGTTAAATTTGATTTTTCTCTGGTCGGCGCCGAAATGAAAAACCAAAACTTTTGCCAATAACCGAGGCATAAAGGTTTTTCATTATCCACGGATCACTATCTTCTAGTGATCTGTGCAATATCGTTGCTCTATCTATAACATTCAAAAAGCCAACATCACTTTGCAGAACAACGTTTTTCCTTTTTTTTTGGCCGTTTTTAAGACAGTAAGAAAAAACTATAAAAAACAATTTTTCCATGTTTTAAATACACTGCCAATTACGTAAGGCCCAAAACTATCATTTTAGTGTTTTTAGCCTGTTTAAAATTAGCTCTTTTTTACCTCTTTTTCCAAAAAAATAGCTCTTTTAGCTCGAAAATTTGCCCCTAAACTGAGGTATTTAGCTCTTTTTGATCTTAAATATTTGGACACGCTGAACACACCTGTCTTCAGTTCAAATTTCTTCTATGCCAAAAAATAAAGCCTTAATATTTAGCCAGAAATAACTAAATGTGCTGAGTTGTAGTTGAATTACAAAGAATGATTACCAGAATGACTAAAGGTTTCTTTAATTCAATATTACCATTTTTTATACGGTTGGGGAATATTTTTTTTTTATTTTTTTGGCCTTTTTGAGTAAATTATTTTTTTTTTTTTTGTGAAAATCAGTAAATTTTTCTACGCACTCTAATGATCACTGTCGAGATTGTGCAGGGAGTAACGGAAGGTTTCAATATTGGACAGCCCCAACCGTATTCATGCGATTGCTATGAAAAGAGACCTCATGAAGTGGCCCATCAACTACGTAGCTCGTTTGGCTGTAGTAAATCTTCAAAGCGATAAATGAGAATTAAGTTTTGAGGCCAATTTTGCCAATAGACTCGAGTCAGCTTTTGGTTTAGTCGAGTAGTGAACAGAGTGCGCCACCTGAGACGCGACAAAGAAAAGGGGTCACATATTAAACTTTTAGTTTCTCTCCATATTAATCTACAAGAAGCAGGAATTTTTGTCATCTATTTCATACAATTAAACACACCTTGCTTGGGTGCCTTCTGTTGATCTCAAAATGAACAACTTGCTTTCAGAGCAAACGTCATTTAGGAAGCTAAGATAATCTTAGAAATAAAGTGACCATCTGCGAATTTTTTTGCGAAATTGTTTGCCTTTACTTATGATCAGTCATAAGCCTTTTTATTTCTAAACACCATAGTATTTATTGTAACTGAACTCCAATTCCATCGAAATATGTAGAGAATCAGTTATACTATGAATCAAGCCGCAATTTTGGCAGCACGTTTTGCTTGTGAGACTAGGTCTAAAATCAAGAAACTTTGCCCCCGTTTTGCCTCCATCAAGACGCACTGAATTTTTGGAGCTAGAGGCCAACGATGAGAATTTTGATATCCAGTAGGATTGAATTAATTGCGTTCTTTTGCAAAAGAGATCATGCTTGTTTTGAGTAGACTGCATATTTCAATTTTCAGCTCAATCGATCTCCAGAGTCAAAAGTTATGCCTTTTCAAACTTATGTAGTGAAGAGAGCATAGAATGAATGATTTCGCCCTTTTTGGTAAGCAATTACGAGAAAAGGGCTAGTTCAATCATTCTTGGTAGGATTTAGACTTAATTTTGAGAGAGCATAACTTTTGACTCCTATGTTCCATTGAGCTGAAAATTGAAACACGTATTCTAGTTTACATGGGCTAGTTCTCACTTGCAGAATAACGTAATTGATTTGATCTTACTGGAAGTCAGGATACCTTTCGTTAGCCTCCCAGTCCAGAGAAATTCAGTGGTTCTTGCCTCCATCTAGTGACGGATTTCTAAGCTTCAGTTGAGTTGCTCTATTCTAAGGACTTCAAAAAACAAAAATCGGTAAGCATCCGGAATTCATTTATTATTTGTAAATATTACTTGTGTCAAATCCCTAAACCAAATGATTGTCCTTAAAAATGAAAAGAATAATGCAATAACAATGCCGGCTGAAGCATAGCAAGTTGCCATTTCTTCGATTTTGTGGAAAATGCTATTACATTCACAAAATTAAGGTTTTAATTACAAATTCATCACAACTCTGGAAATGCACCTGTCAATGGCTTCTCAGGATTACTCAAGTCTCGCATAAGTACAGACTTTTTAACCCAACTCTGGCCTTATGGGGCCTAAATATAATTTACCAACCATAATAATAACTTTCGGTAGATGTATTTACTCAACGAAAGCATTCGTACTGCATTCTTTACGGCCAAAGAATCTTGTCAAGATCCCTTGGAATTTAATCACAACCTCAAACATTTTTCATAAAAGTGACAATTTTGCCAAAAGTGCATTTTTCCTCCTCTTCGTTTGAACGGTGGCCATCTGTTTGTATCATACGCTCTTTCGAAAGCCAGATAATTTGTATTCTTTCCAGGAAACCCCTCTGGTGCTCTAGATTATCGCAGAGTGGATTAAGGTAAAGGCCAGGTTTGAAGCTGCAGAATCATTATGTGTGCTGTTCCATTTCAATGAAACGGGAAAGAAATCGAAGAAAAGTGAGAGGGTCACAATGTTCCCCAACACGTTTAATTATCTATCAACCACTGCACAGTATTTCAGGATGAGCATTAAATACATAATTTGGAACTAATCGAAGGCACTTCGAGCACAGGCTAGTAAAGGTTCTTTTTCAAAACCCCACAGATACATTGATTTTCTTTTAAACTCAGACTATTGTTCCTTCTAGTCTTGGAGGTCTCTACAACATTGTTCCAAATCAATAACAAGCTCAGTACGATCTACTTCTAAACAACACCCATCGTGACTCGTGAGGGACCCTTGGCAAATATACACAATTTTTTAACGAAACTTAGGGCGATGATAAGGGTGTCGATTTCTGAAAGACAAAGAGTGCTTAGTTATTTTTAATAGGCAAAAATACAACAACCAAGCTGATGATGAAATGGCAATTTAACTTATAAAACCATATGACTATTCAAATGAGTATCCCTTTGTATTTTTTGCAAATTAAAGATGGAATCATAGTCTTATGTACCTTTAAATCTTAATTTTGGTAAGTGCAATTGCAATTTTAGAATATATGGAAATGGAATGGACCTTTTTCCCTTTGCTCCGGTACTTCTAAGGATTTTATTCAGCATTTTTAAATTTAAATGACAATTGCAGAATTGGAAAATCCCGGCGTATTTCTTTCTGATTGCAGGTTTTACAATTAGATGGTTCCTGGAAGGAAAGTACCAATGCAATTCTTTTTGGCAGCATTGTAATTTCGTCGCCAAAAGGGAAATACAAGCAGTAAAAATGACCGGATTATTTTTAAGCGTGAAAGCTTTATTCACATACAAATGTGAAACAGGCGGCAAAAAGGGACAAACTTGAATTATTTTGCGTATGTTATATTAAAATGAACAGTTTTTAAGGGATTTTATTTTAACTGAGGCATTGCGCAAATTTGAAACTTTTTTTGTGGGCAGCTTTGATCCACCTTACCCGTACAACGAACCGTTCCATGGATCCTGAATTGGATCATTTAAAATATTAAGGAACCAGATCAAATTTTCTCAATAGTTTAACGACTATTTTTGTCCAAAAGATGTTGCATGTTCTAACTTTTAGACATTGATCATATGTTGAAACGACCAATCAATCTATCCTTCGTTGTGTATCAGCTTCTGACTAAAAAGAAGTCCCAGATGTACAAAGCTCAACCTTAGAGGAAGATAGAGAGGGCATTGTTGTCAAATTGCTAACCTTGTTTGCTGTTGCAACTTGTCAGGTGTTGCGTGAAAAGTAGCAATGTTTCCAAAGAGTATCGAAAGAACTTGCGGATTCAAATGAAATTTCATTGTTCGTGAAAAAGACTTATTTGGGCAAGATTCAACAAATGACTAATGCTGAATCGCCCTTGTTGTTTGTTTCAAAATGTCACGGCCGGTCTGGGCTAGTAATGTCTTCTCTATGGAACTCTATGAGCTCAACTACATTTTCAACTCCCAAGAGCAAAAACGTGTGCGAGATTGTGACAAAGAGATTCTAGATGTCCATGATTGAGGTCATCCAAAAATTATGGGTCAAAAGGAAGAACAAACTTTACTTTAAGTATTTTATCATTTGAAGACTCTTTTTCCTGTTCGAAATGGCTCTATGGTTTCCATGGCATTTGACTAGACAGCTACTCAATTTATAAGAGTTGATTAAATGCGATTCAAGCTCTCATTCCTTTGATGTTTCCGGAATTCCAAGGGAAATCCACTTTGTCAATGGCTACAGTGAACCTGGAACTTCATTTGGACCATTCCATTGCCGAACACTTAACATTCAAAGATGACATTTGCATAAATAATTCGAGCTCACGGAAATAGATTCAAAGTACAAAACGAGTTTGCATGTAAAAACAAATCTATAAAGGTACAATCCAGCTCTTTTTCGGAATTTTCCATGTTGGTTATACCTTTGAGCTTCAAGCTATTGACAACGATTTCGGCAAAAAGATCGAGAGGTAAACAATACACACGGTTGTTTTGGCTTTCCCGTGTTTTTTCAAATTATTTCAGGGAATGAAAAACAAAAATACACGAGAAAGATTTCACCGAGATAATGCTATCAGTTGATATTATGTTCGACAGGGCTTTAAATTGAAATTGCAAATGTTGGTTGGCGGTAAAAGAAAGAGACATCTTACATGGCCCTGTTTTCAGGGTAGTTGTAACGAAATCACAAGTTAGGAAAGTACAGTAATTCGTACAAATTTTTACAAAAAAGTAACGATAATACCATAACATTTTAAAAATGATGTTATTGTAACGACTAAATTTTCCCATTGCACTAATTTGATTATTTTTCTTATGGTGGACTTACACGACCGACTTTTCAATAAACTTCAGTCACAGAAATAAAAAAAATCGTTTGGCTTTATTGGCAAAGGTATTCCCAAGAGTATGTACATCTAGGAATAGTGGACATTTACATTGTCAAAAAAAATCCTTGGCTCGCGAAAGTCCCACTTTTATTAACGCTTGTTCTTCAAAATGCAGTGTTTTTGCATTGATTTTCCAAATAATTGTTCCTACTGGCTTTAAGATAGGGCATTTTTCAATATGGAGCCAAATGCCATTCGTTTTTCATTTCGAGGTCAACTTTTTCCGAGCGTTTTTGGATAAATCGGCACAATCAGCACGACCTGCAATGACTATTTTTCTTCACTAGCATTCTAAAAACTTGCATTTTTTATTTTCAACTTACAATTTTCAAACCAAGGTTCAAATAGAGTTTCGCAACTATCTTACGTGATCTTACGTGTCTCAAAAAGTTTACTTAAAACTTGAGCCAACAAGCACACCTTTGAAAGGATTTTGAGAAAAATGGCACAAAAAATAAATCGGGGAATCCGAAGGGTTAGTGTTGATCTGAAATCACAAGGTTTGAAAAAACTTTAAAACAAAATTAAATAAGTGTTGAATGTCAGTGCCCTCAAATACTCAAAACGAGTTCTCAGTATTGAAATTTTGATCAACTAATATTTTTTAGAAAGGTGAAAATAATCAAATCCCACCATCAGACACTCAAAGCAAAATAAGAAAATACATGAAGTAGGAAGTATCGTCTTTTAACCTCAAGAACTAAATTTTTGGGATCAAGATTTTTTTAATCGCACCTTAAATTACCTTAAAAATAACGCCTTCTTTGAAAAAGTGGATTCCTCATTTTGGTGAAAGGAACGGGAACTGTTATCCGTTCCTTTTTTCGAAGAATAGTTGAAGCCCTGCTATTTATTTTTTCTTATCCGATAAGTACAAAGACAATGTCATTTTTTAATTATTTTCTTAGCAAATGCCATGGTTTTCAATATTTATCGTGGATTTTAGACAACTACTCCTGGCAAAAGGCTCTATGAGGCCAAAAGTTTAACCGCAAAAACACCGTGGTGTGTAATTTTAGGTCTTTTTCTGAAATATTTTCACCAGCAATGTTGATTTTAAATGACAAGAATGCCCTTGCGTAAAGTGAAGGGATTCTGAGAAATGAATGGCATGCCTACTTTTGTTTGCCTCGAACCAGCCTTCCATTTTGTACTTTTTTGGCATTGTTTTCCCATTTACCTCGTTTGTAATGTACTTTCAACAAGAGCAAAGTTTTCTCCAAACAAGAAATTAACAATTGCAGTTCATGAGATCTAAAAAAGTAAGATCAATTTGGAACCACATAAAAAGGTTGGGTCTTATTTCGACCTCGAACTTATAAAGGAAGAAAAGTTTCCCACCGCTTGTCAAATGCCAAAGTTGCACATCCTTTTTCTTCCACTCCATGAGCGAGCTTTTTTGGATATGTGGACAAGATGGACAATTATCGGCCAGATGGACAATTACCGACCACGTTTAAACAACCATGATTTGATCTCAAAATTGTAACTTGACATTGCAAGATCTACGGGGAGAAGAAGACAAACTCCTCCAACTCTTTTGAGCTCAGTTGTTTATATTTCGTGAATTGCGCAGCCTTCGGATGTACATTTTTTAAATCTGAATTTGGCTTGGCAAAAAAATAATGTCAGTTTTTGAGTTCGCACACCAACTGCAACTTATGTTCCTGAGACTAGCTTTCAGGGGGCTCCTTGTTCGTTCAGTTATTCCTAAGGTAAGATCAAGTCTGAAGTGGAGTTGTCTCATGCATAGCACAAAACAGCTCCAGACATCTCAGTTCTAGCTAGAGTTCTAGGGAGAAAAATGTCACTCCCAAATCAAGGGGTTTTGTTATGATTCCCTTCAGCTGACAACTCACTCTCATGGCATGGCGTCAAATTCAAAATACCGAGGAGATTGAGGCATATACAATTGAAGGTCAGGGTTACCAAAATCTTAAGAAACAAAAACTTTTCCAGAAATTTTATGGAGGTATTCACTCACAGAGTGGATCAGCTACAAAGTTTTTGATGTTCAAGAGATAAACAGATAAAAGAAAAAGCACCAAAAATTACTTAATTTCATCATTTACGCTTCACAGTTTCTACATAACTATCTTTGTTTTAAGATTTGGTCAACCTGACTGAGGGTTCATTCTCTTGATGCTCATAAAATAACACGCAATTGCTAAAAGTGGCTGAACTCAACCTCGGTGTTCCCCGTTTTTTTTGGAGACCTTCTATTTCAGTTCCAAGTAATTTAATTCAAGATCCAATCTAATTTGAGTGTTTGGAGAAGTATGAGGTTTCAATTAGTTGCCAAATGACTTATTTTTTCAACCCACGTCATCTACAAATTTGATTCAAAAATCAATTTCTGCCTGGGCTGTCAGGCCACTCTTCTTTTTAGAACACATTACGTTGATCCTACCCAACTTCAGGCTAGTGAAGGGGGATCAAAACTGAAGGCAAGTGGCTGGCTGGGAGTGTCATTTTTCTCCCTAGAACTCTAGTTCTAGCTAAGCAGGCAGACGACGGCGAAAGTTGTTTGATCCATGACCTCTAGATGACTCAGGCTGTATTTTCTGGATTGAATCTGAGAATCAAACTTCAAAAAGGATATTTGCGTTACAAACAAGGTAGCGCACTCTATGATGTTTCTGATGAAACCATCATTTTTAACAATGTTGTTAGGTAATCCCTCATAGAGAGCGGTTTTGGCGACGTCAAAATTGAGATATCTCTATTTTAGTTATTTATGTGCATAGGTAGTAATGAACTGAAAGTTCTTTGACCGAAATCGAAATTTTCAAGAACCCTGACATTGGAACTTTTTCTGGATGATGAGGATAGCTAATATTTACAACAAATATTATTTCAAGACTTAAGCCCTTTCAAAGCAGTCATTGCCATGAAGTAACTGGCCCTATTCTGTTAATTATTCACAACAAAATGCGAACGCATTCTTATCATGCTCGTTTTAGTTCATAGCCTTGATAGTGCATAAGTTTTTACTCCAATGTTTAATTTAGCTGAACATCAGCAAGTTCTCATTTGCAGAAGAAAGCTATTGGTTTGTTCAAATTAGCAATCATAATTTCAATCGCTGACTTCCATATCTTGAAAAATGCGATGGTTTGAGATTGGGTAAGGTCAGTTGTTGAGAGTATTTATGGAAGCACAAAAGAAATGACCATGCTCGAGTATGGGAGGATTAACTTTGCATTACCTGATTGAGCGACAGTATCAAAGCTAAGCTGCACATTCCATGGAAATGCATCTAATTTAAATTTTTCCGATTTTATGTATGTTTTGTATTTTTGGCATTTTTTGGCATTTTTTGCCGATATTTTTGGTGGATTTTGTCAAAATTTGGCGCATTATTTAATCTTTTTGAAAAACATACATTTTTTGGCACCTGATACATCTGATTGATTAAGAACGTACTTTTCACCTTTTGTCTCTTCCCAAATGCATTTATGGGGTAACTTGGTCGTGAAGCTTTTATGGAGTTGGATATGGAAGTAAAATGCATGCACTACACTAAAATAATTTATTAAAAGAGTAAAATGTGAATAGCTATCTGTTCAAGGTGTAGACCAAAAACGCATTTTTTTAGTATGGCATCAATTTTGTTTTGGTATAATCATCAGTGTTTTGTTAATGAAAAAATGCATATGCCCCCAATAGAGTGTCATGATTCAGCCCTGATTCACGACATCTGGTGGTGGAATGCGCAAGACCGTTGGTATAAAAGTCGAAAAATGGTAAAGACATATTAGTAAGTTTGAATGGCTCTCATCCCACCTCAGATCCTTAAAACAACTACCCATTAGGTGGAAATTATAGAAGATTGGACTCAGATTTGATGTTAACATTTCAAAATATCATAAATTTGGCTTTTACAATGATATTGTAAGTTTTAAGTCCTGCCATTTATACCTCCTATCAGTCACCTTAAAGAGAATGAGGAGACGAGAGACAAAACGAGATAAGGAGAAGCCCCCTTTTCGCTACACTTGCATGACTCACACTTCTAACTCAGAGTGATCATTTTCAGACAGACTCAAAAAAGGAGGGAATGAATGAAGTCTCACATTTTTTCTTTAGCGTGACAAAGTGAAGCAGTTTTGGTTGATCTGCAAAACAATAAACTTCAAATTTGAGTAACGCGTTGCACAATGAAATCTGAAAAAAGCCAAATGTGTGTGAACTACTCATAGAAGGTGCAAAAAATAGTACATAAACTGGTTGCCGTAGTACTTTCTACAGCTACAATCTTGAATTTCGACGGTCTGAAGGTCAAATTTTCTGCCACTTTTCACTCAAGCACTCTTAAACCCTCTTTCCTTGCTCTACGTTACACCTATGAAGGACAAAAGAAAAAAAACCTAACCAAACAGTACAATTTAAGGAATTTATAAACATTTTTTCACATTGATTAATGTTCATCAAAAACAGTAGCATTGGATGTTCTTACATTGCTGTGTTCCTGGTTGTTCCAAAATTTAATACATTAAGCACATGTTTAAACCTGCTGAAAGTTGAAGTGTTTTGCCAAGTCTTTTGTTCCATAACAGAGTTATTTTTAGAGAACAATCTATGTAATAATGCAACTTTGATGTAATGAAAGTAAAGTTCCAACGCATTTATGTGCGGCAGCCTGTTGAAATAAAAACAAGAGATACAGTTCGCAGCTTAGAGCTGAACACTAGTGATGTGTTTCGAACCAGGAGAGCTGCCAGTTTGACTCGGAAGTTCAGCGCTGTTTAAAAGGGCAGGTTGTATTGAACTTTTTGAAAAGACCTAAACAGGGACCAATTTGACAACACTCGAGTTAGTTCGATTTCGAGTTCCATCGATAGTAGTGATGTGTTTCGAACCGGGAGTGCTGCCATTTTTTACTCGGAAGTTTATCATTGTTGATTAGGGCAGGTTGTTTTGAACGTTTTTAAAAAGACCTAAACAGGGACCAATTTGGCAACACTCGAACTAGTTCGATTTCGAGTTCCATCAGTAGTTATACTTTTGGATTTCGAGTTGGCAGTGCTGCCATATTTTATGGCGTCTCTAGTTGAGAAGATTAGTTGGGGGTCAACTTTTTGACCTTAAAATCCAAAGTGGCAAAACTCGGCCAAAAATTCAACTCGAAACACATCAGTAATCGATAGCTATAAAAATGGATTTCGAGTTGGCAGTGCTGCCATATTTTATGGTAAATAAGGTCTATTGCCCGTTGAAAAGTTAAGTTGTGGTCAGATTTTTGACCTTAAAAACAAAATGGCAAAACTGCCAAAAATCCAATTCGAAACACATCAGAACACATCCCAAATTTTATTAGTTGTTTTGCGTTTCATTGCATTTGCTGCGTTTTTGCGATTGAAAAACTTTGAAAACATACAAATGCCAAAGTCTTTCAATATAAAAGTATGATTGTACTTAAAATTAAAGACCTACACAAAATGGACTTTAAAGACCTTCCTCTGAAGAAAAGTCCAAACCATTTTAGTTTGGGATTAAGAGTGAGAATTCTCATCTCATTCTGTTGGATTACAAATGGTCTAATCAGCCCTGAGCCCACCGTTTGTCCTCTAAGACCATAGATAGCGAGCAAAGCAGGAAATTTTGCTAATATTTGCAATTGATTATTGATAAGCGCAAAACAGCTGACAAAAATTTGGAGGTGATTAGCTGTAAGCTGTAAACTGCATTGCTGTTTTGGTTTCAACAGACTGACCGCACATAAATGCGTTCGAACTTGACCTCGTCCAGGGACAACCTATATAATAGTATAAATACTAGCTCAATCATTCGTCAAGACACGGATGTCTCAAATTACTGGATTGCGATTAATTCTAGACACACACTATCAATACTATCTTCAAACTATTGAGAGTAGTATGCTTAGACGTAAAGTTTCGTCCTTGGAAAAAGTGTTGATCAATATGGGGATAATCCTATGGAGTACAAACCGCTTAACTTCATCATATGCCATGGACTAACGAACTACGAAAAGGGTCATTTGAAATTGAACACACGACACCATCGAATTATCTCTCCAATTTTCTCCTGTCAGCGTAGCAACATTATTTACACGCTCTCTTATTTCCCCATACGTTTTTTATGGATGCATCGAATGAGCCTTTTCTCCCACATCATCATCGTCTAACAAGGTTGAAGGGCCAAAAATAGTTCGACAAGTTAAGGCTCGCTTTCTCGAAAGCCACATGTCAATATGCTTGAGACAAGCCTTTAGAAATAATGCTCCATTCTGCCTTTGAAGCTTTGTCAAGAGAATCGATATATCTTGGAAGAAGTAAGAGTAGTGAGAATATGTATTTACTTTGACTCGGATTTGTGGCACGGTGAATTTGACGAGAATGCTCGGGTTGGTTCGTTCTTTTTTGGTTCGGTCTCAAAGGAGTGGATTGTAATACTTCAAGTGGGTTGATAAACAGTAATAAGATTAAAAGGACTGAAAAGTTGAGGTTGTCTCCGGTTTGAATGCCTGCTTGGATTCATTCAAGCGTCCTTGGTGAGAGTCCAAACGATGGTTTTCCGACCATTTGGGGCATCCGTGCATTGAGTGTCTCCAATGGGCTCATAACCCAATAATCGACCCAATTCTCGCATTAGCTGAAAGAAGGATCAAAGTCAATTGAAAATTATGCGTGGGTTGATGGATGTCTAGCTCTTCAATGCAAGGGTTGTTGTGGCGTAACGAGAATTTGATCTTATGCAAGACAATGTGGCAGGTTCAATTTGGAACACAATTTCGTCTTGATGTTGGTTTCCAGCATACTTAAAAATGATTTGACATGATGGAAAGATGTGGTTTTTTAGAAACGTTCGTCTTGTAAGGCAGTCTAGACGAATGCACTCAAAAACTTTTCAAGTGTATAGGTTTCGCTTTGTTGCTTTTGTATGCCCCTTAGTCGGAGGTGAAAACTTGTTTGGAAATTTGCATCCTTTTTCGAGCTGGACCTAAAATGCAAGGTCTTGAAAAGCTGTTAAAAAAAAAAAAGAATTGACGCGCTTTAACGCAGGACTCGCTCGTGCGAGTCCACTTCATACGAAGCAATTTCAAAGAAAAACTTTCCATTTTAAAGTCTTTTTTTGCCTTTTGCAGAAAGTTCAACAACTAAAGCCAATTCAAATAATAAATGACTAGATATAGAAGATAGAAAGAGAAAGAGAATATAGAAGATAGAAGAAAATAGAAAATAGAAGAAAGCAACATCAAGCCTTGCTATTGTGTACTTTTACGCAAGGTTCATAATCGATTGATTCATTTTTTATTATTATTGAAAACACACTTTGTTGTTGCCATGCCCAAAACTGCTTGAAAATATACTTAAAAAAATACATACAGAATACATTCAGAAACAATGCCTCGTACTCCCTTGTTTTTTGCCACTTTTGGCAAGATCATACTGTAATACTCGTAAATCAATTCACATTCATCTAAAAAGATCATGAAAGTTGGACGACAAGAAAAATTTCCAACCTAAAAGCGCCAAAAGGGCATTTTATTTCGACCTCATGCTAGAAATGAAATAATAACTGGGTGAAGGGATTGATCTTTGATCTTATTGTGGCATCACTTGGCAGATCTTTAATCTTCAAGAAATGCTATTAATGTTAGAAATTTCAGTAAACAAAGACTTCTTGTTCTTTCTGGCAAATCCTTCATCCTTTTAAGCAAAAGAGTTTAAAAACAATGTAATATTAGGTCATATAAAAACTCCGCTTTTTCCGGCCTAGAATACTTCTCAAAATATTTTGCAGCACGATGGTAATTGTGAAAGCAACTAATATTCAAAAGCCTTTTTCTTCCCTCTTTGGGACATTTTCATAAAGGTAACTTTTTTGGTCCATTCCTGCCATCATTTTGAGGAGGTCAAGTGTCAAAATGTTACAAGTAAAAAATGCAATTGGCCAATAACTGTACTTACATATGCCGATTTGCAATTTCAAGTGCATTGTAATTTGTCACATTTTGTACAAAACAATTTTAATTGCAATAAACTGCACTTCTCAAGTCTCTACCCTCATGCCATTCAAGAAAGCTGAGCAAAAAGAGTGTCATATCCGGGATCTGCTCTCTTTTTCTCAATGCCATGTGGTTAAAATGGATCACGTTCCGGTTTGCCTTATTTGTAAAACTTCACGTTTACCACTCAGTAGTCAATGTCGTACCTTGAAAGCCGAGTTCTTGACTTCATATCCTTCATCTTCTTTGTGGTGATCGGTCATCCTAAATCCATTCTTGATCAAAGTTTGGACTTCCTCATCGTCCAATCCAAACACGGAGCACATGGGGCAAATATACTCTCCTTCATCTATGGATCAGACAACCACAATGAAATGATGGTTCCCCCCAAAACACCTCTCGCACTTACTTTCCCGGGTAAATTCGGCTACAACTCCGAGCACGAGCTTTCCAGGCATGTTGCGTGTAGATTTAATTGCTTTAATGAATGAAAGAATGAATACTACTCTCAGGTTGCTCTTGGTCTGGTGCAAATCGACGAACTAAACGGGCTGCCTTCTGCACAGGTTGATGATCTTTTCATCCAGTGTGTTTCTGCCCTCTCATCTTCCCTCCATCTACTCATAAGCAGCACCTACGACACCAGCAACAACAGAAACGATTGCTCTGAGAGGAACCACCTTCATAGCAGGAGGACGCTTTGTGATGGCCGCCAACTGGGTTCTCCAATCTGCACATTGGAATGTATCTTGGACGTAGCAACAGGGCCAGGCATTCACCAACTAACTGAGGACGGTACACTACTCAGTGCTCATATCATAAATGCGTACGAGAGCACCTTCTTTGGGCACCGGGGCCCCAGGCGGGACTTCAAAATGGAGTGGAGAAGTCACAGGAAAACGAGGGATAGTGCCGTTGTAATTTGAAGAGTACGAGCATGGCATTGCCATTCAGGTTGGTTGCTGTTTGATTCCGTTAGATCTAGAGCCACTGAAAGTCATTTTTGGATCATATCTGCAACCACTTCATATCTTAAAAAATACGACAAATTTACATTTCTTACCATGAAGTTCATGAAATGAAGGATGGTTGAGAGAGAGAGAGCCAATTTTTCATGGTGTTTATTGTAACACGGTACAACATGGTGTGTCGTTTTACAGTGCACTATCAGCTTCCAGGTGTCAAGCTGGGTCAAGCTAAAGTACCTCAAATGCCAATGGGGACTTGCCAATTGTTTTACTTCTGACAAAATAATTTGAAACCTTAAGGCCTGGGAAAGACTTTCCATTAAGATCCGTGCCATGAATCAATATAATCAACCATCATAATCCCATTTGGAAGGCTCCTAGTAGAGTTAGATGTACTTAAATTTGTACAAATTGACATATGATTGTTGTTATGTCCAACTACATTATTCCTTTTGAGAACAGAGAGCCGATGCCCGAAGATAAAACTAGTTGAAGCCACTAACGATTGGACTACTTAAATTACAGTTTTCTAATTGGGCATGCACCTAATCATTGGTCCAAGTAATAGTAGTCCTCTTTTAAGAGGATGAGATTTCGGTTGAGATCCGACGTAGTAGATTTTTGGCTTGATTGGGAGAGCTTCTCGGAGGAAAAGAAGATAAGCCTCGTGATTCGTCATTGTATAGCCAAAACTATTATCAAGGGATTGACCTACGTTCGTGATACTCTCTAAGGACTACACTCGGTTGATACCTCACGTATCACCATGAGTGAAATGTATAACGTCATCAAAAGTTTGTTAGGCGACGTGACTTTATGACGCCAATAAGAACCCTCCAAAGAAGAATCTATGGCGGTTAAAAGTCAGTAAACACCACATTTAAATCCTTTGAATTGAAATACATTCGTATTCTCTCCGTTTTAAATTAGTTGTGACACTTTGCCAGAATTTTGGCACTTTTGAGTAGGAGTCAAAGAGGTGGAGACGGCGATTAGTCACTTAAAATTGAGCACGATGAGGTGGGCGAACGTGAAAATTTAACAGGTAATCTCCGGGATCCTATTCGCTAGAAATGTTTTCAAGGTCAGTTTCATTTGGAATCAATTAGACTGTACATTTCTGGTGAGAACCCCAAGGCAAGAAGCCTTTCCTTAATTGAATCAAATTTCTTGCAAGGTTCCGGCATCGTTGGAGTAAAAGCTCTTTTCAATGGTTTGAACCTTTCCTCTGAACAGCAATCATGAAAAGGGACTTGAATTTGATCTCAAATACTTCCATTTTCAATTCCAAAGGTGAGGTGAACTAGAAAAATGACTTGATGTGAAAGTTCAATGATGTAAGTGGGTCCTTAACTCCAAGGCAATCTATCGTGCAGACTTCTAAAAGGAACCTCATGGAGTCAAAAACTCTGAAAGACTGACGCAATCGATATATCTAGCTAAGGATGATAAAACAAAAAGTACATTCTTCTACGATGGTTTGCACTTAGAATGGACTTGTCATGCTCGTCTGAGCAACGAGCCTTCTTTTTGGAAGAAAAAGTTTGGGGGTAAAAGTAAAAAGGGCTCATTCACTGACACTTTCTGTATTGATTCTTGTGGATAGTGAATACTATCAGGTACATT
Source organism: Tigriopus japonicus (assembly GCA_010645155.1). NCBI lineage: Eukaryota > Metazoa > Arthropoda > Copepoda > Harpacticoida > Harpacticidae > Tigriopus > Tigriopus japonicus. Next base: position 5,487,210 of record CM021318.1, read on the forward strand.
CTCACGTTCCAGACTTCTCCTTGCTTAGGAAAATTGGATCTGAGTGGGAACAAATTCTGGGAACAAGAAATTCTTTTCATGAGGTGGCCTTCAATGTCATTGTCAGAGTGGTAGTAGTAGAAGTTGTTGTTGTTCATATTTGGGTATAGGTATCTGGATAGATTGGTCAAATCTGTTGGAGACACGCTAGAAAAACTTAGTGGAAGATTGACAATCCCCGATTTTGGCCTGGTTTCCCCACTTGACAAGACGACGAAATGGGCTTTGATGCTTCTTTGTGGCTCATTTCTTCACTTTTCAAATATTCCACAAAAGTCTCACTTCTTGCTTCAACTTGCTAAAAGAATAAATGAAAGTCGAAGATACTAACACTTTAAAGGGATTAATTTCTTTTTTAGGGAATCTCGTGGTCAAACAAAATCCACAAGATACCCAAGAAAAAACCTGCTCATGTTCAGCTATTTGAAACAAGAGGAAATGTTTGTCAATGCGAATCCTAATTTATGGCACTTGAATTATGAAAGGATGTTCTCAACTTACTAAACGTAGAGGGCTTATTTTCGCATGGATACTGCTGAATTGTTTTGAAGATAGAGATTTTGCAGGGCATTTGTTAATAGGTAATTTGTGCAGGATTAGGTACTGTTCGCAATATGGTAAGACCTCTTCTCAAACAAAAGGGCCAATTAGAAATTGAAACATATTTACATTCGGACGCTGATTTTGATGTGCTTGTTTAATATTGGTCTCCTTCCTTTTGTTGTTAAAAAAAGCCGTGGATTTCCAATATAAAATAACAATTGCCAAATTGCAATTTAAGGATAGTTAATTATTTTTCATCAAATCATCTTTATTGCAAGAATATAGATTCTTTACATTGAATCAAGAAGGCTATGATGAAAATATGATTTCCAGCAGGATCAAATTTACGCATTTTTATACGTACATACAGGGTTGTTTCTAAAAAGAGTCCCCAAAACTTAAATGGTAAATTGTGAAAAAAGGTGGCGACGAAGTCAACATGAGTATCCAAAAAACATAAAAAGTACAGGTGTATACCTAACACTTTGTTTTCGCCTTATGAATTACAACAATTTTAGGCCTTCTAATGGGTGCTCAAATTAATGTTTTTTGAGAAAACAACGTGAGTACCTGGGTTGGGGTAGCCGTTCTAGAAAACAAAATTCTAGTTTTTTAAAAATTCAATCAATTTAAAAAATGCTTTGCCTTTGGACAAACACTTTTTTTAATTGGTTCAATTGGACAATTAAATCACAAACGTAATGTGTCACGATTGATACTTGGTTTAGTACGGCACTCTATTTCGTGACAACCCTGCATATACGCACCAATGGCGTTATAATTAATGGCGTTACTGGTGTCCTGGCTCTTACTCTCACATCTGCTGGTGATAATTCTTAGCACATCATCTTCATAAGGGGTTTGTTTAGATGTTGAGGGTGTTGTTACCAAGCATCTTCGGTTCAAGGCCATTGAAAAGACGCCTAGACAAGATCTACGTATTCTGAGTTTGGCGAGATTGCTCATCAAATTGCTTCCACAAGAACTTGAACAAAAGCACCCTTCTTTTGCGTTATGCTTTAGAGCACTAGTTATGCCCTTATTTCTAAATTTATTCGAAATGAAGGGCTACCCAAAGATTTGCTCTCTCCTTGATACCCCAATTATAAAGTGTTGATAATACCAGTGACTCATATGGAATGGGACGTTTTGTAGAAGTGAAAGATTAAATTCAATTAAAATTGAAGGAAATTCGTGTTGATGATAAATATCTAGGTGCAATAGCATGATAATTCATATGTGATAACATAACATTATAGCTTTGATCTTAAGTAGGTGAAGCATGTTGATAAAAGGTCAAGCAAGGTCAATGCACGCCTGTTATATCGCCAGAAAATTAAATATTTTTCAGTTCTTATGGACTAGAGCAATCAAAAGAGACACAGATGGTATCCGACACTGTACGAGTTCAAGTGCATCCGTGAACTAAGGGATTCTAAATCAGATCCCAGTATTCATTCTAGTAATATGAGTCTGAACGTACATTTTGAGAGCATCAGCATCTCCAAAGGAAACCTCGGTTATTTTGAGTGAAATGGGTCTTCATTTTGTATCGCGCCCTTTCCTTGTTGAGTTTGTCATTCAGTGTCTTGATAATCAAGGAAATCGATAGACATTGAAGCTTCCGCTTAAGCGTTCAGTTGTGGATATTTTATCAATCGAATTCCATTCAAGTAAGTGATTTTGTTTTGACGATAAGACAAGCATTTAAGGATGCATTTAAGGGGGAATCGTTTGCTGATTTTTTATAAATGCTACAAGGAATGGGATTCCCTGTACAGAAAGTTAATTGAGTATTATTTTTGGGTCATTTTTTGCTTGTGCTAATGGTCACATGTTGAATGAAACTCATTCTGATTGTCCGCTCTACAGTTGGGGTGGTGACATTTTCACAAACTGTTAAATGTTATCATGGTCCTCATTTTTGAAAAAAAAGTCGTCGGCATGATTGAACAACTCCCAAAAGCAAAAAATGATTCAAATCAAATATTATAGTAATGAAATTTTGCTTCTTGGGTCTGACAGCCTGCGCCCGCAAGAGGTCGCATCTCATGATTTCACTCTTTACTTGAGAGCTCTAGGATGAATGAGTTTGCCTCTTTTGCGTTAAAACCAGAAAAAGAAGAAAAGAGAAAGAAAGAAAACCAGAAAAGGTCAATGACAATCATTCTGTGAAGCACTACACAGTGAGCTTTGGAGAACATAACTTTTGATCCTTGCGTTTGGTTGAGTTGAAAATTGAAATGCGTTATCGATTCAACACAAGCAAGGTCTCATTTTCAAAACACATTTGTAGGAACGTATTGGATCCTAATCAGTGATTATTGTGATTAGTAATCACAATAATCAGGGGTAGATTTCCACTCCAGGAAATTCAGTGCTTCTAGGTTCATCATCCCTGATTCCAAGATATTCAGACTCTGACTAAATTCTAACAACCCAGACCTTTTTACCACGTAAATATGTTAAGCCTGCCATTTTGAATCAACACGGACGGAAATAAAATCCTTTGATGTCCTTTGGCACAACGCTTTTGATTTTGACTTTGAAGAATTTTTTTTTGTTGGAAGAACTTTTGACTTGACCTCGATTGCCACAAAGAAAGACATTTTTTCACCCAAAGGATACTGAACCTCAAGATGACTTCAAATGCTACTGGAAACTATGACATCAAAGTCACAACGTGTGGCTGAAAAAAAAACAACTTTTCAAGGTTTGCTGTCAATTCTCAAGAGACTGTTATTTGTTCTACTTTGTCTACTACGTACAAAGTTGCCTAACCTTCACATATACTATTAAATTCATCCGACTAGACGTTTTGATCCTGTTAAATCACTTATGTCAAGAAAAGCTTTTGTTACCATTGTCACAAAATTAGCGTTCCAATGCTGGAATTTCAAAGCAATATGTTTGTCCACATCATTCGAGTCGTCCATTTCTGGACCTTTTTCATGCTTTTTCCTCCACCAAAAAGTGACCAGTCAGTATTCCAAGATTAGGGCTTTGACCGAGGCTGTCCTCCTCATTCAGTTTGAGGTTGACAGATTCAAGGACGAACATGAATTTCGCCTCAGACTGTATTTTTTAGCCATTCTGCTCGATGTTGGATCTGATCTCCAGATTATGTCGTATCTCAACGCAGAGAGTTGACAAATCGCTTTCCAGCATTCAGAAAAGAAATCCAATCTTAAATTCATGCTGCTTTTAGAAAGTTGAAGAAGAAAGAACATAAATTTGAAGAGAAAATGAAATGTGTTAAAGGCTCATCACCTCAAGACAGAGTGTCCTTGACAGACAATCAATCAGAAACACAACAAACGAGTAGTTGCACCAAGAATTTAAGTTATCTAAATATTGAGTGACATAAAAGGTACCTGATACAGATCCATATATGAGGCCTAAAATTCCCTCTTTAAATATAGGCCGCCTGTTAACGCATTTAAGATTTTATTTAGAGTACATTAAAATCAAGTCAGATTAACGGGCCTCGAGTACGTACTCTGACCACAAGAGGCGCTGATCAGGGCGTATAAGCTGACAATTTTTGCAGGGGTTTTATTCGTCTTATTCCGTCTAATTTGACTGTTTTATTTATCGTAATGTCTTGTCTGTTCTTATTATTATAGAAATTATCATTTTGATCAAGATGACGATTGCTTTTTACTGAGCTTTTTTACCCTTGACCAAGGCTGAAATGTTCTGGCAAAATATTGAATTCATTGTCTGTGTGGTAACATAACTTGGACTGTCTGCTTTGAAAAGACGCATTTTGTAATGTAAACCAAGTGCTCCGATTCTGATGTAATGAGGATACTTGATGGAATCTCTAATCCGTAAAATTGATTGTCCCAAATACACAAAATGCGCCTAAACCACCATGAATGGAGCAAATCCATCATAATTCCTCGTCCTAATCAATCCTATTGCAACCGAGAAGGTGCCCTCTAGAGAGTAGGCACCCACGCCTACTATGGATAATCTCGATCATATCTTAGACAAAGGATTTTTCAAATGAGATGTTATCTTCTTGGGGCTTTCTTATTTAATTCTTTTTGTTAAAATGAACGACTGAAGAAAAGTCGGGAAAGAATTCAATCTTGTGTGAATTCCGAAAATGAAAGTGCGATTTTCAGTTCAACCCGAACAAAGGAAGTTTAAAAATGCTTTGTTTGATATATTTGTATGATATATGAAGCTTGAGGTTGATCCAATCAAGTTTAACCAAACTCTCTTTGGAGAAAACGTTAATGGTTCAACCCACGATACTTAGTGGTTAATGCTCAATTTATCTTCTCTTTATTATGGGCCAAAAAGAACACGACTTAAAACGATGACTTAGTAAAAATGGAACATGTTTGCAATTTGTACCTGAACCCTTACAAGAGTTCGTATTTACCTCTTGAATAGAAACAAGTCTTAGGTCAATTCAAATGGATTCTGAACACGAATGAAAATACTCTGAATTAGGTGCGATTCCCAAGTAAGTAGACATAGCTTTGTGGCCTTGGTCTTCTTTGTGAGACTTTGACTGAATGTCCACAGAGTTGAACAGGACCTCAAGTGAGATGGCGAATGAATATTCAACACAATTATCAAGTCAAGAAAAGTTTTCATTTTCTGAACTCTACTTAACCAAGGGAACCCAATTGTGTTAAGTTGGCAAATTCAAATAAAAACGATGCAAAGAGGCCATTCCAAGCGGCAAAAAAGATCCTTCCTTCCTCACTGAAGAAGAGCTTTTTGCCTACAATCGTCGTTTTTTGCCAAAATTAGAGTAAAGGGTAAATTGAGCTCAATCTGTATTGATGGGCATGACGAATAGGAAGCTAATGAGCTCACAGGAAAAACATTGGGTAGGAATGTACTTTACTTACTGTTAGATTTTGTTGGTTACTAAAACTCACATTCCATCTTTTTGTATTAGAGAACGATTTTAGCCAAAATAAGAAAACTACGAACAATACAGGGTGCGTCATGTTAAACAAGATGCAGAAAATATCAAATTACATGTTATCTTAGATTTTGACGCAAAGAAATATTCCTGACAAACAATCCAAAAAAAATCTATAATATCTGCTTGCATTAATATACATTACATCAAACTTTAGCGCCAACTGACAATTTTTTTCCAAACAGAACACACATATAATTCTAGGGGCATTTGATTCAGTAAGTTGATTTGCATAAAAACTTCGTGTGTGCACTCCTTCTTCTCCATTGCTATCCAAAAATATAATTTTGGGCAAAAGCAATACGAAATAGGAAATTAGTTTTGGGGGATATTTAGGCTCAAACAGAAGTAACTAATACTTGCGAATTTCAGCAATGTAGACCTCTTTGAATATGAGGAGGTATGTAGCAAGCAATTTTGAATTGAAAAAATTGCAAATATAAGTGAAAAAAGTAGGTTCCAAATAATCTTAATTTTTTGGACACTAAAACTCGCATTCCATCATTGAAATCTTTACTCTGCTTGATTCACGTAAAAACTGTTGTTCTCTAGAAAAAAACTCCACGGGATTAAAACAGGTTTTTTTTTTCATTGAATTTCCTCCAAACCGTGGCCAAAAAGACTGTTTATTGGTTTTAAACGATTGCTCGAATTCTTAGAAATCTCGTCGTGTTCTAAGTGCTAATCAGTGGGAAAAAAGAAAAGCTTCTTTCTGTGTTAGTGTTGATGAGAGTGTGACGAATACATTATCAACGAACCAGTTCACATCAAGTTGCAAGCTTTGAATGGCATCCACAATGGAAAGAGGAGAGGCCAAGGGGTCTTGGAATTGCAACTTGCACCTCGACGACGTCCATAAGTAGCAATTCCCTGGCGGAAGAGACCCTCGAGGCTAGTTGGAAGACAGACGGAATGATCTTCTGTTGCTACCTGAACTTAAAGACACCAACCATTGAGGTCTATTAAATACTAGAGTTAGTGTAATCGTAAAAATGTGTCGTCCATTGCCAACCAGCGTTGCCAGGTCCCAAGGATGGCTGAAAATGAGAAAAAGTTGCCACTTGGCAGCCATTTTTTAAAATTCCTCTTTATTGTTGTATTGCAAAAGATGTTAATGTAAGGAGCACTGCTCAAGGCTTTTTTAAATTCTGTAAATTTTCGAATGTGCGTGCTAATAAAGAAGTTCATGGGAACGAAGCATCAACTTGAGACAATTGAGGCTAGTTTTTAAAGACGCAAAGATCGATCTTAAGATCGTACTTTAGTACTGTAAGTTCGATCTTGAGATCGATCTTTGCGCTTAAAAAACTAGCCTTTGATATTAATGTGAATCCTAAGGTGCTAGGATTGCAGAGTTGATCCTCCCCCGCCCATTAAAGCCAGTATTGACCCAATTTTGCCAATAGGCAACATTATGTGTGTGTAAATCGGAAATTTTAAGTGCATAGGGTTTTGTCTTTATTCTTTAAACAAAATTATTCAACAATCAAAATCCATTCTTTTTAGTGCATGTCTGCTTTTGATTTTGGTAGGCATAACTGAAACTGCTGATGGAATAAAAGAGCTTTTGGCCAAAATTAGAGCCAAAATTTCGATTTCGGTTTCTGTTATGCTTAACTAAACCAAAAGCAGACATGCGCATTAAAGAAGTCGAATATTTTTTTGGTTCAAAAACCGCTACAACTTATTTTGTCGGCTTTTTTCAAATTTAGTTTACCTGACGTTAAACACATAATCAATTTAGAATTAAAATGAATTTTCCATGTATATATTTTTCAATGAGTTACTTTCAGTTTGGATTATGCCCTCTTTGGACTAAAATTTTTGGTTAAGATCTCATTTGGTCCATCACAAACTCATATCAAGAATGAAATTCCAGCCCAAAAGCACGTTTTGTCCATCACCATAATTCAGATACCACAATTGACCATGGTCAAAACAAGGCATAACCTTAGTTTTAACTTAAGCATTTGATATAAGAACTTGTTTGAAATGGACCTTCAACTGGCTGCCAAAGAATGTCATATGTCGCAATTTAGCAATCACTAAATAGATACCTGGACCATCAAGTTTCAAAAGTTGCCAAATTTGGCCAAGAAGCCACAAAAATTTTCTTGTGGCCATTCAGCAGCCTCAAAAATTGCCATTTGGCGGCCAATTCCCCCCCCTTCTTTTTTGGTCTTTAGTTCCAAATCTCCAGTTATTTTAGGTATGATGTCGTTTGTTTGTCTTTGTTTGTTCTTGGTTATATTTGTTTGTTTCCCGTCAGTAGACTTAGGAGGTTCTGGCTCTGGAGGCTTGAGAAAATCTCTTTTTTGAAGTATTGCAAGATTTTAAAAATTCATAAAGGAAACCTTCACCTGAATGATTTCTGAAATTGGAGGAGCATTTATAAGAGAGAAAATAATACTAAGGTAATTTTTGGTAAAGATTAACCAGATAAAAAGTCTACGAAAGTTAGTGATTCTTCAATAGGACCAGACCCACAACATGCCTATTTTTATTTTCTAAACTTCTAACCTCCAAAAGGGACCTTTCATTTTCTAATCCTGTTTCGAAACACAGTACCAGCCGTTTTTTTAATCACGCCAGAATGGACAAAATTAACATGTTTATCCGGCACATTAATATTGTCAATCTTGCTAACTTCCGACTTATGAACTATGGGCGTCAATTTCATAACAAAAAAAGCATCGTTAATTCAGAGTGACAGAATAATACATGAAGTTTTGGCGTTTTTGACACCCTCGTTAAGTCTAAAGTCAACCTATAACTCAGTTTATGGTAAACGTTTTAACTCAACAGTCTGCATAAACTGGGACAAAAGTGCGAACAATTCGCCCACAAATTAAACCTTTTGAATTAAGTGAACCTGAGTGAATTACGAGTAATTGTTTTGAAAACCCCAAATTTATGCAAATAATAACAAGTTTCCAATTTTTTGATTCATTTAAGTAGGTATTTTTGTTTTGAACGAGATGCAAGCCATTATCAGAGGGACCAAACTCCTCTTCTCCTCATTCTATATGCCACTTTTTACCGAAGAAACAAGCTCGAGAGGTTTAAAGAAAGCCGAGCGATGACTCAAAAACGGTTTGTCGCTCTTCTCTCCCGTTCGCTGTTCATGTTTCTCTTTCCCCATAGATTTCCCACATCCAGATCAACAGTCTTGTTCCTGTTCTTCAAAAGAATCGGGGGTGTTTGGTGAGAAACTAAATCCCATACTTAACCAATCAGAATGGCTACTCACAATCAGAGCGATTGGACAACCTTGGATTGCCCGTCTTTTACACAGGCCGATTCCTTTTTTCTCGTTAAATTTTCGTTTTGGGTGGAAGGTGTGGCTCAAACATCGATTGCCACGCTCGGCATTTTCGGCAATCTGATCTCTTGTCTCATCTTAACGCGCAAGCACATGCGAAATTCGTTTAATCTACTTCTGGTCACCCTGGCCGCTTACGACACGTGGTACCTTTTTGGCGCCATTCTTGAGAGCTTCCGGAAAAGCTTCAATTTGGCTTCTGATCTACATATCCTGATGTTTCCATACTTTCTCTACCCTTTGCATCAAACCTCAATGACCGGTAGCATCTTCATGACAGTGGCAATTGCTTTTGAGCGCTATTCAGCCGTTCATTTTCCAATCAACTACAGCCAGGTAAGAACAAAGGGAACAACATTCTTGACTGGATCTGTATTAAGAAAACACTCGTTGCATTTGAAGTGAAACCATTGTAAACATGGCATGCAGTTCAGACTACGTAATCTCAATGAGGCTAATTAAATTTCTGATTTAGGACAAGGTTTCAGACGAAGAGTGGATCAAAAAGTTTAGTTTATTAGTGGACAGACCAACCAAACGAATCTTTAATCCTTTAAAAAGTTATCGAGCTTCAACAAAATGCAAATGACCCCTCAAGCATTCGTGTCAAATTAAGAACTGTTAATAAGTCTGGCATTAAGATATTGAGAGTAATTATGTTTTCTTCTGAACCATCTATTTTCAACCCTCTAATTTTATGCTCTTATGACTTGAAGGTCAATACACTGATTGGATTATTGGTTTTTCTTCTGAGAGATACGTGTGATTCTATTTCTGTAAAAGTAGATAACACAAAAGTGTTTGAGTTCGACGTCAAAATGGCCAAATTGAAGAAGAAAGAGTGCTATTGTTGTCTAACACGAATCTTCTTTTGAATAATGTTTTAAGGTTTAAATGGCCTTGGGGGTGTGTTTTCGTGATTTACGTGTTGAGGCATCATATATATAAAAGAGAAGTTAGTTTAGTAGGAACGGATTCTTTGTCTGAAGTTGAATGGGCCAACTATTAGCATAAAATTCCTTACCCAGAAATACTCTGTTTTTAAAGGAAGGTGTTTTTGTGGATCATCATAAAAGGTCCAGCTCGTATTCTAAAGATTATTTTGCTTTTGACTAAAATTGTCAGACTGGATATTTTTAAAGAATGTGAAGCTCATTGGTGCAAACATGTGAGCAATAAAAAAAGCTTCATTTCATAAAAAATTGAGCGTTTGAGAGGAGAAATTCTAGGATAAAAGCTATTTTATGCTCACTCAAGTTGGAGTTTTCTTTAAAATGTTATATTCAGCACAGAGAGTCCGTTAGAAAAACCTTGTAAAATATTCTAAGAGAATCTGTTTGCTCCAAAAATCTTTGAAAAAATTCAATGTGTAGAGGCTTATTGCTCAGATTGACGAGACCCCTATCAAGATTTCAAACATATTTTCTCATTTTGTCTTAAACAGCACATCTTAAATGACTGTTAAAAGTTCAAAATTGTGTAACTCAACTTTAGGTTTGAGAAAGCGAAGGATGAATACAGGTTGAAGTTACTTATTTATAATAATTGGCAAATCTCTATGGAATATGAAATAACTCGGGGTTTTGTTTTGTGATCAATTCTAAAGGCGGTCTTTTGCAATTTAGTCTACAAACTGAGTAAACATTTTGCTGTTTTTGCTGACTCTATTCGTCGTCTACTCTTGTTTATTTGAAACCATTTGCTTTTTTTGTGTTTTTTTACAATTGCCCAAAGACCTTTCCTCCTTCATCCGGTGTTTGCACTTTGAGCTTTCCGCACGAGTTCTAGCGGCTAATTCATATTGAGGTTTCCCAAACTCTTGAATAATTCATGCCCTTACTTGCAGCCTTATGAAATAAATTTTAATTTGAACCAAGAGAACAAGGTCCCAAGATGGGGGAGAAAGGTCCCAAAGCATTTTGTACTTACAATTCCGTTTGTGAACGAGGAAGCCATTAAACCATTAGCCTTATACAGTAATTTCAGAGGGCTGAACCGAAAAGTCAGTCATGTAGTAGTGATTGCAATCTTTACGATGATTTTCAACAAGGACTACTTTGTACAGTACCCCAAGAAAGTCGTGACCCTTTGTACAAAATGTACCGCTCGTATTTCTTTTGCATAACTGGTTAACCAAAACATAATTGATTGGGCCAGTAATCAGAAACAACACAATTGAAATATATTTTTCTATCACTTGAGAGTTGCACTTTTGCTTTTGATGTTTATTGTCTTGAATGTGCCATTGACTAAAAATGAAATGACGCATTCTTGATGGCACTCAAAGAAATCTTCCTACTTTTCTGTTTCATTCCACTCCACATCATTCTTTCCCAAACCTCATGTCTATTATAATTGACATTTCTATGAATTGGCACAGTAAAACTTTATGTTCAATCAATTCTGCCTTTGTGATCGATCACAAAGGCAGAAATGTAGCCCAATAATGAAACAAGAACATCATTCTACAGAATTGTTGCTGATCCCTGCACAAAGTAACCCTTTTTGCCTTAAAAGTTTGATTAGATTGGAACTCATCCCTTTGCAGAGTAGCCTGGAGTACAGTTCTATATACACAGAAATGTCATTCCCAAATTGTTCATAATTCAACAAGCTTGCTCTGTGTGTGCAATGGGATTGGACATCAAGCACAACTAGTTACGTGATTCAAAACTGGAATTTGCGATTTCAGGGAGTCAGTAGTAGCATTGTTCTTTCAACTGCTATGCTCGAAATAGAGCAATGCATAAAGCATCAAGTTACCTGGCACCCTTGCTGCTGGACTGCTGAAATGAGCTCAAAACAAATCTCAACTGACCTAACTGGAGGGACATTTCTGTCTATATAGAACTGTAGCCTGGAGAAGCGGTAAATTCTGTAGGTCAAGACTTTTTTGTCACGGTACTCACGATGGACCAATGTCGTTCTCCAACTATTAAAAGATAACTCTTATGAATGTTAAACTCACTGTGGCTTTACTAAATGTTATTCAAGGATGATCTTGAGGCATTGGTACCATATCTTGATGATAGCTAATAGATTCACTTCATATGCAAAAATGGTTTCGTACTAGGTGGGGTGAAAAGTAACCTCCTTGACCGACAAAATGCAATCCTACAGCAAAATATACTTATAGTGCTTTGAAGTACGTTCATATTTAGGCTTACGTTTCAAATTTCAATGGAGTATTGCCCTTAATTTTGTTTTGACAGCTCATTGATGACGACGTGTTTGGCATCATGTCGAAAATGGATCAACACGGTTTTCATTTTGTCTTAAAACAATATTTTTTACTAAGTAAAATGGCGAAGGAAGCAAAAGAAAAGTTTGATAAATGTAATGAGATAAATGCTCCGTCAGATTATATATACCATTAAATATTAGTTTTGCCACTTTTGTGGTCTCCAAAACTTCACTACCGATCAAAGACGTTGTCGAAGGCCCTCGGAAACAATTACTTATGAAAATGAAAAAAGTTCAGTATAGTCTTAATGTTAGCTACCAGCTCACGCACCTTCACTTTCCGGTCAGCCAGCCCCATTTCATGCACTTTTTGACGTTTTCATCCGTAAAATCATCAGATTCATTTTCACCATGATGCCAAACACGTCAACATCAATCAGCTCTCAAAACAAAATGAAGGGCAATAGTGCATTGAAATTTGAAACTTATGCCTAAATATGAATGAACTACAAGGCATTATAAGCATATTTTGCAATAGGATTGCATTTTGTCGGTCAAGGAGGTTACTTTTCACCCCACCTAGTATTGTTCTTCACTGTTTTTTAGAGCCAAGTCTAATGAAACACAAAAATTTGAGCTATAAATGCGGCCCATGGCATCAAATTGTTAACAAATTTTCATAGAGCATGACCCTGATGACTCTTTGCGTTAGACATCTGTGTTTCAAGTTATATAATTTTTTATAAGATCTTTTCAAATAACCAACGTCAACATTATAATCTGGTCTTCTGTCACGGAAATATATCAACTTAGTTTGTTGATTTCATTTCAAAGCTTAAATATCTCATCCATAGGTTTTGTTGCCCTTCATTTGCAAATATAAGCACGTATGTAGTTGGAAATCCGTTGGGCCGAAATGGTTTTTCCTTCTAAAAAATTATTTACTTTTTTAAATATATTTCGGTGTATTTTAAATCACGGAGGAATACATACATAGTTTGAAGAAAGCCACTAAGGATAGCCGGAAAGGTCTTATCTGAAAAGGAAATAACGGATCTAATTACTTTCCGGCCTTTAGGCACAATCCATTGTGGATCAAAGTCAGCAACAATCTTGTTCCTCCGATCTCGGTAATTTCACTCGGTATTACAAGAAAAGCTACTTTCTTTGGCCTTCGTTAGAAACCCCTGTGGAACATCCTTTCCATTTTGTCCACCTGAATTCTGAGAAGCTTCATAAATGTCTAAGTAACAAACGATTACATTAAGCCGGAAACGCCTCATTCTTTTCCCATCGTAATCCACGTTTTTACCCAAGCCGATACTTCAGAAATGCCCTTTATGTACCATGGAGTCATGTAACGTGGTCAAAAAATGAGTGTCAGTTCGAAAGGTGTTGGGTTCACTCGAGATCTCCGTCCTTGGATTATCCTAATATGGGCAGATTCTGGGAATGGGGCCATTCTTTCGTCAAGTTTAATTAAGGCCTATGACGCAAATAGAACTACATGACCTTATACTTAGCGACCTCTCGCATTGTATTTACGGGCCTCTTTCGTTTTGGAATGGAAAGATTAATTGAAGGTACAGCCCATGATATCAGGGTCAAGTGACAAGAGCTCCTGAAAGACTCAATATGGAGACCTAAGATCCATTCTCTCTATTTTTGAGACAAGAAAGTATAGGGCATTGCATCAATTGGAATATCTCGTAGCAAATCCAAAGGCGTGAAAGGGAAATCTTATATTGAAACGTACAATGTTAACATTAGGATTGCCGCTTTTCCGCCTGTGAGAGGGATCATTCTGTATTTGGATATGGAAATGGGTTTCGTTTTCAATGGGAATATTTCATAGAAGGAAATTCGGAATATTTGTTTAATACTGCAGTAAAGCCTGCTTCGAGATGTTGGACCACTTTGCTTTGCTGGATTCGGAATTCATGATTTCAGAATTATAGGGAAAACTGTTTCTTGACGAAATATATTGATTTCGATGACTCCTTAAATCTTAAAACATTCCAATTAACAACATAAATCAGAATGCAGAAAAAAACGTGGTTTTTTTTTAAGCCAAGAAATCTCGTAAGAAACCCATTAAGAGGGTAATTCATTGGAAAGTTTTCCATTTTGAATTTCATTAGTATGAAACTCAACCGCTGAGTAGCTGGAAAAAGTGTTCATTTTGAATAAAGTTTCTGAAAAAGAACAAAAACGCTTAATCCAGAGCAGAAGAGCTTAAGTAATGAATTCAACTGCGAAAATTGAAGGCCTTCATCAATCATCAAAGTTCCTTTTAGGCAAATGAGGAAAAAAGATGGTTGAAAGTTACAACGAAACCTTTGGGGCTAAGTATTCTAATTTCCGGAATTGACTTGGCTTCAACCACCGAAAAACCATTGAAATTCTCTTTCATTGATTTCTGCCATAAAACGTCATTTCTTGGGTGATCAATTCCTTCTAAAATAAGAACTACAAGCTACATGATAATGTTAACTTGAGGCCCTGGGAGAAAGACCACTTAACTGACGGTTGTTATTCATTACCCTAAAAAACAAACTAAAAAAGAGGCTGGGGAGACAAATTACCAAGATGAAGGAGACAACCTAAGAGTACGTTTTGGCCATCCTAAGGCATAAAGAACTAACAACAGCTTGAGTTGAGTAAACTGCTGGCTGCGCTGTAATATTACAGTGCACGAGAGTAAACCTTGTTTTGTAAGAACGAGATTAAAAGCTCTTAACCAACTTTTGCCCTTTGTACACTCCCAAAGGTTTAATCTTCGTTCTTCAGTGAAAGTAACTACTAATCCTTGGGTTACTTTTTCTCCGTTGATGTCAAGACCAGATAGAAGATACTTTGATTTGACCAAGTATTGGACTGACATGCCCCTTTGTTTGATTCCTCAGAGCTTGAATGAAAAGTCCGCTGTGAAGAAGCGTCTGTTCCAATATTTGCTCCCAGTTGGAATCCTTGCGTTTCTCTTCAATGTGCCCAAGTTTCTGGAAGCGGATATTGCTTATGAGGCCATCTCACACGGGAAAAGCTCTCTAACCGAGCACAATGAGGCCATTAACCGGAGTTATAACCACATTCAGCCCAACCAAACCAACCCCCTCGACCTTAGGAACAATGCCAGTTACCTCCATGGGAATGAGAGTGGGTCCAACAACGAGAAGGTAAGGAGGGGTCAAAGCACTTCATGGATGAGGATACATGACTTTCAAACTTGGTCTTGATGGACGGGGGTTGAACTCTGGTTTATGAACAAAACATCATTGGTAAGATGTATACGGATGTTGGACTTTTTTACCATCATCGTACTATCTGTTTTGCTTGTCGTCAATTGGCTTTATAAAGGTTTTTGGCTGGAACATCTTGACCACTCCACCAGAAGTCAGTGTAGACAAGGATCTCCGGAATCTCTTGAGACGTCTTGACTTGAAACAATACCGGTTGGCATGGATGAATTAAAAGTGCTTGAAATTCGAGACTTGTCTTTTTTGCTCTAGCATTCATGGTTCTCTTATTCTTTTTTTGGGAAACGAAAGCCAAACCTATTGTCCAAGCGACATCGAAATCCCTTTGAAGATCCGCTTAACTTCTTGTACTCTACCGTTAGAATAATTTCGGCCGGGAATAGGATTATGACTTGACAAAACAACATGTTTACCAACTCATCTGAACCAGAAACTGAGTTTGACAGAGGGTCTTTGCATTCCCTTTCAACTCGTTGAATTGAGCTCCGTTTCTGATGAAAGGTGTATCAAACAATAATTGACGAGGTATCATACTTCAAGAGAGCTCTTTTGTTGGAGCTTTAAGCCTCTGAGCCAGGGTTAGGCGACCACTGGGCAGGAGCCCAGGTGTGGTCTTAGAAGCCACGGGGAAGGCCCATAACAATGGGCTTGAAATTCTTCCACAGTATTGAAGAGATGGACCCACAGCGCCGTTTTTGTTTGTTTTTGGGCCCTTTTACCCACCACCTTCTGTTTGGTGGGCCCTAATTAAACGAGATCAAATTACTATTATTTACTTACTTTTTACTTATCTTACTATTATTGCCTACTCCTGCTCTAAGCACCAACATAACCATTTACAAATTTAAGAAATAGTCAAAGAACTTAAGCCGAAGATCCTTTTGTTTCCTTTCTCTTCACAATATCGACGAGTTGAAAAAAAACACTTGCCAATATTGTTTACATCCAGGGTTGTTTTGAATTAGAATCCCGAAATATTTAACGGTAAAGTGTGACAAAAGGAGACGATGAAGTTAATTTGAAGTCAAAATAGCTTAAAAGTACAAGGATTTATCTCTTCCTTTGTTTACGTCTTCAAAAGAATTACAACAATATTAGTCCTTATTGAGAGTCGAAAAAAGCGACCTCCAGCGGCATTTATATAGCATTTCCTGTAATGGAAAGTAGAGAAATTCGGAAAATATGCCCTTCACTTTGCTAAGTTTGAATGCCTCTCGTACATCCCCAATGATTTGAAATTGGCAGCAGTTAACAGCAAGTTGTTAATTATTGTATCAAGAAACAGTCTTAAATTTTAAGGTCATCAAGATTTTTGCCTCATTTTGAAGTTATTACAGGTTTAAAATGTCAACTTGAGGTTCAAAATTAGCCACCCTCTGCATATGAGGACGGAGAAAAAGGGGAAAAGGAGAAGGTAAAAGGGGCCGGGCCGTCAACGAAATCAGAGCGACCAATTTCAGACATTCAAAAAGGAGTTGGGGAAGCTTTCAGACATGTGGACTTTTGGACACCGTTGTGACAAACCAATGCAATTTTGGTGCATTACAAGAACACAACTTTTGAAGTTGGAATAAATGGCTCTAGAATGAAATAAAAAGAAATACCAAATACTGATAAAACTTGCATAAAAAGTGAAAGAAGTTACTACATAGACAGGGTCTCATAGTACTGTGTACACTCCACGTTTTGAATCATGCGACTCTATAGTGGGCACCAAAAGTAAGGATGTATTTTGAGAATAGAGCGTGCGTACTTTGGGTGGATGAGTCGTTCTTGAAAACTAAATCATAGTTTTATAACGCGTCGATCAATTTCAAAAGTATTTTGCCCCAGTATACCTAAAAGTGTTTTCTTTAATTGATATTAGTACAATTTAATCTCAAACGTAATGCGTCACGAATGATTCTTGATTTGGTATGGGACTCTTATTCGTGAAAACCCTGTATAACCATCCCGGAAATCCCAGGTTTCTTCAGAGTTTTGAGGGAACCAAGGGTACAAAGTGAAGAAAGTCGTCAAGTAAGTGACAGTACGTGGGCTATTCAGACTATAGGTAGACGGGGCAAGTAATTCGTTAAATTGCACGATTTTTAGATCTTTGCCAAAAATCGAAATGAAGATATATATCTCTTGTTAGTAGGTGTTATTTTACAGTTTTGTTATTCAACAAACTTGTCCGAAGTTGCGATTTAATTAAACAAGGTGTGTTGGGAGACCCTACAACGCTTCAAAAAATGGACGTCAAGAGCGAACAATTTGTCAAATTCCAATATTTTGTAAAGATGCATCAAAATTGTAAAAGGTACATCATTTTGTCTTGTTGCTCGCTCTTCACGCTTATTTTCCTCTAAACGCACAGGGGTCACCCAACATACCATGTCTAATTAAATCATAGCTTCGGACTAGTTTGTATTTAAAAAAATACAAAATAACACTTGCTCCCAAGAGATGCATCTTCAATTCGATTTTTCAATAAATTAAAAAATCATGCAATTTAAAAATTACAAGCTCAGTCTACCTTTAGTCTGGATGCCCCTCGTAGTTTCCATTTAGATAGACGAGAGAGGAGGATTTCTTCGAAACAAATTGTCCCCCGATCGAAATTGATTCCGATTCCTTTAAGAAGCTGATAGACACCATTGTGGTTCAGATTTGGAACATGGACCAATAAGCGTGATTGGAAAAACTTTCGTCGAAGCAACAAACGAAATCTCAGCATCTGGTCACTTTTTGGAGCGTTACTGGATGTCGAGATTGGACTTCACATACCAACACTGTGAAAACTATAACTCGGATGTTCATTAGCTGCCATTTTAAAAGTAGCTTATGTACAGAGACTATACTTGTATATGTATTAGTACTGAATATTATACTTTGGCATACTTGGGTTATTTGAATTAGTGCATCAAACATTCGACCGAATATCTCGAAGTGGCTCGTTTTGAGGTACAATACACCTTTGGATTCGGGGCCCATCAAAGTTGAGTCGAATGGCAATGGAAACATTTGGACCAACTTCATAAACTTATTAGCTCTAGGGAGTACGCCGCGATGATATTACGTTTGTACAGAATCTGTGCACCAGGTTTAATGGACCTTTTTGAACCTAAGTAAAACCAATAAGGATGAGTTGAGAGAAATGGAAAACTTCCCGTCGTCCATTAAAAAGCATGACTAGCATACGTTGAACAAAACCGGAGCCTGGTTGCCATCTAACAACAATTTGGATCTCGAAAAACGACATGACATCTTCCAAATAATCGTTTTCGAGTCGAGAGCCAAAGGGGAGGAGGGGGTATCCTAAATAAAGACTTCAAAGAGATGAGAGCAACTTGAAAAACGAGGGATCAAAAAAGGAACTTTTCCCATCTCGAGTGCTTAGCGACAACTCTTGTCTTTTCATTCCAGGAGGTTGAATTGCAACCGTACTTGAGGATCACGCCACTCCGAACCAACCCCATCTACTCGAACTACAACAACTGGAGCCGCCTTCTACTTCTCGGAATCCTACCGTTCCTCCTTTTGGTGTTCTTTAACACCAAAATCTATAGGTAACCCACCAAAGTGAACAAACATTTCAGAAGGGGGTCAAAAAAGTTCAGGAATTTCCCATCTTGAGAGCACTTGTCCCAAATTAAGAAACTTGAATCGGTCTCTCATTCGAAAGGGTTAGATAAAGCGCTTTTTCAATGTGTCTCCAAAGGGATCGGTTCACAAAGCTCAGGGTCAAGATGCCAAAAAGGCCCAAAAATAAAACGGAATCTTGTTTCTTGCAGTGACGTCAAAGAACGCCGTCGGCGTCAGCTAATCCTCAGGAACACCAATCGGCCTTCGCCTGAAAACGCAACGGTTCGAGTCACGCTTCCAAGCCAGGCTCAGGAATCTCTAGTTAATCTCCAGAATATTGAGTACCTAAATCCTGAAGGCCTCTCTGAGTTCCAATCCAACAATTTGCATGAGCACATGGAACTTCGTCCGGTGATTTCCGATTCGTTGGATATTTCGCCGCGAACACTTCATGTCGGGCATTCTGGGAGAAGATTTGGCAGTTGGAAGGAAGGTGTCACGAGGTTACCTCGACGAACTATTCGGATGTCGATTCGATTCCAGCGAGCCGGGGGCTCACTAATCAAGTCCACGTTTCAAAGGTCAACCGCCAATGCCAGTCGATCGGATTCGGTGTTGACGTCGTCCACTCGACGAAAAAACGAGGACAACTTGGCCGTCATTTTTATGGGGATTATTTTGATCTTTTTGATCTGTCACTTTCCACGTATTCTGTTGAATATCTATGAATTGGCCACCATCCACCGATCTTTGGCTTGTGAGCTAGCCAAGAAACCTCAATTTTCACTGTGGTCTTTACTCACAATCTCGGTGAGTCACGTGCTTCTGGTTGTCAATTCGGCCACTAATATGATCGTCTATTGCGTGCTGAGTCGGAAATTCCGGATCCAGTTCAAGAAGTTTATTAAGGACTCGCTTCCACCAAACTTTTGCGGCACAATCTCGTCTCAACCTTCGACAACGACCGTAGTTTAAACATATCAAACGTTGTGTAACTAATTATTTACGTGGTCGCAAATTGTGATTTATATAATAATAAGAAAGAGATCATTCTTTAAAACTGGACTAGGATTACTGACGAAACAAATTCTGAGAAAGAAAAAACGTATCTTAGCGACGTTGTCACAGTTGATTTGGGTAATCCAAAATGAATCTCGCAACTAGTTATGGAACGGAAGATGAAGGTTTCTGACATGTTGATTGATCATGGCATCAGGTACAGACCATTATTGCATTTTTGGTCAAGACCAATCTTACCGGCTGAGTTTCTTTAATGACAAAATGTTTTGGGTTACTTGCAAGAGCCCTTCTGTTCAGTTATATAAATTGCATTTGACAGGTTGAAAATGACTTCTATAAAATATTTTCCGTCTTATGACTTGCCTTAGTAACAAACTCCAGTGACTAAGTTCTCAAGTACCGAGACAGTGGACAGGAAAACCCGGATAAATTTTACACTTAAAAACTTTTAATCACAACAATCTTTGACCGGAGACAAAGCCAATTTCTATATGAAATATATCAAATGTTTTTGAGGGTCAAAGACGAATATATATTCTTTAACCTCAACAATTTGCCCAGTTTTTGTCAAACTTCAACATTGTTTTCCATTAAATGTTACAAAAATGCAGTTTCACTTTTTTCTCTTAAGTGAAAGCACTGTTAACGCAAAAAATATAAAAAGTAATAAATAAGAAGTCCTGAAAAAGAGGATCCCTTGATAAAATATTTGTTGGCCATAAGCATTTAAATAAATACATATCAGACTAAAAGAATCATCGAATTCTCCAATGAACATGCTTTTGTTTCTGATGTTATTAAGACCCTTTAATATTTAATTAGTTTTACTAATTTATTATTAAAACTGTAAAAAGTATTTTTTCGCAGAAACTCAGTGCAGTAGCTCACACAGAGGGCCCTACCGCATTAACCAAACAAATTTCGTGAGATTGTTAAAATTCATCCAAAACTATACAATGGCGAAAATAGGGATGTGACAGGCCACCTTTTTCGAACACAAAAACCACTAAAACGTCCATTCCCCTCTAAAATTGCCCTTTTATACAAAGTGAGAGCATTTGTGCATTGGCATAAAATGTTTCACCAAATTCAGAGTGGATCATTTCTTAAAGCTAATCCATTTATTTTTCTTTTCTTAGAATTAACAACTCTTCTTCCAATCAAAATCAAAATTTCAGGTTTCGTGACTAAACATAGTGCTTGATTTGGGTTAAAATAAGCTTGCAAACATTTTCTCGTTTATGCTTAATCGATTACAAGACAAGATACAACTCAGATACACTTTATTCTTAACTTCATTTATAAATTATCCATCTGACTAGTCACAATCAGTACTTTATGGTCGTGTTCGAATTAAATTGGGTCACAAATGGTTGCGGTGGTTGAACCACGATCTCGTGCTTTCTTCAAATTCAAAGTGGGTTTGGTTGCCATAGCTTGCCTCACCAAGGAATTGATTCTGGTTCTTGAAACGAGCTCCATCCTTGATTTCTTCGATTGAGCTTCCCTTCGTTGGGCCGCTTTATTCTTTGATTGACGAAGTTTCTCCGATATCGTACTTTCAATCGAGGAAATTGACTGCATCTCTATATTGGAAGGTTGTTCTTCTTCTGATGAATTCTGAATTACTTTTTCTTCGTTGCTGTGCCTGATCTCAGATACGATTGAACCAATAGTGGTTGTATTCCACTGGTCTTCATTTTGGTTGACCAACATCCCCAGCAACTGATCAGGGGGAGGTCTTTCTAGCTGAGCCTTCAGAGCGTTGGCCTTGGCTGCAGCGATACTATTTAAGATTAAACGGTCAAAGTTGCTCATTGAGACGTCGGAAGAAGGTTGAATGGCCGTGGACTCTTTGGGAGGTCCGTTTCGGAGTTGGTCAGCCAAGGCCTTCAAACGTTTGATTTTATCCTTGAAAGTAGTTCGTTCTTGAATACTAGGAACGTGATTCTTAGGGTCAGGGAGAGAATCAATCGTTTCTTGACTGGAGCATATCTCTTCTTCTACGTGATTGCTCTCATTCAGTTGTATAACAGAGGGAACATCCGAATCTGGTGTGTGACAAGTATCGTTGAAAAGCGTGGCTAATGACCTTGAGGCTAATTTCAGCTTCATTCTGACATGATCCGGTCTGATCCCTATATTGGGACTTCCCAATCGCTCAATGTCGTGGAAAGGTTCCTCCACAGCCAAGCTGTTTTCTTCCAAATGCATTTGAATCACTTCCTCAGATAGAACGTCAAAATTGACCGGATCGGGTTTGGAAGCCGATGTGAGATACTCTTCAATGAAGGTGTAACTCACAACGGGAATGGTTTCACCTACTTCCATCAGGAAGGATTGGAATTTTTCATCCACAATCAATGAGGGATCGGTGATCACCATTTTAAGACGGGCAATACACTCTTTGGAATTGTCAACCAGGTGTTGAAGTGTCCACGGGTAAACCTGATCAAAAATTTAATAGTAAAAGCGATTTTATCACCCTATTTTGTGCGCCTTGAATGACAAATCTTTTTTTTTTAAGTTAACTTAAATTCAACGGTTAGAAATTTAAAATGATTATTAGATAACACTAACCAAAATGATACGAGATAAATGAAGGTTGATTGTCAATTGTTGGATCAAAAAAACAATGTATGTGTTTTTTTATGTTTGTGTTTTATTTTTGTTTTATTTTTTTTGTTGTATGTGTTTATATGTTTATATATTTTTATTGTGTTTTATCATTTAAAAAAAAATAGTTTCTAAACCAACATCGACGACCGTGACACTCATCGAGCCTCTTGAATCAACTCGAACTGAATTGAGGGAATTGCAAATAACCTCCCAAATTCTGCAAAACAAACGTGATTGGGAGTCAATCTGATGTGCAAGTTCACTTTTGACGTTAAAATAAGGTATTGACAAACTGACGATTTTCCGCACTCTCATGAAAGCCGATGCATCTTCAGAAGAATGATTGACATCCGGCATACATAACGCTGAGGGAATTGGAAAAAAATCTAGGTTAAAAAGCCGAAAACAACTATTGATTGGCTCAAACTTTCCTACACAAATAAACAGTATTTACCACATCCTAAACAATGTCGCTCAAAATGCCGATAGAAAACTCACAACTCTGTTCTTTTTCGGTCTTTTCCGATTGGTTACAAAAACAAGATGGATAAAAGTGGATGAAATAAGAGCACCAGATATACTGTTC
This sequence comes from Tigriopus japonicus, assembly GCA_010645155.1. Classification (NCBI taxonomy): domain Eukaryota; kingdom Metazoa; phylum Arthropoda; class Copepoda; order Harpacticoida; family Harpacticidae; genus Tigriopus; species Tigriopus japonicus. Next base: position 5,510,297 of record CM021318.1, read on the forward strand.
ATATACTTTAAAAAACATCTTCCCAGAAACATTTTTAGTCAACTCATGTGGAATATCACATCCTCGTCGCCTATCATGACGTTTTACCATTTTGACATGTCACTTGACCGGTTCCAGGATAACTCGGTACATGGGATAACTCAACACTGGATAACTGGGTACCGCGGAAAACTCGGTACACCGGATAACTGGGTACAGCGGAAAACTTGGTAAAGGAAGATTCAGTACAAGAAAACT
>CM021318.1:5514249-5538578 GCA_010645155.1 Tigriopus japonicus
GGATGGCATCCGGAGTTTCGGTACTTTCTATATTTTCAACGAACCACTCAACCTTGGAATTGTGGACTCGAACCCAAAGGTTGCTGGTGTCAGCGCCCACAAAGTCGACATTTCGGCACTAGAGACGTCTCTATTCGGCACCAATTTTGACCCACCTTTGGCTGGCATCTGTCTTAATATGTGAGTGATTCTGACCTGTTATAATATTCTTGTATTATAACCAGGAACGAGAGAAACATCATTAAAAATAAGCATTAAGATAATGTTTTGTCTGACATTACACATCAAGCATGTGCTTGTTTCGCTTTCTTGAGCTTAGCTTCTTCATAATATTGTTGTATGCTTCTTGCATCAAGTCGAATCCGATCAAAACTTATTTCAGGGTGTTTTGAGAGCCGATGATTGCGAAGACCCGACGGGAAATGGCATTCATACTCGCAAAGTTCGCACGCAAAGAGCTTGATACCTTCATGTGAGTATCGATGGTAGAGCATGTCAATTTTGTTCCCCGCCGAATAATCACAACTATTACATGAATACGGCCGAGCTTCGTAGCCCTTGTCTTTAGGAATATTCATGGCATACGTTGCCTCAACTTCCTCTACTTTGTCGGGGTGTCTCATTCTGATATGAGTTTTATAATGCGATGTTCCACCTAGAGTGACGGAACAAAACCCACATGAAATGACATCAGCCGGATCCACCAAAGGGCAAAACATGACAACTTGCATATCCGGAGTGATATCATCATCACTAATATGACCATCATCATATGAGCTAATGTCTTTGACAACATCATAGTTTGGTTTATACAAGCCCGTTAAGGTGAGGCCATGAATTTGGATGAGATGAGATTCGAGTTCATCTTCACTTTCAAATGTTTTGGTACATACATCACAACTGAATGGTAAGGTTTGGCCTTCATGTTTGGTTTTGTGTGACCGAAGTTCATCCAAATCGTTTGCAACAAATGGGCATTGGTAGCATCGATTCCTCCGTTGGTGTTCAGTCAAATGCCCTTTGAACTGATCGTCTTCAAGGGTTTTGAAATCACGGTTATCACAACTGAAGAGTTCACACCCATCCACATGCTTGTTCAAATGCAGTTGGAACTGATTCTTCTTGATATCCTTAAAATCACACAAATGACATTCATAACTATTCGAAGAAGATCCGGGGAGGTGAACATTTCGGGCAAAGACTTTCAAATCCCGGCCATCATGGTACATAAATTGATGCTCATGTAGAGCTTGAGCGTTATCAGAAGAGAATGAGCATTCCAAATGATGGCATTGGATGGGAGCTTGAACACCATTCGTTGTGGCAATTCCTTGACTTTTAGCCAAATAATCCGATCCAGGTATTCCTCTGAAATAAAAGGTTTCTTCTACGGTCGTTGCTGGTCGTGGTTTGACTTCGATCTGGTGAACATTACGTCCATGACGCAGCACATTATGCGTGAATGTGGAACAATAATCACACATCGGATAACAAAAGACTCCATTCTTTGGTTTCTTTGCTCTTGGTTCGTCTTGATTCTCATCATTGTATCTTCCCATCTTTCCATCCGAGCCCATTTTGCTCTCGGATGCCTCATTGCCTTCTCCTGAACGGATATCTTGGGATTGGTTGAAATGGAACATGACATGGGGTCCCATTTGTTGAGATTGATCCGTTTTAAAGTCACATCGTCTACAACAAAATTGTCCATTTTCGTTTTTAGAAGGTATGAAAGGCATTAGGCGGGTAATCTCTGGACGATATTCCAAATTAGGATCATCGGATTGATCATGATGAAGAAGAAGGGATTCGAACTCAACCATATGGAGAAATTGAGAGTCGCAAAATAGACATGGAAAACCTGTAAACCCACTGTGATTTTCTACCATATGTGACTTGTAAGTGTTAGAATCTGACGTTTGATAAGGACAAGAGAGACACTTGAACAAATCCTCTAAGGTTTTATTCCCAACTGCACTCAACTTATCCATTCCCATGACAATGATTTTTACATAAGAGTTTCATATTTATGAACCTTCTAAAACCCCAATATTTTTTTTCAACTTCTTGAAGCTGATTTTGTTCAGGGTGACTAAACAAGGACACAAACAAGAAAATTAATGTTAAATTTAGGTACTTTATTCGCTCAGAAAATTCCAAAAAGCTATAAGTCTAAAAGATACATGACAAAATCAGGTATGATTCGCATTGGGTATGCAGGAACACATGGGAAACGTTTTACTTGACATCGTCCTTAGCCTCTTGAGCGGCATCCTTGACATTGTTGCCAAAATTGACGGCCGCGTCCTTGATTTCGCCGGCTTTGTCAGAGGTCGAATCGCTACTATCCTTGGCCGAATCCTTGGCGTCCTTGACGGCAGAGGCCGCATCATCCACGGCCTTGTCCACGCCGTCCTTTTCCTTGCCCATAATGGCCTCTTTGACGGTGTTGGCAGCATTGGTAGCAGCGTCGGTGGCCTTTTCCATTAATCCTTTTTCGGAACTCATGATCAGATTAAGTTTGAGAATGAGTAGGGGTGTTGAAGTTGTGCTTGGATGAGATTATCGATGGTAACTGACGACAAATTTTCCCTTCTCTGTTTTATTCGAGAGAGCCCAAGCAGTGACGAGGGATTTTTTTCGATGATATGATGCCACTTAAGGCAGATAAAAGTGCCAGTTTCGGGTTGGATAAGAACACTAGAATCCGTGAGATATATAGAAAATAGTGGAAGCTTTTGCAGGGAGTGCTTTTTGTTGCCAATCTCAAGCAGTTTCAACCTGTGAGCCAAATATTTTGAAGAAGTTTTGTTCCAAACAAATATGGCAACACTGATAATTTGCTGCGCGTTTTCTAAAAGAGAACGAACACTTGTGGAAACGTTTTGACAAGAACGTAAAATAATTTTTAAAGCATCTCATATGCTCATCTCAAACGTGTTGTAATAGATGATGAGTAATAGCAAAAACTGTTTATTTTAATCTAATTATACACCGCAATACAACTGGTTATGTATGTCAATCCACCCAGTTGGACTCCAAAGAATACACCCGTTCCTGCGTCACTACTGCCCGCTCCTCCATAAAACGTTTTCTTCATGGACAGTTAGGAGGAAACGAACGGAATCCCCATATTGTTCCATGAGGTTCCATGTTGACCAATCTGATTCTATTTTGTAAACTTCTTTTGGGAGCATATTAAGGGCGACAACATGTTCAAATTTTCATTATTTGCAATACATTTTTTTTTGCTTATCAGGATGAATAAAGCAAAATAAGAAGAAGAAATATAAAAAGCAACATGCAATGACTGCCAAATCTTTAATTGTACCAGCAATTTTGATATCGTCTTACCCCATTGAAACTAGAACAAGAAAGCCTTTTAACGTTTCCGATGCTTGGCATTCTTTTGGGATTTCAAGTTGATGGATTAATGTTGCAATACCTTCATTTTTGTTTTAGATAATCACATTTAATTGCATTTGGTGTTGACCTTGGAGTGAGATTTATTTTCACTTAGATACATTGTAGGAATAGTAATTTCGGTTACAATTCCACCGCAGGACTAATGTTAGGAAATGAAAAAAAACATACCATTTAAGCATTTGAGGCAATTATGCAAATTATAGTTTTCGCTCGGTAGAAATAAACACAAAATAATGTAATACAAACGTCAAACAAAACAATTTTGCCAGAATGAACTAAAGAAGCCCATGTTCATGAGGCTCTTTAGAATGAATTGACAAAAGAAAAGGCGAAACGCCTCACAAACAAAACTGCGAGACTTATTCATCGTGATCACCAGACCTCCAAATGGAGAAACCATCAATCCAACAGCAGGACCCGTCACAAAACAGAGACCCCTGAAAGGGTATTTATACGTTTAAAGTCTGCAAAAGTATAGAACATCAATGCTAAATTGTATACCTTCAAAAATATGAATTATTGCTCAATATATTTAGGCTCGTTCCCAAAGATTTCAGCCCAAATTAACATTGAATATATATTCAAAGTTTTAAGCTCTATTCTACATGTTTTGCTTTTTCCACCCACTACATTTTTTACGAATTCTAATATTTCGCGGTTCTTAACATAATCTGGTCGTTTTAAGGTTTTTTCCTCTGATCATTTTTTTTGAGTTTTTAAAGATGTAAATCAAGTCACAACAACTAGATATCCTAAAAAGAAAGTGGTCGTTGTAAGCTAACACATGTGCAAATGGTTCACATTGGTGATTCGTAAGGAGCATTAAGTTGAACATTCAGCTGGTATTCAGTTTTGACGGTAAGTCAATAACAAACCAGAGGTTCTTCTTCTTTGTAGATTGAGTAATCTAATCAGTCACATGATTTTTTTGGGGGGTTGGTTGCATTTTTTATTGCCGCTACAAGGAATGTGATTCCCTGTAAAAGTAAATCATAAATAAAATGATATAAATTATTAAATTATTTTGTCTATGAGGAAAGGTCTTTTGTCTTGTCTCTCTATTTCATTAGGAATGATTGTGAGACATTAATTGGTGCTTGTTTAAACTACACACTAACTAAAATTATTTTTTTTTACATAGCAGGCAGATACTTAAGACGCGCTAGCAGCAAGCTTAGGGATATTCACAAACCAAACTGCGCTATCAAATGAGCTGAATACTTGAGATATGTTTTTGATAAGAAAAGGTTTCCTTGAATCATGAACTTTTTCATTCCACATTTTGGAAGATGTCACAGACAGTCCGGAGTCTGGTATCCACAGATTTTGCTGGCCATTCTTTATACTAAGGTCCCTAGTCACAACCAACCCAATTTCAAGCTAAGCTTGTTCCAGAGGTACAAAAAAAACATTTCATTGACTTTCTATGGATAGTGCCAAATCCACAATACAATGCTTTATTTTTAAGACAAACTTTGGAATATTTACCTTTTTCTATGTGCTCTGATGATAATTCATTTTGTCGAAAACGTCAAATGACTAGGTTGCATTATGGTTCGACTCACATTTTTGCCATTTAATGAATTATTAGGCATTGTTATTGATAGGGCTCGTATAAAGTTGTTGTTTTTGGGGGGCCTAAAGTTGCAATATTTTTGCTCAAAGTTGTGCTCAAATCGACGAAATTTGCAAAAAATATGCTATTTTCTGGCGTAAAAATGTCACTTTCTTTCAATAAAAAAGTTAAATAGGACCAAAATTATGCCTCAATTAAGGGCAAAAGTTTGTCTTTTCCTTAACCTTTAGCTTCTTTAAGTACGCAGTTTTGCTTTGTGCGATTTTTTTCTAGAAAGAAAAAAGATTACTTGTTTAGAAAAGGTCCCGAAAAATAGTTATGAAATAGGTATTTCAAACAAAATCCATCAGAATTTAAGTAATCGAGGTTAAAAGTGCCAAAGGATTAGTTCTTGCAAAAAGATTTTGTTGAAAACTTTTTCTACTTGTACTTCAATATGCCGCCACTAGCAGCTTCACGTGAAGGCCTTCACCAGTTGAAGGACAATTTAAAATTATAAGGTTCGACAGATGTAGGGTGCGTCCAAGATTTTTCTCGCAGATTTGGCGTGCTAAGGTGCCGTTCCTTAAACCAGGCCTCTTTTTCTTCTTCAAAAAGCTAATTCTTTGCCTATTGTTGGTGTCTAGAAATAAAATTAAATGCATCAAATAATTGCTTGTTCCACATTAGTGGAAAAGTTGAAGAGTCCATGACGAATTTTCACTGAAAATTGCGATATAGACATTGACCTATTTGAGGTTATGGGTAAAGATGAAAGAGGAAATGATCTGGACGTGACTAGACGTGACGAAATCTGCGTTTAGGATGTCATATTAGGACGTCAAAGCTCCGATTCCAAAACCAGACGCATCGCGCTTTTGAATTGATAGTATATGTCATACATAACAATTCCTAGAAACTTGGTTTTGGATTTTTTTTGATAAACAAAAGACTGGAAATTAAATTTCGTTAGCTTAAGTTCTGCTGAGAATTCTTAGTGGCTTTTGGAGAGAAATGTTCCAATTATGATTTATTTCTTTTTGGATTGCTGGTGTCAGGTCGGAGGGTTGAGCCTCACCCGGCCAGTGAAGCCAGCCAACCATCACATGGTCCAAACATTTCTGAAAAGTAATTTCATATCCGGTATCAGAAAGTTTCTCCGTCCGTGGGTGTGGATTAACGTCTAAAAGTTTCCTTGAGAAAGGGCTGGGAGGAGAATCGAACCCTGGACCTCTCTCACAATAGGGAAGTGCGCTAACCACAACACGTCTCCTCCCTAAAGGAGGATTCCCTGTGGATTGTACGAGAATGTTCAAAACGCCATGCCCCTAAACATTTTAAAGATAAGATTTTTGAATGAATGAGAGGATTAAGGCGATGTCGAAAAAGTGTAAATATTTGTCGAGTGGGCTTTTTGCGCAGTGGCAAAAAGACGATTTAAGCATTCTGAATGAAGATTAAAATGACAGAAAGGGTTTCTTACATTTGATGCTTTATACAAAAATGTGAGGCGTAGGTTTTACAAATATGATTCTTGCATCCCATAGAATGTCCAATTTCATGAAAAATGATAAAATAATTCAAAATGGTCACGATTCGCAAAAAGAGGTAGTTTTCTAATGTTATTGTACACATTCTATAGATCATTTGATTGTACTTTGCTTCGACTGGACACTCCTTTATTAGATGTAATATATATATTGGATTAGCTCTCGGTACTTTTTGGGCAAGTTATTCTACATTTTGCCATGTGTCTAATAGGCATATGGGAAAGAAAAATGGAAGAAATGATTTAAATATCATTTTTCATAAGAGATTCTAACAAGAATGATCCTTTCATTTTTTGCAAATGCCTTGATTGGATTTATATTTATTTTACTATTTTATCTCATTAATGGGGGCATGTTTTGTTTATTGTTTATTGTTTATTGTTGTGTCCACTCAAGCATCACAATGATGATATAGAGTATTGGAAAAAAAGAAAAAGAAAAAAGAAAAGGAAGAAAACAGAAAAATGAGAAAATCAAACAGAAATATTCATGTTAAAATATCATCGGTCAAATTCTTCTTAAAAGAAATTATAGAGTTTGTTCTTCTTATTTGAAGTTATTTGTCCGGCCGAAAACACATTTTTTAGGAATAAAATTTTAAATGATAGCTTATATTATTGTTGTCCGAAAACGTAATTTGTCTCTAAATGGCCCATAAGTATGTTGTGCAATAGCCATAGATCGTTTATTAATCACTAGATAACGTGCAAGCTTTAGTCAGGCTGATTTGGTTAAGGTGGCGGAATGGGTTGAATTTGTGAGGAAAATGTCACCCTCACAGCTGTTGAGCGGACAGTAATTGTGACCAAACTTGAGAATCAAGACCAACTTTTTGAAACCTGTTCTTGAAGCCACAAGTTATCCAAGTTTTCCAAATCCATAAATGTATTTGATGAGACAACAACGCGTTTTTGGTGGCAAGGATGACACAAAGCTGATCAATGTGATCTGGCTACAACCATCCCTGTTCAAGAGGCTGTTCTTCACCTCAATAGGCTGGCAAGGCCGGGCTACAAGCTGCCAGAACAAATGAGAGCTCCTCGTTCAAGAGAACAAATTACAAGTTAGTTACTTAATGAGTGAGTGAGAAGACGGACTGCGAGAACCTTCCATGCACAAACCGGATCCCTTGAACCCAAAGACTGGGATTACGCCCAAGTACCAACAATACCAACAACAAGAGAGACACTGGTAAGGCGGATTTGGGCATTGGATGATTCTCACAAATGATTATCATTTACCTGATTATTTTATATCATTTCAACTATTTTTTATGTATTGCCTTTCAGAGCAAATAAAGTGTATGTATGTTTGTGTTCTTCCAACCACTCTCTGTTGTTGGTACACGTTATTTGGGGAAGAGTGAGACCCTATACAGTCCAAGCAAGAGAACAGTATTGGATTAATACGGATTGTAATTATTTATTGTAATTACCGTAATTAATTTAAATATATATTAATTTAAATATAATTAATTGTAATTAACTATAATTATTATAATGATTAATTGGATTATACGATCGCATGATCGTATCGAGTGGTAAAGAGAGAACGAGTTCACTGATCAAGTGGTAAGACGGAGGTGTATTTCTGTATGTCAAAAGCTCATAAGTAAACGGCTGAATTGCTTACGCAAGGACATCATGACATCAACATTACAACCTATGTAATGCAAAAGCTTAAATTTGTGTTCATCCTCTCCGTGACTCAATGTAGTGGCAAAGAAATACCCGATTGACGATTTCCATTCAAATCCAAGGCATCGCCACCTTGTGATGTCTTGGTTCTTTCAAGAAAGTGACCACAAAATAGCAAGAAATGACCCAAAAACATTGCTCAAATCCCCCTTTGATTCCTCAATTGCTTAGTTGTCATTTGTCTGGTCACACATTTCAAATGTTCCCGCATTTTTGTCCCCTCAACAGTTGGCGACAAGAAACACGTTTTTACGATTACACTCCCTCTAGTATTTAATAGATCTCAATGGCAATTACTCACTTATCGCCAACGGAATACAACACTTCAAAATAAACATCTGTTTTGGACATTGAAGGATGCCAATCATTTGACAAAACTGAAGCATGTGCATTTTTTATTGAACATGACATTTTCCCACGAAAACAATAAATCAGACAATTGTCTGTTTTTTTAACTTTGATAGCTTTTAATGATGTTTTAGTATATATTCAGCACGGCATTATACAAGCAAAATAAAGCCCCATTGAATTATTAAAAACATGAGTGCACATTCTTGACAGTGAAGAGTAAAATATTTGCAACATGATTTGCATAATCTTAACATATTTAGCAAATTTGTTATAACTTACTCATGACATATTTTGGCTAAATTTTCAGATAAAAAAGAACCGAGCTTGAACAATGACGCTGCGCGATGACATTTTTGCCTAATCAATTTGGCTCAAATAATATACCATATATACTATATAAATACATATTATATAAATATAATATATATAGATAACATACGTAGATAGCAGGAATTTTACATGTGAGGAAAACATAATTCATTTTGGTTGTGGTGTTTATTTTTGGAACTTAAAATATTCCTTAGTTTAAAGAGAAAGGTTTTCAATAATGAATTTCGTAGCGTAAGTAGAAGAGTCTGCAGAAGGACGAGAAGGACCCTCACAAACTGCTAGGAGGTCAGTATGGAACTTCTGTTAATTCTAGAACTCAACCTGCCATTGTCCTACTGAAAAAACACACTTACGCAAGATCACGTGGAGCTGGAAGACTACCCAAAATGAAGATGTCCAATGCAAGTGAACGAAATTTTTTCCAAAAGAAAAAAAAAATCTTTTTTTGTTTATTGAAAGGGCCTTGATTTTCTTTTTTTTTTTAGTTTAATAAATAGGTATTTACCTTTCATTGAACACCCAAGTAATATGAGGAAAAAGGAAAAATGACATATATCCACATATTTGTTCAGACCAGCTAAGAGCCCTTTTCTGCGAGTGATTGCTGTTCTGTTTTTGCCAGGAAACGATTTTAATCATTCTAAGATTTGGAAGATTTTTGGGAGAACCCCGCCAAAAGATAGCAAAATAGATAGCTTTCAAGACTTTCTTTAAATTGGACAAAGAGTGTCTGCCACAAAGGCCACAAGAAACCAGGCGTCGACGCGTTTTGACGCTGGAAAAGGCTATTTGGAAACATGCCCGTCTTATCGGTTGCTTACAGGGCCTCTTTGCCAAAGTCGCGACGTTCTAGTGAAGTCCTGCAATGGTAACCACGAAACGATGCGCACAATTTGCATTGTTTTTAAAACTAAATCAAGGCAATGCATAAATTAGTTAAGACTTTTTCAACTGTGGATTTTTGAGAGACAATAGGGATAGGTCACAAGAAATCCGGCGAAGGCTCGAGAAACTTCATCAAACTGAGTCTATGATCTCACCCTTCATTCATCATTTGGCCTCCAGAATCCCCAACCGAGCTCACTAGACCATCGGTCCATTAAATCTATTATAGACTACCCAAAATTCAAAATGAAGAGCAATGCAAACCTGTAAGTTTTCTAAATGAACAATCAAGAAAACTTATCATGAGTTATCATTATCTTTATAATGTACTGTAATTGGCTAGCATAGTTTTTCGCCAAATTTTCAAAAGAATCTGCAAAATTCCCTTTAAGTTTCCAAGAAAAGATTTAAGAAAATTTTCCAAAAAGTTGGAAAATCTCTCGAATTTGGCCCTTATTTGGACTCAATTTGATGCTCACAAATAAATATGTAGTAAACTTCCCATTATTTTTGTTATAAAGCCTTCGCGGACATTACCATGAATCCTTGAAAAATTGAAATTTATTCGATATTAATGGACAAAATATCTCTCACTATGGATTGAATTGGTGAAACATATTAGCTTTTAAATGAACTTGAACCAATTCAGGCTCGTGGTAGGTTTCGTTCCCGATAAAGATTGAAAAATTACCCGTCTGATTAATATTTCCGAGTTTAAGAATGTTTCATAAATCAAGGACTCTAGGCTCCTGTCTATATCTACATTGCTTCAGCCATTGAATTTCAAGTAGAAATGGGGATTTATATTTAAAAATCCGTAGAACAAGGACTCTTTCGTTAAACAAACAGTTCTGCATTAAGTGAAAACGGCTTGCAGAAATGTTTTGTTCAATTTATGGCGATGCTAATTTACCAGAGTGACAAAGAAACACTTGGGACAAATTGGTTCCATTGACTCACAATAACGGAGCTATTAACTTATTGTGGTTCAGACTTGTTGGGAGTTTGGCTGAACATTGATTTTTAACAAAATATTGTAAAAAGGGATTATCATTAGTTTCCCAAAAAACACAACTAGAGGTTATAAATAGAGAGTGGAAAAATAATTCAAAACTCAAATTTTACATTCCGAACTACTTTGCACATATTTCTGGAAATTTACTTTTTTTCGATGACGCTGGTCTTTTTCAACCTTTTTGGAATCTTTTATGGGTTTTGAGAAAAAAATCAATTTTCCTTAGCCTTAAGAAATTTGAGCTTCTCTAAATTTATGATTGAATACTGGCTATTTCACATTTTTTTAAAAATAGTTGTCTGTTAGTAGATCTGTATTTAAAAACATTCATTCCTTCATAAAAAATCATTAAAATGGGCCTCTTGTTACGGCAAAGTCTAAATGAGAATGGAAAGATCCCTCTATTGAAATAAATGTTGCTTTCTCTTTCAAACCTGAATTTAAGCAACGCACTTTCATTTGTGTCTGTTAAAAGCCTCATACGATTTTTTTTTTGGAGTGTTGGTGCTAGGGTCGGAGGGTTGAGCCTCGCCCTGCCAGCGAAGCCAGCCATCACATCGTCCAAATCATTTCCGATAGGCAATTTCTAGTCCAGGATCAGAATGGTTCTCCGTCTGTGGGTGTGAATTAACATCTAAAAGTTTCCTTGAGAAAGGTCGGGGAGGAGAATCGAACCTGGGACCTCTCTCACGATAGGAAACTGCGCTAACCACGACACCACGTCTCCTCCCTAAATTACTAGGTTTTTTTTTACGATTACTAGTTATACCTGCTAATTTCAAACCACTCACGTTGTAGACATTATATTCGTGTCTTGTGAGGAACTACCCAAAACCAAAGGGACATAAAAACCATCCGCACTTTTGGTGCAACCGCCAAAAATCATGTTTTCCTATTCCACAACAAGCATCTAACATAAAGTTAATAAGTGACACTTTCACTTCCTCAATTTCTTCACATTAAATAAATTTTATGAACAAGACATTCAACTCTGATAAGTTTCTTTTCACCTAAACCCCTTTTTTAAACTCACTTTATTCATGTGGTCCATTGAACCATAAATGATTCATCAACCAAATGCCACATAGAGAAAAGAGCGATCGTGAGTCCATATTCAAAGCCATTCTTGTTTTATTCGTGCGTGTCTATGGCAACCCTGAGCCATGAGGTTCTCTGCATTTCATGAAACGTACCATTTGGCTTCGTTTCATATCGGTGAGGGACCAATTTTGAAGGAACAAGAGGGAACCAACAACAGTGTTCCGTCCGAACTCATTCCGACGACAAAGTGCTCTAGTTCGGTAACGATTGGAGACAAAGACAACATTTAGTGACACTTCTTCACCACAAAGCATTGGTTATAATTGATTAATAAGACGTTTCATGTCTGTTAAAAGTATGGCTGGATTCGACATCGACAACAGAGATCCAAACAATCTCAATGAACATCTTCAGGTGGGACAATCAAGTTTCTCAATTTCATTTTTTCATTTTTTAAAAACATCCTGAATGATTTAATTGGCGATTTAGAGTAAACTTGAAAGACCCAATGATAAGGCTAACGAATACATGACATTGACTGAGAAATCGTGTCTTTTTAAGATGTTTGATTGTGTTGCTTCAATTGTTCTCTATAAAATTGTTCTACTTTAAAAGTGCTTCAAATCTGGGTTGCAATACCTTTTGGGGACATTTATAGGTAAATTTTGGGGAAAAGGGATCGACTTGGCAACTCCCTATATCCAAATAGAATTGAGATTATGTGGACATTTGTGAAATTGATAAAAGTGAACTTATGCACACGGCAAGGTTTTCCATAAACTTCGAGAGAAACCTTGACATCATAGATGAAACAATTGTCGGCGACTTGAACGGAAAATTGCGTCTAAAACGACAAAGTTCGTCGGAAACTTGTTCGTTAACGATTTTAACTAGAAGATGAGATCTCTGCCAACCAATATTTCACAAAAATCGTCAAGAAAACGTAGCCGAATATCGAGTTCATAACTTCCGGCTCCCAGTTGTTTTGATGCCACATTTCATGCACAAAAAATGGCAGAACCGAGGGAAAATAACATGGACAAAGTGAAAGATTACAGCCATTCTTTGTCTAAAAGAAAAACTTTTCTTCAGGGCCGATAACTACAAATACAGTACATCCAAGCACGGCTAATCCTTTTTGATTCAAGCCTCCTGAAAGAGTACAAGACAGAATTGGTTTATGACAAGTTTCTTGAGTGAGAGAATGTTGTCACCAAATGACATTCCAGTACCAATTAAGTTCATAAAAGCTCATCAGTCACTACGAACAACCTCAGCATTTGATTTATCTGCGTAGTGTCAATTCAACCATTGGCAAGTCGAAATTTGAGTGGGCCCATGACAAGAAAACTTTCTGTGGCCCTTCGATCCTTTTTCTAAGCAGCCAAGCTTGATCTGTTTTTGTAGCTCTCTCTGAAGGTTAACTTGAGTAGACAGTGTGCCATTTTTACCTCCCTCCAACTGTCACTATTCTAGGCTTTGTCATGTCAGACGATCAAGCCAAATTGGAATCGCTAGTAAAATGAATTGAAGGTCGAAACAGCTATCAAGAGCTGCGCCTATTTGTCTAGTCTCAATTTAATACCCATTTTAAATTTCTATTCTTCAGGTGATGTGGGATGATATCATCGGGGAACCAGAAGGCATTCGGAGCCCTGATTGGGCTTGGAACTGCTCCTACAAGTGTTTTCGAGGCACAAAGAACTGCTGCTATGTGTTGATGGCTGTCATATTTGGGCCTTGTGTGGCTTTCTGCTCGGCTATCAATTTTGCTTGCCTCGCATTTCAGGTGAGGCATGGTTAATTTCCTTTCTTGTTTGCAGGGCGTCAAGTAACCAAGGCCTTCGTTCCATTGATTCAATGAAAGGTTCAAGCCAAACTGGACGAATGGTGTGTGTTCCAGGGACTAATGAAATATTCATCATTGGCATTCAAATAAACGTCGGACGTTGCAAGAACTGGATAAAACCAATACACCCCCTACTAATTCAGCTTTCAACACTAGAACTAGTTTAAACACGATTTAAGGTGTATTTGCCTGAAGAAATGGCCTTTTCATTTTATGGTCTAAATTATTCAAACCATTTAGTAACCCGATTCGATTAGACGTTGTTATTCGCTACAGTACATCCCAAATGGGACGAGACTTCATTGCTCCTTGTTATATTACAATGGGACTCCCTTCCGTTGTTTCCCTCATGAGATTGTGGTGGATAACCAAAATGGTTCCGCTGAATCTAGGCCGAAAAGGACAGCCCTGGAACATGCAAGGAACAAACGACACAATCATGACACTCGAAACCCTTCAGGAAGAAATGCCGTCGAGTACTAAATTTGTGCTACTGTAAAGAAGAATGCGCCATTCCAAACCCCCCTTCTCTTATCGTTCCCTGAACCACTCTCTGCTCAATCACCAACAGAGTCTAATGTAGTACTACCAATACTCGGAGCTAGGAGTCCAGGAAAAATCCACGAACGGAATCCATTGGAAGTGTACAAAGCCATTTCCTCACCTTGGTGTTGTTAAAGCGAAACTAGGTCAGATTGCCATTTAAAGAGGAAACACCTAAGCATTAGGCACGATATTCTTCAATGATATTTGGGTGTCATTGAAAACTGGGAATCCATTAGCCATCAAATTAGGTCATAGCATGGAAGAGTAGGCAAACAAACATTTTAGTTTGTTGCGATGTTCAGAAAATTGGTGCAGTTTGATCAATACATAAGGCTCCGAAAAAATCTTGGCTTGTTCCTTTTCGACCTTTGTTTGCTATGAACATGTAACAGGGTTGCTAGTGCAAAAAAAAAAAATTGCGAAGAGGAAAATGATGACTTTTATTCTCGGTTTCAGCATATTTGGTGTATTGGTCCGTTCTTGAGAAGTTGGAAGATCAATTGTTCGTTTGTGCGATCTTGTTTGAGCATTGGACTAGCAGCCACTTGTGGACCTTGTGCAGAAACGTGTGGCCTTTATTTTTCAAAGATAAAAGTCCGATACCAAAGATTACCCGATAGAGATCACGATGAAAAGGATATCATGGTGGTGTGAAGAGCTGCCTACGCCCGCAATAAAAGACAAAGAACCAATTTGGAAAATAAATCAAATCATGTTTGTTTCCACTACCCAGAACCTCAATTTTCAATAAACACTAGCAACTATTCGAAGATCTTTGTCGCTCTTAGCGGTCTCTTGGGAATTGACGGAATTTCAGTCTAGAGCGTGAATTTTGTCAATCCTTCTTGATGGTTCTGTATTGAATTTGACTGCTATTTGTGGAACGGATGGAGGCTAATCAATGCTGACTCTCGTGTTTTGCCACGAAACATGCCATGTTTAACTGAGAACTACCACTCTCTGAAACTCGATGAATAATTGATTACTTGGCCTTTGAAATCAAGCATGGTTCCTCCAGGTTCCAACGTCTAAATATCGATTCTGTGACCAACTTTGTCCTTCGAATTCATCCCAGAACAGATTAGTATCAGAGTGAGGGCAATTTTATAGGATGTCTATCTTTGTTGCAATAGCCTCAAGCTCACCTGCTCATAATTGTGGTTTGACGGGTAGGGCAGAGCTAGTTAGGGTAGAGCTGCAGCCAAAAGAGACCAGGTGATCGTTGATTTTGGACCCTTAGGCTACCTGTTTCTAGGCAGGATGATGATAATGGTGATGAGCTGGAGCGTACCCAAAGTTAGCCTAGCTGCCAAACCCAGCCTATGTCCAGTAGACCGGCTACCCCAAACCCCAAAGGGCTAGCTCGCTCAGCTAGGCTTATCTGAGACGCGCAGCTGATTAAAAAGTGCGTTGGTCAGCGTGGTTTTGGACGCCCGGTCAAACTGAACATCATTGTTCTTAGAGCGTTCATCCGGTTCTGTAGTTAACGAAAAGGGGCGCTATTAAGAACATGTCTTCTTCCATGAGGTTGTTCATCCTTGTGGCCTTGTTTGGTCAAGGTCTGACCCTTACCCTGCAGCCTCCCGAGAACCAATACATTCAAATTGGTGCCGAAGCCAAGCTTATGTGTCAATCCTCGGAACCCATTCGCTCTTGCACCTGGACAACGCCTTACGATGGAGTCTTCTCCTTGGAATCTGGTTTGCGAGCCGAATCCGGTCGTTTGGAATTTTTCGCCGAGGACGAGACCAAGGATTGTGGTATCTTGATCTCTACTGTGGAGGAGAAGGACTACGGCCAATGGACTTGCTCTGTTGGTGTAGTGGAAAATGGTGAGATAACTACTGCCAACGGACAATCCTTCTTGTTCAAGGCCTCCAAACCCGAAGAGATTGTTATCAGCGCGCCAACTAACAATGGTTCCATTGATATTGATGGATCTGAGAAGGAGATTTCTTGCAAAATCACGAATGCTCGTCCGGAACCGATTGTGTCCTGGTACATTGGACAAGAGGAGTTGGTGGGATACGAGACACGAGGTTCTTTGACGAAGGAAACCACTGAAACTACCCCCAGCTTTACCCAAACTTTGGTGTATCGCCCCAAGAAAGAACACGCCAACCAAACTTTAAAATGCGTCATCGATCATGTTGGTCTCGATGCCGGCGAGAAGATGGAAACTGGGATCTATCTCCGCTTTCCGGAAGACGTCAATGAAGCTGCTTTTACTCGGAAGCAAGAGACCGTTGAGCCTGCCGAATCTTCCACCGTTTTCGTGGCTATTGCAATTGCCGTAATTGTGTCCTTTGTCGTCATTGGATCGGTTTATCTGGTTGTTCGCCGATTGAGACTCCGTCGAAATCACGAGGTTATGGATGAAGAGAAGGCCCCTGAAGAGAAAGTTGACGGAAATAGCTCTAATGGCGAAGCTGGAGCCCCCAACGACGATGACCAAGCTGCCCTCAGTCCTAAGAAGACTATGAAATTCACCCAACGTATGACGGCGCTTTTTGGCAAATCTGAAAAAGGTGCCAAGACTGAAGACAAGATTGACGCCAAGGAAGAGGAATGCAAGGAGGAAGTCAAGCAAGTAGACGAGCAAAAAGAGGAGGGAGATGAAGTTGAGAAGACTATGGAAGAGGTTCTAGAGATTGAGAAGACCGAGCCAACTGAAGAGGAAATAAACGCTGGCAAGCCGTCCGAAGTGTCACGGAAATCCCGATTTGGTGCCATTTTTGACCGTTTGAAGCAAGGGCGCAAGTCTTCCGCAAAGGCTCCGGAAAAGGAAGAAAGCTCGGAGATGACCGATAAATCGGACGAGGACAAGGCAGAAAAGGCCACCGAAGATGAGAAAGAAAATGAGAAGGCAGCCGAGAAGTCGGAGAACGACAATGCGGATGAAGATGAGAAGGAATCAAAAAAGCTCCCTTCTGACACGCCTGTTTAAACTAACCAATTTCATTCTTTTTTTTTTTAATTCTTAAAAAATATTTAAGAAACTAGTAACCTCGTCCATAAAAATGTCGATCAGAATTGAGGACCGAATCGTCGTAATGTGAAATAAAAACATGTCCCCGAATTTGTTTTGACTTTTGACATTTCTAAAAGCATATCCTCTTAGGTGCTTTAGAAAGATCTTTGTTGTGGGAAATTGTAGCTTTGTGGTAGAATTTAAAGAAAACGCCATCACTCTTTAATTAGACACATGATGGCCCAGAAATAACGACGGAGTGAAGGGGGAAAATGATAGTTAAAGATTCTGGCATAATGTTCAATTTAGTTCCTTCCATAATTTCGGTTTATTTAAATTGCACATTTGACCAATATCGACAAGAAATTCTGGCGGTGAGGATATAGGGAAAAAGTATTCTCAGTTTTCGTAGACTGAAGTCTTTTGGAAGTCTTTCAAACAACTCTATCTTCTTTTGATTTTGAGCCATCCCCAATCTTCACAACAGTGCTGGCAAATTCAAAAAAAAATTGAGCGGAGCCTTCTCTATCTCTAATGCCAAACTTGGGTATGGTTTTTGAGAGTACTTCCAAATGTTGCGATTGTCAAATCTATTGCTCTAGTCAAATCTTCCTCTTGTTTTGTTGGTAAATCTGGCTAGCACGACTATTTTTAGTGAAACAGTTACACTATGTATCTTCAATCTTTAAGCCTAGGACTTGTAACAAGAGCCAAATTATCTGTCTCACTTATGTTTGAGGGCGTCCAAAGGATACTTCTCCATGCTCTTCAAATTGCAGTGCAAGTCCTTCACGTTTGGGTTCGAATCTCTATATTACTGGCCATCGCACTCAAGCTCTCGATTTGGACCAATTTTGAACTCTTCCAAAGATACCTGCCCAACCACACCCACCAACTCCATATCCCTCTGAACATGATTACTTCCAACGTAACTATGGACATTGTCCTCTTGTTCCTGACATATAACTTCAATATGTTTCAATATCTATTTTCTCAATCCAGGATACTGAGAGGGCCTCTTATCTGCAAGGCCATGCCTATTTAACCACTCGTCCAAATTTCCCCATACCTATGGCACAACTTACCCATTCCATCCTGGTTTCGGGACAGATGTATTCTCTCTCTATCAATCTTCATGTTCCTGAATCACCGCCAAATCTCAATCAAGGCATGTTTAAAATGTGCGTGAACTTATTAAACACTTGGGGGAACTCGACCCTTCTATTGGAGGACCCGCGGAGTTCCCAGTGGTCCTTCCCTGATCCCAAACTTGGGTTGTGTCGCATGGGATTGCTTAAATATAGTTCTGGCTTAGTGCAGAGCCTTACTAGTTTGATCAGATTGCCTCTTTTTATGGTTGATTGGGATTCTCAAGGACAGATTCTCTCCTTTCCGATAACCTTTAGCCATCAGGTAAGTTACCATAAGGATGAATGCATGATTTGCAAAAATTTGGGACTGTTGAATTTTTGAACCATAGGAGAATCCAATCAATCCCTCATCCCGTGTTACCATGACCATTTTGAGTCCGAATTTGGAAGTCTACGATGCCAGTGTGATCATTTCGACTCAGTATTTTGGAATTCGATACCTGATGTTCCATCATCCTTACGTCACGAGCTTTTTGCTCATTCTCATGGGGTTTTATGCATTTATTGGCTTGCTGGGAATATCGGGAATGTTCCGATTAGTTTTAACCTCTGCCGGGAACAGATACAACTAATGAAGAAAATATCTTTACTTCTCGGCATTTATTAAGTTTCTTGTATCACAGTGCGTTAAGGACATTTTTGGTCAACAGTATTAACCCTCAAACGTGGTTGAATCAGGTTGGCGATCATTATAATTGGGAACAATGAAGCCTCCATAGAAGGGAGGAGCACTTGGTGAGGGTGTTTGGCTTCTTCGTCCATGTTCATCCATGTAGGAACGCCTACTTTCTGCCAAGGCTTGCTGAAGTAATCGGTCCTCAAGGTCTTCATCGTCAGTCCCACTTAAAGGACCATAAGATGGACTCCGTGAATAACTGGGACCTTGGCTACTAAACTGGGACGAACTTGCTGAATCTGAAATATTGAGAAATGTAATTTGATCTTTCTATTCAAAATCACAATTCAAACTCGGACAAACTTGCACGAGGACAATACCTTGAAAACTAATGAACTTTATTTTCTTTTCATCGATTCGTTTTGACTGATTCAAGAAATTGATTTTCAAGAGGATAATTAACCTATTACTTAATATTTAAGTGCGAAAAAAAAATCACGAAAATGTCTGGCAAATCTAGCAATTTATGGCACGGAAACCATTTTTGACTAATCTTAACGTTTTTCTCAAATGTAATTCGGTCAAATTTCACACATTTTGCATCAAAAGTGGCATCCATTACCAGACCAAAACTTCCAACTTTTCAAGCAACTTTCTTCCCGTTCATTGCGGCTTTTGGTAAATGAGTATTGTACCTTTTGTGCCAAAAACCTGCAGCTTTAGGTTTAATAACATACTGTACATCAGGGGTCCGCAACAAAATGTTGGTCAAGGCCCACAAAATTGACCTTGTGTAGTCAGGTTTCCCACCAAACAGATCCTTTGCAGGTTCATATTTACTATCAAAGTGTTGCGGGCCCACCAACCACCACCCCCTTCGGCTCACTAGCTGCTGTTTCCCGATGTAAATCTTTATTCGAGCCCTTCTCAGAGCGAAAAACCATCTAAACTTACTGAAATTGGAAGTATTCCGATATCTGGGTACGGAGTTGTAACCATGATCCACGAAATGATTGGCAGGTGGTCCTTGATTGTATCCACCGTATCCCCAACTTCTGGTCCATGGGGAAGAGGAACGATTGGAATTGGACTCGGTTCCATCGAGTCGAATCCCTTGACCGGGAAACCGGGACGGTTCCCAAAGGAGTAGGATCAATCCGGTGATCAATCCAGAGACATGGAAGAGCATCGATCGGGTTTCCATCAAAATGAGAAGCTCAAACACTTCAAACAAGGCTAGAGGTTGCCAAACGGATTCGGTGTCATAGAGACAGAGAACTTTGAGGGCAAATAAGGCTCCCGAGAGACCTTGAGCGCATTCTCGCATATAAATGGGGTCTTTCTGGACTTCGAAGGCCCATCTGGACACGATCACATAAACCACACTGGTGCCAATAATGCTCATAATCACTGTCACAAGATATCTGAACACACCTCGACGTTTCTCTAGTTGATAACCTTTGATGAAGAAGGATGCTAGACAGATCATAAAATGAAGGTTGCTTTGATGTTCCAATGGAGCAGAAATGAGTCGGATCCATTCGGAGGATTTTCCAAAAATGTGATTACCGTTCAAGCACACCAAAGAAGATCGACTGGACCAGAACGCGCTTTTGTTCCAAGGTTTGTGGAACATATTAAAATGTGTGGCAGTCAATGCCAACGACGATATCATGGTGGCCGGGAATCTAGTCATGACTTTGAAAGGAGTCATGGCCACATCAAAGCCTTTAGAGCCATACGCATACACTAAACCGGCCACAATGCCGGATAAATGTCCCAAAAATGAAGCATTGGGCACCATCATTTGAATGAGGAACAACTCGGACCAAACCGCCATATTCAACCAAGAACTCCGAGTTTGTTCCGCTTGAACCAAGACTTTCAGGGCAAAAAGCACGCCCGAGAATCCAATACTGGCTTGTTCCATGGGTCCCGATATCCCCATGAATTCGGCCATTACCCAAGCCATACCCACATGAACCAGTCCGGATAAGAACGTGAGACAGACCAAGATATAAGCGAAATGAGCCCCACCCAATCGACGTTCCAAATCTCGACCTTTCCAAATCAATGAGACCATGTTGTAATAGAGATGAATATCGGAACCGTGAAGAAAGGCGTGGCTCCACAAACGATGCCACTCCCCTCCGAAAATCACCTGACTCGGCCGAAGACACGCCCACATGGGATCCGAATAGATAGCTGGAAAGAAAGTAGGCGTATAGCCCAGAAATAGGGCGGTCTGCCAAGCCACGAGGCCCAGTGTGACGAGAGGAATCTGAGCCAATCCCACTTGGGTCAAGATCTCGTAGAGCAAGAGCAGCAAGCCCAATTGGAACGGACTTTGACGATGACTGGATCTGGGACGCATTCTGGCACAATTTTGAAATATCAATGTTTGGAGATGAAAGTTAAAAAAAACCGGGTGGATTTCGGTGAACGAAGCAATGAAGGTGGTCTGATGAAATCGAGATTGGTTAAAACACGTGGCTTATGAAGAAGCGGCTAGGATAATGAAAAGGTTTACGTTATTGGAACACGGATGAATCATTCACATTCGATTTTAGAGTCAAGTTGTTGAAATTATCGATGATTGAGTGTGGTTGGCAAAAGTGAAAGCAACAACATAACACGAAACAGATGTTTATTGATCCATTTCACGAAACCTCTGGAATGAACGTCAACAACAAGAACGCGGTTTGTCTGGCAGGGAAATGGGGGGAAAGATATAATTTTGGGTTAACTTTGAAGATCGTGAAGTTCTAAATGAAATCTGATCAAAGCTATGCAAGCTTCAAGACAAAACGTAAATTTGGAATAATTCCGAAAACGTAAATGGTGGTTTAGAAGGCTAAAGTTATGAATTTTGAAAAGAATAGTGATGATGAATGATGACAATATTAAATGAATAGACCCTTGATTGCTTGTTACAAAATTATGTTTTTTCTTTTCATCAATAGTGAGCATTGAAAACATTGTCAACTCTCCGGTGGTTGTCATATTTGAAATTTCCACATCAGGCAATTATGGTAGAAATTGTTACAAATTGGGATCAAACTTTGTTGTCTAATAAAGCCTAAAATCATTAAGGCTTTACTTCAAATCACTATCAGTATTCAAGGATGACTCACCGAGGATTAGGATAAAGATATGGATAAAGAGACAAGGATTTTCAAATTAAAAATGTCTTTTTTCAAAAGACAAATTTCAAGAATTTTTATCAGTGTTAGAGTTGAAATGACATTTTCCTTGTCCTTATGCTAGATCTTCCAGAACTATAATTCGACCACTTTTATATCAAATTTTTATATGTGCTTTAAGTTGCAAAGCACACATAATCATTTGTGCTTGTTTGTGTATGACTTATGAGTAGAGCGAGGATTTAAAAGGTTTAACTTAAAACTTAAAAAGACATTTTTTGGACATTTTCGCCCGAAAAAACATTTTTTGGGGTTTTATAACTTACTTTGAACTTATTTTTGCATTTTGTAGAAATTTTAAATATAAAAAAACTTTTTTCACGGTTTCAGGGCCATTTTTTTTTTTTTGAAATTTCACTCCGACATAAAAAAGGTCGTCACTTTTCTTTCTAGGCGAAAGACTTTTCTAGATAGAATTTTTTTAATCTATTAATCGAGAAAAAAGAATCCCGGCTAAAAAATAACCATCAATTGACAAATTGAGAAGAGAAAAAAATCACCTTTTTTGGTATTTTTTTGTGAAAAAAAAATTTTTTCGTTGATTAGTATCTGGAAAAAAAACCTGTTTTCGTTGATTAGTATCTGGAAAAAAACTTTTTTCGTTGATTAGTATCTGGAAAAAAAAACTTTTTTCGTTGATCAGTGTCTAGAAAAAAACTTTTTTCGTTAATTAGTATCTGGAAAAAAACTTTTTTCGTTCATTAGTATCTGGAAAAAAAATTTTTCGTTGATTAGTATCTGGAAAAAAATTTTTTTTTGCTCATTAGTATCTGGAAAAAAACTTTTTTCGTTCATTAGTATCTGGAAAAAAATTTGCCTGTTTTTAGCTGAAAAAAAACTTTTTTTGCTGTATTTCCAACTTAACACTTCTTTGTTCCAACTTTTTTTCCGCCCTCTACATATGAGGAAAGTGTTATTTATTCGAGCTGTTACCATGAACCCTTTGTCATATGCAGATCTGTCATTGCTGAATTGACCGTTATATTTGAGAAGCATCTTCCAATTTCCACTAATGGAGACGAAATGGATGAAAACGAACTTTAACCAACCCAAGATCCAGTTTTTTAAAGCCTAGGAATCGACATCGGCTGGCCGGGCCAACCCTCAACTCTAGCTAAACGCCGTGGCTTTCAAATTGCTCTCCATTGTTCAGCCTATTGCGAACTATCGCCCTTCAGGCCTGCCATTCCAAGTCCTCTATTATTCTTCTGTCATCGCAACATAATCCAACATGTAGCCCAGCTCAGTTCAACGCCTTCCCCATCCGATCTATGGGGCCTAGATAAATGCGCCGCGGTCTCAAGCCCAGCCACACAAAGCTCTTTCTTGGCCTAACATTTCTTGAGCCATCACGTAGCTTTGGCTAGTCTGAGTCGTGACTTACTGCGCATGTTACCCAGTGTTTCCAGGCCTCTTCTCTTGCTAAACACCCAGATCTGACAAGGAAGTCCCTCCATAAAGATTCTTTATTAACCAGACCCCCCTTGGGAGTGTGAGCGAGGTAAGGAGGCGTGGTCTTGAAGGATGTAGTTGAAAGCCTAATAGAATCCATGTTTATTATCTACGTTCAGATGCCTACCGCGGCCAAAGACACGATCGCAACGTTGGGCAATGAGGTCGAGTTGCGGAGTGTGGCGTTGGCCTCGCCTTTGAATCGCACCATGATCCGGGAGGATAATTCAAAGTACACGGAGGAAATGGTGGAGACCACCCAGGGAATGGGCGTGACGCGAAAGATGCTGGTAGCATGGGCCGGAGATCGACGCAAACCCGCCATTGTCACTTATCACGATTTGGGCCTCAACTACATCTCCAATTTCCAGGTATGAGAGAATCGTTTTCAGCTTGAGCGAAACAAGGCGGAATCATTCATTGTCTGGGGAAAAAATCATCATAATGCACCAGTTTGTTCTGGATGAAGCCTTTGGCAAATAAACAAAGAGCTGAAATCAAAATAGAAATTGCGAGGTAACCCCCAAATATGTATGCTTTCTCTTTTATCTTCAAAAGTCAAAGAAACCGATGATGACAAAGAAAAAACAAAAATGCGTTGACAAATGACTGGATAATGGAGACAAAAATCCTTTGAGACGTCCGAGTAAAACCTCATTCTCTAAAATTATGCGCCCTAATAAATGAATTT
>CM021318.1:5574716-5632667 GCA_010645155.1 Tigriopus japonicus
TGAATTCAAATTGAATAAAAATTCATTCAGCAACAGCTGAGTTATTTGACTTTGAATGGTCCATTTTTGACCCCAAAAAGCCGAAAAACGCTAGTTATATGAAAAAACAAATTCCCAAAGATTTCACGTGGCTTTTCAATATTGCAAAAAATAAATGATCTTTTTCAAATTTGAAACTTATGTGAAAATAGCTCAAAATATGAAAAAATATCACTTAAAATGCACTTATACAAGATTTTGGAAAGTTATTTTCATAACTATTTAGAGTACGCTATGATGTGTGTTGTGCCAAAATTTCAAATAAAAATGTCTAACAGGTTCATATCCAAAATTACGAGTTCTAGAAGGACCATGTTCAAAATGGACTTAAATCGAGACTTGAAACATTAACCGATTTTTGCAAAACTTTAAATTATTACCCAACTTTGAGTGTCTTTGATACTGCAAAAGTTTTTTTATTGGAAAATGTATTTTAAATGCCTTTTATGTGCTATTTTTTCTTATTTTGAGCTATTTTGACATAAGTTCCAAAACTCAAAAAAAATCATTTATGTTTGCAATATTGAAAAGCTATGTGAAATCTTTGGGAATTTGTTTTTTCATATAACTGTAGCGTTTTTCGGCTTTTTGGGGTCAAAAAATGGACCATTCGAAGTCAAATAACTCAGCTGTTGCTGAATGAATTTTTATTCAATTTGAATTCATAAGGTAACTAAATGGTCTCTAAATATGGATTAAATAGTTTGTTAAAATTTTTTATATTTAATAGGTTTTAGGTATATAACTTTTTCCCTGGACCTAATCTTGTATAATACAATAAAAGTAAAGTTGTTCTCCATTGAATTGTGGGTCCAAAAAGTGCCATGGTGTCTTGGGGTATTTTGATTCAAACCTAAAACGCCATTCGGAACACCGTGTGAAACCATTGGTATTTCAGGATAAGTTGAAAAGAGTTGATAATGAGTGGTGACCGTGATTTACCCAAGAGTGGGTTGCATTTAATTATCTCTAAGAGACAGATAAACATACCAGGATGATGTCTAGACAATTCATCCACTGATTTAGTATGAAATGTTGAATAATGAGTCCATAACACTTGCCTATCGTTCAGTCCATAGGGCCTCATTGGGCTCTCAAAAACAACAACAAATAGCTGTCTTTGCATCCTCTTCTGTAAGTATATCCAAGACCAGAGTGGCTGGCAAAGACAATTAGGGTTGCCAAAAAATGCTACTCACACGATATTTACTACATACAGATTTTCCTTGAAGAAATCCTATTGTGATGAATGATATTTAAGCTTACTTCATTCTTCAGACTGACTATCAAGAAGGTTTGCCTTTGCCTTGAAATTAAAGGTTTTCAAGTACTCCATGATGGTCATTGTAGGTAGATAATGACTATAACGATTTTAAATAAAACCAACATTAACTTCACCTATACGGTTCTTATACATGTATGATTTAGGATGCCCAAAACCAAGAACGTCTCCAGAGGTGGACTTTTCACGGCACGGCAAAACGGGCCGGAGGTGACCCAAATCAAGTGAAAGGCAAAAATCGAATGCCAATTCAGCCGAAAATTTACGCAAGCCTCTTTTGTCTTCTGGCTAATTTGGCTGGGCGAACTGCCAAAGATGAGGCCTCTACTAGATTAAGGGTTGCTTGATGCAACTGTTGCAATGATCAAAATGACTTTAAGATGCTCATTGATTGGCCCCAAGAGCAATCATTGGTTTGAATGTTATACAAAGGTGACTTAACTTATTGTTTTGCCACACTTTAAGTCAGCTAGTCTGTCATAATTTGTTGGTTCAAATATAATTAATCTGAAGAAGACAACGTGCCACAGGGTCCCTGAAGAGAGTAGATGAAAATCAAAAATGGTGACCAAAACAATCAGAATATTGTTAAGAACTTATGCAACATATTGGACAAAACCTGTCAATGTAATGTGTAATGAGCTTTAAATCCTTTTATGAGTGTTTGAATGATTTATCTGAAAATAGGATCCAGATTGGCATAAGTTTTTTTCTTACTTCTGACTAGAAGATCATATAATCCAACATTTCTTCAAACTTTCAAGACACAACAATTGTCAAGTAAAAAATCTGCTTGCTTTTTCCATTAATTTAATGAAGACCTTTCAAATAAAGTCATTCAGACCGCAAGTGTCTTTCAATAGTCTTAAAACACTTCAAAATTGATTTTGTGTGCAGTTTTTTCGAGTTGCTGTAGGCACCCTGAAGAAGGAAAACAAGTTCAGTCGTGCTATTCTTTTAACTCGTGCAACCAAGTTCGTGTGGCTCATAATTAAAAAAAAGAGTGTTTTAATGTCTATTTTCCAATGCATCATCATTCCCTAATCAGTGTGTTTTGTTTAATGTCTTGTAGTGTCTTAGAAAGCTTTTTAGGTGCTTGATGTTCTTGTGAATATCTGAAGTGCGAGGCCTCTCAGAAAGCTAACTGAATTAAGGTAAGGTAAATTAATCGTCTAGATTAATACTTTTTTGAAGATAATGAAAAAGTTACTTAAAGTGTAAATGTTACAAAAGTGTAGCCTGTCCAAAGTAATCCATTTTAGACAAAGGTGTGCTGATCGAGCTTTTGTCCCTAATTTGCATTGAAATTTTGATTTTGGTTATGCTTAACAATGCCACGTACATTCATGTTGAAAATGGATTAGGAACCATATTTCCCCCGGAAATTCTCCCCCGGACTAAAACGGGGAGTTTCATCGCACACGTTCACTGAACAACTTGAACAACATAACGGCGTTTTTTTTTGAGCTTATCTGTTACCCGGCTTGAACAACTTACAAAGATCTTGCTCATCCATGCCTTATCCTGAACTTAATTAAGTCTTTATTGCTTATTAGAAATCGAGTTTTTATGGGTTGTCACCTTTGCATAAATTCATGTTCTAGAATTGATGGTTTCATCTTTGATTCTCCTTTATTGTAAGATCGTGTCATTGATTTCAGGACAATCTAAGTATGGGTAAGATATTCTTAAGTTGTTCTAGTAGTGTAAAGTAGTGAATTTGCGTGTGGATTAAGGTCCATATGCCATAAAGTAGACTTGCACCTTACAATAAGAATTGATATTGATGCAAACAAGTTGAAAATCTAGATTTCAGACCTATAGAGGCATTACAAGTTTAGCGTTTTGCTTGAATTATGCATTTTGTTATTCAAATATTCCAAAAGTGTATCCCAAACCGTTATCTGAAAACCATTTTATTTAAAACTTACGAATACTATAAGTTAGCATAAATACTGTAATGAATATAATTCATCATATATAATGTATTTGTGGTCAAGGATGCTTAAATATCCAGTTTTTGACTATTTTCCAACGTGGTCCCAAGTTTGACACGACTTTTAATTTGGCATAACCTTCTTTGCTTCTCTTCAGAACGTCATGATTTGAACGGTTATAGAATTTCATAAAAGACTAATCTAACCTGGATATAAGAACACTCAACAGGAAAATATCTCTTGATATAAAGTAAGATACATAGTGAAAGACTAGTCAGTTTTACTTTATTTGTTCAGAATGCAATAATATATTAGAAAGATGCGTTTTTTAGACCAAATTAAAGATATGAGAACTGTTTCAAAATGTTAAAGTTGATTCTGATTCATATTGTCTCATTTCAATTGATCTAATGTCAGTTTATTTCTAGTTTAGCTTAGTTTTTTGTAAGTTTCAATGGCAGTCAAATTTGTCTTATAATTTTCATGTATTCATGTGTTTTCTATTCTTATTTTTCGTCTATGAGTTAGTTCAATGATCAGCCTAAGTATAAATGATGCAAATGAACCTTATTCATTGAAAAGGTGTGTTCTAGGCTGAGTAAGAGTTAAAATAGTAGAATGTTCTAAGGGTGTTTCATCTGTTCATTGAAACCATGAAGAGGCATTGCAAGTTTAGTGTTTTGCTTGAATAATGCATTTTATTATTCAAATATTCCAGAAGTGTATCCCAAACCGTTGTAAGTTGATGTATAATCATCAATTCTTTAAAAACTGAGACTTTTTATTTTCAAAAGCACGTTCTCTCTTTTGTACTCCTCCACTTGATCTTGGTCACCCCTGATTTGCCGTGCGCCGTCCAGGGAAATTCTAGATGTCCATGCCAAAACGCATCCTACTTGGGTGCCCTCTCTTGTTCTCAAAATGAACAACTCACCATCAGAGACATCAGAGAAAGCCTTCTTAAGGAAGCTAAGTTAATCTTCAATCAAAGAGAAAAATGACAATCAGCGTCATCTTGAGGTAGAACTGGTTGTGGGTTCTTCTGTTTAGTCTTTAGCCTTAATTTGTGATTACTCAGCATAGCTTTTTGACTTTTGAACACAATAATATCATAGCTGAGCTCTAAAAGACTCGAAATATGAAGAGAAAACCACTTTAAGATGAAAACTGCAATCTTAGCAATAAAGTTTAAGTTGAGGATAAATCTGAAATCAAGAGAATTTGCCGCTGTTTTGGCTTCATCTAGTGGCGATTTTTGTAACCTTCAATTAAAATTTCTTATTGAAAAAGCCGTGCTTGAACTATCAACATCATGTATCAACAAATAGTAAATGATTTGTGATGGTTTATGGGGAGCTGTATACCTGGTTTGATAGTTCAGGGATAACCTATATAATAGTATAAATACATTTCATTTTCTTATGGAAATGGTTCCTGCGTTGTGGAGGTGTTGAAGAGGATGGAAGGGGAGTAACACTCCAGATACCACCACAGATACTTCTGTTTAGCATTGTTTCACTGAAGTTGGACTAATGGGTGAAGCAAGATTCCATCTACGTATTTTCCTGATTGTTATGAGGACTAAAATCCTTTGGAGAGCTGAATGTCAAAAGTTCATGAGACGAGTAAAAAGAGTGCTGGGACTTCTAAATACAAGGTGAAGAACATCCAGTCCACAAATATTAACACAAAAAGTTTGCGTGAATTCTTTGAAGACACATGTTCAACAGTTTTAGACGTTAATAAGGAATAAATGACGTTGTGTCAAAATATAGCCTCGGCCTCATACCATTTTGTCAAAAATCGGAGTTCGTGTCCACCCCTTTCAGGGGTTCCTGGATAGTTATACAAGTTTGGAAGTGTTTAAGAGATGCATAATAGGACCTGTCCTTTTTTTAAATGGATGTACTTTCCCAAATATTTGTGTGGTTAAAAGCATGCATCAAAATATAAAAGCAGCACATTTTAGGAGTTGATATTAATCTTAGTGAAAAAGATTATTAAACTTGTGCATTTACCAAAGATTATCACATATCACATATATTGTGGCAAAATTAGTGGCATGTGTGTTGCAAATTTCACTTTCTCCTTGAACTTCAGTACTTCTGTCAACGTGAACCATTGTCATCCCTGCATGGCCTTTTCTAAGACTTTGAATCCCCAGCTTTGATGTGTTTTATTTACAAACCATATTAACTGGAACCTTTGTTTGGGGTTTTGGCGATTTCATCGTTTAACGTATTGTCAGAATTGATTGAAAGAATGAATGAATGTTGATATCAAAATAAAATTTATTCATCTGTGACAGAATAAAGAAAATATCTTGCATTGGAGGAACTAAAAAGAACATCCCTTTTTGGTTCCAAATATTCTTTTTAGCTCGGGCATTATCTTTCGCGATATTAGCTGACTTTGTTGACGAACTTTTGTGTCGTTTCGTGTAGATTTGGCCTCATTGCGAGTTTTTACCCCAGGTTTATGAACGAGAAAGGCATTGTTGAGGACATGAAACTCGTAGTCTTTGACACACATAATGAAGCCCTGAAACAGGCAAAGGGTATGAGTTGGATTAGAGAATATTCAATTTTTTGATAACTTTTGTTATGAGCATACTGAATTGGTATTGATATTCTTAACAAATATAAGCTGTCTAGGACAGAGAACTCTCGAAACAAGGATAATGGATTTCTTGACGGGAAATATTATTTTATCCAAAGAAAAAGTATCATCGATATTGATTGCATTTCAATGTGAGTCAAAATTCTACTGAACCGGCAAAAATTAATCGAAAGAAAATAATGTACTTTGGAATGTAGGAAGGGCCAAAATATGCAAGAGGAAAATGAAGGGAAATGGGGAAACACTTCTGATACTTTTTCTTTATGTCGAATGAAAAAAAAGCATGGATCACTTTTTCATTTTTAAACTTGGTAATAATGTCCACATAGCCTTGATGAGGACTGCCTTGGCAATTCTAAATGATATTTGCCTTTTATGGTTACACCATCTTATGCCAAATTTGAGTTTAATTGTATCTACTTGCACGGATGTCTAAGCATTTTTTTCACGTTATTTCTGATCTTCAATCCAAATTGCAATCATAAATTGGAACGAATAGTGCATTGCAATAAGAGAGTAAAGTCAAGAAGTTCGCCATACAGTGCTTATGATGTGCCACTTTCGACTGATAAGCATAGATTTGCAGATAGCAACGGTCATACATTCGTTTTGGACAAACCAAGGATGCCTTGGACAAACTAAAGCGCCTGAAATTCTGATGGAGGGACTCTCATTGGAACTACAAGTGTTTTTAGATGAATCTTGCCATGGATTATACTTGATATTTCATTTCGATTGCCAAGGTTTTCATGCCCATTTGTAAGAAATTTTACCTATTCATTCAACCAAAAACCAGCTCAAGTCCATGGAGAGTTTCAAATGGTCCTTGACAACAGTTGACCTTGTACAATTTTTTTTTTAACAAAAGACTCAACTCGATCACTATTGGACTTCAAATCTGACAGGAATTATACCTCCTTCTACTACTACTACAACAACAACAACATTGGTCAGGAGGGCTAAAAATGTATTAAACAATAACAAAACACTAGTCCTCCTGAGTCAAAAAAAACCATATATTAACCAATTCAAGAGCAAATGGCTCTCCCATATCTGTTATGAATACACTGTAATCATGAAGTCCATGATACCAACAAAATCGTCAACTTTGTCCAAGGACCATTAGAAATTGTCCATTAGCAAACCCTTATCAACATTTGAGGCCAAGGTACTGAAACAAAATCATTTCAAGTATTATGGAAATTCCTGTGCACTATGAAATATGCCACTGACCCAAGGAATTAGAACAACTTTGTCTGCGAAAGGTAGGTTTAAATCAACAATGTTTTCAACAAGTATCTCTTTTGTTTAGTTTGAACACATTTCAACCTTACGTACATGCGTCATTTTATCGGCTTGACCCTCCCAACTTAGTCGCTCATCATACAATGGATCTGCGTGGGTACCAATAAAAATGGGTTCCCAATGATGGAACTCATTTTCTCGTTTGCCCACAGTGAACACTTCCATTTCAGCTGAAAAAAAAATCATTTTAAGAGTATTTTTGTTTGATATTTTTTATGATAGCTGACTTACTTTCACTCGAATCATTCATCCATTGGTTCCACTTGGGAATCTTGTGACAATGGGAACAGATGAGTTTGTGGAATGGTTGGATCACTTTCTCAGAATACATTTTCAGCAACTCTCTCTTGCTGTTTGGAAGGGATTGTCCAAGTTGGATCTCAAAAATGGGACTGACAAACACTTTGGGTCTAGGTGACCTAAGTATGGGATCATTTCTTCTTATCATGTTTAAGAAGGACGGAATGAGACCTGGACTAGGATACAATTCGATATCGGAGGGAAAGATGAAATATGAATTGGCCGATTCCCTAGCTACATTACGAGCGACATTCACGGGATAGCTCAGTTGGTGAATGTTCTTAAAAAGGCTCTCTTTGGCTGGAAAAGCGTCCGAATGGTTAAAGCCATTACATTGGATCGTAGCATTATGAATCTCCTCCGGCTTGATCAATTTTTCTTTGGATGGAGGCAAATAAATGTGGTCGAAAAACAAATGGAATGTAACGAGATCTTTCACAAGATTGGACTTCGAGCACTCGCGTTGATACAATATGGCCTTGACAGCCTTATTAAAGTCTGTCCCTGGAGCATATACTGATAAGCTGACAGGACCTTGCCAACGTTCCAGAAGTGGTTCCAAGTTGTTAAAAAAGGTCGGATCTGCATGTGTCGTATAGGTAATAGTTTCATTACAATTAAAGCTACGCTGGGCCGGAATATAGTTTTGGAACACCCAGTATGAACCCCTCGCGATGATCTTGGGAGTGATGTCCTTGTTTAGACAATGTAGATCCTGGTTCACCGAAAATTTGGGACCAGCCTCAAATTTTCGAGGTGACGAAAGGCTGTTTGGATTTTCTTTGCCATCGATTTGAGGGCTTCGAAAAACTGAACCATCGCCTTTGGGTTCGCTTGAGTGTTTGAGAATGTAACGAAGAATGTGAAAGCGAGTGTCTGGATGCCGTTTTCGGGTTTCAGATGTGGACTTTACAATGTTCTCCAAGCTCAAGAAGCTCCATGTGAAAATGCCAGATATGATGAGGCATGTTACAAGAAGCCATAATCCGCGTATGGACTTCACATGCAACATGTTGAAGCATCAATAAAACAGTCCTGAAAAAAAAAACAAGTGGAATGACTTGAAAATTTGACAAGAGTGCCATCCTTGACTCTTTAATATGAAATAATCCTCCCAAAGCCCTATTTCAAAGGGCTTGAAATTGAGCGCATGTTGATCAAATCCTAAAAGGCGGATGAACAAAACTAAATAGAAACACAAAAACAAGAATTTAAAGTCTGAATGACAACAAAATTTGTGTTTTACAGTGATCTTACATTTATGTAAACAGTTGAATAGGCGATTTTGTTAGTGACTCCCTGCAATTGTAAATAATATTTTAGAATCACATGACTAAATATGCTTCAGCCGAGAAGCACGGAAATCATGGAGTAGGAGGCTAGCAATGAGAATTATGATTTCCAGCAGAAACGAACCATTTGCGTTCTTCTGCAAATGAGACCTAGCTTGCATTGAGAAGAACACATTTTTAAAATTTCAGCCCGATCGAATGCCTTCTCAAACTTATGTACTGAAGAGAGCATAGAATGAATGAACTCGCCCTTTTGTGGTAAAGCAATAACCAGGGCCACCAAATTTTGGTAAAAAAAATTTGCCAAAAATGTATTTTTTTGGTAGTTTTTCTTGGAAATAATGTAATGAAATCGGATTTTTTCGTAGTTTTATTGGTTGTTTGGTAAGTTTGTTTTTAAAGCCTTTTCTCATTTATTAACATAAAAACAGTGTGGTACAATCAGGGCCACCAAATTTATGCAAAATATTTTGCCGAAACGTATTATTTTTGGTGTTTTTTGAGAAATGACGTAACAAAATTAGATTTTTTGGTATTATTGATAATATCACCTAAAAACTGCCCTTTTATGTACTTGCATCATCTAAATTTTATTTCATAGGTAGGAAAAGATGCCAAAATGACCACCATATTTTGTCACAATTGTTGCAAATATAACAGCCTCTATTCTTATTTTCATTTTTGACATCCTTTTTGTTGATCACTCTCAACGGAAGAGGCATTTTTTCTACATTCTTTCGAAATTTGCCATATTTTTGTATTTTTCGACAAAAATTGCACATTGTTTGTGACTACAATGTAAAATACCATTTAAACAACCCAGCGGGTCTGAGGATTAACTAAATATACCTGTTAAAAAAATTAAAACACTATCTTTTTGCTTCTTTATCTTGCTTTTTTTTGGGGGGGGGGGCGGATTTTTCAATACCGCTACAAGGAATGGGATTCCCTGTAAAGAGAGTTAGAGAGTTAATCATTATTATAGTTTCAATAATTAATGTTTATATGAAATTTGATCTACCAATGAGTTACTGTTGGCAGATCTATACAACCCTTGTATGGTGGGTTGGTCAGGAATCGTATTTAAGAATTTGTCCAATCCTGCCTTAAATGCTGTTAGAGGATCAGCTCCTACATATTCCCGACGAAGGCAAATAGGCAACAAATTGAACAATGAAGGAGCCCGATAAAGAAGAGAGGAGGACTTCATTGATCGAATTAGCCTTGATTCCTTAGGATTTGGAGGTGCTCTCGAGCGCACGTAAAACCTCTACGATCGCTACAACTGATCTCAAATCCTGGGTTAGGACAGAGCCCATGAATGCTCTTGAAAACATACAGTATCAGATACCTTTCATACCTTCTCTGAGTACTGTACAACCCTAACTTCTGGAGCCTCTCCCAATATGAGAGCTCTCTCATTCCTGTGATGTTCCTAGTAAAACATCTTTGGACCTGCTCGACCTTTTGCAAACCTGCTGAACTCATTGGAGCCCAAATGGGTGAGGCATATTCAAGATGCGGCTGGACAATCGACTTGTACAGAGTTAGCATCGTAATACTATCTCTGGACTTGAAAGTGCGATAGATCCAGCCGCACGTTTGAAATGCCTTCCCCACTTTCAACTGGATATGCTCATCAAACTTTCCATCATCTTGGACGACAACTCCCAAATCTCTCATGGACGATACCTGCTCAATATCACAACCTCCATTGTCTTTGAGTGGAACATCTAATTTTGACGCCCCATACGTCATTGTGCGGAATTTTATCCCGTTCAATGCCATGTTACTCTCGCCAACCCAAGAGTAGACCTTCTTAAACATTTCGAGTCCTGCCCATTCCTTCCACAAACTAATTTTGTGTCATCAGCATATGAAGAAATACTGGCTTTTGTTCTAAAATTCTGGAGAGGAGCAATAAAGAGAATAAACAAGAGCGGACCTAAAAGTGAACCTTGCGGAACACCTGACCTGACATCATACATGCCGCTAAAAGATCCTTCGACTTTAACTATTTGCTTCCTTTCGCTTATAAAACTATCAATCCAAGTCAGGACCTTACCCTGGACCCCTAACTCTTTGAGGTGATCGAGCAAAAGACCATGATCTACCTTATCGAAGGCCTTGGCAAAGTCAAGATAGACTACATCAACTGACTCATGACTTTCGAGCCCTTCAATGATTTGCTCAATATGATCAACCAATTGGGTTACTGTGCTAAAATGAGCTCGAAACCCATGCTGTCCAGAAGGAATTAAATCATGGACTTCCAAATAATCTACAAGCTTGGACTTCATAATCTTCTCAAAAACCTTTGCAACGCTGGAGGTCAGAGAAATGGGCCTATAATTACTAGGGAGTGACTTATCTCCGCCCTTAAAAATTGGAACGACATGAGCTACTTTTAGAGAGGAGGGAAACTTGCCCTGATCTAAAATGCAACGCATCAAATAGGAGAAAACAGGGGCAAGAATCTGTGAACATTTCATCAGAAACTGAGATGTCACACCATCAGGTCCAGGAGAACTCGAGAGCTTTAAGCTCTTGATGGCCTCAAAAGCATCTTGATCTGTGACTACCAGATCCTCCAATCGATTATCCTGACTATCAATGCCAGTCTCATCAAAAACATTGCTACAGTCATGGCCTGCTCTGACTACCCTTTTTGGAATTGAAAATACACTTGAGAACTGATCTCCAAGCATACTGGCCATAACCTCACTATCATTGACGGTTTTACCGCCGACCTCAAAAGGTCTACGTGAAATCAGACAATTTTCCATATCATATCCATCAAAACAGGCAATTTTTGCACATTTATTTTATTTTTTCCTTCCTTATGTAATTTTGGACAAAAATCGCAGATTTTGGTAATTACATTGTAAAATGTAATTTACATCTATCTGGTGGCCCTGGCTATAACCACAAAAAGGCCAGTTCATTCATTCTCGGTAGGGTTTGCACTGAACTTTGAGAGAGCATAACTTTTGACTCCGACATTCGATTGAGCTGAAAATTGAAATACGTATTCTTGACAACATATGCAAGGTCTCATTTCCAGAAGAACGTAATTGAATTGTTCTTACTCGAAATCATTATTCTCATTGCTAGCCTCCCACTCCATGATTCCAGTGCTTCTTTCTTCAGCTTAAGTCCCATCCCAAATGCACAATGTAGACTTGGTGATTTATGAACAACTTCTGAGGGTCATTTATCCTAATCTAACCTAGAGGTCTCAGAAAAATGATATTCGGAAATTGTTTGTAAATTGCCACTTCTACATTATAAAAAAATGGGGTTTTAATTTGCACACATTTAGGTACATGTTTCGAAACCAGATATTACGATTTCAGGTCGCCACTAAAGTTCGCAAAGCAAATCTGAAGCGTTCTAACTAAAGTGACATTTCTTTCTTTAGGATTGTCATTGATACATCTCAGGTCAATTGTTAATTGACCTGTGCGTTCACTAGTCAAACAAGAATAAATATCTGTGATAAATCTCTAGTCAATGAAGTAAACTTTTGTCTCTTAGAGTGAGAACCAACTATCTGTCCTAAATATTATGAAGTACGCCCATTTATGAACATTCAAGCTAAGAATTGGATATTTTTTAAAACTCTTGAATAATCAATATTGCGTATTTTTTATCTTTCATTTCTTGAATTGGACTTTGGGGCTTACTTTTTTGCACCTTGAATAGGCTTTTTACAGCTTTCAGACTTGCTCAAATCCTCTCTGATTGAGATGTAGTTTTGATCACATTTGTCAGGTTTTTTTTGACAGAGGCATGCTTGTCAAAAGAAAGAAATTCGATAATTTCTCGAATCACGGAGAAATACCAAATATTTCATGAGTAATCGATTGAACATCAAAATACTGAATGTGAACCTTGGCTAACGATTTTATTGTTTTCGCTTCATAAGAGCACTGCTCACTTTAATATTCTGGAAATATTAATAATATAATAAACCCAGAAATATGTGGGATATTATGGAATTTGACCAATCGCAATCTTTTGCATGAACAAAACCATCCAAATGATCTACAGGGTAGTCATAAATTAATATCCCCAAATTTTTTTAGCAACAATTTATGATGAAACAAGATGTTAAAGCGACTTTTTGCTCAAAATAACAAGAAAATTAGAGGTATTTGCCTTTTTTTGACAAACCAAACCCAGAATGGGTACACAAGTCATAAATTGAATGTATTCTTTATATACGTACTTCATGTATCCAATGAGAAATATTTCGCAATAAAGATAACTGTTTTTTTTGTTTAATGGTCTTGTCATTCATTTTGTCAAAGCATTAAAATCCAAACCTTTTGTTTTCAAAAAAGACACAAGTTTAGCTTTAAAAATATGCGAATATTGCTTATAAAACGTTTCCTATTAATGCAGTGTGTATTGTTTATTGAGTATTCCATTATGACCACCTTGAAGTGCATCACGAGTATTGGAAGTAGATGAAACTTTTTCGGAAGAGCAAGCGCATTTGTTTCAAGTAGAAGCAAAATATTGGTTCAAGTCCTTGTTGGTATTTATTCACAATAAAAATTAAATGTGCATGAATTTGATAAAGCTCAAGTCAAGGTTTCCAATGGTCAAACTTCAAGAATAAATTGTTTTAGGAGCTTCTTACCCTTCCACCCCTTCGGTCCACTTTTAAATGTGGAAAATTTCGACTCGCCACGTTTTTTTACGATTATCATCCCCGTTAATGATCCTGTTTTATTGTCAGCCAAGTGACTTTAAAATCTTACTCGATAGTGCAATCTAGCTTAATCATATCCCATTCCCTCCTGATATTAATTTCTGTCACATCAAAAAAGCAAAAAAAGCTTTGCAATTGATGGTTTGATCCATATGACAAATACTACGCCATAACTAATCGAATCAACCCACTATTCAAAGGTTGTACAGATCTACCAACTCATTGGTAGATCAAATTTCGTATATACGTTGATTGTATAAACTATATTAATCATTAACTCTCTTTACAGGGAATCCCCATTCCTTGCAGCGGTAATAAAAAATCCGCTCAACGACCATGTTCAAAACAGAAAGAGTTAGAGAACAGAGGGTAAAAGAAAAGGCAAAAAATGTAATTTCCTTACACGATAAAATCATAAATGTGATCATCGTTTTTACGTGTGAAATACCTGAAAACTCATTGACATGGTTTTGACGTTTACCTGACATCTGTAATCAGTTAAAATAGGGGTTAATCAGGAATGTTATTTAAGAAGGTTTCCCCTCCTATCTTAACGATAGCATTCTTCTTTCTGGAGTATTTGTTTTTCCATTAGGTATGTATAAACCAGGGGTCGGCAACCAAAAGAAGGCAAAGGCCTACGAACGTAACTGAATTTGCAGCAAAGCCAACATTCTCAAAATAGCGAAATTGTAATCAAGTTTGCAAAAAGAAAATTCAAAAGAAATCTTGGAGCTTGCAAAAAATTGCTGGAAAAAACTATGGCAGGAAGTGATTTTTAATGCTTGCAATTGGAACCCATCATATTCATAGGGGTTTGAACAAGGGCGCTAGACCCACTTTATGTAATGAGAAAGAATTTACTTGGGGGCCCACCAAAAACGTAAACTTAACTTGGGTCTACAGGATTAAAGGAACATAGTGTTTGCTACTTTTGTGCAAAAAAAACATTCAACACTTTTAAGAGCGTGGAATGAGCTTGGAAAGGAAAGAGGAAACGTAGCAGACAACACAATGGTTCCAAAAATACACACAAATGACACTACTTAGAGGGTCGACACCGTTAAAACTTCTATCAACATTAGACAATCTTGATGTACATTAATTTGCACCAAAAAAACTCAAAACAAGTGAGGAAGGTCACATATCAATAACATGAAACGTAATGGTGTGGAGGTTAAAGTTTTTAATTCTATAGGTAGACGTATCATTCTGATTGTTTTTGTCCTGGCCATCTCAGTAACACCACCAATAGTAATTCATATTTTTTATGTCTGTTTTTGCACTTATATCTACTTACTGATTCATTACTCCAATGCGTTCTTCTCTCTGTGTTTTGGTGCAAAAAAAAGGACATCAAGATTGCATTTTGTTAGAAGTTTTGACGGTGTTAGTTGAATCTCTAGATTCAATATGAACTCACGTTCATTTCCTGACCCAATATCTCGTTACATACTCAAAACGTAGATAGTTTCTTCAAGAGCAGAATGGTCATTGTACAGTAGTGCTCTAGTTTCAAATAGATTTTAATCAAGACAACTTTAAGGTTATTGGCCAAAATTGACACGTCATACTGAGGTACAGTTTGGGAATGTAACTTTGTGACTTACCATCAACATACGTAGGATATCATTTTGTGGGATTAGAGTGTACAACACTATTGTATGGCCCCTCGCAATGAAACGAGATGAAATAGGGTGCGAAAATAACTAAAGATAGTACGCCACTGAATCACTGTTTCGTGTCAAATATTAAACCAGAGAAACCCAGGACTCGAGTGGGTACTGCCAAAGTGCATGTACCACTAAACATGTTCGTTTGAGGGCGTGTGTTCGTTTTGATAGAACGATACGACAAGGCAGAGGGGGCACGCTTTCCAAGTCTTCTGCTCACTCTATTTTTATCTTGCGAGATGGAACTATGCGAGTCTGGACATGAATACAATATGTACTGAATGAGGCCAACATTTCCATGACTAGCAAAAGCATGAAGAGAAATGTGGGGTTCATAAGTGATCAATGAAAAACAACTTGATGTCAGTAAAATATTCAACATAGGGGAAGATTATGTCGTGCAGTTGGTTGACATGCAACCAAGCTCACTCGGGTTCATGAGTTCGATTCCAGGTCTTCCCCTCCAAATCAAACCACCAAACCATTAACCCAGAATGGGCCCCACTGTACAATCAAATTAAAGTGTATTGAATTTATACTGTATATAATGTAAAAAAGATTATTATTGAAAGGAATAGAGTTTGACACAAACAATGTGGTCCAAAAATCTTTGAAACTTAAGTTTTCCAACCTTTTAAGATTGCAATTACCCAACATAAGAAATACAAATGGGGTACTCTTACCTAATCCAGCTGTTGCAGTTGTATTAAGTCAAACCTTTATGTTGCCTCATTTGACAGATCAAGAAGAGTGCTTTGTGTTAGAATTCTTACTAGGTTTGAGATCTCAAATTGTGACTATCCTTTTGAAATCACATCAATTTGATGAATATATATTGTTGCATCATTGATAGTGGTCAATAAATGGACAAATTTACACATACCTGACATGGCATTTTGCTTTTACAAAATTTGCAAAACTTAATTCTGTTGTAGTTGCATGACTAGAGAATATTATTGTGAACCATTAGAAAAATAAAATAAACTAGAATCAAAACATCTTAATTCAGATTGAAGTTTTTCCGTAAATTGGAAAAGCTGAACCAGAAATGTCACACCATAGATTGTTGTTGTTTGGGAAATTGAATGATGAGCTTTGAAGTTGTAATGCCCGGGTCACTGAAACAAATAGGGATCTGATCAAAAGACTTAAGTAGTACAACAGAAATGACGATTCCCTTAAACAACCCTTCACACCTTTCCAACAATTCCAATCATTAATTGACCAATTTCAGGGTTTAAAACCAACCTCATGGATATGAGGTGGACAAGTGGATAATAATAATACAGTGGACAAATTTGGTCCTGACCACATAGGAAAGAATCCGTGAATGCAATGTTTTCCGATTTGCTTGATTTGCTGACAATATGCCCAAACTCACCCACCATTTTATGTAAACTTGAAACTCACTTTTTAAAAGAAATGTCCCGGTCCATGGATAAAGATTTGACAAAATCATGAAATAAAATTATTTTTGTTTATTTTTAGAAGAAAAAATCCTTGAAAAACTGATGACATAGTATCGAAATACAACTTTCAAGATAGCAGTACTTTTGTAGCAAAATTGTCTTCTTGCCCACTCAAATGTGGCGCTGTCTATGATTGAATTTAGGCAGCAGCTGTCTTCTTCACGAATGTCCCATTGAATAGCAAGTATTTTTTTAAACAATTCCATAAATTGATGAATCAAATGTTCATTCCATCATTTTTTGTGCTCTAATGCCACATCCAGATGTATTTCCATTACTTAACCTCCTCCAGTATTTACGAGGTTCTTGAATGTGGAACACAGAGGTGACGCGCGCCCATAAGAGCTCAAAAGTTTCCATCTCCTCTATTCCTGGGTATCCTTTCAGCTGTTTTTGCCTTCTTTAGCCTTTATTTAATTCGTTCCCTCCTTGTTCCTTGTGAGCTAGAGCCCATGTCCGCTGCCCAATCTCCTAGCTGTGCCGGCTCTAGTTGCAAGGGTCTGTTAAGGCCCGGCAATACTGCAATGGAGAGTGGACCCTGGTCCTCTCAATCAATCCGCAGCACTGGATTCTCCCACAAGTAACCGTTGCTGCAAGGAGGCGTGATGACGAAACAACGTAAACCCTCACCGATATCACACAAAAATGGGATCAACTTTAGACCAAACATGAGAGTACCAATGTGACTAGGCTCCATAGCGATCATTGTCAATCTAGTTATTTGGTCATATTGTTCAAACAATAATTGGTGTGGTAGAAATACAGCTTGTTCTAACACTTTCTGAACTCTTGTCTCATGGGAGAATCTTATTGTGGGAAAATAGTCACATTGTTCTTGGTGTCTGACAAGGGCTGCTTAAATGGATTCAGTATCACGCATACGATTTGTTGAGGGACCAGTTTCAAAATGGGCAAAATTGAAGCATGAAACATCGACATTTTTCAAATCTCAAATAATTACGTCACTCATAAAACTCAGAGGTTTTGACTATTAAGGTAATATTCTATCAAAAGTGTTTGTATTCTGAGTGATGTTATAGTGTACTATATTGTGCTATTTTGGCACATCTTTGAACGAACTGATTTGTTCCTTGAGACCGAAAAGCTATGTTAAAGCTTTGGATTCTCAGCATTGGTAAAAAATATTTTTTGTGCTTTTCGGTCAAAAGTTAATAAATAACTCAGGATTCAATTCAAATTCAAAAAGTGTTTTTATTTAATTTTAATTTACAAGATACGTTCAAATTTCCTCTCTATTTGCAAAAAAAAGTTTTTTTCAAAAACATTCTCTGTAGCAGGGTTTATGCATGTAATACCTTGCTCCCCGGATCTTTAATTCACAAATGCAAACCAACCTCAAAAAACTTGGAGGAAGCGAATGCTCGAATTAACACGTGGAACGAGGTATACTGTAAAGTTGATTGTAACATGTTTTTAATGAAATCTGATACGGAAAAAAATAAATGCAAGTAAATGCAGATGGAAAACAAAATAATTTAGTTATCAACTTAAACCATTTTGGCAAGGACTTCCGCTTTAGATTATTAGTGGATCTACCCTAGTAATTTCAGATTTAACGATAAAATAGGATAGGTCAGAGCACTTTTAAAACGATAATG
The DNA here is from genome assembly GCA_010645155.1 of Tigriopus japonicus. NCBI lineage: Eukaryota > Metazoa > Arthropoda > Copepoda > Harpacticoida > Harpacticidae > Tigriopus > Tigriopus japonicus. The sequence goes on from CM021318.1 coordinate 5,592,972, forward strand.
AGAGATGGAAAAATGATTTGTACGTCTTAAATGGCTTTAAGAAAATGGCATGAATCTCCTTTGGTTTGATTTAAGTGGAATGATGTAAGTCTCTTTTTTTTCAAGAACATCAAGGGGCATGTTCTGAATTGAGACCTCATGTATGACTCCACGTTCTTCTTCTTACAATACAATTAAAAGTTGGATTTAATTTAGATCAAATGTGACGTCGATGTGATATTCCAACTAATGTCTCACTGTGTTCGGAAATCAATAAAATGCCAGAAAGTTTTGCAAAGCGTTCACTTCTAAAAAAATGTTTTCATTATGTATTTGGAAAAATGTACATCAATAGAGGTTGTGAACAATTCCAAATCTAGTGAAATCTAGCCCTTTTATCCTCATATCTGTGCTGGTCAGCTAGGCCGAAGTGTAGAGGAACAGTAGGGTAGCCAAAATGAGAAGATAAGCAAGTGCTTGGTGGGGGGGTTTGTTAAACCTAGTCAAGAAATATATGCGTAGAAATCTCTAAAGACAGTTACGTCAAGTGACTTTACTTAAAGCTAATGTTCTGGTTAGGATAATATACTTTTGCATATTTAAGATGACAATTGTAAAATGATTATCAATATGTGACCAATATGTGATTGACTTTGAGCTTTTACCTCCCTTTTGTTTGTCTCCACTTATGGGGGGAAATTGTTACACCGATATATTTAGTTCACATTCTCTATACTTTATACATGGGCATCACTAGAGCGGTAAAAATGTTGAAGTTTTTTACAGTTGAAAATACACCAGAAAAAAAAGTTTTTGCAAGCCACGACGTGGGTCGAATTTTTTCTTGCCATTTTGTTCTCGGTATTTTGGTTGAGAATTTTTGGACAAGTTGATCCACGTAAAAATGTTGGCCAGCTTTTCATATTGGATCCAAATATTGAAAAAAAAAACTTAAGCCTGAGAACGGGAAAGAAGTGTAAGCACAGAAATGTACAAAAAGAGGAAAAACTTTTTTCAAGCCGAAAGAGCCTAGAAGAGGAAAGGGTGAAACTTTTACGTAAAGTCCTCACACTAGTTCTTAAGTTCGTAAATCAACTTCAAATTGCCTTTCAATCAATGTAAACTAATTTTCCAACCACAACTGAGAACAACCCCTAAATTCATTCATTCTGAGAGCTCTTCATAAGCAAAATTAGCTTCCCTTACAAAGGAAAATAATCAATCTCAGAGTGCAACATTCAGCAAACATTCATTTTGATTGGTTTTGGATCTCCACTCTTAAAACCTCCACGGAGGTCTCGAATCAATTGCTTCAGGAGTTTTGGTCTTCTTCCTTGAACGTCTCAAGAAATTATGAGCTCCTCGATGACCTGATTGAGCTCGGATTCGTCGAGAACTTCGTCCTCGAAGGCGTTTTTTCCTCTCTGTTCGTCGAGCTAAACGTTCTTTAGCTTTTTCTTCATCTCTCTCTGCATCTTTGTCATCTTCAGTGTCCGAATCATCGGCATCTTCCTCGTTATCCCTCCATTTGGAAGTGTAGTGGAAGAGCTTGCCAAATTTCTGAAAAGGTCGAGCGATTCAAGAATAAGTGAACTCACTTATGTTAATGTTATGATTAGATTAGGATCCCTAGCATTGTGTTTTTATTGATGCTTTACTACCAAAAAATGTCAACAAAGTTTGCCAGCAGAGTTATTTTTTGTGGCTGTTTGAAGCTGTTTATGGTCTACCATTGAAAGAAATACCATTGTGCCTTTAGAATAAGAAATCTTGAGGAATCCAGGAAAATGTGAGTTGCAGTCTCAACTCAAGACCTCATGGGGTCTTTATGAGCTTTGACATGAATATCGTACACGAGCGAGGTATTGACAAACCCAAAACAGCTTACAAAATTTTGAGATTCGTCAGCTGTAAGCTGCGAGCATCTTTTTCTTGTTTTGATTTGCATAGAGTGACCGCACATCATGCATTGAAATCTGCCTCTTCTCTATCGTTGGTCAAGACGAGCTTGATGAATCAAGTTTTTTCAAGAGCCGAAAACTCGAACCCTTATTTCTTGCCAGCTGCTTGAACAGTTTTTCTCTTTGTTTTGATACTGTCGCTTGATCGTCCTTTGAATTAGTCACTTAAGGCTGGTTTGCAAAGTCTAAAGTGTTACCCTTGTTGAATCTGTCAATCCTCAAGATCTGGGCGAGTCATCTCTCTTTGTATCAATCAATGTAGTTTTCTGTAGAGATTGATCGAAACGTGTCTTCTCGACAGACAAAAATGAACTTTCACACTCATTGATAAGCATCTCACGATAAGAAGGAGAAATCTGAATCTAATACACTACTGCATACTCATTTTTGGCAGGGTTACCTTCTTCAAAGCATAGTGGCGATCTCTTTTGCAGAATCTGTAGCCTACGACGATGATTGAAATCAATGGGACAGCCACAATCGGAATTAATCCAATGACCCATCCAACAATGTTGGCCCATTCTGGATATTCGTAGTCGTCCCGAGTCAAAGGGTTGTGTTCCACCCAAGAATAGACCAAGATGAACTGAAAACAATCTTATTACATGCCAATCAATGGAATAGGATTTTGATTTGACTATTTACCAGAATGATCAGAGGTGAAACGGTCGTAAACATGACGGTCATGTGTCCTTGGAGCCAAAAACTTGGCTTGAAATCGAACATTTCCTCCAGATCACGATAGAACCGACGAAGGCCATAAATGTAGGACACGATGATCAATTCCATGAGAGCGATGAACAGGAAAGCCCAACCTGCTCCGTAATAGTCCAATAAATCGAGTAAATATCCACCGGCCTAATTGAGAAGAACGTTTACTCTGTTTATTAACCTTCAACCTTTGAGATTGCGAGATTGGTATCGTGATTGTAAACTACCTTAACACTACTAGTTTGTCGTCACGACACTAGGATGTTATTGATTGATGGCAACATAATTGAATTCTAAATCTCCTTACCCTTGTAGTAAGAGGCAAACCAATAAGAAAGCCTAGAATGGAAATCACCAAAACCACAATCCATTTCCGTTTCCGCCAAGAAGGCTTCAAGTCCAAAATTCCTGAGGCTAACGTCTCGACAAAAGTAAATTGAGAGTCCAATCCTACAGGGAGCGAAAAGAGAAATCGTCCGAATTCCAAGGCTAGTTTTTTAAGACGCAAAGATCGATCTTAAGATCGTACTTTAGTACTGTAAGTTCGATCTTGAGATCGATCTGTGCGATTAAAAAACTAGCCTCCAAACTTTAACTAAATTATTTTTTTCCATACCAAGGGTAAACAACATGGCGAAGAATAAGACTGCCCAAACTGGAGCTGCTGGTAGGCGTGTTACCAGATCTGGATAAGCCACAAAGGCCAAACCAGTGCCGCTCTTGACTACATCTTTGACATCTACGCCGAGTTCCGTGGCAAGAAATCCCAACACGGAGAAAATGGCAAATCCGGCGAAAATCGAAGTCCCACAGTTGCACAAGCAAACGATAAAGGTGTCTCTATAATGAAGAAATGCTGTCAAATACGAAGGGTGTCCCAAAAAGAATGCAAATGGCTTAATAACATGAGAACAGTTAACAGTTTGATGTAAGCAATCATTAAAAGCTAGTTTGAACAAGATCATAGTCTCGAGATTTGACCTATTTCCAAAAGTGCAACCACCCCTTGAAGCAGGTAGCAAAGAAATCTTTAGAGGTGTTTTTGCTGACTCCTACCAGAGTTTTCAGGAGGCCTTCCAGGTTCTGGATATTGTTCTTTTCCAGCTCTTTTTCCTCAATGGGAACAACAAAAAGTTACAAAATGCCATATCCAAATTACTTGATGATCAGTCCTCAATTTGTAACCTTTTGTGGATCACAAAGACCTTGGTCTACAATTTTTTAAACGTGAAAAAGTGGAAAAGGCTACAAATTTAGTAGCCAAAGCACTGAAATTTTAAGAGATGATAATTTCTTTAAAATTGTTCGTGTAGATTAAAAATTAGAGGGTCGTTGGCATTCTTTTTGGTATCCCCCTCGAATAGTGATGGATCGAAAAAAGGCTTTGGATAGAACCCAGAAGACCCTGACGAAAAATGGACATTTCATAACTTACAGTGAATTCTCCTTAAATTTTTAGATGCCGATAGCATGTCATGAATTCTCAAAGAAATCGAACCATAACTTCTACTTTTAGCAAGATTATCTAATCCCTATCCAGAAATCTATTTTTTTAAATATGGTTGCTTGTTTTTGGTTTTGAAATCGCTTCGTGTTAGAGACCCTAGGGTCGCTATTTCTTGGTAGAGACGCTTTATTGTAAGAGACGGGCGGGGTTGAGACAGGCGTCAATGACGTCACGCGAATTGCAACATTTGATTGGCTGATACACTTTTTGGCGTCGTTTTCAACATTTCAATAAAACTCTTAACATTGGGCAAGGCCATTTGAAAAGGAATCAGTGAAACGTCTGTTAGTCAATTTTTTGCGTCCAAAGCATGGAAAGTGTCGTTGTTTGGAAATGTTTTTGCTTTAGGATTTTCTCCATGCGGCCTGAGCCCAAACCCTGTCTCTGGACACCTAGCATCTCTAGTTCTTGAGCCTAATCGAGGACTTCGTTAAAGAAGTATACTGTAGATGGTCACTTCATTTAAGAAGGATTGAGATGGTCATTAAGAAAATAAGGAATTCTGATTTGAATGAAATGATTGCGTTTATCTTTCTTTGGGTAGAGATTTGGACCTCACACAGTTCACATTTTTGACTTTCAGCTCAATCGAACAACAGAGCCAAAAGTTAGACGTCTTTATAGTTCAGGCAAGAGCAAGGACAAAGTAAATTCATTAGACCTGTTCTTACGAGATCTTGCAACAATTAGTGTGTACCTGCTTTTGCCTGAACTTAGGCCGCATGTTAACGCACTTAATTCAAAAGTGAGAGTATACCAAAATCAAGTCGAATTAGCATTCGTCGAGTATGTACTCTCCCTAACTGCTGTGTTTCAAACAGAGGAGTCGTCACGAGTATTTGCTCGAGGCCGGTTAATCTGACTTGATTTTGGTGTACTCTCGCTTTTAAATTAGGTGTGTTAACATGCAGCCTAAATGTTATAGACGGATAACTTTTGACTGGCTAGTTTGATTGCGATGGAAATTGATGGGTACATTTTTGCTCATTCTTTGTAAAGTTTGTATGAACCATAATAAAATGCCTCAAATGGGAGAAACATGTTACATTTTATCGTAAGGTCGGTTCAAGTCTGACTAGATTCTTCTATTATAATTGAAAATGTTCAAATGAAATTAGCTCGAGCGTAAAGTCTTAGCTTGGTTTAATGAACGACTTTTTGGTTTTCTATGTTTACCGAAAAATGTTCTTGTCAAAGTTGTTGTAAGAGGCCATAGTGATCAATCCTCCACTTCCCACGCCCAAAGAGAAGAATATTTGAACGGCTGCAGCCTCCCAAACTCTGATGTCCTCCAAGCGATGCCATTCCGGAATGATGTAGAACTTGACTCCTTCCCAGGCTCCAGGAAGAAGCACAGCCCTAAAGAATAGGATCACCAAGATAATGTACGGAAATGTGGCGGTGAAATAAACCACTTTCCCCGAACTGTGGACTCCATTGATCAGGCACAGGAAGATCACAAACCAAGCTCCTAATAGACATAGAACTAGCTTCCATTGAGGCACACCCCAATCATCGATTCCACTAGATTCATTGAGTACTTCATTGGTGTAATATTCTTGGGCAGCTAAAAAGGTTCCAACAATGTTTTCAAAGCAATGCCTAGAACTCTTCTTTGCGCAAAATTGGATTGAAATGTCCAAAGTGAACCATCTTACCTGTGTTCCTGATTCCATGAGGAATGTCAAAGGCATCCGTGAAATCGCCTTGTCGGTCAAGTTCCACGCAATCTTTAGGATTGATATAGATTCCTGGTTCGTAGTTGGTTGCTATGACTCTTTGACAATTGGGTCCATCAGATTCCAATACATCCACAGGTCTTTGGCAACCATAAAAGTAGCTCAGATTGCCCTCGATCTGACTAATGATTGATCTGCCAGTGATACATCCACCTCGATGGTAAATAATCTCATCTGGTCCACTCGACGATGCTTTTGTTTGTTTGCGATACTCGGTGCAGTTTTTGTAGTCATTTATGCTAAAACAAACTTTGAAAAAAAAGAGATATGTAATGACGGCTTTTCAAGGTTCCTGTTTGATCAAAATGTGGTTTTGTCACAGTGATGCACATTAGTGTTGCCTGTTTTAATTTAAAATGGGATTTACAAAATTAATATGTTAACACAAAATACTATGCCGCAAGGCATAGTTTGATGGAGTTTTTTAATCTCCAGAAATATGATTGGTAAAGAAAAATATTTGTATCAACAGTGATTCACTTTAATACAAATAAACTAATAGAAATAAACTTTATTTGAGGACATGCTCGGAAATCTCTCTGCCCATTCGACAATCACCATTTGCTTGGCATCTCTGATAATTTGTTTTTTTTTCGATTTTTCGACTCCTTTTACCACAGCTGCCGGCTTATGCACATGTATTAGCAAACTCAAATGCGAATAGAGTGCATGCGTTTACTAAAAGGAGCTTAGGCTTGACTAAGCGGTAATAAAACTCACAATCCGTGTTGAAGCTACTGTCACAAGTTTCCCATGGGAGAGTTCCGGTGGTAAATGAAGCGATCATGTAATAGATAGTCCATGCCAAGAGCATATTATAGTAAATTGCCACCACAGCACTGGCAAAAAAGTTGGCAAATCCAAGCCCTGGAATATTCAACGAAAAATAAATTGCCATCTATTAAGCTTTCTGTAGGTGATTTCTACCCGCAAAAATGGGAGCAATATTCGCATAGATAGTAATAGGTCCCATAGCCGAGTACTGGCCCAATGCCAATTCCATAAAGAAGCAAGGGATCCCAATGAAGAATAACATGATCACATAAGGAATCAGAAATGCTCCACCGCCGAATTTGTAACACAAGTAAGGGAATCTCCAAACATTTCCCAAACCGACGGCGTAACCCAAACAGGATAGAATGAAATCGAGTTTGCCAGACCATTTCCCTCGATCGTGAGGATTTCGTTCCGATGATCTATCTCGGGATGGATGATCGTCCTCGTTTTCGGAGTCTGATTTCTTAGAAATTGCTTCAGACTCATGTGGACTGCGTGCATGGACATCCTAAAATGGTGGTTGACAGTGATAAAAGGGAATTGAAGAAAAGGATAACTTGGCAAAGTGTTGCATGGTTTTACCACAATGCCCAAATCATCAATGTCCGAGTGCTTGCGATAGCGTTCAAAGCTGCTGAGGTGCTCTGAGGGGATAGAATTGGCTTCATCTGTAAGTCAGAATTAGGAAGAACATAGAAACTAATGATAGGTGGAACATTTTTTGCCCAAAGGTTGCAGGGAAAAATATATCTAAAACACAACTTTATGAATATTACTCACCAATTTACTAGTTTTTCATCCTTAAGTATTAGATTTTTACTAGTAATTAAATGATAAATGGCAATGAGTGTAATGAAGAACGTCAAGTGATTCATGAGCAAAATGTAAATTTGTCAAATATGTTGTACTCCAGCTGGATCGGTCTAAAGTTCGATCCATGAAATCGGTATTTGCACCATAAATCCATGTGGGTACGATTTATATACCTGATAAATACAGTGTGACAACAAAGTCGTGACGCCGTGGAATTGAATACCCTCTTTAAGGCACTCATCTGCCTCTGTGAGGTTGCCTACTTCAAGTAAAGTTGATCAGAGATTGGAAACAGGACCATTGAAATGTGCTGTCTTGTCAAAAATTGAACTATAGAGTCCTTTAAGCGCAACCAGTGAAATAGAAAACACGTGCAACCTTTGAGCTTGTTGACACAAATTTTCTGTTCTTATTTGACAAGTGGATATCGAGAAGTTAAAAAATGGGTCAAATTTTTTGTTCAATTTTGGGATCTGTATTGCTACGGTGACCTCCCAGTTTTATGTATTGTGACTTCCCAGTCAGCTGTTCCTTAAAGGACCGAATAACCTTTTATGTGACTCTTGCCTTTATTCCAACCTAGTTTGAGCTATTCTAGGTAAAAAATGTCCCTTTCAAACATTGCACTAACAACTGAAATACTTCATGTAATGTCGTGGGGATGATAGAAGGTTGAATGACGCAGACGAACATTGACAAGAGTCTGAAGAGATCCTTAATAATAGTCACAAATGTGTCATTCCTAGTTTCATAAACACCTTAGTGATTTGGGAGAACTCTGTAAAGTAGTAGCTTTTTGTTCATTGATGCGTTAAAAGTAGAGGGCGGAACAAATTGAATAAAACGGCAAAAAGAAGTTAAAGATATGGCCTAAAAAAATTTCCCATGGAAATGACCCCAAGAAAAATTCCGTTTAAAAATGGCCAAAAAAATGTTTCTTCTCAATTTATCATTTAATGAGCCAAATTTAGTTGGTCTGTTCCTTTCAGTCAGCAAACATTATGCTCTCAATTTTTAGTCCAAAAATTGACGACCATTTTAGGTTGCATTCAAATTCTAAAATAAAGTTGGTTTGGTTGTGAAAATTGCCAAAACACTTTTTCCAGTTGAAATTTCAAGAAAATGCGAAAATAAGCTTTAAAGCTTTAAAATGTTAAAAATCAAAAGCACGCAAAATTATTTTTGAAAAGTTTTCATCAAAAAAAGAACTCCCGTAACACGTTCATACAAGGTTAACACTGACCACTGATTCTCTTTATAGTGAAAAACTAACCAAACCACCGAGAAAAAGTAGCTTAAAAGAGTACGAAAATTGTGAAAGGGATCACCACTATATTGTTACACTGTAGTTGCGAACGACCGCAAAGACTTCAAAAGTCGACGTTTTTTGAGTTAAAAGGAAGATGTAGAAAATCTAGTCCTCGCTTTGTTTCTTTTTAGGAGGAAAAAAAATCGCAGATCATACAAGTAACTTATATTATATGGTCTGTGAAAAATATAAATAAGCATTACTAGGCCAAATGAATACCTAGCTGTCCATTGCCACCTTGTTTTTTGCTCGTTCTAAAACGTTCAAGTGTTAGATAAGTACCTATGGCTTCTTGTCGAATCTCAGACAAGGCAGATTGTCTCGATTGTTTCCGCGAGCGTTCCATAACAACCGAAATCTCAGATTGTCGACGCCGATCTGAATTCCGAGATCTCGATGAGTGCCTTGAAGATCGGCGAGATCGTTTGTCATCCTCTTCATCCGAGGACTCGTCACTTAGAGGCGTTCTTCGCGTGTCATTGGAAGGCCTTCGGTCACGCCCCCCTGCCGTCCAAGGCAATCGACTTGAATCACGATCCGACATAATCAAGAGAACCTTGTCCCTTGAAAGGTCACACGAAGAATGGACCTTCACAATAATGCCTATTTCGGGGGAGAAAGGTCCGCTCAAGGCTCTAGAAAGCTCATATTTAAGGCCAAACCTCAAGTTTATAATTGGTCTTGGAAGCTCAACGACCTAACGAAATCGATTGGGTGAACCTTGAGTGGACATGAGAATTGTGATTGGTTGGAGATGACGTTAGAGCCAGAAATGTATTTTCGGACGATCAAAGAAAACTTCCTGGGCGCTTTCGTTTCGATCTACGTTGTCATTGGCATGTTAATTGAAATCACGCCTTTCTGATAAAGGTCAAATGGGAGCTCTGTCAATATGGATTTATTTCCAAAGGACCTTAAAACATGACCCAAGATAGAATTTGAATTTGATAAGTAGCAAATTCTGAAGGCTTGCTCAAATATTTTTGACGAGAACATCTATCTAAAGGCTGATATTTTGATGTTTCATAAGTAGAGCTGAATATTTTAGGTTTTACCCAAAAACTTAGGTTTTAACCTAAAACGCCTTTTTTAGGCAATTTTTACCTAAAACTAAATTTTCAAGCTAATATTAACTGTTTCTTATCCTAAAGTCATTTGCACAATAAGGTTCCTTATCCTAAGAGCGTCTCTACCTTAACCTAGAGGGCTAACAGAGAAATGACACTCCAAAATTATTCGTGAGTCACCAAGCCTGCACTGTATGTGCGATGGGATTTGACGTTGAACACCCTTAGTTACGTGATTCAAAACCAGAACTTGCGTTTTCAGGGAGTCAGTGGCGGAATTGCTCATTTAACTGCTTTGCACGAACAAGACCAACGCATGATGAATCAAGCCACTTGACACCCTTGCTGCCGTATCAATGAAGTGTGTTCAAAACAAATCTCCACTGACTGAACTGGAGTGACATTTCTCTGTTAGCCCTCTACCTTAACCCAGTGTCTAAAAAAACACAAGAACAAAGGAAGAAAGAAGAGGAGTGTGAGCCACAATGATTTTCATCCCATCAACATGCCGAATCAGCGTTACCAGTTGGTTTTAGGCCAACATTGCCAAAAGTTGTTTGAAATACTGCCAAGTACGGGCACTGCCCGCATCTCTTTTTTTAAGTCGAACATTTTTCATCTTGCTTTTTAAGTCGAAAATTTCCGAGCTCGTTTTTAGATCGAAAATATCCAATCTCGTTTTTTGGTCGTTTTTTTGCTGTTTTCTGCCACTTTCCCTGGTATGATTCCCGGGCTTGCCGAGTATTAGTGGCCTGTGGTATTAAGTCACATGCAGAAGTCACGGCCTTTGACGACTTGAATGGGCGAACCTGGGGTCATTCCTAAGGGTGACATAAAAATTTATGCCTGTCAAGAGGAGCGGCGATATCCCACAGCCTCTATCAAATTGCAACTACGAAAGCTGCGTTCTGACTCTTACAAAAACAAACCAACAAGCAAACATTACAGTTAGTATGTGCAATACCAATTGTGTTCAAGCACTGTTTGATATTTTCCAAAATATTGGCAAAATCATTTGGACATTTGGGAAAGGAACTCAAAAAGTAACTTTCAAAGAAATTAATATCCTCATAAAGGGGGACAATATCAGATCTTTTTGCACTTTTTGTCGAATTTACGCAAACATATCAATTGAGTTTTAATTAAATAAAAATGTGTTTGACACCTTCAGAGCTATTTGAGTTTGACTGGTCAATATTTGACCCAAAAAAGAAGAAAAAACATTGTTTTTTTTTAACCTTAGGTACAACATTGTCGATTATTTGTCAAGTTATACTTGCAATCTGAAGGTTTGCTTACCCAAAAAGTAACTAGACCACAATCGAGGAAAGATCCTGAAAATAAACGTTGGGGTCTAAATAATTCATTGAGGTCAGCGCAATTGGCCTTCAAAGGCAGTCTTCAAAGAGAAAATATAGCATTGTGAATCTCACAAGCCTGAAATGTCATTGAATAAGAAGGAACAAGTCCTTGATTCGTTGAATCTAGTTGTTCGGTCGTTGAAGGGTCATCCATCCATATCAGTAAAACATATTGTTTGGCGCACAAGATATGGTAACTCCGTCGCAAACAACAAGGTGTCAGAAAGAACCACTCATAGTTTGAATCAGGTTTTGGGGCCGGTTGCCCTCAATTCATTGCGTTGAAGTACAAACGAATGCTGTAAGAAGTCTCAAAAGACGAACTTCTACTTAGTGCATTGTTAAGAAAGGGTACACTCATTAAGTGGGCCATTGGCACCAATCCCTGATTTCATGCAACCCATAGATTTGCAGAAAGTAACGTTCATTCATGAGTTCAAGAGCCAAATTATAGGGCTTTAAATGTTAATAAAGAGACTCCAAGAGCAATTATAAGCGCTTCCTGTTGAATTATGACATGGGTTGTAACTGAAATAACTTCATTTTTTAAGCCTTTCATATCAATCTTAAATTGAATTCACTAACCATTTCGGAAAGCCATAAATGGTTCATTTGCAACTGTCAACATTCTTCGCTCCTCAGGTGGTACATCGTTCTTGGCGTCTAAAAAACTAGCCTGTGATTTATAATTGTAGCCAGGAACAAATTCATGTTACTCATGCAATCAGTGAATTGCTCCCACATCAATGAGGCATGCAGGGGGAGGTTTAAGTGATCTCTTCAAAAATCTTATCGCGGGCGGATGAAAAAAGAGAAAAGGCTTGTTCGTCAATGTAAGATTTTGGTCAGTGCAAGGGTTTTCGCGTTTTACAGACCGCCCTTATGACTTAGATGCTACAAAAAAAGGCGAATTGCCAGTTTGGACATTTTGACTCTCGGTTTTGTAAGAATTTGCAAAATTATTCTTTGATTAAAAAATGTCAAGCACTTAAAAAAGACCTTTGACGACTTTGAAACACGTACAAAAAAACGGCATTTTGTTTGATACCATGATGGTTTTGGAGCTTTACAATACAAATCAGTGCTTATAACATCACTTACACTTGTACTTCCCCAAAAAAGTGGCCTTTTGTTGCGAATTTTCTCGTGCAAGAACGAGCAAATAAAGTGTGCATTTTTTTCCAAAATCCTAACCAAAGGTGTTCAAACTTGCAATTCGACATTTTTCATGGCATCTAATTCGCAAGGGCGGTCTGTAAATTGCGAAAACCCTTAAACTGCCCAAATTCTCACGAGCCACCCACTGTTGCCAAACAAGCCTTTTCTCTTCTTTCATCCGCCCACGATAAGATTTTTGAAGAGATCACTCAAACCTCCCCCTGCATTTCTCATTAAACTAGAAGGCGCACTTTATGACTGTACTCTTTTACTACAGTGCACTACTTCCACCATGAAGCTAAGGGAACCCAACCTTCGTAACTACTATTTCGACGCTTCCTGAGGCATGCTACTCAGAGATCATCATCCAGCAAGAACTCAGTCAGAGCTACATCTTCCAACCATGTACTCATTTGATGTAGTTCAGTTCTGAGTACAGAAGGAGCGAGTACAACGATCGAGCCAACTGTGTCTGAAGCAAAGGGAGGCGATACTACTTCCTTCATTCCTCCACATACGTTTGTCTGCACTGTACTTCAGACAACGGAAGTTATTCCCCATGGAACTGCGAGAGCAGCTGACTAGAATCTTCCGTTTTGAGTGGACTCTAAAAATGTTTGACAGTGAACATTGTGATTTTTGCTGAGAGGCGAATTGATGGGTTGGTTGGGGATTCTGAGTGATGGTGTACACATGACAATCAAGCAACATGGAGCTACGAAAACGATGTACCCTTCTACAATGGAGCTCTATTTTGCTGATGATTTTGGCTTTGTATTACATTATGCGTTTCATGCCCATAACGAATATGATTGCTCGTGATCGACTACCCAAACCGTACTCGGAACCTGATTTCCCCAAGCTTCGACAGGTCCGGACTCTTCAAAATATTCTTCAAGCCAAAGAGCGATCAGTGGAACAAGAATTGAAAGATTATCCTTGGCCAAAAGGAATGAATTCATCCACAGTGGTTCCAAAATATGGAGGAAATCCCATCAAGGCTATGGTGAGTGAGATTACTGGAATACATTCCGGTCAACAACTCGAGTACATGCTTTTCACGAAAATGTTTCTACGAACAGATTGTGACCACTTGGAGAAGTGGCTCCACGTTCTTGGGTGATATTCTGATCTCACATCCGGCCACTTTCTACCATTATGAGCCCCTCCTTCATTTTGGAATCAATCAAATCCGTGGCGGGCCCAAGGGTAAACGGGCTCAAGAGACCTTGGAGAAACTCTTAAAATGTGATTATAGCAATTTAGGTAAGATTAAGCTTTCACACACCTCTTGGCAAAATTTGGATCGGATCACTGGAGCTGAAAATTTTAGATGCCTATTTTACCTATGCACAAAAGCATCATGAGACCTTTGCCCACAATGAAAGGGTGTGGAACACGTGTCAACGTGGGAAAATGCAATCTTGTTGGAAACCCCGTTTTTGGACCAGCATGTGCAAACTCTTTCCATTTCAAGTCATCAAAACCGTCCGTCTTCGCACCAACCTGATTGATCACTTCCTTGAAAAGTCAAAGTAAGATCAAATATAACAAAGTTTGAGCCGGATTTCAATCCCTAACCTTGTCTTTCAGATCATTGAATCTTAAAATAGTGTTATTAGTTCGAGATCCACGAGGAACGATGCAATCTCGAACTCACCGGGTTTGGTGCCCGGGCAATCCGGATTGCGATGATCCGTCCATGTTATGTTTAGATCTGGTCGGTGATTATAAAAATGCTCAACACTTGTCCAAAGAATATCCCGATTCCTTTCGGTGAGGAGTTATTCAGGTAGTTTTGTGGTAATCATAAGATTTCCGATCATTTTGCGATAATTTTAGAGTGATCCGATATGAGGATTTTGCTGCGAATCCTGAAGTCCATAGCAAAGAGATATTGGAATTTGTGAACTTCCAGCCGCACGAGAAAATTGAACATTTCCTAAAATCTCACACGAATGCCAACATCGGCGGGGTGTCTTCAACATTTCGAGATTCAAAAACGGCTCCGTATCATTGGAAGAAAGATTTGCCCTTTGAAGTCATTCAAACGATTCAAGACAAATGTCAAGAAGCTTTGAATCTTTGGGGCTATCGTTCTTATTCAAATAAGTCTCAACTGGAGAATCTACATTCCGTACTACCATACTCACTCAACTAAAAGCCATTCTTTGTCAAAGCTCAGTATATTGATATGTTGAAAAAAATAAACCAAAGTCCTTCATAGCTCTTCATTGACACAAGGATCTTCATCGTTCTTGACAAACCCATTTTGGCGGTATATCTGCGAAAGATATTTAGAAGACGCCTTTGGTGTCCTTGGTCGGTCAGGATCGTTAAAATCGACGTAGTGAAGACCAAACCGTTGGCTGCAAACAAGGCTCAAAATTAATACGTGATCAGTTTTAAAGTAATTCCATCAACATTACCTATGACCAGCTCCCCACTCGAAATTGTCCAAGAAACACCAAGCAAAATAACCCCGTACATTCACCCCATCCAATTTGATGGCTGATCAAGAAGAACACATGTTCAAACAACCGTTAAAGTGCAATGATATCCTTTGAAAAGGTTTCACCTTTTAGCAATTGATTGATGTAGTGCTTGTGGTAGTAAATTCGGGTCAAGTCGTCAAGATTGCCAAGATGATCGCTCATGCCATTCTCCGTGATGTAAATCGGATAATCACCGTATTTCCGTCGAATCGTATTCATCATGTTTCGAATGCCTGTTGGTTCGACGAGAAACCATTTGGAAGCGGTTCTACATGAATGGGAGATTTTTGAGTGCTCAAAATCACAAGGCAATCTTTGGTGAGATATCTTACGGGTACCACAAGGGGTCCTTGGTGGTGCCAACTCCAATGTCTGCATTGTAGCTCACCTCCGATATGTTGTATGTCTGATTGAAGATAATCTCAGTGGTGTAATAATTGATGCCAATGAAATCGGCGGAACCATTGATCATTTCCATCTCTTCAGGAGTGAATTGCGGTAATCGAGATTGAAAGAATCCTTGCTCACCACTTCGGAGAGCAATCTGAAATTGAAATTTGCATTTGTGAAATGATTGAATGACGAATCATGAGTTTGAATGACCCTGACCCTGTCGATCATGACTTGAGGATAGTTTCCATTGATAAATATCGGATGTGCAAACCATCCCATGAAGAAATCATTCCACCTTTCAACAGCTTCCACATCTTCTGGGGAATCCGTCAAATGTTTGGCATGATGGATATTCAAAGTGATTCCAACTTGTCCTGTAAGTGTTATGTTGTATTGGGTTAATTAAGAAGATTTTGGCGGCGGGTCAAGCTAGTCAAAGACGTCTCCAGATATTCTAGCTGTTCATGGGCTAATGCACTGTGATGAAAGGGTACATCCATAAAGTGCGCCATCTCCTTCTTTTATGTGGTAGCAACTCACCGATTCTCTGAGAACTGGAATTACCTATTAATCTTGAAGGTTTTCATCCCAATTGTGAGGGGTAAAATTTTGGCCTAAAATGTAGCCAAAAACAATTGTCGGTCTATTTGGAGTCTGTCCATAAATTTGTTAGGCGCTATACTTTGTATAAAATTGATCTGATGAGTCCCTTACCAATCCCATGAGATGCATGTTTTCTCGAAAAAAACGATCACACATCAGTTTTATACAAAGTATCGTAGCGCAGTTTAGTGTAGCGTAATTGAAACAATACCCAAAATTGTTCTATTTCTGATAGTCTTACAGCGCACACTATGTCTTCCAACCCCATTTGTTGGGATTTTCTATCATAAAAAGGAGCCTTCGTAAAAAAGCTTTTCCTTTTCCTTGTCCTTTTGGGTCTTTTTGAACTCCTTCAACATTGTTACCTAGTTTATTTGATTTGTCATTTATACATTTCTCCTCAAGTTGAAATTGAGGGATTAAACGAAAGCTATTTTCGCTCCAATTCAATACACTCACTCTCTTTTGACCTGGCTCTGATTTTATTCACTCTCTTATGAAGCGTCTCTATTTTGAACCGGCACTATTTTGATTCCTTATATTTTGTACACACTATCTTTTGATCCGCTCTAATTTCATAGGTTCCCGATTGGTAAGCTGTTGCCACGGGAAAAGAACTAAATGGCACACCTATGACTTGACTCTTTTATTACAGTGCTCAAGGTCCAACCAAAAATGGAAAAATTCATGGATGCATTCGCTCTCGCCATACGACATGTTTTCGATTCTAGAGCCAGCCATTAAACTTTGTTAATCAAACCAGTTTAAACATGGCCAATCTAGAGATTCTATGCTCATCTTTAAAGGGAATGTTTAGCGGATCGAGCAAGGCATACAGCAATCTTCCATTCCTGCGGAAACTCAGTTTCATTTTCTCTCGCTTTAATAAAGAAGAGAGCAAGAATTTAGGTGTTGCTTCTCGTGAGGTAAGTGGCGTCCTCAAACCTGTTTCTTAATGCGTTTATCAATTTGTAGCTCAAGCATAAACAATCAAGCATAAAAAATGCATTTTCTTCTTATTATGCTACGTTAGACACAGAAGGGAGAACCTGATCCTCGATGAGCATCAAAACGATAGAAATGGGATTGAATTATGTAAACACTAATTGCCACAAGAATGATCACGTCGGAACGGCAAGATAGGTTGCGTGGCAAAAATAATCTTGTTCCGTGAGCACGTCGTTAAATCAGGGAAAAACGGGGAGAGTCACAGATATTGACAAAAGGGGAAAGGTTAGAATATCTGAACCTAAATTAACCAATTCTAACATTTTACAAACTTACCTAACCCAACCAATCTTAACCTTTTACAAACTTACCTAAACTTACATAAAAGCAAACCATTTTGTCAATTCATGACAGAAAAAGTTTATTCCAAAATCCCTTACAGCAGTGGAAACCCAAAATTATAACCTATGAGCTTCGTGCATTGCTGCAACGCTATGCTATTGTGTTGGAGAAAGAGAAGATTTAAACATAAGTAGTGCTGCTCCAAGTTGTCTCCTGAATCAGAGGACATTTAGGGAAGATAGAAAAAAAATGTTTCCATGTTAGCAAGACCAAAATTACTTTTTTTAAGTTCAAATTTGACCCTAAAAAGGATTGCCATTTTTTTCATAGTGAAAGAACGTAAACAAAAATCTAGAATCTTAGGACAGAAAATGCAGACAGAAGTTATATGAAAAATTACTTTGGCCCATGAAGAAACAAATTAAGCAGAAAAAAACTTTATTTGTCCAATTCCAGCTGGAATATTTTTTGGCAAATTTGAAACTTAAAAAAATTGTTTCTGGAACTTTCCAAATCTGTTCCACTGTGTAGTCATTAATTTAACATAAAAATAGCCAGAGCATGATCAGTGATCATTGATCACCTAAATTGGTAATAAGGTAGATGAAGACTTGGGACATCCAGTGCATGAGTGAGATGTGTGAAAAAGAAATGATTTTCATTTAAGTATTATTAACATGTCGAGGAAGTAACAATGGTATGCCGGAAGTATAGTGTTTGCCTCCATCAAGAAGCACGGAAATCATGGAGTGGGAGGCGAGCAATGAGAATTATGATTTCCAGCAGAAACGAACCATTTGCGTTCTTGTGCAAATGAGACCTCTGGCTTGCATTGAGAAAAACACGTATTTCAAGATTCAGCCCAATCGGATGCCGGAGTGAAAAGTTATGCCTTCTCAACCTTATGTACTGAGGAGAGCATAGAATGAATGAACTCGCCCTTTTGTGGTAAAACGATTACCACAAAAGTGCTAGTTCATTCATTCTCAGTAGGATTAGCACTGAACTTTGAGTGAGCATCACTTTTGTCTCCGACGTTCGATTGAGCTGAAAATTGAAATACGTATTCCTGTCAACATACGCAAGGTCTCATTTGTAGAAGAACGTAATTGAATTGTTCTTACTGGATATCATTATTCTCATTGCTAGCCTCCCACTCCATGATTCCAGTGCTTCTTGCCTCCATTTAAAAATCCAATAACAAATTATTAAGTGCAGCCAAATTCAGCGGGAATTCTTATGCATTTTGAATCATTAAAATTCTGTTTATCAATTCATTTGAATGAAATTATAGGGATAAAAACTCGTTCTAAAGCCTGAATAGATTTTTTCACCTCACTTTTGGTTTCATAGTCCTTATTTACTTATCTTATTTCTGTTTCACCCAGTAGGTTTCACCGCCAAAACAACATCATTTTTGTCACGCAACCTATCTTGTCGTTCCGACGTGATCATTCTTGTGGCAATTGGTGTTTACAGATTGAATTATGGCCCCGTTGTGTTTGCCTTATTTTTCTCGGTGCAATCAACTGAAATTTCGTGTGTGCAGTTGACTCCATTGTTATTGGCCTTCTAGCAAAATTATGTACTGAACAAAATCCATTAGAGTGCTGCAAATCTGAAGTTGGGTTATTGTTGAATCTTCCAAAAAGACAATGATCCAAAGTAATCAGTCAATATGGTAGCTCAATGGTTTTGTTGGAATGGGTAGAGTTGGAATGTGGTTTGCCAATCTAATGACTAATTATAAAATCAGGAAAAGAGGCTTGAGGCTGCGATTGCCCAAATTAGCCGCACAATAGCTGATTAATGTCAGATTATGGAGAGGGGTAAGTAATTTTGTCCACTAAAAATAAAAAAGGTTGTGATAAGTCTAAAATATGGAAAATAAATGTGTTTATTGACTCCAAATTGTTTGCCGCCTCTTTTGACACTCATCATTCGCAGCTTAGCTCATGCAAGGGTTTCTCCATGGAGATACGGGTGAAAATCATTGATTCTGCCATAGGGGCCAATAATAGTGGCATCAGTTGTACATGAGAATTTTTCTCTTATCAAAAGGAAACAGCTGTATTGAACTACTTCATACTTTAAGTCATTCATATAAAGTTATATAAGTTAACGCATTTGGAACCTGGGACAATTTACTACATCAAGTGTGCTCTTGTTGGAATCTTTCTACTCTAAGTAGAATGTATAAATATGATATGTATGAATATGAAAATATGCAAAAGTAAAGTAGCACCACATATGGATCAGTGACTAACCGCTATAATGTCACCTCTGCAATCTAGGTTTAGGTTTGTCTGGCCAAACAAGGAGACAATCAAAATTGTTCCAATCTTTTTGCATTTTTTTCAGCAATCAACCTTACCTTTTTGGTTCGCAAACTCTTCGTAATAGACACGGTAAGCCCGAGCGTGTGCCCGGATCTGATGATGTCCAGCAACATAGGTGGAAATTCCTGGATCCACAATTCCAGGTGCATTGATCCCCTGTTCATATCCATTAATGGCGGTTACTTGAGGCTCATTCAAAGTGATCCAAAACTTGACCTGAAACAGAATCAATAAAAAAATCTTAGTTATGTATTTGTCAAAGTTTCAGCTCCCTTAAGGAAAAGATTACCCGGTCACCGAATTCTTGATAGCAAACTCGAGCATATTCCTCAAACCAATCAGCAATATCGGGATTAAGCCAACCACCCAAATCCTCCAAAGCCTGAGGCAGATCCCAATGGTAAAGAGTAACGGTAGGCTTGATTCCATTATCCAAGAGTTCATTAATCAGATTGTTATAGTAATCAATCCCGGCTTGATTCTTTTCACCAATTCCTTCAGTGCGAATAAATTAGTTTAGCATGTTACTTTTGAATAACTATAGCGTTCCAGCGATACCTTGAGGAAGAATCCTTGTCCAAGCAATAGAAAATCGATAGTTGGTCAAACCCATGTTCTTGGCCAATTGCACATCTTCCTTGTACTTATGATAGCTGTCACTGGCGATATCACCATTTTGGTCTTGGAACACGTGCCCATGACCAACATCGTGAGTGTAAGTGTCCCAAATGCTGACTCCTTTACCATCTTCATTCCATGCCCCTTCAACTTGATAGGCCGAAGTAGCTGCACCCCATTGAAAGCCTTCCGGGAAAGTGTCGTATAACATTTCCTCTTCAATGGATTGACCCTGGACGAGACCCAAAACCAGGGATAAAAGGAACACCCATGTTGCTGACCCGATCATGTTGAGAAACTGAGACAAACGTGCAAGGGTTTATGTTGAATGCAAAGATTGTTTGTTTGTTTAGGGTAATGTTTAGTTTTGATTTGTTGTTAAATAAAGTACAAGTGAATGCATCAGGAATTCAGAGCGTAAAGTTTAATTAGTTTAAATGAAGTTAGAGTGATATTTACAAAATGTTAAGATAAAGCAGAACTAAAATAACTGAGCAACACGCAGAGACTTTCCACTAAGTACGGACTGTGCATAACACTTCTATTTGCAATTTTTTGTGCATCTTCCATGTGTTACGATCGAAAATAAATGTATCTGTTTATTTACTGTTATGGCAAAATCGTTTTTTTTATTGACAAACCGGTTTTAATCGGTGAACCATATTCAAAGTCATTGTGCTAATCGTACATTGCAGTTTTTATCTATTCTATGTAAATAAGATGAGCATGAAGAAAGACGTCTCAAAGACTCTTTTTAGAGCACTACAAACATTAGAATATGCACATGAGCTTTAGAAAAATACAAGACCAGACATTTTCTATTCTGAAATATACGGTACAGAAAGCTTGCAAAAGTGTTTTTTTTTACAACTAGCCTCTGCCTTACGTCTTAGACTTTTCTTTGGCCGTTCTTCTTGTTCTCGAATGTTGTGAAGATACTGATTCAATTTGGGACCAAACAATAGCACACGCTTCTCGCTATGCTTAAAGTGCTTTAGCACTTCCTTTCTTTTGTTTCAGAAATTTAAACGAAAAAATAAGTTTGATTTGTCTTCTCGCTTTCATAAACCAAAAAGAAAAGAGAAAAATGAAGAAGAATTTGCTTTTCTTTGCTTTACGCCAGAACTTTGTCAAATGGATAGACGCACACAATGCAAAGAAAATCTGCGTGTCCTCATCAATGGAAAAAGAGATTAACCTATTTTTCCTAAATTGTTTTTACAGGCTCTTCTTCAACAAGAATTTTTTGTACCCTAAAATTTAAACAACTTGATCTCGAATAAGTCTTCGTTAGCGTTTTTATCAACTTGAAGGGATGACAATCTTGTTGTGAATGGTGCCATTATTTGCAAGTCAGGATCACGAAATACCTCAGCATAATGGTTTCTTTATAAAAGAACTTCTCTTTCCCTTATGAGATGCAAGACATATTAGGAAACATACATAAAGTCCCCATTTTGAACCGAATCGCAAAAAATACGTCCTTTCATATGCCAATTCCACCTAACTGAAACACTGAAATTAGCCCTCGAGTTTAATTCAGCTCTCGAAAGGCCCGTTACACGACAGGTTTTATATAGAAGTTTCCGACGAACTTCGACATCACCGATGTACAACTTCGCAAACTCCTATAAGCCAATGAAAATCTGTGTATATGTGACTTCAAAGTCTGACTCGAACTTCGAAATAAAACGTATCGTTTAACTACAAGTTAAGAGACGAACATCTTTACAAGGTATGCCCATATTAAAGACTAATTTTTGAATATCAGCATCATATACAAGGTAGCTTGTAGTTAACATGGGGCCTGGTACTATGGATCTAAACATGTATTACAGAGCCTGGTCTTTCATAGAAGCCCACATTTAGCTAGATATTGGTCACCCTGAAAAAAGCCATTGGCTTACGGGTCACTTTGGGGATACTCGATCATGAACCACTATTTTTTGTATGAGTTACCCAGAACAACAACAACAACAACAACAACAACAACAACAACAACAACAACAACAACATGTGCTCACATGGCTTAACAACTCCATTGCAAACTACAAACTATCAAGTACTTCACATAGACCCATTCAAATTCAGTCGTGTTTTAAGGGTCCATTGTATTTTCATGCAATTATTGCTTGTACCCCCACGGAGAAAATCAAACGATAAACATATTATTATTGTTGTTTCTATCAAACCAAGGGATTGGATCACATGTTCACATTTGTCTCAGTCACGTGTTCGGTCGATGATTGTGCATTTTTGATTCACTCTGAGAAAGACATAAGATAAAAATGAATCACGGGGACGCTTCAGCTTTGTAAAATGACATTTCGTTCCATTTCCTCTTCAACGTAGTTCGCCCTGGTCGCAAACTTTGCCCTTGATCTCTAGTTTTGCCATATAAGGCTGGAAAACGGGATTGTGTTTCCGGCAAATCGAACAACTCGATTTTTTGAGTCTCCAATCTTCGGCACAACGTTGATGAAATAGATGATGGCAGCACGATTCTACCAAAAAATCACCATGTCGATAGTCTTCCAAGCAAATGGGACACTCCTCTCCGGCCTTTACTTCCTTAGGTGGAAGGATGTTGAACAAATTCAAGGCTATCTTGACATAAGCCTCTATCACACATTGGCCACTTATTTCTGAGCAAGTGCACGTGGAATTCATTTCACTGGAATGTCGAAAAAACTTTCCAGGGATGTTTACAGTTTCAGAGTTGTTTGGGCACTGACAAAATGAAATGAGCTGACCTACTCATTTCTTTCGGTTGGTCCTAGCTCTCTCTATCCTTGTGTTGTATCTGCGTTAGGGGATAAGAGCAAAGGGACGAGCTTCCTCTTCGGTTGACCATGGAGTGTGCCTCCCGATTTCCTGATCTTGGTGTGATTTCTTGTGGTTTTAGCAGTCCATGATCGCCCTCAAAAATAATCCCATTGGGACTAAAGCCGTTCTGGTGGATATATCCTGCAAAACAACGAAGTGTTGGAAATGAATACGACTGGATAACATTGTTAATTCTTCCTTCTCATACGTCATCTCCTCAATTTGAGATTGAAATTGCGGTATATTAGGTCTCAAAGATAATTTGTCAAAAAATCTAGTTAAGTGAAAAAAGGCTATCTTTTTTTTTACTTTTGAATCAGAACGCCTAGAACTTGTTTGCCAAACTGCCTAGATGGTAAACCTATGTCTGGTGTGCTAAAATTTTTCCATTCATGAGGAAATGCATAATTTGGAAGTTTTTGCAAGTAGACGGATTTTACCACTGGAGTAATGTCTTTCCATCCCTCAAGCCGAGGATTATTTTTCCACTTGTACACGTTAATGCTGGGTGGGAGGTTTCTCAAGTAAGCCTAATATCACCCTTTGAGTACGTAAGTCTGCAAGTTTCAGCAAATTGTTCTGCAATAGAGGATTTTAAACCAAGTTTGAAAAATTCGCCAATAGATGGCGTGAAAGAGGGGGCAAGTACTAAGCACTAAGCTCACAAGTCTTTTCTATTTACTTGCCCAACCTTCCCCGCAATCTATTGGCAAATTTTTCAAACTTGGTTTAAAATCCTCTATATAATGTGCATCTACAAGGCGCTTTTAAGTTCTAAACACACTTTCGTATCCTAACGGAACTTTAGCAATGGATATCGTTTTGTCTTCGATTACCTTTTTTGAAAAGAATTTTACCGGGTGTTTCAGAAGAAACTGAACATCTAATAATATCATCTATAACTCGCGATAGAAGCCATAAATTGACCTCATATTTATTGCACATGATTTGCCAAACGCTTGGCTTGAAAAGTCTGAGAAAGCAATTTCGTCCTAATATAATACAAAGGCAACGGGGATTTTTTTCCCGTGTCAACATGGGGTCATTTTTGACAACGTGATTCCAACTTTTTTTCTTTTTTCCCCCAAATTCAGCTAAAATAAAAAATCTGGAGACACGAGTGTAATAACAACACATGTATGTTAACAATTATTATCTGCCGCATCTTTTTTAGCTTTTTTGTGGCAAATTTTTTTGTGTTTTTTGTTGCCATGTAGGCTGTTCTTTAACGTTATTCTTAATCTTGAAGCAAAGGAGGAAATTATCCATTCCATGAGAGCAGAAATGCTACTCAAACTGCAAGTATTCATTGACATTTGTTGGATTGGTAGGTCGAGGATCCAATGATAAGCAAAAAGAAAGAAAGGAAGAAAGAAAGGGACTACTTTTTTCTTTTGCGAGTTCTGGACATCCTGGCAATCACATCTGCGAAATGTAACTGAATACAAAAAGTTTGATTAGTATTCTTCTTCTCATCAAATGTAAACTGGCCTATTATTGTTTTAGTTTGAGAAAAACGTAGAGAAAGAAGGGTCCGATTTGCTTTGCATTTAAAGCCAGAATTTCACCAGATGATTTAAATTCTTAAAGTACATTTGTTTCGCACATTCTTCTCAAAATACGTGAGACTAATTTGACTGAGGAAGGATAACAGAGATAAGCTATTCCTCTAGGACAGGGCACGGCAACCAGTGGGCTGCGACCCAATTTTGAAACCAGGGATGATTCTTGGTTTGCCTTTGAAGAAAGACCGAAAAATTGGGCCCCAGCACCATCCACAGTACTGCGCTCGTAGGCAACTTTGTGACCTGATCACACGAAATTCAATTTGGCGGGCCTTAAACCAAAAGTTGGTGCCTACTCCTGCTCTGCATTGGACCCTTGATCTTTATTGGTTCGAATAATCGTAAAATGTTCAAAATATTCAATATCTGTGGTTTGTTCGCTCACTCAGAGAGTTTTCAATTGTGCCATGTCCATACTGAATAAAATGATTAAACCATTGGACTAATTGTTTACTCGATGTCTCTAAAAACTGCTTTGGCTCTCTTGTATTCTTCTACCACTTTACACACCACCAATAAAAAACAACAATGAAAAAGCTCTCTTTCTCACATTAGTAAACAAAGAGGAAAAAACAAAGAACCGCGCGACATGATTAAATGATTTGTTTTCATTTATGAACAACAAAAATTACGGGGGCAGTTGTGGAAAGTTTGCAAACAAGTTTTAATTGACACATTTTAAGTACAGTCGAATCTCATTTTAAGCAACTTTTCTGTCAGCGGCAAAATGTTGCTTATTTCGAGATTTTTCTTATGTTGAGACTCAAGAATTTTGGCTCAAGAAACGATAAAAAATACTGGACACCACCATAGGAGGTTACATCACTTTTATATAACCTTATAAGCTTACTTTTATCACAAAAAATCTGATAATGGCTCAAAAAACTTATCTTTTAAAAACTAGTCATTAAAACACACAAATTGACATTACAAGTGCCTGCATTTATATCTCCATTACAAAGCTTAAGAACTTGTTTCAATCTCAGTTTGACAGAAAAATGAAAGAAAAAAGTACAATTTTGCCTTCATGATTGTTACATTATTAAACCTTTACGGGGAAAAACAACTTTTTAAAAAATTTGAGCCTTCCAGGCTTTCATACTGATGAAGTTTTTTGCAATTTTTTTGGAATATCTCAACTGCAAATCTTCTATTCTCAGTTTGACCTTAAATTACCTCAAATTTGAGAGACTTTCTTGGGATGACAAGACACTTCCTTGGGTTGCTCATTTTCCACTAGGTTTTGCTTTGGTAGACACAGAAATTTGTTTCACTCTCAAGCATTGCACATTTGTTGGTTACACTAATATGTGCTTATGTTATTTTTATAATTGTCGATGAATTACAGGGTGCGTCATTTAAATCCGCCGCGGAGGACTGACAACAACAAAAGTGCTCTAACTTTGGATTGCCTGGACCGATTTAAAAAAAATCAAATTCCTGTTGTTCCTGAGACTCTAGAGAATAGATTTATTCAATGAAATCGCCATCATTTGCTACAACTGCTTCTACACGGGATCTGAAACGGGAGCAAGCAAGTTGAACTTGGGCCCTTGGCAGATTCCTAAATGCTCCTCGAATTTTTTGGATAAGTTCATCTCTTGTGTTACTGGGAACACGGTTGGAGTCCTTTCAATCACGTTCCAAAGGTAAAAGTCGCAGGGATTACAATCAGGGGAGTTTGGAGGCCATATGTCCGGGGTAACGAGATCGTAAAAATTGTTGGCCAGCCAATTCATTGATTTTCGGGATGTATGACAGGGTGCACTGTCTTGTTGCCACACATACGGCCTCCCATTGGCCACTTTTTTGATCCAGGGCTTGATTTTTTTTCTTAGGACATGCAAATAATCATTTGTTTTGACTTTGAGACCTTGTGGGAAAATGTGGGGTGGCATCACATCTCCCTCCGAACTAATGACCCCAAAGACCATACATTGGGCTGGAAACTTCGTTCTCATCACTCTGGGCACTTCATGAGGGTTGTAGGCCAGCCATCTTTGGTTTTGGCTGTTCAAAACCTGATCTTGGCAGAAGTTTTTTTCGTCGGAAAAAAAACCAAAGCATTCCCGGTTCGAGAGGTTTTTTCAACTTCGCCAAAAGCTTGCGGGCGTGCTTCAGGCGTTTATCCTTCATCTTATGGTCAGCAATTGACCCCTCTTCATCTTATTAGAGTGATATCTCAAGTCTGAGGTGATAAGTCGCCTCACAGTAGCCTCACTGGAGTCCAATTCTCGTCCAATTGCCCGGATTGACATGGAGGGATCCTGATCCACCATATTTTGGACCTTTTCAGCCAAATCTTCATCCTTCTTGGGCCTTTCATGGGGTTTTCGATTCCCCACAGTCTCATAATCATAATTGGAATCAATCAGTTTCTTTCTGATATCCCTCACAGTTCTCTGGGGCACTTTTGTCAACTCAGAAATCTCGGTATTGTCCTTTTGTGCGTGGATAAGAATGAGTACTGCATGCCTTTTCCAAGATTCAGGAAAGGCGAATGGCTCGATTTCCGCCATTTCTCTACAGCCAACAGTCAAGTATCTAGACTTGTTTCACAACAAATTTCAGCTGCCCAGCTACTATATACGTTGCGTGACGTCCCTCCAAAATGGCGGCAGATTCAAATGACGCACCCTGTATATTTTAAAGCATAATGTCTTTAAATATTTCTTGTTGAGTGGCCTTCTGGACAATTTTTAGTGATTTTAGGGTTCAAAATGTATTTTTTTTGTTCTTTTGACTCGAACTTGAAAAGTGTAAGTTTTTTGTCAAAAAAGTGCAAGGCGCGAGAGCCCAAAAAAGTGCGCAAAGGGGACCCCAAAAAGGGCTAAATTTGCGCAAAAGCGCAAGATTTGCAAAAGATGGCAAAAAGATGGATGGCACTTCATCGATCCTTTTGGAAATGCTTCGTTGTTTTTTTAATGTCGTTTTGTGTTGAGACCAATTAAAGCAAGAGGAGTATGCCAAAACTTTTAAAATGTTTCTTATATCGAGATTGAGGAAAAATGGAAAATTTCTTATATCGAGAATTCTTATGTAGGAAAATTTTGGTCAGCGCGGAAGAGTTGCTTATTTCGCAAAAATTGCTTAAACTGAGGTTGCTTATATCGAGATTCGACGGTAAACCTTGATCCAACTCATGAGGCATACTTTGAAAGAAGAAGATTCTTTGAGCGTTAATTTAGTGACGGACTTTGGAAAAGTAAGTTTGAAATGTCATGTTTAAAAAATGAATGTTGGCGAGCATTTTTCGGTTTTTGTTCATTGGTAGCATTTTCTTCACTTGCTTTTAAAACATTTCATGTAAAAGTCAATGATCAATGATCATTATCCGTTTACACAAGGGTCATCTTCGTTCTCCACAAATCCATTCAATTTCACGATTTGGGACAAATATTTGCTAGAAGCTTTGGGAGTCCTTGGACGATCTGGATCATTGAAATCCACGGCATGGATGCCAAAACGTTGGCTGAAAAAAATTGATCCCGAACTTAGATAACACAGGGACCACTGTACGTCAGGACGAATTTCAGAAATACACACTGGGTCCGATCATTGTACTAAAATGTGAGGTTTTTGCAACAAATATATTGTTCCGTTTAATTTTCATTGTACTAATCGGACCCAGTGTGTATTTTGAAAGTAATCCTGGCTTGAGCCATCCTTGGATAACAATACTTTATCAATCCAAATGGAAAGGTCAAGCCAGGCAAATTCAAACATTTCCAAGAATTGGCAAGGAGCGAGAATATTCTTTTAAATACCGGAATTGGAAACAGAGGATTTCAATCTTGAAAAGATTTAAAAGGCTTGGCGTTTCAATCGTTTTGGTTTTGATTAGGGATGCATCGAGAGGGTTTCAAATCGAAATGGAAAGTTTTTGCAAATGTAGTGTTTGATTGAAACAGAAAGTCCCGATGCTAAAAGTTGAAGGAGAGAGAAATAGCTTTTCAATGCTCATAGCTTCCGTGTCATGTTAAAGATTATAGGTATTTATGTAAATATGGTACCCTTTTCAAATGATTATGGACAAACACAAACGTTTTTCCGGTTTTGCTTTCAGTTTTGGTAATGGCTGAGGCAAAGGCCCCGGACTCCAATCTGAAGGTGCAGTTACACAACACGTTTTACATCGCAATTTTAGGCCAACTACAACATGTGACTTCGAACTGTGTCTTGATCTGCGAAATAAAACGTGTCGTGTAACTGCACCTTAATAAGGTACTTAGCTTAGCTTAATTGAAGCCAAAATTTTGGCCGAAATGTCCAACTAGTTTTCGCGATGTAGAAGGAAAGACCGAGTTGCTCTTGCTCACCTGTAACCACTTCCCCATTCGAAATTATCCATTAAAGACCAAGCAAAATATCCGCGAATGTCCACCCCATCCAACACAATTGCTGAAAAAAGAAACAAGCTGTAGACATCTGCTTACTTTTGTGCTATTTTTCGTAGATAATATTTCTGCTTAATTAACCTTGCAAGAAATGTCAACGGATACGCCCTGATCAGCCCCTCGTGTGGTCAAATTGAAACATAGTTGCCAGCAGGTGGAGTGAATAATAATGCCACCCTTTCGAAAAGTTCAGGATATTTCCTCTATGTATTTATTTCTTTGCAATACTAGTAGCACTCTAGTAGCGTGTTTGTTTGTTTGTTTGTGGTGTAATCAGAACGCAGCTTTGCAGCTGTGATCTGATAGAGGCTGTCCGCCATATGGGGATATTGCCGCTCCACTTGGACAAGCCAACAAGCATTAATTTTTACTTCACCCTCGGGAATGACCCTAGGTTCGCCAATTTAGGCCGTCAAGGGCCGTGATTACTGCATGTAACCTAATACCACAGGCCCCTGGGACTCGGGAAGCCCGGGATCGAACCGGGGCTTGCCTAATTTGCATTGAAAGACAGTTCGACGCTAAATTTTGACTCCGAAGAGTTGAGTTTGTGGAGAGTGGCAGTCAGCCAGGATCGAACCCCAGCCATCTGCACGACAACCCGACGTAGTACGCACTACGCCATACCTCACCCCCACACTCTAGTAGCATTATGTTATCAAAATCGCACATTTTGGAGCAGTTTTACTTTGAAGAAGATGAATAACGTTTTCCTCATGTTCACAAAGAGTGGCATTACGAATAACCATCTGGCAACTATGTTTTAATTTTACCACAAGAGGCGCTGGTCAGGGTGGATAAGCTGATAGTTTTTGCAGGGTTCATTAGGGGGTAATTTCTATTCCCCTTAAGTTAAAAAAAAATGTTATGACTCTGTCAACTTACTGAGTTGAAAATGGTTGGTCCATTTCAATTTTTCAAGCACTAAGCAAGTCGAAAGCACAATATACCTTTCGATCTGTTAGAATCATTTTTTTCGTTTTGGTTACCTTTTAGGATTTGATTAAGGTAGTGTTTGTAGTAATAGACTCTTTGAAGATCATCAATGTTTCCCAAATAATCACTCATCCCATTTTCGGTGATGTAAATGGGAATATCAGCATAATTATCTCTGATTTCATTCATCATCTTTCTAATTCCAGATGGGACCACTCGAAGCCAAACAGATGCACTTCTAAATTGAGTAGAATAAAGTCATCTTAGCATACTAAAGAACTTAGCTTGCCTCTAAAGTGAGAATGAAACTTACGTGTACCAATTTGGATTTTTACTAGTTCCAGCACCTGTATCTGCAATGTAACTCACAACAGAAGTGTCAAATTCCTGATCGTTGACTATTTCCGATGTGTAGTAATTGATTCCCAAAAAGTCAGTGGAGCCTTGAATCATGGCACTGTCTTCAACCGTGAATTCTGGTAGCCGAGACTCAGGAAAGCCTTGAGCAGCACTTCGAGCGTCAATCTGCAGAGAGTTCAAGCTCAATTAGTAACAGAACTTTGACATCTTTGACCACTTTGACATCTCAAGGGTTCCCATGACATATAAGCCTTATAAGTTGCTGAACAATTTTAGTGAACTCCTTTGTCTCCAAAAGGAAGTAAGTACACTATTTTCTAGAGGGAATCATGCAATGAATTTTATGGATTTTTGGGAATAACGTTTCAGATTACTAGAGCTTGATCAAAGGACGAGGAAAAAGTTGCACTTGAATTTTAACAAATTTCCAAATTACCTATCTTCAAAAGCGTCGGTAGTTACCTTTGCTTTTCCAAGAATCTGTCTTTTACATATCTTTCACTTGGATAAGATTAAAAAAAAACGAGCTTGTATCCTTCAAAATGATGAACTGGGCTGGTAGAACAAGTCACCTTTGCAATCATTCTGTGGATCTCTGGATTGAACAAGTTGACTTTAAATGCAGTAGCGCAAACGGCTGACAGTACAGAAATTGGTTCCAAGAAGGAAATGTATTTGGGCCTTGTTTGGTCAGTCCAGTAGCTCTCTCGTCGAGTTTCGGTATTTTTTAATCACCAAGTCAACTAAAAGTTTGGTAAGGCCAGGCCATGGTTGCGATGCACTCACATTACTTGAACATTGTTGCAACCCTTAAATCTGCGGAATTATCTGAGATAAAGAAACGATCAGAGGAACGGATTTTACTGCAGTAAAAACTGGCTTCGTCAACTGGTGTACCTGATTATGTGTCAGCTGAAAAATACAATTTCCGTTTCCAACATCAGTTGGAGATTACGATCTCAGCCAACCACATAAACCACACAAGTCAGATTATTTCCCTAATTTCACTTTGGCTAGAATACTCTTCTATCATCTACTTATTTTTTAGAATCCAACCATTTTTACCTAGTAACCTGCTATCGTTACAACCATCAAAGGCAATTTTGAAACAGTAAAAAGGAACAGGCGCCCTGTTTCCAAATGAAATAGCAAACTTGCGTTTCCTCCCCAAAAGCACTCTTACCCTGTCCACCATGATTTGAGGATATTTTCCACCTTTCAAGATGGGGTCAAGGAACCATCCCAAGAAGAAATCCGTCCAACGTTTGGTGGCGTCGATATCAGCTTGTGATTCCGTTTTGGGCTGAGCGTGGTGAATGTTAAGCGTAATTCCGACTTTGCCTTTAAGTGTATAGCAAGGAAAATTTGTCATCTGACTTGTCAGTCTTCATTGGAGCAAGGTAATACTGTTAATGAGTTACCATTTTGCTCCGCAAATTCGTCGTAATAAAGCCGATAAGCCCGGGCATGAGCCCGAATCTGATTATGACCCACAACATAGCAAGCTTTACCAGGGTCTACAATCCCAGGAGCGTTACCACCGTATTCATAACCATTGGTAGCCGTCACATGAGGCTCATTTAACGTGATCCAAAATTTGACCTGGGACGAAATTGATTCTAGAACTCGGAGATGGATTAATATCTTCTGGGATACTCTACCCTGTCGCCAAATTCTTGAAAGCACACGCGAGCATACTCCTCAAACCAGGTGGCCACATCTGCATTTTGCCATCCTCCTAAGTCCTCCAGAGCTTGAGGAAGATCCCAATGGTACAAAGTCACTGCTGGTTGTATCCCATTAGCGAGAAGTTCATCAATCAAGTTGTTGTAATAGTCGACACCCGCCCGATTGATATTCCCGACTCCTGAAATGGACACAAGTCAATACACTAACAGAGCACAAAAGATGGTTCAACTTGTGCAGAATTCACCTTCAGGTAAGATTCTGGCCCAAGAAATGGAGAAGCGATAGTTTCCCATTCCCATAGCTTTAATCAGTTGGACATCTTCTTTGTACTTATGGTAGCTGTCGCAAGCCACATCTCCAGTTTGATCTTCAAACACGTTTCCAGATTGATGGACATAAGTGTCCCAAATGCTGGGTCCTTTACCATCTGCGTCCCATCCTCCTTCAATCTGATGGGATTGGAGATCTCATGATCTTTTTAGAATGGAACTTTCAAGCTTTTGGTTCTCGTACCTGATAGGCAGAAGTGGCTGCTCCCCATTTGAAATCGGTTGGAAACGACTCAAACAAGAGTGGTTCCTCAATGGATTGTCCTTGAGTTTGGACACCCAAAGCCAGGAGGATACACAACAAGGGCAACATGGTGACTGAGCTCAATTGTTGTTAGGATGGGATTATCTTTCTTGGCTCTATTTACCTTTCAGTTTATTTATTTACTTTCAACGTACTAATTTCAACTCAAGTAATGCGTTAGCAAATAAGCGGGTTAAAATCGAATGTTTTATTTCATAGCTCATTTCAGGATGGAATGACTTCATCTGTTGCCAAGATGGAACAACATTTTTGCTTCTGATGGATTTCAGTGTTAAGGATGTGAATGATCTCTTCTGACTTTCGGCGCAAAGTGCTCGCCATTTGATTGGCTTGTTCCAACGACTCCAAAAGCGCCTTCATTTCTCGCTTGGCCTTGTGTGACCTTTTGGACGTCTGAGACTTTTGTGAACCCTTGTTCTTTACTTGGACCTTTTCAACACAATGTTGTTGATCTTGTTCCCCCTTTTTAGCCTGGACCTTTGGGAAAAACGAGGTAATGGGAGCGGACGAGTCTCTTGGACTTGAGACAACATTTTGACCGATTTGAAATTTGGATTGACTAGAGGCGAGATTTCGCCTTTGCCTAGAACGCTCTCGTCGTTTTTGGAACGCTTGTCGTCGTTCCAAGTCAAATGCATCGGAATCGGACAAGGATTCAGTTGGATCATTGTTCATTTGGTAGGGTTGAGATTGGAGTCCTCGGGACTTTTGGTTCAATTGTTTGAGCGACATTGGAATGAGATCAGTGTCCCCATGGAGCATGCTCAACATTTCTTCTCTGTGATCCTCGAAGAAGTTTCTCAACTCCAGGATCTCGTCATCGATCTGTTGAGCTAGATTGACCGGTTGCTTACTGGAACTGAGAGTATTCGTGGCGGGATCGAACATGCTCCTCTCATCTGAACTGAGATCGGTGACGGAATGGAGATGATGGACCCGGATGAGATTCTCTTTGACGGGGTTTTGTGGGATTGGAGCAATTATTGCTTGGGATTCATCATGTTCCTCGACATGACTGAGGACATTGTGCGTTTGGGGAGAGGTTCCTTTGAGGGAAAAGAATTTTCCACTACGATCCGATCCAGGATATCCGCTATCAAATTCGGCTGGAGGAGAGCCTAGACCTTCTTTTTCAATATCGTCCATGGGTAAACTTGGACTGAAGCTTTGATCACGGTGCATTTCATTCCAATGGCGGACTTTCTGAATGGGATCGATTTGTTGCTCAAAGTCTTGAGGCTGTTGATGTTCCATGTCAGACAATTTCTCGCCCACTTCTTTCAAAAGAGCTTGGAAATGGGGATTTTGCGAAGTTTGGTCGTTCATCTAAAGAAAGTGGAAAATTACTTCATAATTTGAATGGCTCCACACCAAATGACTTCCTAGAAGCCTTCACTTACTTGCAGCAAACGAGAAAAAGCCAGTTGCAATTCCTCGGTGGCCTTGGCACGTTGCGAGTTGGTCAAATTGGAAATGATCTCCAAACCAAAGAGCTAAAACAAGATAGTTAAATAAGATATCGAACTCAACATGACCTCATCGATGTGTGTTTCACCTTCTCTTCAATGTCTTTGAGACGTTTAATCATGGACTTTTCACTTGTGGACCCACTGACATGACTCATGTCGTTTTGGAACCGGTTGTCGTGACTCATTTTAATTGTGGACCTTTGCTCCTTTGAATGAGGGGGACGATGATAGTGTTGCTGATGATGAGAGTCTGCTGTGGAATCAGGCTCATCTCTGGAGGGTATGGAGCTGGGATGGCTGGCAAAGGGTAAAGTACCGCCTATCAACAGGCTGGTATTGGCCTCCGTGAAGGCTGAGTCGTGGTTGAAAGTCTGTGTTGGCTCAGAGAGCTCTGCCAAGGTGAATCCAGAGCTATTATTGAACCTATGAATAATTTAGAAGTGTTGGTAATTCATTTCCAATGTTGCTGGCTAACAAAAGGGTTGAACCTTTTGCCAGAGTAGCTCTGGTAAACTAAATTTCAGGAGTATTTGAACAACAAAAGTGATATTTTGATATTTTGAGTATGTACAATCAGAGAGTAACCGATGAGTTGGTAGTGGTATTCATGAAAGCGGAATGGGACATAGATTTCTGAACTCTTGGATGTCGGACGAACGAGCTCTTGGGGGGGGTAAATTAGTCTAATATACCGGTTTTTAATCTATTACCGACATCCAGTGGTTTAGAAATCTATGAACAGAGCCCATCAATTTTGGAAAATATTTTCGGAAAAGTAGCTTTTATCAAGGAAATATACCTATGAGGTTTCATTAAGAGCTTTGTACTCCAAGGCCTTCTCATGTTTACCAAGGGGAGTAATGCCTAGAGTGCACAAATTTTGAGGGCCTCCCTGTATGTTAAAACAAGTAAAAATATTTACCTTCAAGTATACCTTCAACGCGTCTATTGCGTTTTTGTTGCAAAAAAAGTTAAACTAAAATGAGTTTCGTTTTAGGAAAATGATCTCACCTGAGTTTGTCGATCTTGTTCTCTGCTTGGGCATATTTTCTTTGAAGTGAATCATAGTTGGCTTGGAGTTGAGAAAGGACGAATTCGGTCTCGCGTTTCTCTCGTCGCTCCATGAGTGCCAATCGTAAGATCTCTTCGACATCCAAAGTGATCTCGGCATCCACTACATCACCATTCTCTCCCACATTTTCACTGTCATCACTGAGATCGTCAAGAAGTCGATCAAGTCTGGATTTGTCGAGTTTTGGCATCATGAAATCTCCTCGTTCTTGATGAACCTCTTGATTTCGTTTGAGAACCACTTGCAGATCCTGCAAATTGGATGTGGAAATGAAGGCCTTCATTCGTTGAAGTTGGCTCTTGGTCCTCGATGAATCATGATTTTGGTTCAAATTGGACAAACTCAGAGATTTTCTCGCTGGCGATAACGGATATTCGTCCTTCTTGGCTTTGGGCAAGTTTTTCACATCTTCAATGTATTGCTTGACTTTGCTTTGAACATGTGAGAATCTGTTATTGTTCCCAATTTGGTCCAATGATCCCTCACTTTTGGACTGAAGAGAAGACAACATCGATGTGGGTTCCTCACCAATAGGAATCACCTTCAAATTAGTTGAACTGTTCCATTTTGAAGATGGTTCCAAGGTCCTTTTTTGGACCAACTTCAGCACATTAGAATGAGATCGGCGCACTTTCTTCGGATTTCTGACAAATTTACTACTCATTAAGCTCGGAGCTTCTTTTTTGGAACTTTTTGACATATCACTTTCTCCGAGATTCTTTTTGAACAAGGCTTCAAAGGCCTCTTCAGTTTCAGCCTCTGCTCCAAAGGCCCCTTTTTCTAAAGTATTAGCATCCAAAATGGACGTCGACGTAGAATCTTCAGAAACCGAAGAAGCCGGTTTATCGAAATGGTTGACTTCATTCTCGAAAGAGAAATTATCGATTTGAATCCAACGTTGCGATTTGGCATCAAAGAAGTCATTATTACTGTCACTCTCGAAAAGTCTAGACTTGACTTTATCCAAGTTTCCACTCTGAATGAGATCTTCACGGGTGGGTGATATCAACTGAGGATTGGCCATGGAAACACATTCGACCTTTAAGGTCGAGGGTGGCTTTTCATCGGCCATACCTGAAGACAAAAGATGAAGTAAATTGCGAGACTTCAACGTGTATTCCAAAGTGTTGACTTTGGACGAGGAAATGTGGTGTCCAAAGAGAGGACGAGAGGAAGAAAGCCTTGGAATGCGAGTCCAGGTATAAGGTCTCGTTTTCTCTCAAGAGAGAGAAGGTTGCATGTGGGTAAGTATGGGAGGATCGGGAAAAAGGGATCAGAGGAAAACTGCGTTCGTTCGTGCGTGCGAAACGAACACATCATGAATCATGAATTGTGATGCGGGCTAATCTAATGCGGGTCAGGAAGCAATAACCAATCCGTCTCCAATAAGCTTACTTTCTCTCGACATTCATGTACCATGGGATTAGGATGGCTTTGCTATTATTAGAATTGGCACAAGGAAGGGAATGAAATGTAAATTAGTCTAAGAGCATGTTTTGGATTATAGAGGTAAAACTGATTTATAGTTGTTTGAGAGCTACTATTATCAAAAATCTTGAAGAGGGGACATTAGAGGGTTGCAGGAATTAGAGTCCCAAACCAAATCAATAATCATTCGTGATGTATTACGTTTGTAATCAAATTACACTAATACCAATTGGGGTAGCAGTTTTTGGAACACTCGGGCAGAGTATTTTTAAAATTGGTTGACTCGTTTTAAAACTATTATTTTATTCTTTAGAACAACTCCCCCACCCAAGGTATGGACGCTCTAATCGCAAAAAAACATCCTTATTTTGAGCCCTCATTAGAAGGACTAAGATCACTGTAATGCATTAGACAATGAAAACAAAGTTTTAGGTATACATCTGCACTTTTAAAGTTATTTTGACCTCTACTTGACTTTATCGGCTCCTTTTGCCTCAACTTACCCAAAAAACATTGGGAACTCATAATTCAAAACAACCCTGTAGAACTAAGCCAGACATATAAAAAGAGTCACATTCAACTCTTTTTTTGTGGATGGTTCAAATAATTGGGTGTTTCACTTGTTAAAACCTATCCAAGCAATCTTGAAAATAATCCATGCTTTTCGTTTTTAATAGTGAGTCATAGAGCATACAGAATATGTATTTCGTTCAGTAAGGTAAAAAACATAATTCTTAATAAGAAAAAAAAACTATTGACATTGATCATTCAAACTTGACATGCGTTTCAATTGATTGAAAAATGACCCTCAACGTAAAAACGATGAAACTTTAACCGCGCTTTTCCAATGCTTTCATAGAATTACTTAGCATTCGGACAGCAACGAAAATTCTCATTCTTTGAATTCAGAAACCTAACAGTGAATACATTTTTAATTTTCGCTTGTTGACACTGACAAATCAATGTTTCTAAAAATAACACACTTACCCATTCGAAATGGTTTTTGTCCCTATTTATCGAGCACTCTTTTTACATGGCTTGCATTCACGAACCCAAGTAAGCAATGTTTGCTTGCGTCTCTTTTGGTTTAGCATGTGTGTGTGTTTGTCTTATTAAGTGAGTGGCATCTCCTTTTTTTCATGAATAGACGAGCAGTTGGGTCCTCTTGGCCTTTTAAGGAGGGAGGAAAGGAGAGAAGATTTGGAAGATGCTTTGGCAGAAAGAAGGCTTTCTCCATTCAGATCTCGAAGAGCCTTTAGTTGGAATCAGGGTGATTGATGGCATGAAAATTTGAGAGTCTAGGGGTTTATGAGGAAATTTTGGCCGATTGGAATTAGTAAATTTGGCTAAAATAAGCCGATGGTTTCGGTGGTGTAAATAATTTAAGGAATGAAGAGTTTGAACGGATAATTTACGGGTTTTTATTACTCTCAAGTTGGTCACCTTAGCGGTCAATAACAAAGGGGGATTTATTTTAAGAGATGGACTCTTGGATTTGGTTTATTGGTCTGAAGATGAATTCGCTTAAATTGTTTAGTTAACGTTGCAGTTTTAAAGATAGCGAAAAATATTGATGATGAAACTTATGCTAATTTTGATTTCCAGGAACAGGTGTTTAGGAAAATTTTCAAGGACTTTCTTTTCCAAAACCTGTTTGGAGAAAATCTTTCAGGGTTCAGGGTGCCTGACATCAATTGAAACTTGGGAGAAGTACTTTTTTCATGTTTATTGTAAGTCGTTACCTTATTAATTATGCTCCCTTGACTTTGAAAAAATATCCGAATAGTTGCCGCTTAATCTTTCATATTTTTATCAAAAACGTGTTGCTCCAAGACTTGGATTTTTTGCCAGTTGTATTGTTATGCGAGCAAAAGAGTGTTAAATCAAGTTTTTAGCAATTAAAACGTAACGCTCGGTCAACATTAACTAAAGGAGCTTTGTCTAAGGAAGCAAATTAGGGATATGGGAAAGAAATGTTTGTATATTTTGTGCCCGGCCTCGGCGCCAGCCTGACGAAAACAATCAGCTGTGTGAACGCACATTACAAATGGACAGATGTCTGAAAGAATTTTGTCCTTTGGTTTATTTAAGTTTCTCATGCGTTCAAACGGCTCAAATATAAGAAAGGTAAGGAGTAAATGGATGTTTTAAGGTTAATAAT
This sequence comes from Tigriopus japonicus, assembly GCA_010645155.1. Classification (NCBI taxonomy): domain Eukaryota; kingdom Metazoa; phylum Arthropoda; class Copepoda; order Harpacticoida; family Harpacticidae; genus Tigriopus; species Tigriopus japonicus. The sequence goes on from CM021318.1 coordinate 5,631,589, forward strand.
TTGGCTCCATCACATCTACATCTATAAAGCCGTGTAACTGACACAGCAGTAAAACAGATTAAGTTGGAACGCCTTTCTTCTTTATGATCGTCGTCCAAGAGGTTATGAAGGAAGGGACTAACAGAGGTTTGGTGATTTTTGGAAAGATAAATTTGGACAGAGGGCGAAAAAATCGAAACACTTAAAAATAAGTGGCAAGCCATCATGAGCGAATGGGTTTCACTTTCTAATCTCATAAATATTCAAAAATTGTGGATGGCGGCCCTAAATTTTTTTTTTTTGACTTTTTCGGTCATTGACAATTTTTTGATCACTCAACATTTTTTCCTCGCTTTCAGGGTTTTTATTTTTATGATAAAATAGCCTCACGCTATGCCATTGGAGATCAATTTGAACCACTTCCGTTGCAATGAAGTCAACCGGATCAAAATGTTCTCCTCATCCAAATTCCAAAATCGTTCAAGATAGAAGTAAACCACGCAACCTTTCATTAGTGAAGACTCTAAAAGTACAGCCTAAAACAACACAAGTCCATCATAATTAATCCTGTTTATTCGGTACATCTTCTAAAAGACATCTCATTGAATCTTAATCAAGACATGATATTGACCCCGTAAATGCGGAAAGGGTCGCTCCGCATTCGATTTTGGGCTTCGATTTAAGGCGTGGCGAACTAAAAGAAAATGAGCCTGCCCGCCGGAGGCCCGCCCACTTTGGGACCCGCCTCCTCGTCGTCATTGTCGGTCTCCTCCGCCCAAATCAACTCCTTGGAAGACTTATTCCGCATGCTCGAAAATGGACAACAGACCGATTTGGTCCAAGAAATCCAACAGATCATTCGAGAACAATTTAGTGACGGTACGGATGAAATAACAAAAAAATGGAGTTCATATTCTAGTTTCCCAAAGGGTTTAGGTTTGACAAGGTCAGAAGATGCTTTGGTCCTTAAAACAAGATTAAACTTAGCTTCCTTCCTTCCAGGAACTTTAGGATTTTTATTTAGCTCATGGGAATAATGACCCATGAGTAGGGGTGCAGATTTCTGGCAAATAAAACATGCCTTGTAGACCCAAAAAATG
>CM021318.1:5664113-5678903 GCA_010645155.1 Tigriopus japonicus
TATTTGCCTAGGTAGGGTAGTAATCATTTGGTAAATCTGTGTTAAACTTGAAACAAACAATATCTTTGTGCTCAATGATAGTGTAAAGACACCAAATTTGCCCCAAAACAAAATCTGAACCGAATTTTTTTGTCAAATCGTCCATCTTTTAAGTAAAATTGGCCAAAAAAGGCCAAAATATGTGGTGTTCTAACTAATATGAAGAAATGCTTTTTCCACCGAAAAATCCCCCTTTTTGGTCAAAACAATCGAAGTGGCTTTTTATTTAATATTAATCAAGTATAAAAAAGAAGCCATGTCTTGATGTGGCGAAAAAGAGACGTAAAACTTGGTGGGAATTTTTGTCGGACCACTCTGCAGTTATTATCTGTTTGGAAATTAATTCTATGTATTACAAACCTCTGACTACAAAAGAAAGAGACTAGATAATATTTCAAAAATCCTTTCAGTGAAACACCGTTTGCTCGTGAAAGAGATTCCTTTTCGTAAGAAGATATTTTTAACCATTCATTATCTTATCCCAAAAAAGTCTCTTACCAATGGCATCGACCCCAAGCGTTCGTAAAAGTCGCAACTCAGCTGGGGTCTCGAAATTCGGACCCCCAACCATCGTATAGACACCTTCCTGACAATGGTTCCCCAATTCCAGGTCCTCCATGATCTGTCGGCAATGTTCTCTCCATTTCGAACTATAGGCATGATTCATAGCAAAGAAATGAGGACCAAATCTGTAAATATTACGGAACCAATTACAAACAACAAACTCAAAAACTACTTTTACCATTTCGAACTCTCCATACCTTTCATCAGTTCTTCCTGCCAAAGGGTTGACACCAACAAACCCTTGGAGATTGATATGATCCTTGAGCATCATCAAATCGCCTACTTTGAACTTGGGATTTAATCCTCCAGCTGCATTGCTCACAATCAAAGATTTGATCCCACATAAGTGCATCACTCGAACCGGCATTGCGCACTAAATCCATAAAAAGGATACAAACTTTACAGATCTGATCATTTGAATCACAGAAGAAGCTTATTCAATACCGTATCGATAGAATAGCCTTCATACAAGTGAAATCTTCCTTGCATGAGCATCACTTCGACTCCGTTTAAAATCCCGAAAAGCAATCGAGATTTGTGACCAGGTGCCGTGGAAACGGGGAAATTGGGAATTTCTTCGTATGGAATAATATCTGGTTTCTCTATCAAATTTCCAAGTGTGGCTAGAATAGAATGAATGGATAGTTGACCTCATTTATTGCAACCGATTAGGGGGATTAAGGGTCTGCATCAATGGACCACAGGCTATCAGATGATAATCCTAGGTTTACAAAGCTCGAGATTCGCAAACTTCAATACAACAAATATTGGAAGAATATTCTTGCAACCCCCAAATACTGATCCATGTGAAACCCAATTTTCCAATTGAACTCGGACCGAGTGATTGCTCACCAATCGATTTGTTATCGAAAAGAAAAGAAAATACGTATTGACCCGGAATAAAAATGGTCGACTCACCCAAACCTGATCCACAAATGACAGCGATTTTTGGCCGATATTTGGTTCTTTCCAAAAGGTACTTGGAACTCTCGTTCACGGGCTCGAAATGCATGCTATTTGGGAACAAAGACAACTCTCAAAAAGAACGATGTCGAACACTAAAGTTTATTACCTATAATTCCTCATCTCGTTGAGAGGTACGTCTGTCTTTAGCTTTGCCATTCCGTTCATTATGAAGTTAGAGAAATATGCGAACTACTTAAGAGACCACGTTTTTTTTCACGAGCACATGTGTCACTTTCCAACAACTTTGCGCTTTCACTTGGAACTGAAGGCCAATCAGTAAATCCGGTTTCTAATTCCAATAACGAGATCTTAAAGTTCGAAGATATTTGTTTATCCATACACTCCTTTTCCCTTGTTCCTACAATCAGAGATTGTGCTAGACTCAGAACTTCTGGAGTCAGGACGGATTCCTAAAATACGCTTTGGGTCTGTTCATTGAAGTAGAATGTGAGGTTTTTGTTGCACAGAATATTTCAGTCGAATTTATATTTTTCTGGTTGAACCTAAACATTAATGTGGAAGAGATGTCGGGCTTGAGCTAATTCCTATTGGACTGAATAACCTTGTAACTCAACCTTTTTGGCAGTTTTGAACTGTAGATTTTTTTTGTAAAATATCATCCTTTACTACTCGCTACGAAGAAAGATGAGCAATTGAGACCATTTCAAAAGAGATGAGAGCTCTAATCCCTAAACGTAATTGAAAAAAAACTAATTAGAATTCTAAAATAATGAATTGGCTGGTTTAGAATGTGAATTACAGTTTAAAGGTCTTAACGAAATGATGCACTTGTTCAAAAGCAATTCTCACTTTAACACATATGTTCTAAGAACTGCTAAGCTAACTTCTAAGCTGTCATTTGAGATGTATTTTTTAATCAGACGATAGCTTTTAGTTTACTCTTAATTAAATTTTGTTGTGCTTAAAACTCAGTGTCATTGCTTTTGCCATAATCATCAAAGAATTTGCAATGATATATTTGAACTAAATTGTTAAAAAGACCTCCTTTTGACAAAATGCACTTGGTCTTTCATTTTTACATTTGTAGCGGTATCTAAAAGACATCAGTTTGCCATGTTGTCTGGCAAAGTTAAAAGTTAAAAAAAAATCCCAAAAAATGGAGTCCTTTAAAAAATGTAGAAACTTTCTCCAATTCGCTAATAATTTTCTGTTATGGACCCTGAGTTACTTTCTCTGACATAGCAGTCAAGTTAATCTTTGCACTTGCATATGAATGCAAAATCTCCTTTTTCGCACGTTCTGTACGATTCGGAGACGTGAAACTGTGTCATTCGACTTCTTTCTAAGATTGCTGACTCAACTTCAAATGAATTGTTCATAAAAGGAAACCATTTGTCAAGAATCGGATTTAGATATCTGCTCCTCCTCCCTTCTACGAGCTCATTTTCAGGCCCATTATTTACAGGGTCATTCGTAGCAAGTGTCTTATGCTACTCGAAGTACAAAAACTACTAGAAGCACAAAAAATGACACACTAGCATGGAAGAAATGCTAATTAAGTGCAACATCTTCAGCCAAACACACACCAAGTCTTGTCGAAATTGATTGATTCGTTCAGAAACTACGAGGTTGAAAACTGTGAAGGCTCTCCCACCCAAATCACGCCCGCTTTATTCTGAATAATCATGCCATTGTTGATTGCACATTAAAGCACTTATTACTTGTAGTGATCGAATTACTTGAATGATTGAAACAAAGTGCTTTGCAAAAAATTCTTTTTTCTAAAACCAAAAAGTCGCTTTTACAGGGGGCACCACTTAAAATCGGACATGAATAATCGATAATTTGAGGGAACTGAGCAGTCGAATAAAAACACTTGTTACAAATGATGTTGATTGCAACAATATTCAAGAGATCTATTACTAAGTTATTCGACATAAGGGCCTTTGCTTTTAACCACGGTCTTGAATCTCCCGTCTGCACATGAACAAATGATCCGCACCTGCTGTGCTGGAATTTCAGTCCATGCAGCTTTAAAGGCTGCAGCCAAGGAAGCCAAATTTTTTAAGCCTTTACTCCCCACCTTCTTCTCCAGAATGGCCTAACAAGTAAAGTTCTTGGATTAAGATCTGAAGAAGCCTTGAAGCAATAGTCCTCACAAACAAGCCTTGGATAACCAATCTTTTTACAAGCATCTTTTTTCTTGCTAAAACAACTGAAGTCTCCAAATCCCCTCAAAAAAATAATAAGTGATTGGCCTATGAGCTGGATTTCGAGGTCTTCACGCTAAAATTGAAATTGGCGATGCTGGCTTTTATCAAACCTCTGTCCGAGTTTAAGTGGCGCACTTTGACATAAATTGTCACCAAAATCTAGGAAACGATAATTACGGACTATCCTGCACATAACTCCTTGTAATCAACTTCATTCTCTCTTAATATCTCTAATTATTTTCATTCTTAATCAACAAATTTTACGAACGTCCGTATAGTTCAATCATTGTGGGTAAATCTCAATCGGATGCTAAAACATACAAGTTGTTGAGGAATTAACATCGCAACGTCAACAATTGAATTTTCCACACCTTGCTCATATGACTATTGGACGCAATTTTGGGCACAAAAAAAATAAAATCAGATAACGTGCAAACATTAGTTTCAATTTGCATCCTTCTGATTGTCACGCAAAATTTTGAGGAGATCAAAACTCAAAACAATTACATTTTCGAACACAAGTCTTCAAAAGGAAAAGTGATGTTTCTTCAAAAAAGCTCCCTTGTAAAGAATATCGCTCCAATGATCTTCCCCAACACATTATATCTGGCCCTTTTTTACTCCGCATCCAAAGTCAGTTCTCCATCTTGACATAAGTTATGGACAATTTTGCGGACAAGATAGGCTCTTCCGACGAGTTAGGAAGCCTCATAATGAGGCACGGCTAAAGAAATATGGACCCTCGTTCACCTGCTCTGCAAGGTGTCCGGTATGGCTTGCTTCCGAGGGAATCTATTGAACTTCCTTTTTGCCACTAAAAACTTAAAGTTCCACGATAGCTCTCGTCTCTTATTTTTTTTGTTTTCACGAAGGATCCGCCCTTATTGTTTTAGGGTGAAAGTTTGAATGACTTGTAACTGTTCGTCTGATCATTCTAATGTTGCGTTAAGTGTCAACAAATAAATGTTTAGTGGAACAATGAAATCTCAGTTTACCGGGAATGTGATAAAATGCCTTGAGCAATGGTTCTAAAACTAAAGAAGGTTTTGTGAAGCCCTTACCTGTAATAAGAGGTAACCCTAAGAGGGCCCTGGGCCAAAAACAAGTTCAAGAACCCCTAGTTAAAAACTGGCAAAACATGCTTTAGAAATTTCTTTTTGGGCACATATGTCCATGTTTATTTCATCAGTAGAAGGGACTTCATTCATATATGTGGTAACGGAAAATTCACAAATTGTAATATTTTCTTAATAAAAAGGTCCATTTAAAGTGACTCAAACACTTGATACAGAGTTCATTCGGTTAATACATAACTTTATTGTTGTTTCAATGGTTTCCACGAAATTGTTAAATCTTTTTTAAATTAAGTCATTGAAGTTTGCCATCTCAAGTTCTGTAGCAATTCTGGGCCATTGAACAAGCTCTTGGTTTAGGCTTTTATTTTCAAATAATGAGGCATTAAATTCTCATTCGAGGAAACTGATTTCAAAATCTCAACTCTTACATTTCACACTCGGCTTCTCTTTCGAGTTTCTAATTTTTTGGGTCCGACAAGTAAAAGTGGGGCTTTTGAAGTTGGGCCTCCTGCGACCTTCATGGGTGTTCAAATGATAAGTTATCTAGTTCTTGCACGGCGATAGCCTTTCCCAAGGGCAATTCAACAATGTGCATCAAAAATAACTGCAATATTTCACATTGAAGGTGCGTTTTCAACCAGAGAACCACATTTTCAACCGGACACGTGAACCACTACTAGTACTTGGAACCGGAAAACGACGTATTTTCAAGACAAAGAAGTACAAAAGTTCAATGTCAAGAACGTTCTTCACGAATTCAGTAATTGCAATTTAAAAAGATTGATATTAACGGCTATTAACTTTAGACATTTTTAACTATGCACAAAGGTTTATCAAATATACAGGGTGCTCCATAAAAAATGGAGAAACAATCTTCTATACGTCTTATATTGTTGAACACTATATTCAATATAGTGTTCTTTATATAATCTATAACTTTATATAAAAGCAACAGAATCATTATCAAACATACGTCGTTCATAATATATTAACACAGTGGCTATTCTATAAATATTTTTGTTCTTGTATTTTAAAGTGATCCTTTTTAATCTAAAAGTACATTCAGGAAGCAAGATATGTAATATCGCCAAAACTAATAGTCTGAACTTTTTTTTGTACTGAAAAGACTAGAATAAATAATGAATATGTTCGCATTTTTGGGGTAAAAATGTGCCAGGAGAAGACTAAATCATTCATTCTGATAAGGATCGTGCACTGAACTTTGGGAGATCGGAAGAAAATAAATATTGCCGTCAAGAGCAATTCGGTGATCTTTTTGTTTCAAACTTTAACATTGGTGTGATCTCTTTATTTTATCACCCTGTATTTTATCACATAGCGTGACATTGTGAGCTGAACCGTTCCTGCATTACGAAATGCCGTTGTTCTTGGGGAAATCAGATCATCTGACGGATAGTCATTCTCACCTAAACTGGCACCTCATTTACTTCAGTACCCTTGAGTGCCATTTCCTCAGAAAATGCTGTGTTCCTGGAAAGAAAATCTAGGAAAAGAACGTGATCGGACCAACACACGCATACAATGTAAGAATATATGGAAATAGAAAAGCCAGCATTTGAAAATTGCCTTCTTTCTTGGTTGAGTTTGGCCAATTTCAGCTATTATCAAGTTGCTCTAAAGGCACTGTATTTTTGGGGGGATTTCGAGAAATGCTTAAGTCCAGTCACTTTGTCAGATGTTCCATTTCCAAGAGTTATTTTAGACTTTCTGGTCACTCAAACTGGATCTACTTCAAAGAAAGGCCGGTTCCCAGACTATTTCGAAGGCCATCAAGGACTCTTGAGTAGAAGAGTGTCACAAGTTAAAAGCAAGATTTATTCTTGCTTTGAAATTTTCTCACAGCAAACCCCATTTTGCAAAGGCTGAATAAACAGGATATCTTGGGCCTTAATGGCCCATCCCACGAAATATTTTCGGCTCAAATCTAGTCGATGGGCCATATTTGCCTAAAAGTACATGGAATATCCGACCATAACGAGGAAAAAGAACATCCGTTAGCCATTTGGGTGGTTGGGACTACAAATTATCCCAACCGATGGGTATTTTCTGCTTTCTGTATGAACTTGATGATCGTCGAGCTTGACTGCTTTTGTCAATGAGGCGGGGAAGCCAAAAGAATATTATCATGGCCTTGTTATCGTGTTGATCATAGCATAGCAGGAAGAAAAACCCGAGAGAAAGAAAATGACATCAAGAGGCCTTGGAATATGAGTTCCAATGTTAAATTTGAGGCTACGTGGGAGAATCAAAAAGCCCTCCAATAATTATATTTTTACATATCTTTTGGATAATTTGACTTAGATGTGCCTTTAAACGACTGCATTAGGTTTCCTTTTGAACGTCATTCGTTTCTCGAGTTCAGACTTTTGGATTTTGCCTTGAGAACGACAATTTGTCTCGAAAATTTGAATAAGATTTGTTGGGAGAATAAGCGCAGATCTGATTCAAGGCCTTAAACTTTTATATCATGAGCACAATTCGATTTTGAAACTAAGCCCAAAGGTGGACTTGGATCGCGATTGAATGGATCGTGACATGCAGTACAAGACCTTCAGACTTGGATCAAGATGTGTTTGGGCTGATATGAGTCGAAGAGCACTATTCTGAGGCTAGTTTTTTAGACGCAAAGATCGATCTCAAGATCGGACTTATAGTACTAAAGTACGAGCTTGAGATCGATCTTTTGCGTCTAAAAAACTAGCCTCTAGTCTTCTCCGCAGAGGAATGTCAATCAATAAAAACTAGTTGTCGAAGTTGGGTGTTCTATTAATAGATGTTGGTGGTCGACAATTGATTTTCTTTACAGAGGTTGAAACATTTGAACCTAACATCTCTCACGGGGTCTAAAACCTAGAATTGCTAAAAAAATTATATACGTATTTAATTGTTGTTTTTTAAGAGTTGTTTTGTGTGTTTTGTTTGGTTCCGGAAATGTCGTAACGATATGAGCTTGCTCTTACATGACATTTCCAAAAACGTTACAGGAATGTTGGATATTGGAAAAGATTGACTAGATGTACGTTTTCTATTAGATCAAAAACTTTCCCCCAAAACCGACTGAAAGTTGTTTCCGACATATTTACGAAAGGTACGGGAAAATTGTCTTGCACCGTTTGCATACAACTTAATAATTCCTCGTTATTCGGCGTTTTTAAGCTAAAGTAGCAAGTTTGTCCGAAGTCAGTTTTCTAGTTAAAGGAATTCGAAGACCTACTATAAAACGCAGTAGAGCGAAAAGCTTCAAATCCCTTGACTTTCAGCCAAGAGGAGTGAGTTGGCCATTGGCTAACATTCCATTTCGTTCTCAAGTCCCAAGAGCCTCGAGAGCACAGAGTAATTTCAAATTCTTTCCGAGAAATGACGGTCCAATCATCAAATAGCTCATCCAAGCAAACCGATGTGCGTCTAAGCATGGATGAACCTAATTGAGAAAACCTTGTGAACAATTTGATTCACCATAGAAGAAAAAGAAGCATCATAGGCAACAACAACAAAAAAAAAAAACAACAAAAACAACAACAACACAACAACAACAACAACAACAACAACAACAACAACAACAACAACAACAACATGTGGTAATGTGTCGTTAAATTTGCAATGTGAATTTTGCCAACATTTTTACAGGACCTTGGCAAAGAATCCAAAGGGTTTTCTTATTATTGAATCATTTATGAGAAGCAAAACTGTGTTCCGAAGGAAGCCAAAGATGAAAGAAATGGGAAACTTAAGATTACAAACTTTCGCCCAGGATTGAGACGAATATTTGGCTAAATGTGCTACTTTTAAGCCAGAAAATAGCACATTTTTAGTAAATTTTCTTCAAATTTAGCGCAATTTCTTGAAAACTATAGGGAAAAGAAAACACCAACTTCTTCCAAGCCCAAATCATCAAAATAATTTAGCGGATGACGTTTCATGATCACTCTGTATTTTAAAATATTTGTCTTCGCATTTTTTCAAAACTTTTGAATTGTATGGTCAAATCTCGATTTCACGATCTCCGATTTAAGAATCAATCTCGATTTAACGATAATTTTAGGGGTTACCGTTTTACTTCTACTCCTACGACAACGACTCGATTTAACGATATATTTTGGGGTGACGGACAATACCGTTAAATCGAGATTTCAATGTACTTGATATTCATAAACTATAGGTGGCAAAGCCATGACTACTAGGTGTGAAACATAGCTCTAGGAGTTGGTAAGTCCGGGGTTCGAACCTACCAACTCCAGAGTACTGCGAATGGTTAGCGAATGCTCAACCCTTGCCTCACGACTGCAAACATGAGAACGGATCATGCTTTTTTGTAAAGTCTTTCTTTCCTCTCTGAAATACAAATGATGTCACAAATTTCATAAGGAAAAAAGCGCCTCGAGTGAATGAAACTTTAAGATGGAGATTTTCAAGCGGATGTGAAATTATATCCATGACAAACGTATGTATGATTAGTAGATCCGCCACATTAAGTATTCCTTTCGCTTGAAAAAAAAATATGGCACACTTCCATAGCATATTTGATAAATAGGCTTTACCCAAAAGGTCATCTAAATCCCACCTTTGAAAAAAAAACCAAGCATTCTCGGCTTTCTCGTAATGGATGAACCGAGAGCATAACTAAACTCATTTTAAGGTCCTTAGATCTCTTCAATACCGGATGGTCTTGAGGCATTTCTTCTTTTCTTTGATTCCTTTTTGGCTTTGAAAGATGACTTGAAACGCCATTCTTTCCTTAGGTGCTCTGATTAATAGTTGTAATGATCTAAAGACGTACCAGAGCCAGACAAAGAGGATAAGAGGCTGTCCAAGGGGGTCCAAAATGTCCCCAAGGGAGCCTCTTTACGACCGAGTCCATATCCGGAAAAATACAATGTTAAGCTGCAACATATTTGGGTGGTGTACTCCATTGAGATAACATCGCTTTCAACAACGAACTGGTATTCATATTCTTCAATTCATTCTTTGCCAGATGATGATAATAAGTCAAAGTTTCTTGAGCACTATTGCAGGATGTGAAAGTTAATTTGTCATTTTGGGGCACGAAAAGATGTTAGAGTTGGACTTTTCAAGTCATGGGGAAGACAATCTTACTTTTTTTGAAATTTCGGTAGAAAAGGAACACTCTTAAAAAGGCTCCTGAGATGTATTTTCTCTTGATGGCGGGTCCAAATCGCCAGTGTAATCTAAGCCAAGGGTCTCATCGAATCTGACTTAGTGGTAGTGGCTTTTTGCGTGGGAAAGCATCATGAGAATGGGCCAACTCTTTAATCATCTTCTCGGTAATAGCAACACCGCACCGACCCAACAACGGTAGAACCAACCATCCTTGTTGGGATCCAATGGACACCCTTGGTCCAAAAGAGCATTTAGGAAGGATTTCGGATCATGCTATGTCGTCACAAAGCACACTTATGACGTAGTTAGCTAGATCGTTATTCCAGAAAAAAAGGTCCCGCAATGAAAGTTTGCTTGTAACCCAACCCATTAGTATTAAGTTGCCTTGTTCGAAATGCCATCCAGATTGGTTTGCTATTTACCAAAGTTGAAATTTAAATTTAGTAAATGTTTAATTTGATTAAATTGATTCATAGACAAGATGTTGGCCGACCTATAAATATGTAAGTTACATAACAAATAAACATCAAGAGCAAGCAATATGTAAAAGTCAAGTCACTGTATATCAAAACCAACCACGTTTTCTTCATAAATCAAATATTGGTATGCGTGGTTGAGCAACGTCTTGGCATTACAAAAACGAAAATTTTGACGTATTTCTTGCTCTTGACGTCCTTGTTTTAAAACGTACAAGGATCGACCAACATACCTTGTCTAATTAAATCAGAGGTTCAAACGAAAGAAGGTAATTGCTTAGAAAAATAGCATTAAAAATCTTCATTTTGATATTAAACAGCAATCCGAAAATCGCGTTGAATCGAAAAACAAAAGATTTTAATTTGGCATGGTTGGTCAAAAAGAATAATTTCAAAACTAACCCTGGAAAAAACGATCAATCGTAATGTTAGTCAAAATGAGATTTTTGTAGATCCTCTAAAACAGGGGTAGGCAACTGGTGGGCCGCGGTCCACATGTTGGCCCAAGGGTGGTTTAGGCCCAGGAGCTAAGGGTAAAGTCCAAAATAGTGGGCCCGCGAGACCTTCATAGCACTGTACTCGTGGGCCCTAATCTCTTTGATCGTTAATTTTTGGGCCCCTGACCCAAAAGTGGTTGCTGACCCCTGCTCTAAAAGTTTGCATTTTATTGTCTAAATTAGTGCCCTCTAAGAGAAAGAATGGTCAAAACATAACTTTTTTATGTCATTTTGGCACGCTGACTCCATACAGTTCAAACAGAGGCGAAGCTCAAAGGATCGGTTGCCAAGTCTAATTGGCTTTAATGGAATCGTTGAGCCAAAAAAGTTGAATCGGGTTGTTAACGAGTGTGCTATTTCTATTCTTGAGCATTAGTTCTAACATTCATTTGTGACGCTGTTCTTTTCCTTTTCCTTGTCCTTTCACCAGTCAAGAAAGACGGCTGTCATGGAACACGATAAAAATGCTTCAGTAACAAGTCCCAAATCTCCGTTTTGAGAGCGGAAATGTGAAATGTATGCAATTAACAAATGTTCAATCTCATCCTCGAGCTCGTCGAAAAAAGTTCAAATTAAAAGCGAATGATTTGGAACACATCAAAAGTTGAATTAACCTTTGCATCAAATTTCCCAACATACGTATGTAACATTTTGCATTAAAATTGGACCCGATTCAAAGTGCAAGAAACCCATTGCTAACGCTTCACCACGTTATGACAGGAATCCAAAATAATTTTTGGGGGAGGTTTCACAATGAAACCGAGTGGTTCCACTTTTACAGAGAACTTTGGGTTGATTTTGAAATCATGGAACCCAACAGCTGCAAGCAGACATTTTTTGGTGGTTGACTCATAGACCGTTTTTAATCACTAGATTACCTGTAAAGCCTAAAAAAGGCTTCAGCCTAAAATTACTTTTCCTTTTTCTCCCTTCCCTAAAATTTTAGTTTTTTACCCTTAAAGTCAATTAATTTTTGAAATCGCTCTCTGATTTTAATCTAGACACGGAAATTTTTTTCGTTTGGTACATCAACTTTTTATAACCCCCTCAACTTCGTTCTTTATAAATTCCAGCTACGGTACGTGCAAGCTGTTGTCAGGCTGATTTGGCAAGGGGGGCGGAATGCGTTGAATTTATGAGGAAAATGTTGGCCTCACAACCGTTTAGCGGACAGTTAGTGTGACCAACATGTGAATGAAGACCAACTTTTTTAAACTCGTTCTTGAAGTCACAAGTTAGTGTCTGTTCATATGTGTACTGGATTAACTCTACATAACACAAAAGACTAAATTTGTGTTCTTCTTTTAAATGACTTATTTAATGTATTGGCAAAAAGCTCCTAGATGTAGTATTCAAATTTAAGGCAAGGTCACCTAGTGACGTCTTTGGTTCTCTCTTGAAAACGACAACTAGCAATAGCAAAAAATGACCCCAAAACATTACTTAATACCACCTTTGATTCATCAATTGTATGGTTGTCATTGCTCATTTACCTGGTCACACATTTCAAAAGTTCCTGAACTTGTCCGCTCAACAGTTGGCAATGGACGACACATTTTTGCGATTACACTCCCTCTAGTATTTAATAAATCTCAAGGGATCGACTAATCTATTTAATCATACTTGTGTCTCGACCAAACGAGTTTTTCATTCGTCAAAATACGTAGTCTACGGCTACTTCCTGAAACTGGACTCCTTAAACTGATGCGAGTCCACAAGAGAGAAAGAGAAAGAGAAGCGCCCGGAGGGCACAAAAAATCCGGACGGTTCTTGTTCCATTGGAATCGCCATCACACACGACGTCAAATCGAGGGACAGAATATCCCTTCTCCCACACATGAAAGGGATCCCATTTCCTTTCAAGACCAAGAAGCAGAGCAGCCTTCTTAGCAGCCTTGCTTGGACAATGTTAGTGTAGCATGAACTCAATTGCAGACTGTGATTAATCATTACTCGTCAAAGTGCACTTTCATTGTGGAATGGACTGACTTTAAAAACAACTCATCTCATCCTCGGGTATGCATTCTTCTCTTCCCCCTTCAAACTAAAAAAAAAGTTAAAACTACTCGTGTATCCTCAATTTGAGGAGATGTTTGTACAAGGATATTGAATATCGAGGGAACTTGCCGAACTTTTTCGCCGTTTTGAGCTTGGGAGAAAAACCTGTGTTGATATTTGGCACGGAACACTAATTCATCATGGGAGCCTTTTGAAATTTGACAGCACACCTGACATTTATCTGAAATCTTTTCAATACTAAATTATTGTGTTCCAATTTTCCACAAAAACATTGAGCTTGTTACCTGAACGTGCTGAAGATCGTTGGAAGCCATTACTTAATCTCAGTCAGAAGGATTCATATTTGCAAATAATTGCGGCAATTTTTATTCAACGATCGGTCTTATTTGTGACGTAAGGTGATGAATTTTAGAGCAATGCTTGCTCCTTTTGAAAGGAAGCAAAGAAAATGATAATCCATTGATCGTCTTTTAAGATATACCGTTCGTCCTTTAATTCCGGAGTGTGGAGTGCTCGCTCATGAGCACTTCTCTTTTTCCTGAAATTTTGAAGATTTATCTTATTACTATGTGCAAGCATTTAGATCTTTTGGCTCTTTTAGCTCCCATTGGATCCATTGGATCCATTGGATCCTCATAGCCATTTTTTGACGGCCAAAAAATTTTCTCACATTCTGAATTTTTTTGGGATTTTTGGTTCCTTTTCACAATTTTCTGCGCATTTCTGCAACGCGTAAACCAAAGTGATGATTTTGACATCGCAATAAAAAATTTCTAATTAGTATTTTTGAATGTACATCCAAAATGGTAACATTCAGTAACCAAAAGTTGCAAATAGGCAAGGTAGAGATGGATAGCAAAAATCAGAAGTAATTGACCAAAGCAACTACCATGAAGAAATAATTTGCTCCAACAAAATGAGGCTTTTTCAAAATAAGTTATTTTTTCCAATTATTTTGCGTGGTTGCAGATTTTGTTACTGCTACAAATAATGGTATTCCCTGTAAACAAATCAATCAGTAATGCAATTCAAACATTAATGATTATACGAAATTTGGTCTACAAACGAGTTACTGTTGGCAGGTCTGTACAACCCTCGAATAGTGGGTTGCTCAGTAATGGTATTTCAAAATTTGTTTAACACGGCCTTAAATACTGTTAGATGATTAGCTAATACATATTCCCGACGAAGACTAATGGCCAACAAATTGAACAATGAAGGAGCCCAATAAAGAAGAGAGGATTTTTAGGACAATCAACTCCAAGCGAAAAATAGCACTGGTTGGCTAGTGGTTTGTGAGAAAAGCATGTGTTGCTTTATGCTTCAACATACTTTAACTCAGGGGTGTGCAAAACCTGGCCCGCGAACCGAAAGTCAGCTGCTTTCGGTTTCGGTTATGAGCCCTTTCGGTCCATCACTAGTTTTCATATACCTGGAACGTTTTTTCGCTTTTTTGGGCCTAAAATGAACCGGTTAAATTCAAATAACTCAGCACCTGAGCAACTTATTTTCAAACAATTTCGATTTGAAAGGTATCTAAACCTGCTTTAAAAGTGTACTGACAAGATTTTCAAAAATTAATTAATTTAATAGGTTTTTAGGTATATAACTTTTAATCTAGACCTGACTTTGTGAAACTCACAAAATCAAAGTTATTCCTCTTAGTTTCCTGAGTCTGAATCACTAATCATCGTGTTTGGGAATTTCCATAGAAACTTGATTTGATTTTTTTCAGTGCCGTGATAAAAAATTATTTTAAAAGTATTTTGGACTGCGGGGTAAGATGATTGGAAATAATAAAATTATCAAAAACCAAAAAACGTTGGGTCGAGTTGTCCTG